>OX465276.1:32558875-33758875 GCA_949987645.1 Tachina grossa | reverse complement strand
ATACCTGAGCAGTCCCACCGTGTGTTTTCAACTGAAACAAATTGCTGGAATTGTAATTGTTTGAAATCCAATAATAAAAACTTGCGCGGTTAATATATAAATTCTCTTTTCAATGCAGCAGTTTTATTAAGTTCGATTTTTCGAAAGATTTTTATATAACAATAAGCAAAATGTCCTAGTAAAAAACTTGGTTAAAAATAGTTTTAGGGTTCATTGACCCTTTAATATATCATCTACAATTTAATACGTTAAATCTGATTATATAATGTACATTTTTGATTTCATTATTTGTTATCTTCTACTGTTTTATCTATCCATGCCCTTAGCTTGTCGGTATCTTGGAGACCAACCATACGGTTAACTACTTTCCCACCTTTCATGGCCATTAGAACGGGTACAGCAGCTACATCGTAGTCTAAGGCCAGTTCACTATGTTCATCGATATCTACTTTAGCCAATTTAATAGCTCCGCCTTTCTCCCCAACTATAGATTCCAAACGAGGGGTCAACATTTTGCATGGGTTGCACCATCTAAAATATAAATGAAACAAGTTATATAACTTCAAATTTGAATTTCACAATTAGGCTCATATCATAGTATAAATATTATAATCTCAAGAGCTTACGTTGCAAAAAAGTCAACAATCACAACTTTATCACTTTTTTTAACTTTATTCTCGAAATCTTCAGAGCTTTGTACGTTGAAGATTTCATTTCTTACACCGGTTGTAGCTAGTGAACGTTGGCCCAACTGGGGAAAAACATTTTTTCCAGCCTTATTGAAAACGGTGCGCAGCATTATATATTTTAAACTATTTCTTTGCACAAAAATTTAAAAATCTTGAGTAATTTATGAATTATAAAGTAATTTATTTTATTTACGTGTGTGACAAAGTAAATTCTACACGCTAAATTTTGTTCGGTATAAAATTTATAAAAACACAATGATTTCATTGAACGAACTGCTCAGCTGTGCAATAGCTTACCAGACTTTTTTCCATATATTTCCCATGGTGGATGATAAATTATCCCATAATCTTATATGTTGCTTGTGTGGTGAACTTACTTTTTAATATATCACGCTCCAAACCAAGGCATATTTGCACCACGTGATCTCGTTTCAGGAAATGGTCAACTGTTGCGTCAAACCAAGCAAAACATTCGGAAATTTTCCGACAGCATGAAATTTTGCACTAGCATATGTACATTAATTTTCTGCAGAGTTGGATATTGAGATCACCTGACATGCTCCAAGTAAAAAGTATATAAACAACTTCACAGGTGCCTATTTTAGACGCTGGTAATTTCAATATCCCTAGATTTCAACTCATATGTTTCAGTAAATATTTTGATAGCCAAAGTGTGAATTTTCAAAGAGACTTGGCGTGGGTGTAACTTTTATGAGTCCATGATGAATATTTGCCTTGGTTGGAAGCGTATCCACTTAAGCTAGGTTTAACAAATAACCCTTTATCTAACGTATTTTCAAAAAATATTGGTCTGGCAACCAGCAAGCAAATCAACAATCAACTGGTAGCACTTTCATAAAAATTTTTAAGGCGGAATAGATAAAAATGTAACTTTGATTTTCGTGTTATTGAGACAATTAAAAAATATAAATAATATTAAAAAAGCCTTTTATAAACTAGCTTTTCAAGAAATTTAACTTTCGTATGAACGAAAATACATAAAAATAAAAACAATTGTACTTTGACAGTTCTGGAAAATAGCAAAGAAGGAAAGGGATAAATTACTTGAAAAAAAATTAATAAAACAGCTGTTTGATAAATTGACGTGTTGCAATTAAATTAATAAAGGAAGAAAAAATTTAAGAGAGCTTGTGAAAAATATTAGAACATAGAATAGAAAATAGTGAAATTAAACAGCCTCTGTGGTTGAGAACTCCTAATGCATAACTAAAGATCTTAAAGAAGTGAAAAGCTTTTTTGTAAGCAATGGATGATTTGTCACAAGGCGACATTTGTCGCGTTTGCCGTTGTGAGGCTCAATCTGATCGTCCACTTTTTTATCCTTGTGTTTGCACGGGAAGTATAAAGTATATACATCAGGACTGCTTAATGCAATGGATGCGTTATTCTCACAAAGAATATTGTGAATTGTGTGGGCACCGCTTTAGCTTTCAGCCAATATATTCTCCTGATATGCCTCGCGTGCTTCCGCTGCGTGATGTAGCAGGGGGCTTGATTTCAGCCATAATGAAGGCAGCTAAATCGTGGGCACATTATTCGCTTGTGGGATTGGCTTGGTTTGTTATTGTTCCATTGTCGGCATATCGGACTTATCGTTATTTGTTTCGGGCTTCATCATTTGATATGATACTTTCATTGCCGTTTGATCTGTTTACAACGGAAAATTTGGCTTCGGACGTTTTTCGCGGATGCTTTGTGGTAACATGTACACTGTTGTCGTTTATTGGACTGGTATGGCTAAGGGAGCAAATACTTCTGGGAGGTGGTCCCGACTGGTTGGAACGTGATGATGCTCCCGCAGTTGGTGGTGGAAACAACAATGGTGACGATGATGTGGATCTCATGCCTTTACCAGGTGAAGCGGCCGCAGATGGCGAACAAGAAGCTGCGGTAGAAGCTAATGCTGCGGAAAATAGGGGTAATGGCAATATTTTAGAAGAAGCTATTCCAGCAGAAGAGGAACAACTTTTGCCTGATCATGGCAATAATAATCAACCCAATCCTGTTATTGAAGAAAATAATGTAATTGAAGTTCCGGTTGTAGAACCTATAAACAATAATGCACCTGCTGTTGCAGATCCTGCGGATAACGAAGGAGATCCACCTTTAGAGTTTGGCCCTCAGTTACCGCCTGCTTTAGCAGGAGGGGCAAATAATCAAAATAATGCAGCTGTTAATGCTGCTGATAACGATAATGATGAACCAAATTGGAATCCTATGGAATGGGACCGTGCGGCCGAGGAGTTGACATGGGAACGATTGTTGGGCTTAGATGGTTCTTTGGTGTTTTTAGAACATGTTTTTTGGATTATTTCCTTAAATACAATGTTAATATTTGCTTTCGCCTTTTGTCCATACTGCATTGGCCACTTTATACTGCAATCTATGAATCTACTGAATCCGGATAAACCACTTCTACATTTCCATGGACTGATAACGACACTATTTGGTTATTGTTTTATTGGTCATATATTGGTAGTATTACATTTTTTAGCAAAAGCATTCCATATGAGACGAGTACGAAGTCTAATTGGCTTGTGCTATATAGTGGTAAAGGTGTCTCTATTGTCGGTGGTGGAGATAGGCGTTCTGCCTTTAGTCTGTGGTTGGTGGTTAGATATATGCTCACTGCCTTTGTTTGATGCAACGTAAGTTGTCCTGCTAAAGTTTGGCATTTGGTTATGTTTTATTTTTGTAATCAAAATATTTTTTTTATATAGACTGAAAGACCGTAAAGCCAGCTTTACCGCCGCTCCTGGTACCTCGCTATTTGTGCATTGGATGTTTGGCATGGTTTACGTTTATTATTTTGCTGCTTTTATTTCTTTATTAAGAGAAGTACTTAGGCCGGGTGTATTGTGGTTTTTAAGAAATTTAAATGATCCAGATTTTAGTCCCATACAGGTAAGATATTCATTTTTGTGCTAATACGCAACTTGGTTATCTTTTCGTTTATATAGGAAATGATACATTTACCAATTCTGAGGCATGTGCGCCGTTTAATATCCTCTGCCATGATCTTTGGTTCAGTTGTACTACTTATGCTTTGGATACCAATTAGAATATTAAAAACTGTCTGGCCAACGTTTTTGCCTTATATTTTATCTGGTGATTCGGAAGTAAATGAATTAAGTTTGCAGCTTTTACTTTTGCAGGTAAGCTACAAGAGCTTCTGGTAAATCGGCTGATATGTTGTATTTTTTTATTTAATTTTATTTAATTAATATTTTAATAAACAACACAATTTCAGATAATATTGCCCGGATTTTTCGAACAGTCGCACACTAGAGTTTGGCTTAAGAAACTTTTACGTATTTGGTGTATTTGTGTGTCATGGATTTTGGGCATACGCAGCTACCTCTTAGGTAATGATCCTCCTCCAGAACCCACCAATCATCCAGCCAACAATAACAATGCCGATAATGCAGCAGAAAATAATGAGAATAATGCAGAAGAAAATAACGTGGAAAACGATAATCAACGTCAAGAAAATGTAGAAGCACAACCACATGCACCTCCTCCGCCACCACCACCACCTGCTCCACAAGCTGAACTAAATTTGGCAGCAGTACATCATGCTATAATCCACCGTGATGTCCCCGTGGCATTTCAACCTTATGAAAAACCGTCTATATTTCCCATAAGACTTTTCGGATTGATTTTCTTTATGTGTATATCATTGGTGGTAGCTTCGCTGCTAACACTTACCGTGCCAGTGTGGATAGGACGCCAGGTTATGTCGCTATGGTCGGTAGGTAGCATCACGACGCAGGTGGTGGTTCAAAGTACTGAAGTGACACCACGACCCCACGAATTGTATACAGCAGCATTGGGTACTTATTTGTGCTGGATGGTAACGAGGGGTATAGCTATAGCAGTTACTCTCTTGCCCCAAGGCAGAGCTGCTGTTATGGACAAGTTCAAGCAATGGCTTAAAGTGGGCGCTTCTTATGCCTTACCAGTTTTGATAATTGTTCTGATGTTGGGTGTCATACCTTTACTCTTTGGGCTATTGCTAGAGTTGGTGGTTGTTATACCGGTGCGTGTGGGTATACGACAAACACCTATTTATTTCATTTGGCAGGATTGGGCGTTGGGAGTGCTGTATACCAAAATAGCCATTGCCTTAACACTAATGGGTCCTGATTGGCATTTGAAGAGGGCATTAGAACGAGCCTATCGAGATGGTCTTAGAGATATCGATTTAAAATTCTTGATCGCTGAATTAGCCACACCTGTTATAACCTGTTTTGGCTTAGCTTTGGCTATACCTTACGTTATAGCCCATTCCATACTACCCATATTCTTCAAAGATCCTTGGGTCCAATTGGAAATAGCACACTTTGTTTATCCGGTATTTTTTTCATTAATTGGAGCTATTGGATTGGTGTATTTTCAAATACGTCAGTTCAAAAAGCTATATGTGGCTATAAAGGTCGACAAATATTTGGTGGGACAACGTCTAGTAAATTATGAACATCGTAAGAAGCAACAGGAAGCAGCCGATGCTGCGGCAGCCGCACGCGAACAGGAAGAAATTGAAAATGTACCAATTGCAAATATTGTGGAACAAATGGAATTGGAACGACGTCGCAGGCAGGAAGAACATGAGCAACTGGTACAAGATTTAGTCAGAGATGAACTGTTATAAAAAAGAAACGAACAATTTTAGGTACATACATATATATTTAAAAAACCAGGCAGAATTCTTGTAAAAAATTAGGCATTGAATGAATTTAGCTTGTTGCATATTAATTTTTTAATGTTTTTTCATTTCCATCCATAAAACAATAAAACTGACATTTCGATTATATTTCCTATAATCTACATCACAATAATTTATATTTGCGGGAAGAAAAAGGGAAACATTTTACAGGATAATATTCTTAGACCTGACAATTTCTATTTCCATTGAAGAACCGAAGATACAACAACATGACTTCTGATTCAATGAAACGCGAGAATTTTTAATCCGAACTCTTAATATTTTTTGATTTTGATGATCAATCTGATATTTTAATTTAACTCTCATTTTAGTATTTTCATTTTAAAACGGTAACAAGGAAGATAAATACGTCTTGAACTACTTTAGTAAACATTTCCGTGGATTTTAGGAATTCAAATATTTGATTTTGTTTTTTTTATTAAAGAAATATTCCAGTAATATTTCAGTTACGAGTATTTATTAAAAATCTTCAAATATCGAAACATAATTAAAGTTTTCAGTTTCTATTAAAACTTATTTATTGCGGATTATAAATAAAACATATTTTGAAGGTATTTTAAACTAAATTTTGTGTCACAGTTTGCACTAAATTAAGAGTTATAAAATATGCACTAAATACATACAGTTCCAATATTTTGATATGTTTCGAATGATTCTAATAACTTACTCTTCTCTTTTCTCTTCAACATGAAATCTTGAGTCATTATAAAAAATAAAGTAAAAATAAATAAAACATGTTTAAAATAACTTCCTAAACTAAAAAAAAATATTAAGATACGAATATTTTGTTTGTTAATTTATCTTTTTCTTTTATTTTGTTGAGTATATAGTTTTTATTATATATATATATTTTCTTTATGAAAGCTTATTTTTCTGCATTAAAATTGGAATAAAGATTTACTGCTGTATTCTAAAAAATAATTTAGGTTTGAAGCGTATGTTATTAAAACATAATTTGCATACAAATCTTAACAAAAGCACACTTGAAATACAAATTATTTTTTAGAATACTACCGTTGCCCTATGTCTATTTCAGTCTTTTTTTATTTTAGATAAACATTTAATTGAAGTATGTAATTTAAGTTGATGCACTTTATTGAAATTGTATGTGAAGTTATTGATAAAAAGTAAACTTTTAATTCTTACTATAAGGAAAAGTTATAAAAAATTATGATTAAAAATAATAAAATCGACATTAATTTAAGCTTTTAAATACAATAATGCATTTTTTTTTTTTTTTTTTGGAAACGAAGTTTTTAGTTTGTGTAAAAGATTTTTACAAATTCTTGGGCCAACTTATAAAGATTTACTGAAAATCTACCCTATAGCAGATATTCCCTTAGTGTTTTTAGAAGATTTCTACTTCAAAATGCACAAGGAATTAAGAAGGCGCAGGTCATCTACAAAAATGAGGTTGTCAAAATGATGCCCCATATTCCCAAAATATCCGTTCATTTGGTTGAAGAAAGTACTTAAGTCTAATTTAGTATATTTTCAGGAGAGCACCTTAAAATTTTAATTGATATTTTTAAATGCTCTCCTATTTATGTAAAAGATTTTACTTTCTTGCTGGACCCTGTTAATTGAAGAATCTTAAATATATATTTTTAGTACAAGTCGTTAAGCAGCTCTGGGTTGAAGAACAGTTCTTTTAAGTGCTGTCAGGCTTGCGTGTGTTGTTTGTGGAATTTCGATGACTACCACGTTGGTACTCCCTATGTGAAAGCGTACATAAGTCGTGTATAGTCATTCACAAAATCTTTTTTAAAACATCTTGGGCATATATATACTCTAGTTACCCCGTCCACATTTGTGCAATAATACTTTGCAAAATTTATTTTGTAAAGCATTTATGAAATAAATAAATAAGTATTCTAGTACAAGCAGCTCAGTACCAGTTATCACTCATCTTTCCCCTCTCACCAAGGAAACCATCAAGTTGATCAAAAGTTGAATTGTGTGAAAACGGACTTAGTGAAGATTTTCATTGTTCTAAATCATGGGTGACCAAGATAAATTTAAGGTTGTGTAAGTGAGTGAAAAAGATAAGCACACAGGCAGAAACAATTAATAAAAGTAATTCTTATATGATTTTTTTTATGAAAGAATTTTTTTTTAGAAAACTGTTTTAACAAAAAGAAATAAATAAACATTATTATTCACTTAAATTCTGAGTTTAAAACTACTAAAAACCAATTTGTAAGAGAAAATAATTTTTAATTTTCACGTAAGCAAAAGAATTTTTTAACATAAACAGCATACACAATAAATTTCTCGCAGTGCGTTTGAGAAAAATGAGTAAAAAGATAAGCAAATATTTATCTCAGATAAGACTAATGAAAGAGAATAAGAATACGTGTGAATTCGATTTGCAAAAATTTGCTACATGATGTTAACCCATGTTCTAAATGCTCTGATTTACACGGGCATAATTGTGACGGTGAGAGAGGCAAAGAGAGTGGTTTTGCGGTTGGCATAACTTTTCAACCAGCTTCAAACCCGCATTAGCAGCATAAAACCAATACAGACAACTTACAAAACAGCAAATGTTAAATGAATACTAAAAACACTAACACACACACAGCTGTGTATACGAATACATTTTGTGCCAGACCCAGCAAAAAATAAAATGAGTACTTCTTTAGAAAGTACTTCTAAATTACTTCCAACAGGGTTATGCATTTTATTCTGGTTTAATGAAGTTATGTTTAATCACATATCTAAAGTAATGACAAATCACATATTTTATTATTATTATTATTCTCTAAAATAAAAACCCAGTAAAAAAGTGATGAAAAAAGCAGAAAAAGCACCACAACTACTGATACGAACCATTTCAAACTCCGAGCAAGCCCGTAAGCTAATAAATTGAGTGATTGATTTAATTGTTTAAAAGTACCAATTCTTCAATTTCATAAATAAACGAAAACTAGAACAATTTCCTTTCTTTTTTCTTCTGAGACAATTATTTTAATGAGTAGAATACTTTTAGGAATTAAGTAGCTTCCAATTGAGTTAGTAAATAAGTGAATAAGCACCACTTCCTAAATCATAGATTTAAGTGCTTTAGAAAAGTGGTTAAGAACCACATCCTAAATGTAAAATATATTGGATTTACTTCACCAATAAAAAATAACACCTTATTTTAGAGTTTCTATAGCAAATAAAAAGTAAATCTTATTCACTCACGGGTTGTTGAAAACAAACCACTTTGCTCCAATGACACGCTAATGTAAAATTCACTACTTTTTGCTCGGCGTTCGAAGTGCTTCGTATTAGTAGTTGTGGTGCTTTTTCTACTTTTTTTTCACCACTTTTTTTGCTTGGGATGAATCAGCTGTTTCCTACTGTTGCAGTTACTTTACATTACAGTCGGCTAACTGAGCCTTTAGTCTCGTGTAATTTGAAAAGAACAAAAATTGTGCGGCTTAAAAATTGTTCTCGTCTAAACTACCTCAATCACAAGCTAAAAGCTTTTACAGTGCTGCCACAGTAATTTAGTAATTATTTTTGCAATTTGCCTTCATTTCCTTACTTTTGTATATTAAAATATTCACCAATCAAACTTTATAAATATTGAACACATTTAGTTTCTTTTAACAAATTTAATATTTCAATTCTTAATATGTATATAACATAGTTGCATAAATTAGTGATACGCTACACAATTTTAAAACTTTGTTGCTCTGGCAACCACAGACATCTTTTTAATAAGCAATATCAGCTGACTGTTACTGTTACAATGGAGAAGTTAATAAGAAACAATGTAAAAGTCTCCACAAAAAATATGTATACCGATTTCATAAATTTGCAAATTTTAAAGATCTCTGTGAAAAAATTTTGTTTTATTAAAAATATAAGCAAATATCACATCAAAGTGAGTGTTTTATTAACGAATTCAAAGAAAATGTTTAAAAAACCATCTGATATCGTCAGGCAGTTGGCTGACCGGTTTCAAATGAACAGATTTATAACATTTGTGAGTAGAATACTTTTTCAGTGGTTTCAAATAACTTTAAATGTGTGATAGAATCGTGATTGTGTTCGAAAATTAATCGCGGTGCAGAATATTATGCACAGCACGTTAGTAAATACAAATAATGATGACATGGAATATATGAGATTGACGACAATGCAAGTCTGGAGGATATTCATTATCTAATGTACATACATATGTATGTAAGTATATTTAAAATACAAATAATATTTCATATTCGAAAACGAAGAAATCAAAAACAAGCGGAACGAATAGAAAAATAACGTAATTGGGATTTTTACATTCTTGGGTTTTGTTGACAAACGGATGACCTGGGGCTGGATTTTGCAACAATGAATTGTGAAGTGTTCACCAATTTCAATCTATAGTTGTTGATTTGTGTGTCCGCAACGGTGCGAATGAATTATTTTGATAGTTATAGGGAACACTACGTCAAAATTTTTCATTGCAAAAAGTGCAGTGAATTGTGAACACTGAAATTGTTGAAAACTTCAAAATCTCATCGTTGCGGAATCCGGCCCCTGAAAATGAGTAAATAATCATATTGATATGAATACACATGCATATATTTATAAGTACATATCGCTCATTTACTCAAAGAACGTCATAACTCAAAAAATTTAATTTTTAGTTAGTGATGCAGAATATCGTCGATGATGATGAATGATGCATTACATATCGTCGGTTGGTTTCTGGTTTGATGTATGGAACATTTAAAAAAAATGTAGTTATAGATTGATTATATCGCCGGCTCCATTCTAAGACATGCTAAGTCAAAAAAGCTAGTTTTGAGATGAACGCCTTCAAAGTTTATTGATGATATCTGATGAATGTTATGAGATAGAAACTTGAGACTTTTTGTAACCATATTCATATACATACATAGATTTATGTATATACATATATACATATATTTTTCACACAAGTCGCTTGTTTGCATTGTAGAAACTACACGTTAATTTGGGGAAACATATTAAACAGCAAGAGCAAAATCGTTAATAATATGAGTAGGAGTACTAAAACCAACATATGCTTGTCTTGGCACACTAAAACATGAACAAAACAAATACAAAATTTTAAAACATTTTACGTGAGACATAAAAATCACACATGATGACAATTAAAAATATAATTTCGTAGATAATAAACAGTTTTGCGTTCAACGTTTTTTATTATCCCTTTTACGTTCTAAGGAGACACATAAATACATATGTTCATCTACACATATTTACATACATATATCCTGTTTTTTCTTTTGTTTTGCCTTTTCCTTAACATACAGGTATGATAAACCTATGTACATATGTAAGTAAGTACGAAGAAAAGGTTTAAAGTTCGAAGTCAACTAGAAGAAAATTATGTTTATTTTTAATTAATATTGTAATGTTTTCGCCTCTTTACGCTTAACAATAAAAATTTTGTTAAATGGCATTAACACGGTTCTTAAAATTGTGCTGAAGAATAAACACGTGAAGTGTTTTTTCATTATATACTTTCGAAAATTTCTTGAGCTTTCACTTGTTATTCAGTAAATTTTACATTTGACTAATGAGCAATTATTAAATTTTTACATGGGGAAAATAGGTTTGTTTATTTACTAAAAATTTTTACGAATTTGTAACAATTGTTAAAGGCTCAGTTAGCCGACTGTAATGTAATGTAACTGCAACAGTAAGAAACAGCTGATCGATTTTTTTATGTGGAAAGTAATGAAAATGGTTATAGAGATGTAATGTAAAGTAACCTACTTTTCATATAAAAATATCAAACAGCTGTTTTCTACGTTACAGTTACATTACATTACAGTCTGCTAACTGAAAGTAAAAAACAGCTGATCAATTTTGTTATGTGAAAAGTAATGAAAATGGTTATAGAGATGTAATGTACAGTTAATGTACAGTTACATTACATTACAGTCGGCTAACTGAGCCTTGAGCCTTAAGGCTCAATTATACGATACTGAGCCTTTACTGGAAAATGTTCATTAACTCATAAAGTTTGCAAGGAGAGAGCGTCAAAAGAGAGAAAAAATTTGAAACACGAAAAAATTCTTACAAATTATTACTAGTAAAATTTTTACTTGCAATAATTATCCAACCACCTGTTGTGTGTTTTGTTTTGAAATTAATTATTTCAAAAAATCTGGTTCCGACATGAAAAAAATTGTTTTGCAAATTTTTACAAGTAAAGCTGTTCATTTACTTTTTCGTATCTGGGAGAGTAATTTTGTAAACTTCTGCCTTGATCTCTCGTTGCAAGTTTCTGCTGGGAAAGTAAATGAACACACCTACTATTCTAAAATATTAAATTCGAAAACGCATTTTTTTTACATATGACTATGTTGCAATTAAGGAGCGCTAAGTCCCTATTTACACTATGCAAGTCTTATTTCTAAGCTGATTAGTTTATTAGGAGAGAGTGACGGGGGGAAAGGAAACGTTTCTGTTCCTCCCGTCTCTCTCCCCTGAAACTAATCAGCTTAACAATAAGACTTGCACAGTGTGATTTGGGACTAATTTTTTTTGCGACTATCGATGTTTTAATTCTGCAATCGATTAATGCTTGAAAAGAATCGATATTTTTATGTCACTATCGATAGTAAATGATACATCACTAAAACAAAAAATGCAAATATGTTGCATTTCATAAACAAAAATAACTGCATGACGGGAAAATTTCTTCCACAAATCTCACTTATTTTCCATACAATTATTTTAGTTTTGTTATTTATTGAACTGACAAATCAAATTCTATTTTCTTTTGTTTTGTTTTGTTTAAAAATATTTGTTGTTTTGAGTTTTTAGTGTAAATAAATATGGACATTATAAGAGAACCATAGAACTTCGATACTATCACCGATAGTATCGTCGATATATCGATAGTTATTCTAGCTTTCGATAGTCTTGAATTTATATTTCGATACAGTTTTTTAAACTATCGAAAACTTTCGATAGTGCCAATATCGATAGTTTTCCATCTCTATGTTGAAGGTATTGCCTCTCCGAGAAATTTACTCGGATTCGGTTTACAGAACAGGGCCGATTGTCCTTTCGTTTCCGCTTTAGGAAAATTTTAGAGAATTATGTTTTTTAATTTTAAGTTATTAAACATTAAAATAAGTCGTCGCAAGAGTATCATTAAAAATATAAAATGTTAATAAAATAAATTAAAAAATATTTCCTTTAAATCTTTTAAGACATGCAAAATTTAGTAGTACACATAAGCGTATTTATTACGCACTTTCGTTTCCATTGTGAACAACGGATTTAAGTCCCTCGGAAACTTCCGCAAACATAAATAAAACACAGCTGTACATGCAGACATACATACACAATATAGCATTGCACAGATACATCTGTTTGCACTAGTTTTGCGTGTTTTTTGGTTCTGGTATGAACAAATATGTTATTTATCGTTTTCTGTTACTGGTTGTAAATGTTGATTTTTTAAGCAATTATTGTATGGTTGGGAAATGAGCAAATGAAAACAACACCTTTATTTTTTTGTTTTTCTAAGGCAAATAAGATACATAAAACTGCTTTTACCATAAGTGCCTTATGATGTGTTGAGAAAACATGTAATTGGCTGATGAATGAATGAATGAAAGCAAAATTGCACATACATATGTAAGTAAATGATACATGTACATGAAACACATGCATTTGTAGTTACTCTCAGAGCAAAATTGTCTCTTTCTCTCTCTATACTTTGGCTGCGCCACAAAATAAGATAACTAACGTCCGCACATACATCTGCACATCATGTATTTGTTTCAATAGTGGTTTTTTCATATATTTGTATTACAATATGTATTTTTTGAGCAAAAACAGATCAAACAGTTGCTCAGCAGCAATACAATAAGCAATTGTTATTTGTTTTCAATTGTATTTTAATTTGGAAAAGCACGCACACACAATAACTCTTATACTAGTTCTGTCGCTCACACTACAATTATATGGTACATACCATGGTATATTTGTTTTGGCTATACAAACGAGTATACAAAAAAAGTATCAAGATGTGATTGCAAAGAAATATATTATAAAGCTACAAACATTTGTGCTTTGCGTCCTGTTTCGTATAGGATTTTGTCAAAAAGGTGGCTTAAACGCAATAACAGCACTACCAATTATACCTTCCTATGACAAGGGTATATAAAGTTAATGGTCGCTTTCATGGAAATAATTTGAGCTCTAGTCTCAAGTTTGACATAACAGTTTTTATCACAGTGCCTCTTAAGAAATTTTGAACGCCCCTAATGCACGTGCACACAAACATAGATATACATACATATGTGTATAAGTATGTTCATTATAATGCTTACATATTTTCCTTTGTTTTATACAACATAATCAAAATTCATGATTTCCAAGTAGGGTTGCCAGTCGTACTGATTTTGCCAGTACATGTACTGATTTTTGTTTAAAGTACTGATTTATGCATAACTAGCAAATCAGTACGCAAATGTACTGATTTTTTCATGTATGTACTGTTTTTGTACTGTTTTTATATATTAATTTTGATCAATGTATGAGAAAGCCTGTCATAGTGTTTATTTATTTTCTTTGAATCACCAGTGATCTTTACTTTACGTTCGCTTTAAGGCGAATTTATTTTCAAAGTGGTATCCATATAATGCTCAAGCAAATTCTGCCAAAACTGTCAGAGATCATATAAATTTTAGTTTTAGTTAACGTTAATGTTAATTTTATTGAGATTTTTTTAATTTAAATTTGCAAGAAAGATTTGCTATAAGTGATTTCTGATACATGCAAATAATGAATTTAAAGTTTCTTTTTCGAAAATTTTTTTGATAATATTATTTTTATTAATTACATGTGCCTTGGTACAAAGTATACATTGAATTCATGTTTTGTTTCAAGAATGATTAAAGCTAGGAATGTAACGAATGTTCGCATTTGCAAATTTTTCGCTTATTTTTGCTATTTGCATTTGCTAAAATGTATGCGAATATTTAAGACAAAAAAATTTTGTACTTCTTTTACGAAAAAAGTTTGCCATTAACAAACGCCTAAAAAACACGAAAATTATTTTAAGCCAGCATGAAAAAGATAAATATAGGGTACCTTCGTAGATTCAGCAAATTTATGCAGAAGTTCTGCGAATTTTTTCTGCGTATGAGTGATCAACTTTTGCACATGCTTTGCAACTGCTCAATATCTGTGCATAGTTGGCATTTTTGAACAAACTGCAAACAATTTTTAAGCCGGCAAGTAATTTTATTTAAGAAAGTTGTCATCTCGTCGATGTGAAAGCACAAAAAACTCTTTATAAAAGTTTGCACATTGTGCACATGGCTTGGACGTAGCTGACTTATAAGTAAGGCATTCTTCAAAGCTTTATCAGAAAGCTTTTCTATAAAAAAGTTCTCATAAGCATCAAAATTAAACTAAAGTCCAGCGGTGTTTGGAAATATACCTATTTCATTTTTTGAAAAAGAAAATGCTTTGTATTTTCGGCAGCAGTATTTTCTACTTAAGACTAGTGTGTTAAAACTTTAAAAAAATGTTTTGAGCACCATTCATTACTTCGTACAAACAAATTTGAATCGCTAACAATATTAACTAGTCATTGTTGTAGTAAATTCCACGCGAAACAAGTGTAACTCATTAATTTCATATACAAACATATGTACATATGTATCTTTCTGTTTTATGAATTCATGTTTTTAATAAATTAATATATATTTGCTCAATGCAAGACTCTGTTTAATGGATGTAGTACATCCATGTATGTAATACAACTTCATGTTCTTATATAAATTTATTTTCATGTGATTTTTAACGTATTGTAGTATTTGCATTCGCTTTCGCAAAAATTAAAATGTAGTATTCGCATTCGCATGCGCTAAACTGGTATTAGTTACATCCCTAGTTAAAGGCTTTTATATTGGAAAAATTAATGTACTGATTTTTTTTCAATTGTACTGATTTTTTTTCTCTCATGTACTGATTTCTACGATTTCAAAACTGGCAACCTTATTTCCAAGTTAAAATGTACCTATTCAGAAATTTTTTTTATTTCACTCACATATATTCTGATTTGTTTTTTTTTTAATACGGTGACTGTGGGAATTAAGAGTATACATACGTAGTAAAATATACTTTCCCCCATGATATAAATATACAGGGTGGGCCAAAAGAAACCAAGGGGTGTAAAAGTTTAATAACTTTTTTGTTTATTAACTTTTTTTTATTTTTTCTTTCAGATTATATAATATACAAAATGGAAATTTTTTTACACTAAGTATGAAAAATGATGTCTCTTAAATGACCACCGTTTTCAGCTTCGCACTGATGGGCTCTTTTTAGAGCATTTTCCATAACATCTTTCAAAACTTGTGGCTGTAGCGTTCGAATTTCTGCAACAATGTTTGCCTTGAGTTCAAGAATTGTCTCTGGCTTGTTCACATACACTCGCTCCTTCAAAAAACACCAAAGAAAATAGTCGGGTGCTGTCAAATCTGGCGATCGCGCTGGCCAAATAATTTCCGAATTTCGAGAAATTATTCGCTCTCCAAAAATTTGACTTAAAAGTGCCATTGTGTCTCGGGCAGTACGGGCAGTGGCTCCGTCCTGCTGAAACCACATACCAGGTCTGTTTTCAAGAGCAGGACGTAAAAAATTTTCTATCATAAACCGATACCGCTCTCCATTTACGGTTACAGCACTTCCATCTTCATTCTCGAAGAAGTAGGGCCCAATGACATTTTCAGATGTGATCCCACACCATACTGTACATCTGATGGAGTGCAATTGGCGTTGATGAATGGCTCTTGGATTTTGAGAACCCCAGAACCTACAGTTCTGCTTATTAACAAAGCCATTCAAATGAAAATGAGCTTCATCACTCATAATCAAATTTTCAATAAAGTTGATTTCATTTCTGGCCAACTCTTGAAATTTAACTGCAAAATTTAGACGTTGCCGATGATCTGCGGGTTTTAATTCTTGGACCAATTGCACCTTATATGGGTATAACTGTAAATCTTTTTTTTAAAATGCGCCGTAGTGACGTACGAGACATTTCTAGCTGAGCAGAACGCCTTCTGCCAGATGTTTCTGGTGCTTCGTTAACACTTTGCTGTACTCGTTCAATATTTTCCGCAGTGCGACTTAAACGTGGTCTACCGGTTCGAGGCAAATCTCTTACGCTGCCATGTTGGTGATGACGATTAACTAAGCAACGAATCATCGCTTCAGAGGGCGAAATTCTGACGTTAAAATGTCGACGATATGCTCTTTGCGTTAAAATAATTGATCTCTGGTTTAAATAATAAAATTCTATTGTTCTGGTTCTCTGTTCAGTTGTGAACCTCTCCATTATAAATTCTCCAAGTGTTGTCTATATAATCTGAAAGAAAAAATAAAAAAAAATTAATAAACAAAAAAGTTATTAAACTTTTACACCCCTTGGTTTCTTTTGGCCCACCCTGTAGAAAGTACTTCCATTCTCTCATTTTTTCTTGACATTCACCATCTGACAAGTATCGGGTGTTTTTTTAGAGGTATAGAGCTTCGAATTGAAATAAAACACAAGAAAATCGTCTTAATGTCCATCAATTTAGCTTTATTGGAAGGATAATTTTATGCCATTATTGTTTAATTATAATTTCGGGCATGTGGCCGCCGCGGCTGGCTCGAATAAAGCCAATTCTACAGGTCCAATTTTCAACCACTTTTTCGAGCATATGGGGCCGTATGTTGGCAATAACGCCACGAATGTTGGCTTTCAAGTCCCCTAACGTTTCTGGTTTGTTGGCGTAGACGAGCGACTTCACATATCCCCAAAGAAAATAATCCAATGGTGTCAAATCACACGATCTTGGTGGCCAATTGACAGGTCCATTCCGCGAAATTATGCGCTCATCGAATGCTTCCTTCAATAAATCGATTGAGACGTGCGCTGTGTGGCATGTAGCGCCGTCTTGTTGGAACCACAACTCATCCACATTCATGCCATCCAATTCGGGAACAAAATAGTCGGTTAGTCGGCTCCAATTGCTGTGCACGGTGGCGAATCGATTCATTCGGGTCCTCTTCAACACTTTGCTCTACAGCGGCAATTGTTTCTTCGGTGCGCACTGTTCGACGTCTCTGCGGATGCGTATTATCACATAGAGTAAACGTAGTGCGAAAACGATCCATGGTTAACCGAATTAATTGCTCTGATGGACGATTATGTCGACCATAAAATGGACGGAGCTTGCGGTAAACTTCGCGAACTGAACCATTATTTTCGAAATAAATTTGCACGATTTGCAAGCGTTGTTCTTTTGTCAACCTGTTCATGATAAAATGGCAAACCAAACTAAATATTAATCACTTGACAGCTGACAAAATGGCCGCCAGTTAAAAAAGTGATGCCAACTTAAAGTTCTATACCTCAATAAAAAACACCCTTTATAAGTATTTTGAAGTTTCCGGTAAAATCGTGCTACCGTATTGATTTAATATTTCCCCCTCTGTTTCCTGTTTGTTTGAAAATTTTATGCAAAAGTTATTTAAAAATTGTTTTTATAAAATACAGAATGTATAAATTAAACAATAATGCCCAAATTCTGTTCGACGATTGTATCGTCTTGTCTATGGACGAAAAAAAGCCGCTGTTATGATTCTTTAAAATATTATTTATGGTCTATGCTAGAAGGTTCGTGTATTTGCTTTATGATTTTGTTCTAAACATTATATCCAACACATATTTTTTCATATATTTTTCAAACTTTTGTATAATAATTTAATATTATTTTTTTGTTTTAAAAACATGGTAATAATATTTTAATTTTTCGTTATGAAAGACAACAACCATTTTTGAAGAAAATAATTTAGAGAATTCAAAAACAAGAAAATTATTTTCAAACAAAAAAACGTCCTAAATCTTCTTACTAAATTAGGGCATAAGTAAGGAAAGAAGAGTGCAGCATTTTTTAAATTCCCTTCATTTCCTGGTGTTCGCCAACAGTGGCTAGAGCCTATAAGATCTGTGAAATAGACTTGCGAAAAAATCGGACCGGTTATTAAACCAATTTTTTTAGAAAAGGATTTTACAATCAACAAGAAACATATTATGTAGATTAAACAGAATGCACTATCAATTAATATTTGTTAAACTTAATGAAAATTCGTTGTCAAATAATCCAAATCATCAATCAATTTGGCTTCTCATTGCCAAATTTAGATAAAAATATAGTTAAAAGATTTGTACTATGCAGAAAACTTAAAAATATGAGATAAGTTATTACATAATCACTTTTTAAACTTCACAGATATGTAGTTATGTATATAATTTTATTTATTCCCAAATTTTTGTTAAGATAATTACACATTTTTGTAAAAAATTTCTAGGGGAAGACTTAAATTTTTTACTATATGGGAACATTTTACTTTATTTCTCTCAAAAAACAAACTTCAAAAATACTTATTTTTAAAAACAAAGAGAGAATGGAAGTACCTTCTATATTTATATCATCTTTCCCCTGTTTAGAAGATGAACTTTTCTTTAAAAAGGTGTGTTGTGTGTGACTCAAGTCGTCTTTATAAGAAAAGTGTGCTGTTACAACACAGATAGGCTTGGGTCGAACTCGTTCACTAGTTCATTTTTGCCACAAACCACTGATCAAACCCATTTAAATTATATGGGTTTGATCATTGGTTTGTGGCAAAAATGAACTAGTGAACTAGGACTTGTCCATAAGACACCACAACCGACCTTTCTCTAAGAAAAGCATGTTGTGTGTGACACAGTCTACCTTTTTATTAGAAAATTTTTCTATGTGAGGTGCAGTCGACTTTTTTTTTATAAGAAGAATGTAGTGTGTGTGGCACAGTCGACTTTACAATAAGAAAAATGTGCTGTGTGTGATTCAGTACTAGCCTTAGGCCGGGTTTCCATCTATGTGCCATGTGCCACACAATCGTAAAAAAAGCGTAACCACTAATTACTAATGAAAAACAGTTTGATTCAGACACGTATTTATTAAGTTAAACAGTTTCATAGATAACTAATAGACAATTTGGTAGAATCCAACACGATTGGAAACTGTTTAAATCAATAAATACATGTCTGAATCAAACAGTTTTTCATTAGTAATTAGTTGGTTATGCTTTTTTGGGAAAATGACACGCAAGAAATGCCAGATGTAAACTCAGCCTTAGCCTACTAGCCTTAAGGTTTCCGTACAAAAAAAAGGGGGGGGGGTTGTTTTCTCTGACCTGAAAATTTTATAGAATATGTAAAATTTTTGCAGTTACAACAACAAATCATTATAGGGTGTTATAAAGCGAGCAACGAAATATATTGAAATCCTAATGTGATATACAGAAAATTATATTTGTGGCAATAAGGAAAAAGTGCTTATGTCATATTTTACTGTTCTGCAAGAGAGCACTTTTAAGCATTCTCTTACAGTTAAATTTGAAAATTCTCTGTTAACCTTCTTTTTAAAGAAACATCGTTCTACACACCGTACATAATACATTTAAGTTGAAATATACTCGTGCCAAATTATAAGCTGAATTAAGCTATTATTCCAAATGAGATTAGAAGTCTAAAAAATGTAAGAGGGTGGCGTTGGCTGAAGTAGTTAGCACGTTGACTACAAAAGTGAACATCCCTGTATCCGACAGTCATTAAAGTAACAACACCACGCATTTTTCTGATGTGCATTAGAGTCCCTTTACATCAGTTGTTGTAGGAAAGTTCAAGTGATGAAGGCATAGTCACTGGTCACTGAACTATACCGACTTCAGCCGATGCTAATCCTAATGTAACATTAGAGCGCACTCCTTCGTCGGTATTTTGCAGCAAAATCATCGACGAAGTAAAGTAACCAATAAAATGGCTACTAAACACAGCTTCAAAATTTAATACGCCTCATTCAACACCAGAAGGCGCTGCAACACTGCATTATTAAAAAGCGTGCAAAAGCAGAGTTGTAAAAGAATGAAGCTTTCTTCTATCTCTTCCTTCACCACATGTCTTCTATCACTATCCCTTTCCTAAAGAAGGTAACACCTAGTAATAGTATGTAGTAGGCATTAATTGCCTGAGTGTTACTTCTCTTAAAAAAAAGCAGCAAGTTATTGCGCTATAACTTTCTGAAAAGTAACACAAATTAATTGAGATTTTGACCAGGGGTACTTTCAGGGTACGGAGGTACCATTAACTCAAAATCAGCTTATCTTGACTTAAGCAGTTTTTCCTTTTTGTCATAGATATATAGACACTTGAAATTTCCAAAGTTAATATTTAAATTTAAGAAAATCAAAATTAAAGGATATTCTATCAGTTAATGTGATTTTGACTACGTAATTTTGACAAATTGCTGCATCTTGGAAACCGTAAGATGCAAACTCTCGAAATTTTTAAAAACTCTAAAACTAAAAAATCCCCAAATATAAAAATCACCAAAACGAAAAATAGGCGGCAAAACTGAAAAAATCGCTTAAATTATAATAAATCGCCAAAAACCGAAAAAATTTCCAAAAATGAAAAAAGCGCCAAAACTAAATAAATCGCCAAAAACTGAAAAAAGTTTACCGTCTATTAAACATTTAAAAATTTTTTTTATCTACATCAGATAAAAGGGTAGCCCTCCTTCGTTGTGTAGCTAATAAATACAGAATAAAAAAAATTAATACGCCTCATTTAGCACCAGAGGCGCTGCAACACTGCTTTACTTAAAAAAAAGTACAAATAGCAGAGTTGTAAAATAATGAAGTTTTCCTCTAT
Organism: Tachina grossa; assembly: GCA_949987645.1. Classification (NCBI taxonomy): domain Eukaryota; kingdom Metazoa; phylum Arthropoda; class Insecta; order Diptera; family Tachinidae; genus Tachina; species Tachina grossa. Next base: position 33,737,691 of record OX465276.1, on the reverse strand, counting down.
CTCTTCTTTCACCACCTGTCTTATCTATCACTATACCTTTCCTAACGAAGGTAACACCTAGTAATAGTAGTAGGCATTCATTGTCTGAGTGTTACTTCTCTTAAAAAAAGGTAGTATTACATATATGTATATGTAGTGTTCGTACATAGCCTTCGTACGGCACCCTTCGTATGCGAGTCAAAGTAGCACTTTACTGAATTTATTATTTATTTATTTTAAGTAATTAATTTTTTATTCAGGGAATAATTTCTTATTTAGGATAAAACTCAATATATTTAGTTAATAATAGTAATACATTACATAATTTGGGCATGTACCAAAATAAGAAAATATTCATTCAATCGTCTTTTAATTATACTTTTTATGCGAATAATTTTATTTCATTTATTCAGTATTGTTGAGAAACCTAAATAAATTTTGCATGTGGTGGTTTTAAAAATCAATAAATTTTATAATTATTTGGTTAAACACAAGCAGAATGAAATAAAATGATGCCATTTACGTTCTTAGCTTTCTTTTATTTGGTTCACGGTGGATGGTGTATTTCGGGATTTTAAAGTGTTTAGTTGTGGAACGCTGAGAGTTTCTTAAGTAAACGATCATGAAATTTCGTTCGACATATTCAAATGGCGAAAAATGCCGAAATTCGTCAAAAAATCTTAGAATTTCAGCATTTTTTAGTACTCAAATACTCCAGATTTTTTGTGACTGAAATCTCGGGATTGTCATCAGTTAAATAATGTAAGCTTCCAGCTTATTTACAAAGTTTTTAATGAGTTGGGGGTGTTAAAAGTGTTTTTTTCAGCGCATGGAAAATTTGCTAAAACTTTTTGAAAGCAAACGTCAAATTTACCACCAGTAATTATAATAGTCTTCTTCACTGTTAATTTTCTTCATTAATAATGTGTATGCTTGACCATTTGTTATTTTTTTTTTTTTTTTTTGAACTCAACTTTCATTAGCTATTCAATTTGTTAGTTTTACTATTATTTTTGTTTGTGTGTGTAATTAATAACAGCATGTGTTGTTACAAAATAAATCATTTAAACATCAGAAAAAGGTAAAATTTTCAATTACACATAGATTAAACCAAACATGCAAGGACATGTATAATAAAACACAAGAAAAAGACACTGCTGGGAAAATAAAACCATAGACATACACTTTAATAATAATCAGTCAGGCGTGTGTCAGAATTCAGAAGTGCTTTTATTTGCTAAAGTTCTTCTTCAATACATTTCATGTCTTGCTTTCTGGCTTTTATTAACTCGCACATGACATCATATTTGCCCTTCCTAAATGTATGCACGCATATTTTATATTTTTTTATTGTACTAAACTGATAAAATTCCGTTTGGAAAATTCAAAATTAATTCACTACACAACAAGTATTCATTGTGTAAAGAAGCAAAAGCGTAATTAAAACTAATTTTAATAATAACTATCTATAAATTTTGAAGAAACACAAAAGCGAGAATTTCAAACAGCAAAGAATTTTCTTAAAAAAAAGGACACATTGTTAAAAAAGGACTTATTGAACCAAATAAGCACAATCTTGTTTTGTATAAGCGTAAGAATGTAATTGAAAGTTAAATATGCAACGGATTATGCTTTGCTATGTTACTTTTATGACTTTATTAGGCAGTCTTAGCTTATTTTTTTTTTATTAAAAAAAGCATTGAATTCTTTAAATTTTTAAGGGGAAATGAAGAATTTCTTAATTCACTCACGTCGCCTAAGGCATTTAAGGGTTTCCAGTTGTTTTTTTATATTAAAAATGTAAACGTTTGCTGTGAAATTAATGATGCGATCATAAAAAAACTGTATAAAATTCTTTGCTTTAGAAGACATGCAATAAAATTATTTTCGTTATTAAACTCCTTAAAGTATTTTATATGGAAAATATTTTATATTAAGCTACTTAAATAGTTATTTGAACGGATTTACATAAAAGTGTGTATGTATGTGCATTTGTGGCTTCGAGTAAAGATAAAAATAAAGTTTTCTGGTCGAGGTTTGTACTTAAAAATCAAATGGCAGATTTTAAGGAGTTTGTGGCTTTTTATAATTACTTAAGTTTACACACACGCATAGTTTGAAAAAGAAGTTATAAGCATAAACAATTTTCATTTCAATTGCTAATAAAAACAACCAAGTTCTAACGAATGATTCTGTTAGAGGATTCTAGAAGATATTGTTAAGTAAATATATCGGCTTTATAAACCTTACGTCTGAAGCTAATAAAGCGCCCAATAGAACTTTAAATCGGAAAAAAATACAAAAAATATTTAATCTACACATTTATTATATCTGTGGCGAAAAGGAAAAAGTGCTTAAGTCGAGATAAGCTGATTTTGAGTTAATGGTAGCTGCGTAATTTGATACATGCGTATCAAGTGCATCGACCCTGACTCATACTTTCAGTCTGAGTATGTTTATACTCAGAACACAATAACATCCTGTTTCCATAAGTCAGGCAGACGACTCGTCTATAAATTCACTAAATATGAGAGTTTTTAGAGCTTTTCATATAAATTTTCTACTCAAGTCTTTCGTCCGTGTTGTGGAAACAGAAGGCAAATTTGTCTGCTATTTAATATTTTGAAATATGTACCTTTTGTTTTACAAGGTGACATGTTTGTTTTTTTTTTTTTTTTTGCCAAAGATGTGACAATAATACGTAGTTGTGTTCCGCTTGCCTGCGTGTATATGTAAAAATAATTTAATTTTAATCTCTTCATAAGTAAAACTAAATCTTGTGTAAAGACCTTGTTGGTTTTGTTTTGATTTATAATATTGGAAGGTACATATGTATGAAGAAAAGTTTTATCTTTGCTGTTTACCAACAAGGATTAATGTTTGTAATACAATACATACTATACATGCGTATGTATGGTGTGCATGTATTATACACGATGTATAGCAGTGGTGAAAACATTTTAATAGCATACTTTTAGGTATAATCTTATTTGTATGAGCACATAGTCCTCGAATTGCTTGATAAATATTTTAATGATATTATAATGAGGATTATTTTAATAAGTTTAGATGTATATTATTCAATCATATAAAAGTGGCATAGAATAAAATTTGAGTTACATATACATACATACATACATAATTATAATTTAGTAATCAATACTAAATATCGATGGTCTCAAGTAGAAAGGCCCTAACTCGCATTTTTTACGAAATTGAGGTTTTCACTGATTCCAATATATTTCACCCAAATACACCTCGTCGTAAAAATTTATTGCAATAGTGTAAAAATTAAAGTTTTTACAAGCAGTTGAACAAACCAGTTCTACATGCAGTTGTAGTGTGCATTATTATGTTTTCACCTTCTCCTGTAAAGTTACAATTATTTGAGTTAGGGCCTTTCTACTTGAGACCAACGATATACATACATACATACATATATAGCACAATTTCCAAATTGAAATTATTTAGTACTTTATATTTTATAACATTCTTGCAAAATATTAATTATCTCAATTTGGTGCATATTCCATAATGATATAAAATTTGATTTTGAAAACATTTTTTTATTAAATTTTGTTATGAGGAATAATATATTTTTCAATTATAATATTTTGACATGAAACGAAAACAACGTAGCGTTTTACAAAATTTAAAATATTTGCGTTTACGTTCCAACCAGAAACGATTTATTTTTTGATCGTTTTATTTTGCAAAATCAGGGCATTAATAAAAGAAATTTTATTAATAAAAAATAAATATCGATTCATTTGATTAAAACATAACACAACAATTAAATTTTTGTACTTTGCTTTGGTTCACATTCTTTGAGTAGAATATGCATTGATATGCATTATAACAGATGCGAATAACAATATTAATACTTTTATGTTTGTGAGAAATGCGCCACATATCCCAAAAATTGTAGATTGCCGTAAAACAGATTTTACAATTTTCAACAATTGTAGAAATGACGAAATATTGCAGTTCTATAACACCTGATATATACAAAAAGATATATATATATATATATATATATATATATATATAATAAAACTGATAACGAGTTTGAAAGGAGGACACATTATTTATATACATATAATCAATCAATAACTCAATTTTTTTTAAATGTTCCATATATCAAACCAGAAACCAACCGACGACGTTATGTCGCCTGAAAAACTGCCGTCGATTCCCCATGTACTAATAATTAAAAAAAAAATATTTTTTATCTTAAATTTGATTTTAATTTTATTTCTTCATAGCCGGCTAAAGCATAGTACTATGTTCAAATTTGTGAAAAAAGTTTATCAACATTAATTAATTCGTACGAAAAATTTGACATGTAAACAATACTATTTGGCGCCTGAAACTATGCCACAATTTCTTATGTTTATAGAAACATCCGTTGTGTTTGTTGTAAACTCCGAACGAAACAAGTGGTACTCTACTTATTTCGTATGAAAACTTAAAATGTTGAGGTTACAATTCAATTGTTTTTCCCAAGATAAACAAAGTACTATTTCTGCAACATTTTTTCATGAACAATTCGTGTCAATTTTTTTTATATGTACTTTAACAGCATTTCGCGCGAAATGTTGAACAGAATACCAGGCTTTAAGCTGAATTTGAGCCTTCGCCGACGGTTTTCTCAAGAGCCGCCGCCGTCGAAAAATTGGTCGGCACAGGTCTGTGTACATAAGCAACTTTTGACATACGAGCCAACAATTATATGTATTCGCCTTGAAATAGGCAAAAAAAGTAGATCAGCTTTGCTTTCAACTTGACCTCATTAATCGGCCTTGGGCTTTTATATGCACTTAGTTCAACGTTTCTCCACATGCGTTTGTGGTCGATTGTGAGCAAACCTGGCACCCATTTTGCGGAAAGCTTTCTCATACCCAAGTGTTCATTCAAAATTTAAACCACTGAGCCATGTGAGATGCCTATAGCGCCCACAATCTCTCTCACTTTCAATCTTCGATCGGCTAAAATCGTTTCGTAATTTTTTTTTCAGTTGTATCGGATGTAGAGACCTCAACTGGGCGTCCAGAATTTTCGGCTTGTACGGTCAAAACGAAATTCAGTAAACCAATTTCTTAACATTGAAATTAATGGTGAAGAGTCCCCATAGTTTTAATCAAGCTTATAACCTTGGTTGAGTAATGATTTTTTTTCAACAAAAAATAACATTTAATGCGCACACAAAATTCATATTTTTTGTTCGGGGATCGACCCGTTCTTATGAACTTTGCGTCTTGCTATTAGAAAGAGGGATAGGTGTAATTTATGAAGAATTAAAGTTAAACGGTGAAGAGATTTTTGCTATTGTTATTATTATTATGTTTTTTCATGCGGTTAAACATTTGCATCAATTAAATTAAAATTTCCTTGTGCAAACTTGCTAATGAAATACTTTTGCTTATCTGAAACTTCCATGCTGAATAAATAATTATTTTTTATGTACTCCTAGTCGCATTAAACGTTGCTAATGTGTGGTGTCATAGTTTTCAACATTGTAAGGTCTGTCTGTAGAAGTTTACGTGTAACTATTAAAGTGATAATATCAACATCAGTTTAATACAATGTCATTTACATATACATATTTGAAAACTTCCTTGATTCAAAAAAAAAAAAAAAAAAAAAAAACAACTTTAACTTCGTAGTAAAAGTTTTAAAAGAAAACTTTCTTAAGCACACGAACACACACATACACACACACACACACACACACACACACACACACACACACACACACACACACACACACACACACACACACACACACACACACACTTACAGTCAGGTAGATCCAGTCATCTTGAAAATCAACTCCTGTAGCATTATAAATCATGTATATTTAAATCGAAATATCTTATCAAGGATTAAGTTGCACTGATGATATTAGAGATGTGAGTACTTTTCACTTGTGTTTTTGATTTTATCTACATATGTATATATGTACTCCAATGAAAAGTTGTTTAATTTTAACAGAGGACATTTCGTTAAAAACTTTTTCTTTAACTTTTCGATTAGAGATTATCAAAATTATTTACTGATAAACTTTGTAGAGAGTAAATAATACCTTAAGAAACGGCTAAGTGAGTACATAATTCTATATTTTATTACACCTTATTTTTTTCGTCAGTAAATAAGCAAAAAGCACAACGTTAAAATTTTAAAGTATTAATAAACATTATCTTAATAACTTGGATGGATAAATATGCCTTTATTTTTGTCGTAAAAAAGTAATAAATTATTTTTCTTTTTTTTAGCAGGCCTTAAGCCTTCCCTGCCCCTTTAAGGAAATTTTTACGTTGCTGTAGTTTTTGTTTTACATGCAATTTCCCAATAAAATTTTTACATAGAGCCATATTTTTGGTTGTTCTAAAAACAAATAGCAACAAATACACAAAATAACTTAACAATTGTTTTAAGAATAGCTGAAGTACAAATTTTATTTGCTTTCGTGTGCGATTTTTGTTTGTTGAAACCTTATGGTAATAAAAAATTGCTTTAACATTTTAATATATGTCTTCAATTAGATTTAAAATTGTAAAAGTAAAAGTAAAAAATAAAAAGGCTGACTTAACAAAAACACTGAATAGCAAATAAAAATAATCGCTAACAATAAAAATAACGATAAACTAATTCATGTGAAAAATTATCCTTTAAAAATATTTGGCAATTTAAAGGGAAGATGACTGTCGAAAGGTTTTTGTAATTGATGGGCCTCAGTTTTTTCTTTATCTTCAAGAGTAATAATAAGAGACCTAATGAGACAATTTGAAGCTTTCTACATTAAACGTATAGACTACAGCAGGCTACACAACAATACGATAGCGAATGATATTGATTGCCATCGTTGCGCTGTAGTCAGCTATTTAATTATATTGACAACCAAAGCATCATCACAAGCACTTCTGTACCTGTATTCTTTTGCTTTTATTACGTTAATTGTATAGCTATAATAAATATAACGAAAACTTATCGACTTTGCTACAAAGTAACACACATACATATGTTATAATAAATTCAGTAAATTGCGACTTTGTCTCGCACACGGATACTAAATATCGCTCATTTACTCAAAGAATGTCATAACTCAAAAAATGCAATTTTTGAGTTAATGATGCATAATTAATCCTCATATCGTTTTTCAAATTGTATAAAAGTTTCATACAAATATCTTGTTTATTCAACTCTTGAAAGCAAAATAAAATTTTCTTTTTCCATTAAGCTGTGACTAAATTGAAAACTTTAAACTCGTTTTCGGGCAAACTAGTTTTTTTTTGAGTTATTACATTCTTTGAGTAAATGAGCGATGTGTAACACTGTACGAACTTTGGCTTTTATAATCGAATATCTTAACTGATGTATAATTTTTTTTAATTTTAAGTACACGGTAAACTTTTTCGGTTTTTGGTGATTTTTTTTTGTATTTTTGGCGCTTTTTTCATTTATGGCTTTTTTTGTAGTTTTAAGTTTTTGACGATTTATTTTAGTTTTAGAGATTTCTTTTAGTTTCGGCGCTTTAGTTTTGGCGCTTTTTTTAGTTTTGCGATTTTTTTCCGGTTTTTGGCGATTTTTTTTTTGGTTTTTGGCAATTTATTTTAGTTTTAGCGATTTCTTTTAATTTTTGTGATTTTTAAGTTTTGGCGCTTTTTTCGTTTTGCGATTTTTTTCCAGTTTTTGGTGTTTTTTAGTTTTTTTTGACGTTTTTTCTTTTTGGTTTTAGCGATTTTTTTTTTGAAAGTTTTAGTTTTAGCGGTTTTGCAAATTTCAAGAGTTTTACGGTTTTAAAGACACATCAAGTTGTCAAAATTACATTAACTGATGGAATACCCTTTAATTTTGATTTTTTTAATTTATTTCTTGTATACTATAGTCTGTATAAAAATACACTAACTTTGCAAATTGATTTTTAACTGTCATACGAAGGCGGATCAAAAGCGGTTAAACAACTCCAAACAATCCTTTGAAGTTGTCACACGCTTATGGTTAATTGAGAGCAAACGCGGCACCCATCTTGCAGACAACTTTCTTAAACCCAGCAGACAATATCACTCAATTTTACTCTTCGATCGGCCAACACCATATCGTATATTTTTTCCCTCATTTTCGGGTGTACTGACCATAATTGGCCGTCCAGAACGTGCGTGTACTTGTGCGACCACAACGAAAGTCAGTAAACCACTTTTTTACCATTGAAATCGATGGTGCACAGCGCCCTTGGTATTTATCGAGCTTTTCTTTGGTTTGATCGACGTTTTTTTTTTTTTTTTTTTTTTTTTTTGCAAAAAATAATGTTTAATAAACACACGAAATTCTCTTTTTTCCATTTTCTTCTCAAAAGGCGAGGTAGTCTGTTATCAACGGCTGCCAAACACAAAAATTATCGCTACAGCAAGCGATAAATAACTATAACGATTTTCGGTTCACAAAAAGCTAAGGAATATGAAGCCTCGTTTCTGTAACGAATGTGAGAACTTTTAAAGTCGAACAAATTGTTGTCATCTTGGGCAATAAAGGATACAAAAGAAAAACTCCAGTTGTTAAAATTTTTTTGTAACTTAATTTAAGTTTTTATATGAAAACTTCTCACAACGAAGCACAGGTACTGATATTGATATTTCACATTTTTGAAGTTGAAATCCCAAATTGAAAAAAAAAATTAATGTGCAACAAAATATATTTATGGGAAGCCCCACAGCTAGAAATACTTTAAGATATAATATGTACAACATTACACCAAATAAACTTATTCCTAAATCAATATTGCTTGTAGAAAATTTCAACATTTAACGTATTATTTTATTTATTAACCTTTTCATTCCATTAAACAAAGTATGACTTGCCCAAAGGGTTACTTGCTTGCTATCTTTACAAAACATTCAATAATTTAAATATTTCGTTTAAGTTATTGGTTTTTAACTTGTTTTTTTTTTCAACGTCAACTTAACAACTACGCATATTGTTGCATAAAAATGATAGATAATAATTTTTTTTATACGCAACTACTTTTCCATGTTTTATATTAAATTTTTGGCCTGTATTTCATTTGCCGAAAGGGTCAAAGCTCGATAGTATTAAATAAAATGGAATGAAATAGTAATATAAGATAAAAAAAAAGTAAAATGAAGGCTTAACAATATGCGAGTATGTAAATTTTATGATTGACGTTTTAGAAAAACGATTAGGGTTGTGAACAAAAATAAATATTGCAATTTGATTAATTTTTAAGTTATTTAAGAGAATATCGCAGTTGCTTATTACACATGTTGTTGGACTTGTTAAGCTTTTTATTTTATAACTAAAACTTTTAAGGTTGTCAAATTAAATATAAAACTATTCGGGTTTTAAAATATACCGGGCCTTCAATATAGTCACTTAATAACCAATACAGTACCAGTAAAAAAGATATTCCTAAGAAGTCATGAAAATGAGATTTCATAGATAATACATAGAGAAATATTTAATTTTTAACTGAATCTAAATTATTTGTAACTTTTTTTAATGCTTATTTTTGAAGTTGGTTTAATTTTTTTTTAAGTTTTATTCTAAAATTTTAAGATCCAAATGTATATTTTTATGGGAGCGGTCACGCCCAATTTGGCAAATATTAGTGTCCGCCCACTTTACTAAATTCAACATCGCTTTACTTTAAGAGCTCAATATGTTGGGTAAGTAACATATCATAAAATGGAATGAAAAAATTAGTGGCTGGGTCCCCGCCTACTTTTTTTTACAATGGAACCAAATGAAAGCTTTACCCTCTCAGTCAAAAAAGTAATTTTTACAATCGGTCTAAAAGGTACCGAGCCATGAAGTAACATTAAAAATGCAAGTCATATTGAGAATTAGATCCATTTCGCACACGAAATGCTTACTTTGCAAAGTCTTTTGAATAATCTTTTAAACTTTCTTGCACTTCTACACTGTCAATGTTCAATTTAATAAATTTTTACTACACCACGAAGAAGTTATGTAAATACATAACGAAGGAAATAATGAGCACATAAAAGTCTGGACTCACTGATATTCTTCTTCACTTTTGCTCCTACAAACTCAAAACTTTGCAAAGTAAACTTTTCGTGAGTAAAGCTTGGGTCACACGATTGGCACAATGTACCAATTTTCGTCGACCCACTGAAATAAATTCAAAAGTAAGAAGTAAATTTGTCTTAATTCTCAACTAATTGGAATATAACTACATAACTGAACCACACTGCATTGGTAATAAAGTCTTATAGACTAATTCAAGAATTAATTAAGTAATAATGTCAATTTGGCTTCTTACTTATGACCAGGAAAACCAGAAATATGCTCTAAATATGCACTAAAAATTTAAAAATATGCGGTAAAAAGTCAACAAATATGCTCTTAAAAATAAAATAAATTGGTTTATTTGTAAATGAAAATATATTTTTAGTTCAAAACTTCAACATTTCGATTTCAGAAGATCACTATATCATAATTCAGGCTTTTTAACTGTATTTTGGATAAATAAGACAAGATTTTTATTTATAATTTTTATTACAATAAATCACTAAATATTGACCTAGAATTTCAAATAAAATCGTTTCTAAGTTTCTGTCAATATTCCTTAAACCTCTACTCGGGGCAGAGTCCGTCACAATAGCAAAACTGAATTTGTATTGAAACTAACGTCCGTAAAACTGCGTGTATAAGAAATATGTATACATTATATGGAATATTGGGACAGAGATTTAAATGGCGAACAATAAAAAAAAACCCAGATAGCGCCTTAAAAATTATTTTTTAAAACTTAAAATTTTATTTCGAAAATGAAATTTTAATAAGTTTAAAAAAAATTTATATTTTTTTCGGAATGGGGTGTAAATTACAAAAAAATCTATAAAGTGTCAAAATATGCCCGTAAATTATGCTCTAAAAATTAGAAAATATGCTAAAAATATGCATGTAAGACCGATATATGCAAAAACATGCTCTAAAGGGTAAAATATGCAAAAATATGCACTAACAAATTGATGCCAAAATTCATAAAAAGTTCTGAAACGGATAATTATATTGTCCCCGCATTAATACGTCACACAAGAAAAAACATGCAATTGCATATTTGCGGTTTCCCTGCTTATGACTTTATTGCAGTGAGCCGACGAGAATTGTGCCGATATATGTATGCCTTAGTAAGAAAGCAATTTAAAATGTGCGGGTATGCCTAATTTAATTACATTAAACTTATTTATTCAACATTTCACGCGAAATGCTGCCAATATACATATAAAAATAATTGGCAGAAATTGTTCATGAAAAAATGTTGCAGAAATAGTACTCTGTTTATCGAAAAACATTTGAAATGTATCTTCAACATTTCAAGTTTTCATGCGAAATAAGTAGATTGCCACTTGTTCCGTTTGGAATTTACACAACACATGGGGTGTTTCTACAAACATGAGAAATTGTAGCATAGTCTCAGGCGCCAATTAGTATTATTTACATAACAAATTTTTCATAGACCACAGCAGGCTACTTGGCTACACAGCTACAAGTGCCGCTGGCAACAAATGTTGCCTGATAATTATTTTGAAGACGGACAGCAGCACCATGAATATACATTTCACTGGTGCCGCTTTCAAATATTTCACATTTATAAAAATAAAATAGTTTATTCAAAAATATAAAAACAAATCAGTTTATTTCTGTATCTATTATTTTATTCATTTAAGTTTACATTTAGCAAATTTTACGCTAACTTGCGTTTTTTCGGGGTTTTTTTTTTTAAATTTTTCATATTATTAATAGCTTTCGCTATTTTTAATAAATTTTAGCGCTTTCTTCCGATCTTGCATACGAGAATTTTCGCGATTTTTTTTTTGCAAAGTTCGCAATAAAAGCGACTTTTTGCATGTTTTTAGTTTCCTAAGAGTTTTGCCGATTTTTAAGCAATATAAGACTTTGTTATCATCTCGCTGTCAATAAGTTTTTGTGAATTTCCGCCGCTTTCGCGATTTTTAGCGATTTTTTTGCATTCCAACTTCTCGCGATTTTGTTAAAACTTTTTGCATGCTTGGACGGTGAGTCCAAACAGCTTTGCCGATTTTTGAAAAACTTTAAGCCTTTGTTATCATTCCGCTGTTAACAAGTTTTTGCAAATATTCGTAATTTTCGCTACTTTCGCCGAATTTTTTTCATTCCTTAAAGTTTTAGGGATTTTTAATCATATTATGGCTTATTTAGAATTTTGCGAATTCTCGCGATTTTTGTAAAGTTCGCGATAAAAGCGGCTTTTTGCGTGTCTTTTAGCTACCTAACAGTTTTAAAGGTTCTTAAACATTATTAGACTTTGTCATTATCCCGCTGTTAATAACCTTTTGCATTCCTTACAGTTTCAGCGATTTTTAATCAATATGTATTAAGGTTTTTTTAAAATTTGCAATTTTTCGCGAATTCTCGTTTTTTTCGCTTTGCAAAAATATAATATAATATAAACAAAGTATACTTTATGAGTTTAAAACCAGTATTTTGTATGGCAATATATAACTATGCGCCAATAACTTTTGTAATTAACATTAAAATTTTGTAACTTTTTTTTATTTTGCAATAAAATATATTTCTTGGCAATAATTTGTTTAACATATTTTGCTATATTGTCAACACTGTTTTTGGTTTGTAGCTATAAAAAATAGAAATAAGTTTAATTTGACTACAACGAAACTGTAGCACGGATCACAACCTGTAGCATGTTGCCTTGTTGCCTTCAAAATAATCATTCTGTTATAAATATGTGTGTTCTATCTTTGACGTTTTGTAGCCGGTGGCTTACTGTGGTGAACGTGTTTAATGCATAATGCTTTAAAGTTTATTCAAATTTGTGAAGTATTTAGTGTAAAAGAAATAGGGTGAACATTGTTTACACTGTGAAGTCTGTACTATAAACAAGACGGAAGAACAGATTTAGTAGAAGATTGACATCCTACTGCGAATTATATTCAATAAAATATTTCAACGAGCTGTCATGCGTTGAATAATTGTTAATAAATTCCCTACTTTTCAGCTAATTAGCTCAGTTGAATTAGGCACATTTGGTGCTAAAACAGTCTAATTCAATTGACACAAAATATACTCATTCTGGCAGCTGGTCTCATTCAACTTTCCTGCCTCCATCAAAGAAATCATCAAATTCAGTTATTGGTTGAAAATCGATTTTGGCACGTGTTTTCTATTACTTCTTTACAATTTGGATTTTAAATTTAATTTTTTTTACTAAGCACCAGTCTATCTATTTGTCATGTGATGATAAATGATAATAACAATTTAAATTCGTTTTTTTTTTGTTTTTTGATTTGTTTTTATTCTCCATACTCTCATTGTGAGAATCTTTTATTCCCTTGGCAGCGTTACCATATTTTATAAATTTTATTTTTTTGTTGAACAGAACTACATATATAAAGGGTGTCCCAACAAGAACGCAAGATTTAAATTTGGCGCCATTCAAAGTGTCATTGTTTGACATTTGAACAATTGTTATTGTTTGCTAGTAGAAGGACGAGGTTAGTAAAAATGGAGCGCTACACGAATGAACAACGCATTCTCATTGTGAAATTGTTTTACCAAAATAGTGAAAGTTTTGCGGCTACAGTTCGCAAATTTGCGATCAATTTGGGGTCACAATAATGCTCCAAAAGAGTCAACTGCAAAGACATTAATGGATAAATTTGCCGAAACTGGGTCTGTTAGTGATGTAAAGACAACAACGCGCCTTCGACCAGGGCGATCGATCGAAAATGTCGCAGTTGTACGTGATGATGTCGCTCAAACGCAGGTCAAGCGCAAACAGTCAATGGTGTTCGGTATCGTGAAATGATAACCAGTTTTTTTTTGTGCCTAGAATTGAAGAAATGAATGTGGAGGGCATGCGGTTTCAACAAGACGGCGCCACATGTCATACAGCCAGAGAAACAATTCAATTGCTACATCAGTCATTTTCCGGTCGTGTTATTTCGCGTTTAGGAGACCAGAATTGGCCGCCTAGATCGTGCGATTTATCACCATTAGACTTTTTTCTTTGTGGTGTTTTGAAGTCGATGGTTTACGCGAATAAGCCGACGACGACTCAAGCCTTAAAAGAGGAAATTGGACGCTGCATTAATGAAATACCGCAGCATTTATGCAAAACGGCCATTGAAAATTTCATTAAAAGATCGCGTGTGTGCCAGCAAAGCCGCGGCGGCCATCTGCCCGATTTGTTGTTCCACACATAACCTCATTTTGTCTACTTTACGATATCATAAAGCTTCACGATTTTTTTTTAAATATCTGTGTTTTATTTAAAATTTAAATCTTGCGTTCTTGTTGGGACACCCTTTACATATGTATGTGCGTTTTACGGATTATGCATAAGAAAAATAAAAAGCAAAGTATGAATGAATTTAAAAGTAATCACTTGTGCAATAAATAAACATTCTTACAATCAATATAAAATGATTGTACACAGGGCTTTTCGCACAGCGATTCTTTGGAGTCATAAATATACAAAATAATTGAAACTAGATATACCAAACGGACGACGCACTCGTCCGTATTCTAGAATCAAAATGTAAATAATTTAAGATTTAAAGAAAATGTATCTAAACGTCATAAAAAATTCATTAAAACACAGCCACACGGAAACTTACATAAATATGCAAGCATAATTAAATAATACATGAAATTAAAAAAACATAAACAAAATCCGTTTAACCAAGTTAATTCAATTTATTCAACTCTCTTCCTTTAAGTATTGTGGCTTGCATACAACAACAAATAACAGAAAAAATTGTTAGATCAAGAGAAAAACTACAAACACACACACACACACACACTCATGTTTTGGTTCTTTTTTACTTGTAAGCTAATAAATGCGTGTGTAATATGTTTGCATGTAGTAGTAGCAACTTTAAACGCTTATAGCTCCCAAAATACTAATCCGATTTCAATAAAATATAGATTCTGCACATCTGTTTTGAAAATCCTTTAAAACCATATAAATCTTTTTAAAATCGGTGCAGTGGTACCAGCGTAAAAGGGATTACAAAAAACATGTTCGCCTATTAATTATATAGATGAGATTTTCACAAATAAATTTTTTAGTGCCATATGTTATTTTTATTGATTTAAAGAAACAATTGTTTTGTTGGAAGTTATACTTAAACAATTAATATAGAGCCGAAAAAACAGTGCTTTTATTTTCATTCGACATACTATTTTATATTTGGGGTATTCACAAGGGTGTCTTAAGTGTCATAAAGTCATAAAGTCCTAACATTTTAAACCAGTTTAAAACTATTTTTATTTTCTTTCATTCAAAAGGAGTACTATATTAATACAATTCTTCACTCTATGTATTTGTTACTGTCATAACTAATTATTTTGCTTTTTACTTTTCTTTTTCGACAAAATGTCCATTTACGTTTAAATACGTGGCGTTCTTCCTAAGCAAATTTCTACTCAAATCATTATATATTGCAAAAAATATAAAAATTCGCAAGGGATTAAAATAATGGAAACAATATCCTAAATCTAATTATATAGACCGCAAAAAAAGTTATAAAAGAATCTACGCGAATAATTTTTTAATTGAAAAAAACCTAAAATTTATTTTAAAAAATGCTTAAATTGTAAGGAATGCAGAAAACTTTTAAAAATCCGCAATTACGAAAATTCGCAAAATTTTGGTGACATCAAAAATATATAAAGTCTAATACTTAATAAAAAAAAGTTTAAAACTGTTCAAAAAAAAAAAACAAAGAATTGGTAACAATCACTTTTATTGCAAAAATTTGCAACAAATTGCAAAAATTGTAAACAAGCTCCAAAATTACTTAGAAATACCTAAAGATCTAAGAAATTCCAAAAATCGCAGAAAATTGGCAAAATTATGAAGTATTAAAAATCGGTAAAATGGTAAAAAGGCAAGCCCTAAAATAACACATAAATACTTAAAGATATTTATAAGAAATTCCAAAAAATCGGAAAAATTCGCGAAAATGAAAATTTGCAAAAACTTGCTAATACCAAAATGATAGCAAAGTGTGATATAAAATAAAAGTCGTCAAATGTGTAAAAAAAGGCAAAAACTGCAACAACAAAAATAATTCAATCAGACAATGATGTGGCTTGATTCAATCCTATTTTGTTAAAATTACACACAAGAGCAATAAGATTTATCAAAAATTACCTGATCGCAAAACTTAAGAAAATTTGCAAATAAATTCCAAAGCCTTAAAATTTTAAAAGGTCAAATGCTCGAAAAAATTTTGTTTTACATATTGCAAAAACTCGCAAATAATTACCGGAAACAGATAGAAGCCGTTAAATAATTTTCTCATAATTTTGCATATTAGTTAGTACCAAATATTATTTAATTTTTGTAATATTTTTTCTTATTTGTTTTGTATCATATTGTTTATGTTTCAACTAACACACTAAAATATGAGGGGTTGCTCACAGCAGTCGCATTTTAAACTAGTTTAAAAGTTTAGAACATTATGACGTTATGACTTTAACACTACCGTGTGAATACCCCAATTGTATGTAGGACCTAATTTTGTAAAACACAACGCCAAGCGTTAACAAATTTTATATGGAAAATATTTAAATTACAAAAAACGTTTGCTGATTGATTTACTCTTTAAGCCTGGTACTCTGTTCAAAGTTGTGAAAAATTTTCAGCACCACTCATTATTTCGCGTGAAAAATTTGACATGCACAGAGAAATCAGTGCCTAATAATTACCTCATAAAATAGAACAAAATTAATAAGAAATCTCTATGGTTTTTTTTCAATAAGGAAATCTTATTAATTTCATAGAGAAAACCTTTTTGAAAAAATCAAGAAGAAATCTTGTTGTTTTTATGAGGTTATCTTATTGATTTTTTTAATAAGGTTTTCTTCTTGATTTTATGAGGCGACCTCATAAAATAAAAAAAAATTATGTCTTTCTTTATTCTTTGTGCTTTGCTTATATATTTTCATTTAAATTCTATACCATATACTTTGAAAGGAGAATAATCATTGAAATAATTTTGCAAACATGCTTATACAAAAACGAAAAAGATCATGAAAAAAAATTGTCTGTGTCTATTTATAGATATGAAATAACAAGACACCACATAAAATCAAGAAGATTTCCTTATTAAAAAAATCAATAAGATGCTTTACACATAATCATACAGGAACCTAATAAAATCAAGAAGAAAACCTTATTGAAAAAATCAATAAGATAGCCTAATAAAATCAAGAAGAAAACCTTTTTAAAAAAATCAATAAGGCAACCTAATAAAATCAATAAGAAATCCATATAGTTTACAATTTATAAGAAAACCTAATAGAAACAAGAAGTTTTTCTCTATGGATTGTTTTTTTGGTGCCAAAAATAACGGAAATTGAGTAAAAAAAGTTGGGAATAATAAGATTTCTTCTTGATTTTATGTGGTTTCCTTCTTGATAAAATTAATAAAATTTACCACATAAAAACAATAAGGAATCTCTATGAAAAAATCTTCGCTTCTTTCTGCTGGGATACCCCTTAGCCTAAAAACGTTTCATAGAGAAAATCTTATTGATTCTATGAGGCAGTTTTTTTCTCTGTGTGAACTAAATGTAGCCCGACTCGCGTTTTTTTTATACAAATTTCTCGCTTTTATTGCTATGTATGCAACATTGTTAAAATTTCGTGCGAAGAAAGCACTGCTCATGTTGTTTCCCAGCTAAACTAAAATGATGCCAGACTAATTTTCCATGGAAGGACATGATTTTACGTGTTTTTCACAACAAGAACAGAGTACTACTTTTGCGAATTTATTTCGCAAATATTTCATGCCAAATACTTTTATATGTAGTGTGACAGCATTTCGCACGAAATTGTGAACAGAGTACCAGGCTTTATGGTAAAATGAAGTACATAAGTTGTTAGTTGTGCTAGAATGTTGTTTAGAAATGCCTTTCTGGGGTGCATTGGCAACCAAGAATTGCTGTTGCCACGCCCCATAGAATTATTAAAATTTTTATGTAATTATTTTTTTTTATTACTCATGAAAATCACTGGACATAATGCCCTCCCCCCAAAAAAATTTGTAGCTACGCCAATGGTTGAGCTCCAGTTAAAAAAATTTCACAACCTTAACTTTTATCAGTCATCAAGGATGTCTATTTTATTTAGATTTTATGTTTCACTTTGAAGTTTTACTTGCAATAGAAGTCAATAAAATACACAATTTTCCACTGTACGAATACTTAACCATACTCCAGCCCAAATATTTAAATAGACATTAATTCAATAAACATATCAATGATTCTGCTAAAATACTTCTGCAGTTGTTAATGTGCTGTTTTCGAATATTTAGCATGCAGTCAATATCTTTTATTTGTAATTAATTGAAGTGTAGCGCAGCACTAATTCTTTCCATTTAAGTAATCAATTATTTGTTTTAACAAATACACTACTTCAACAATCAAACTACATATATACATTTATGTTTGCTAGAGCTAAAGACTAATTTAATTATATTATTGTTGTAGAAATTAATTTTAATTTACGTATACTTTGTCTTTGTACTTATCAACTCTTGAATGAATGAATGAATGAGTTTTTTTTTTCCTACAATATAATTTGTTGAATAAACGATAATTTACAACTGATTGATATTATTTAATTTTCAATGTACTACTGCATACAAATAATATAAATTTAATTTATTTCCATTTAAGCACGTTCGCATTAAGGTAGCCTGCTGTTATTCTAAATAATTGGAATTTTTTGAGAGCAATATCGAAATTTTGGCAATTTAGATATTTTTAGGGGGGAAATTTATTGCGTATAAGATGAAAAATTTTTATTTAATAAATTCCGTAAATTGCAACTTTGACTCTCACGCGAAGGGTTCCGTAATAATATAATAATACCTACTATATGAACTTTAGCCTATATAATCGAATGTCTTACCGGATGTAGATATTTTTGAAAAAACTTTAAGGGCCAATCCCACGATGTCGACAACGTTCGTCTTGTTGCACACTTACATTCAAAACAAAAACAAATTTTAATATTTTGTTGTTTTTTCAAATGTAAGTGTGCGCCAAGTCGATCGTTGCCGACATTGTGTGTTTGGCCCTAAGTACCCTGAAAACATTTTTCGGTTTTTGGCGATTTTTTTGTTTTGATGTTTTTTTCTTGCGTTTGGCGCTATTTGGCCGATTTTTCGGTTTTTGGCGATTTAGTTAAGTTTTAGAGATTTTTTAATTCTGGTGCTTTTTTCGTTCTGGCAATTTTTTTCTGTTTGTGGCGTTTTTTTTTGACATAAACAAAATTTAAGTAT
Source organism: Tachina grossa (assembly GCA_949987645.1). NCBI lineage: Eukaryota > Metazoa > Arthropoda > Insecta > Diptera > Tachinidae > Tachina > Tachina grossa. Next base: position 33,718,372 of record OX465276.1, on the reverse strand, counting down.
CTGGTAAACTGTTTTTGCCGATTTTTTTTCTTTGACGGTTTTTCTTAGTTTTGGCGCTTTTTTCGATTTTCAGATTTTTGGCGTTTTTTTCCTTTTTGCGATTTTTTCGGTTTTAGGCGATTTATATTACCTTAAGCGATTTTTAATTTTTCGTTTTTTTTTGGCGTTTTGGCGATTTATTTCAGCTTTAGCGATTCTTTATTTTTCATTTATCGGTTTTTTGGCGTTTTTTCGATTTGGCGATTTTTTATGTTTTTTACGATTTATTTAAGCTTTAGTGATTTTTTGATTTAGATTTTCTGTATATTACATTAGGTTTTGAAAATTTTTCGTTGCTCGCTTTAGAACACCCTTTAATTTTAGCTGCTATATCGTGCCATAACCGCCAAAAAAGCCTAACCCCCAAATTTTTGGCAAAAATTTTTGGTAAAAAAAATTAAGTTCGAAAATTAAGCTTTTTTTCGGTTATGGCACGATATATTTGTTGTTGTAGCGGCCAAAGTTTTAAATATTCTGATAAAATTTCAGGTCCATAGCTCTTACGGTTCTGGAAAAAACATCCTCTGACAGACAGACGAACATCATAGCGAAAACAATAGGGTTCCTTTTTACCTTTGGTGTACGGAAACCTAAAAAAGTCTGCATAAAATAAATTTTATTTTTGTACAATAGTAAAAATGCTGCTGTTCTACTTTCAGAACTCCAATAGGTCGATTTTTGTTATCTCTTAGCAGATTTTTTTTTTTGCATTTTTACGACAAAATTTATTTATGCAGTCTTGCTACACAAACTTTGGGAACTTAACATTATTAAATAAACCATTTAATGAAGAAATGTTTTGACATCAACGAATTTGCAAATGCAACATTTTATTTCGGTTTCACAATAAACAATGGATTAAGCCTTTATAAGAATTCTTATTTTTATGTCATGCTTTATTAAACATAAATAAATTAATTAAGCGAACTATACATTGCAGTAAAGTAATACTTATTCAGTCTTCTTAATTGATAATTTAATGCTTGCAAGGAAAGGAAAGACGTAGTAGCAAGAATCATAAAATACAAGTTCTTAATACAGGGTGGGCCAAAAGAAACCAAGGGGTTTAAAAGTTTAATAACTTTTTTGTTTATTAACTTTTTTGTTATTTTTTCTTTCAGATTATATAATATACAAAATGGAAATTTTTTTACACTAAGTATGAAAAATGATGTCTCTTAAATGACCACCGTTTTTAGCTTCGCACTGATGGGCTCTTTTTAGAGCATTTTCCATAACATCTTTCAAAACTTGTGGCTGTAGCGTTCGAATTTCTGCAACAATGTTTGCCTTGAGTTCAAGGATTGTCTCTGGCTTGTTCACATACACTCGCTCCTTCAAAAAAACCCCCAAAGAAAATAGTCGGGTGCTGTCAAATCTGGCGATCGCGCTGGCCAAATAATTTCCGAATTTCGAGAAATCATTCGCTCTCCAAAAATTTGACTTAAAAGTGCCATTGTGTCTCGGGCAGTATGGGCAGTGGCTCCGTCCTGCTGAAACCACATACCAGGTCTGTTTTCAAGAGCAGGACGTAAAAAATTTTCTATCATAAACCGATACCGCTCTCCATTTACGGTTACAGCACTTCCATCTTCATTCTCGAAGAATGAATGAATACTGTACACCTGATGGGGTGTAATTGGCGTTGATGAATGGCTCTTGGATTTTGAGAACCCCAGAACCATCGCTTCAGAGGGCGAAATTCTGACGTTAAAATGTCGACGATATGCTCTTTGCGTTAAAATAATTGATCTCTGGTTTAAATAATAAAATTCTATTGTTCTGGTTCTCTGTTCAGTTGTGAACCTCTCCATTATAAATTCTCCAAGTGTTGTCTATATAATCTGAAAGAAAAAATAAAAAAAAATTAATAAACAAAAAAGTTATTAAACTTTTACACCCCTTGGTTTCTTTTGGCCCACCCTGTATTATTATGATTTGACACTAAGCTGACCATAAATTTATTTCTATGCACAGACATAATAGATATATTTATTTTATTTTAAACATAAAATAAGTCGTAATAAGCTTATTTCAATTTAATTAAATTTGGAAGCTTAATTTGTTGTAAAGCAAACATCTTAACAATCCATTAAATTTTTAACATATATATTTTTTTTAATTTTATGCTGACGACGTACATATACATATAAAAGACTTATGTTTGAATTTCTTAGGCCAGGTTTCCATCTGTGTGACATGTGCCACACAAGCGTAAAAAAGCGTAACCACTAATTACTAATGAAAAGCAGTTTGATTCAGACACTTATTTATTAAATTAAACAGTTTCATGCATAACTAATAGACAATTTTATAAAATCCAACATGATTGGAAAATGTTTAAATAAATAAATATACATATAAGTATGTCTGAATCAAACAGTTTTTCATTAGCAATTAGTTGGTTATGCTTTTTTGGGCACAAGAAATGCCAGATGTAAACTCAGCCATAGAAAGAAAATTCTTAGGGCCAATTTCACCAACTCTATTTAAATATATATTTAAATGTCGTTTTTTATTAACTTTTGTATGGAAAAATGAATTTTAAATATGAATTGATATTTAAATAATTTGGTGAAATTGGCTCTTAGAGTTGTGCACTGTGGGCTTAAACTGATTAAAATTTTGAAGGAAATTATTTTCTAATTGATCTCGCTGATGGAGAAGTTTAGATAAAAATAGTAAGAATTTCGGTGTTTGAATTTATTTTTAGGAAAATAAATCTCTGGGACTATTGGTGCGTTAAAAAAAAATTTAAACATATATTGCAACAATTTCTTTAAAAACCACTTGACTGCACCCGGTCAAAAAAATACTTGTGTGGCAACACTCTATTCTTGAATAGCTGTTGTTGTTATTTACATTTATTTTCTTTACATACTTTTTACAACTACAATTTGAAGCTGAAAGAAAGTCAGCCAATGTATGGGTAGTAAAGTAAAGCTTAAATTAGACGTGACATAGCCATAATGCCATAGCCATAACCAAACCAAAATTCAATTGGTTTCTATGGCGAGAGTTATGGCGTTATGGCGTTATGGCATTTAGTTTGGTTCGAACGGCTGTTTTCTATGGCTAGGATTATGTCACGTCTGACTGAGCCTTAAGAAAATAAAAAAGAACATGTTGATTATTGAGTTCTTATTTCAACTTTGTTAATTATTGAGCTTCTCATTTGTTTAAATGAAAGATTAACATAATAACTCTAGCTATTCTAAGAAAATGTTTGGGTAAAGTTTCCCTGATAATCTGCATTAGCAACAGTGAAATGCGTATAAGATCCAGCTGCACCCCTCAATTACCAATTTCAACGTATTTTTAATAAAAAAATATTTTACTGAATAAAAGTAAAATAATAATTTGGGATTATTATACAACTTCCATAAAAAAATAATTATTAACTTGATTTCACCCGATTAAAGAAAATATTTTGAGTAATACAAAGCTTTAACTTTACAATTTTGTAAGTTAAGTGGAAAAAGATGCTACGAGGGTGGATCATTAACTCAGTTGAAATGGCAACACTGCTCCTGTCAAGAGGCAACTCCTGTCAGTTGGCTCCTGTCTAAATTTGAACAAGCTGTGTCATTTAGTTTGTGTTTGGCAAACATTTATAACAGACTACCTCGCCTTTTGAGAAGAAAATGGAAAAAAGTTAATTTCCTGTGCTCATTAAACATTATTTTTTGCAAAAAAAAAAACAAATATCAAGGGGGTTCTGCACCATCGATTTCAATTGTAAAAAAGTGGTTTACTGACTTTCGTTGTGGACGCACAACTACACGCACGTTACGACGGCCAATTATGGTCAGTACACCCGAAAATGTCGAAAAAAAATCCACGATATGGTGTTGGCCGATTGAAGAGAAAAAGTGCGTCAGATTGTTGATGTCATAGACATTTCATATGGTAGTGTGGTTTCGATTTTAAATGGTCCGCTGGGTTTAAGAAAGTTGTCTGCAAGATGGGTGCCGCGTTTGCTCACAATCGATCACAAACGCATGTGCAGTTTCAATGGCAAAAATCCATGAATTGCTCCCTCATGCGCTCTATTTTTCAGATTTAGCCCTTTCATATTCCCAAACTTGAAGAAATGACTCGTCGGCAAGAGATTTGACTCCAAAAACGAATCATTCCACAAACTAAGACCCATTTTAAGGACCTCGAAAAATCCTATATTTTGGAAGGGATACAAAAACTGGAGAAACATTGGACTAAGTGTATTGAGTTCAAGGAGATTATATTAAAAAATAAATTTTTGTTCTGCAAAAGTAACGCACTTATTGATCCACCCTCGTATACACCAAGTGGCCGCTGCCCATGCTGTTGCACACATTCCACATTCACAGCATCTTCCATGACTTTCCGCATGATTTCCGGTGCCAAATAGTTAGCATAAACACGCTACTTCAAGTAGCTTAGGTCATGATGAAGGTATTGCGACCTTCGAAAACAGCTAGCTGTTCCGTTCAGATAGTGTTTGTCATAATATTTACCATTAACTTTGTTATTTATAATTATCACACGTAATTTGATAATTAAAATAAGTTATATTATTAATTTAGCACTTATGTTCTACAAAAATATTCGTAGCATGCTTTTATATAAAACAATTTAAGATACATGCATGGTTTATATGATTTCCTATGACAATTCACCATAACAATGTGTAAATAGTGAAAAGCTTCAAAATAAGCCCTTTTAAATTAGACATCGTTGCAGATATATTTTTATTTTTTGTTTAGTACTTAATATATAACATGGAATCAATACTTAGCAAGAAAATTGGAATGACAAGTTTTTTTCCTGGAAAATCAAATCGATTTCGGCAGCTTAATATTTAGCTACTTAACTAGATTGATACTAAGTACCCTTCTCTTTAAAGAATTCACATTTGTATAGAAGTAAATGATTATCTATCTCAGTTGTTCTATTAAATGATTTTACTTTATAAATTATCTCGGATTTAATTTATCGAGTTGGAGTGTGGGTATATTGTCAATGTGTCATTTGTTAAACAAATGACTGCATTAAGTATTCATTACTACCTACAGAAATATGTATGTTCATACATACTTTACTTATTTGAAAGAGATTTAATTTCCATAAATATGTATAAATGTATATGGCATTGAAAGTTGTACTTGTTCAATATACATACAATTTGGATGTGTGTATTCGAATTGAATTCATTTCTACAAGCAGCATAATAGCTCAATACTATGGCAATGCCAGTGATTTATTTAAGTTCTTCTCTATATTGATGAATGGATTTAATAAATATTTATATTTCATAATAAATAGGATAAATAAGAAGTAAGAGTGTTATGTACATATATTCGACTTGGCCGAAGCTTATATACCCTTCACAAGCCATAAACTTGTATAGACATAAATACATACTCGTACATGCATATATAATTAAAGCCGTGATTTATAACAGGGGATCTGCTCTGTATTTTGAAATAAAAGAAAATGCTTTGGAGTTTGTATATTATTAATATTACAATTCGAAAGCATTTGCATTCGTTTCGAATTACAGAGTAGACCACCAGGTATATAAAACAGTTTTCCATACCAAATTTCTTTTATAAACCTTTACTTAAAATACAATAAAAACGGTTCATACGAAATTCAAAGAAAACACTTTTGCACATACTCGTACCCATGTCTTCCTATTTAAATTGCAATGTGTAGCGCTCAATTGCATTTTAAATGCATCTTATGGACGATGAAGTTCTTAACCTGCGCTCCCCTTATTATCATGATTGTTTGTGCTCAGCATTGGATGTTTAAATTTAAAATTTATGAATTAAATCAAGTGAAACTGGAATGTAGATAATTGGTAACAATATGCATATACGAGCATAAAAATATGTATTTTATTTTAATAAAGTGCTATATTCGGCAGTGCCGAATCTTATGTAACCTTTATAAGTAAACAAATTTATAGAAATACATACATACATGCATACATACATACACTAAAAATTCTTTATGCATTTTAAATGCGTTTTACGGGTGAACAAATCTCTTACCTCGCCTTGTTATCATGTGTATGTGTTAAAAATTCAAATTAATGAGTTAAATCAAGTGAAACTGGAATGTAGACAATTGGAAACAACATGCATTTAAGGTTATTTTTTATTTTATATATTCTTGTGGCATATATTTAGCATTTGTTGTAAGAAAAATAAATATGTACATGTATGTATGTATGTACATATAAATATATCAATTCATTGATAAATAGCTCGTCTGGTGCTCAGAAGAGAAATTTCATGGAATGTAGACAATTGGCATTAATATGCATTTCAGGTTATACCCTTATATGTTGTTATACGTAAGCAGTGTTTTTTAATTTAAATATTCTTGCTACTAAATTTTCTCAATATTTGGTATTTGTTGTAAGAATAATAAATATACTTAAGTCATACATAAATAGCTCGCCCTGTAACTATTATTGTGTGTGATCAGCAGCGATATTTCATATATAATAACTTTAAAATTGAGGAACTAAATCAAGTAAAAACGGAATGTAGGCAATTGGCAACAATATGCATTTAAGGTTATACCGTTATATATTTCGATACGTAAATCAATATTTTAAATTTATCTATTCTTTCGACTAATTTTTCAAAATGTATTTATTTTCTGAACTTAAAATGTATTTATATTTGGCAGTTGATGTGAGAATAATAAACATACTGACTTACGTCATATATATGTAAATGACCTGCTATGTTAATATTTATGCAGTTTTAACACAGTATTGCCAAATTTTTGATTTGTCATCCCTGAAAATCCCCAAATTTAGTTTTTTTTATTCAAATTATTCTTTTGTGAAGAAATAAAATTTTTAAATTTTCTCTTAAATAAATGACAAAAATAATATATTTATTCAATAAAATTCATTTATAGCGATAGCTATATATAATTTAATTTGTACTTATAAAATTTCTAAAGAAAAAATTACACAACACGAAAATTTTATCCCCAATTGCGAAAGAAAATCCCCGATTTGGGGATAAATCCCCTAAGCTGGCAACGCTGTTTTGACAATCGTCTTTGAAAGTTTTTTTTTTTAATTAATAGCACGCGGTAAAAAATCTATTAAGCTATTTGCTCAATTCACAAGTCAAGTCTTGTATTGCTGAAAGTTGTATTTGAAAAGTCTTGTTGTATTCCTTAAGCCTAGATCCCAATATCGGCACAATGTACCGATTTTCGTCGGCTCACTGAAATAAAGTCATAAGTACTAAGCTTAATTGGCCTTATTTCTCAACTAATGGAAATATAAGGATATAGTTGCACCACACTGCAATTGGTTACAAGGCCGTATAGACTTATTCCGCAATTAAAGTTGTAATTGAAAAGAAAATTTCTAACAAAATGTATCAAAAGAAAAACAAATCTATTGATGAGGACTTAGATTAAATGCATATACTTTTATGGCGCCACATATAAATATTGTAGAAATTATACACGGAATGTCAAGCCAATATCTTAGCAATTTTGGTGAAGGGTACAATAAAAATAAAAAGATATCATTAGAAAACAAAAAATTGAATAATGTAAAATAAAAACATATGATGCATTTATAAATGAAAAACCCAAAAATTTTCTTTTATAAGATTTATGTGTTTGTATCTAAAAAGTTTCTAACAAAAACATCAGTGTACCACAGCAAAGATGCATTAAAGGCCTGTCCCACGATGTCGACAGCTTTCGTCTGGTTGCACACTTACATTCAAAACAAAAACAAATTTTGAAATTTTGTTGTTGTTTTCAATGTAACTGCGACGTAACGTTGTCGACATCGTGGGACAGGCCCTAATACTTAAGTTTCTGAATTTTATGCAAAACATAAAAATTGAGATATATGAACATCAAATTTTGTGTTTTCGTCAGCGGAGGGAGTTTCACAAAATACATAAAATTGAATTCAGATTTGTAAGACATCTTTCAAGCTTTTATTTCTACCATAACAAAAAAAAATTATTTCACTTGTTTGTCGTACAATATGAAAACACTACAAGACTTGCTAGTGGCAACTAACCTGCGGAGTAAATACCTAATATTGTTTATCTAAAAAAAAAGAAATTGTAACACTGTTGAACAGTACATACTACGTATAAAAAAAATTCTATCAATATGCCCAGCGAAGACAAAAAAATATCTTGAATTGTTGTAAATATTTGATGTCTGATACATTTCCTAGATATTATTAATTTATTTATGGAAACCTTATCGTTGAGGGAGTTCTTTGTGAATGTTGTTTTGTTCTTAATAAGAATATGTAAAGACATATTAGCAAATAATAATGTGAATAACAACTTAAAAAGTAAACATAATTTTGCGGCAATTCTTACATATTTCTTTGCTCTTGAAATTTACAAACACAATTGATAACTAATTGAAAGCGTTTGTTTTTAATATTTTATGTCTTACCTTGCTTTTTTTGATTGGTTTTTTTTTTATTTATTGAAATATGTACATTAGAGCGACTCACCAAAAAAAAGTGCTCGATGTACAATCCTAAAAATGAACCTTGGACTTTTTTAAGATGACATTTAAAATATTTCGGCTCCAGCTTTGACCTCTCGTGAGCTGGACCATTTTGAAAAAGGGTCTATTTTTTTATGTTTTGTCAATTTAAGAATCTGTTTCCTTACCAACATATACAACATTTTAAGGCGCGTCCAACTGTATATACAATTTGTCCAAGGACTATCGTCCATGTCCTTTTTTTAAGGATATTCTGTTAAAAAAAACGCTTTTTGAATTTTTTGTTCGGGGTTGTTTGTAATAAAAATGCCAAATTAACATATTTTTATCTTTGGTCGATTTAATTAAATACGGGTCTCAGCTTTTTTTGAAATTCGCGCTAGTTCGCGTTTTGACAAAAATGCAATGGGGTGGTAACCCTTCCTTTTAAATAGGGCAATATGGGCATCGAATTTTTTCTTTTGCCAAGTACATTATCTTTATATATAAATAATTTAGATTTTCGCAAAAATATAAAATCAAAGTATGCTGTATGAAAAATTTCATGTATTTTATTAAAATAAAATCAAAATTGAATTATAAAATTTTTTATAAAAAAAATGCTCGCATTGTGTTTTCATTTGGAATAAAAGTAAAACCATATTGTTTTACAATTCCAAAATACAGATAATTAGAACATCTTAACTTTTTAAGAGGATTTCAAGTCTACGATAAATTCGCAAGTCGTTTTTTTAGGAAAGTTTTGTAAATATAAACAATAACATTGAACAACTTTTTTAATTTGCGAAAAAATAAGCCGCCAAAAAGTCGTCGATCATTTCTTTTTTCTTCCTTTAGTCCTATTTTCATCCATACATGATCTAGAAACTAAATCCGCTATCATATTAGAGTTACCAAAAAATTGCATTTATATATATTCCAGAGCACCGTGTAAAATGCATCTAATTTGCAAAAATCTAAATTATTTATATATAAAGATGATGTACTTGGCAAAAGAAAAAATTCGATACCCATATTGCCCTATTTAAAATTAAGGGTTACCACCCCATTGCATTTTTGTCAAAACGCGAACTAGCGCGAATTTGAAAAAAAGCTGAGAGCCGTATTTAATTAAATCGACCAAAGATAAAAATATGTTAATTTGGCATTTTTATTACAAACAACCCCGAACAAAAAATTCAAAAACCGTATTTTTTTTAACAGAATATCCTTAAAAAAGGACATGGATGATAGTCCTTGGACAAATTGTATATACAGTTGGACACGCCTTAAAAAAACCTTTCTTATGATACCTATATTGTATATGTTGGTAAGGAAACAGATTCTCAAATTGACAAAACATGAAAATATAGACCCTTTTTCAAAATGGTCCAGCTCACGAGAGGTCAAAGCTGGAGCAGAAGTATTTTATATGTCATCATAAAAGATACCAATGTTCATTTTGAGGGGTACACCTAGCACGAATTTTGCTTCCATACAACTTGAGTCGCTCTAATGTACATATGTATGTGTATAAAAACAAATATATTTTATCGCTAAAAACAAGCGCATAATTTTACAAAGTACTTTTATATTATTGCTGGTTAAGTAATATGTACATATATTGATTTTATTATGATAAAATAATTATAAAATAACCTCAATGCTGTTTCCAATACCCACCAAACACCAGGCCAAACATATGAAAATATTCGTATTTTTTTTAATTGCACAAAATAATTATTTATTAATTTTTTGTTGACAAAGCTCTTAAACTCAAATTATTTTGGATATATTTTCATCTTTTATTTATCGCAAACCATCTTCAATGCCAAATCAATTATAAATGTTTGCTGGGTAATCGATATTTCATATACATTCATACTTTTATGAAATATAAACACATAAATTATTTTATTTACCTTACATATTGATACATGAATTTATTTGTGTGTTTTTCTGACTAATGAAATTATATTTTCCGCCAACAAAATAAATGTAATTTTTTGTTTTTGTAGAAATGCGTATAATGAATTTTACAATTAATTACAATTCACAGTGAAGTCGAAAGTAAGAGAATCCTTACAGTAAGTCCCAAAACACACTGTGCAAGTCTTATTGCTAAGCTGATTAGTTTATTAGGAGAGAGAGACGAGGGGAACAGCAACGTTTCTTTTCCCCCCGTCTCTCTCTCCTAATAAACTAATCAGCTTAGCAATAAGACTTGCATAAAGTAAATAGGGACTAAGTGTATACTCGCATATAAAATCGCAAACTTTCAAAAATTGCTTGTACCTGCTCCTTCCATACAAAAATTAATTACACATATTTTTATATACATATATATATATATTTATTTACATATATTTTTTCATACATACTTTTCAAAAGGAACTGTTTTGAAAAGAACATACTTCTTCAAAAGGACATTTTGGGAAAAGTACTTTTTCAAAAGGTACCTATTTATAAAGCCTCTCACTCCAGAGGTCGTGGGTACGATTCCCCCATAAACCTTGGGTGTTTTCCGCAGACAAGCTAATCGTTTGGGTTGTGTTTATTAAATAAAATTATTTATTAGAAGAAAATATTTCACAAATACTATTTCAAAAGGTACTTTTTATGTTTTATTGAAAATCCAGGCTTCAAAAAAATTTTTTTTTGGAAAGTACTTTTTGTAAAGGTACCTTCTTTTTTCTTTAATTATCGCTTTAATGCACAAATACAAACCACTGTAAATGAATATAATTTTTAAGTTATTTTGGCCCTGGATTTTTAATTAATGCCTGCATCATTCTTCAGGGGAAACTGTTATTTTATTAAAATGCTTTAAGGACTTTTATGCTGCTGTGTAGGGTGCTACTGATTTTCTGTGGCCAAAACTAATTACAAACTAAATTAATATATTTTGTTTTTAATTATCATGTTGATAAAGAACTGGCTACAAAAGTTAGTCAAAACGTAAAATGATGCAGCTGTTTTCAATGTTTAAAGAGCCGCCTGATAAAAAGCACACACAAACATGAATATTTGCCGAGCATTGTAAAGAATAATTTTTCCACTATTAGTTCGTTATAAAAACTCTGCAGTTTGAGTTGTAAAAAGAAAAGAAACTAAGAAAATAAAATATAACAAGAAGGAAAAAAAATTATAAATGGCTAAATCGACAATTTTAAGTTTTATTGCTGTATTGGCCATTTTCAGCTCCAGCGCACACGCTCAAGTCATTTCGTCTGGCATTTGTCCTTGTAATATTGAAGTGGTGGGCAACTTTCAAGTTTCCAAATATTTGGGTGTCTGGTATGAATACGCCAAGTATCCCGTCTACTTTGAGGCTGGTGGAAAATGTATAAACGCCGAATATACACTCCAGACTGATGGCAATGTTGGCGTTAAGAATTCCCAAGTTAATGAAGCGTAAGTTTCAAAAAAAAAAAAAGTTATGGTGTATTTATTTGTTGTTGTTGTTATTATTTATCTTTTTGCTATGTCGTAAGCAGTTGTTTGTGTTTTTTATTTTTATTTATTTATTTAATAAATTTACTTGCGGCCCTAATAAGATAAACAGAAATACATATATAATTATGAATATAGAAATGGGGGGTATTCACAGTTTGTTGTAAATGGAAATATAATATACATATATGTATATATATGTATATGCCGAAGTATATTTTTTTTAACGTCGAGCCTGTCAAAAAATTGTAGGAAAAATAAGACCAGATTCAATCAAAATCAAATAAAAATTTTCGCTGTGAACTTAAAAGTTTTTGTTTTGCTAATTTTAGCTTTTTATGTTTATATACATACGTACTTCCTCATAAAAATTTTGAGAGTTTTGCTATGGACATATACAATTTTTTATAATAAATAAACTTAATAATTTTTTTTTTTTAATTTAAATTTATTTATTATTTTATTAATTTAAATTAATATTGATAACAAATGCAAATATTGATCAAAATATAACGAATTTAAATACAATATGGTAGACACAACTCTGCACGTAGTATTACCAGCATAAAATTATTTAACATAAATTATAAATGCACCAGCTATCTTGAGGGAAGCTTCGTAGGGAATTAGCTACGGCATGGTTTGATTGGTCTGTCGTCCTTATATTAAATTGTAACAATCAATTTGCGTGTCAGAACTGTTTTGGTTCTTCTATCAAAGTCTACTCTGACTTCAATCTAATCAAGTATACTTCATCTTCTGTGCTGTGATTTTCTATTGGTAACCAAGTGACCAAACAGTCTTCTCAAACAATCTGGGAAATCCACGTTGCTATTTCTAGAAGTTTCTGGATAGTTATATTTACCGTTTATCAGGTTGTATTTAAGTTTGTTATATTTGAATCTATATATAAATTTCGTAACAATATAAAGTTCTTTAGATGCATTTTTTAATTAAAATTAATTAAATTAAAATTAATTGTCAACTTACAGTTGTGAAGCTGCAAAAAGACACTAATTATTGATGAGTTCCTTAAGCAGAAACTAAATGCAAAGACAAATTCTTGAATGCCTGCTAGTATTACTAGGTGTCACCTTGTTACAGTGTTGCCAGAAGTAGGGGAAAATCCCTACATGTAGGTATTTTTGATACTAAAATATAAGCGTAGGGAAAATCGGACAGATATTTTATATTCTTCAAAATGTAGGGATTTTTTCTTCATGTCGCATTATTTATGAAATAAATGCAAATACAACGTTTTTTTTAATAATACTTTCTTTTTCCAAACGGTTCAAAAATGTTATTTTCGTTAAAATCACTTAAAAATGTATTTCCCGAGCTGTTTGTGGTTTAAAATGTTGGCGACACTAATATGTAATATGCCAAGTCGAAGTCATATACCAGGTGGTATATGCAACAACAAAATCTGCCTTATTGCAATGAAAATTGACAAATCAAACTTCCTACAAATATTATTGCAATGAAATTTGACAACCTAAACTTCCTAAAAAAGCAGCTGTTAACATGGTACATGAATTCGTTTTGGTATATGCTTTTGCTAAGATATCATTCAATGTTGAAAGATAACTTGAATTTATCCTTTAAAATTTTTTTTGAATTTCTTAATTAAAAGTACATACGTATGTATTAATTTTTTTTTAGTTTTTTAATTATTTTTTTTTTACCAAAGTTTAAAAAAAACATATACATTTTCTTCTATTTTAATGACAAAAATGCGTAGGGATTTTTGTAGGGGAAACTTTTTCAACGTGTAGGGAAAAAACGATTTTTTTTAGCGTGTGTAGGTATTTTTTCGAGAAATCTACTGGCAACACTGCCTTCTTAAGATAACATAAAGTTAAAAAGACATAAAGTTAAGAAAGATATAGAAGAAAGCTTCATTCTTTTACAACTCTGCTTTTTTACACGTTTCTAATAATGTTGTGTTGCAGCGCCTCTGTTGTCAATAAGGCGTATTAAATTTTTCGAAGCTGTGCTAAGTATCCATTTTATTGGTTGTTTTACTTCGCCGAGGAGGGCGCTCTGATGTTACATTAGGATTAGTATCCGTTGAAGCTTGTGTAGTTCAGTGACTAGTGCATCTATGCCTTCATTACGTGAAGGTACTCCTAACTGCTTGTGATTAATTTTGTTATAGCCACAAGTATCTAAAGCGTTATAAATTTAATTCCCTTAAAATTAATTCTCTTTAATATTCAATTTGGTTTTTTACTTCCATCAATACATCTCCCCTTAACTTTATTTGCTTTGTTGTTTTTCATTGAAATTTTAAGGACTGGTGCTGTTGAAGAAATTAATGGTTATGCATCGATTGTCTCTAATGGCAAATTGCTGGTTGTATTTCCCGTCAGCCCGGCCTACAACACCAGCAGTAATTACTGGGTACTAGGTACTGATTACTGTACATACAGTGTAGTGTACTCTTGCCAACCTGTGGCAGAAAATCATCAACACTCCAGTAAGTTTGAATTAGTTACTGACGATTTCAATAATAAATGCATTAATTGTTTCTGTGTTTATTTATTTTTTTTGTTGCCTTTCATGATGATTTTGCGCTATGCAAAAAAATTTGTATATACTTTAGCAATTGTTTGGATTTTGACGCGTGAACGACAACCCGCAACTGCTGCCCTTCTAAAAGCAGTGGCTGTATTGCGTAAAAATAATATTTCAGAGGAGCATTTGACTGTAACGAAGCAAACGGGATGTTAAAAAGAAATTGTGTGTGTTTAAAAGAGAAATATTTTAATAATTTAAGCACTTGATTTAATTATAATTTGTATTTAAAAAATTCTTACAACTTATCTATGGATTTAAAGTATTATATGTCTTGATGCATAATAGAGGGCTGCGTAAACAGTTTTGAAATGCAAATACGTCTTGTTTTTTAAACGTATTGTCGTGGCATGTATTATGCTAAACCAATAATAAATGATATCGTTTAAGGCCGTGATACACTATCATACAAAGTCGTGCGATCTACGAAAGTATACTACCCTGGTGTGATGAATTGTTATTGTCTTTTGAAAATTTTCATAAACTCCATCATACCAGCGTTGTACTTTTTCGTAGATCACATGACTTTGTATGATAGTGTATCACGGCCTTTAATAAGCGAAACACGGTGGATGTATTGATATACGTGTGTATGAGTGCTTACAAGCGATGTCGCGATGTTCGTAACAAACACTAAAAAAAAGTATTGTTGATGCGTGTATCCTTGTTATTTTGCATATTGTACGTACGTTTGAGTGTGTGTGTAAGATGTATACGATAAGCTATTATTTGCTTAAAAGTGGTTTTTTTAAAGCAAGCGCACACAACTAATGTCAATGCATGTGTGCGTTTGTACGTGTGCAGCAAAGTAAAAGATCATACCCACAACGTGTGTGCGTATGGACATTCATGACGTTTGTATACGCACCCATGCGTATGAACAAGCATTCATCACAAATTCTTCCGTCACGAATTATTTTCTTCTTTACTCCTATACCTGCAATAACTGAAACAAATTTTTATGAAACATTGTTGTTTAGCATTTGTTTTATTAAAGCATTTGAAGAATCTCTCATGTCTCAAAATGCGTTGTAAGTGGTCCTGTACAGGGGTCTAACGCATACAACAGCAATCACTTGGAAAAGCATTTAATAATTTAGTTATATTTCATGGCTTTATATTAGCTATTTGCTTAATTTTAAATACAATTAGCTAATTAATGGATATTGTTTTCTTACAATATGAAATTACGCATATGCAAACACATTGTATAATAATTTTATAATGGTAATTATGAAAATGACATAAATTGATGACATTGTAGTAATTGTAAGAAATTTGGATTTTTTTTTGCTGAAACTTATTTTAAATATAGTCGTACATATTGTCGCTATAATCATTGTTATATACTCGTATAAGTGTTGTGCGTGAAATTTTTGCCGATTAGTGTAAACTTTCTCGTTCTAAGAGAAAGAAAGACTTGTAAAAGTCATCAAAAATTAACTATAAAGTAAAAATCATTTTTGTTTGGTGTTTTGGTTATAGAAAGTTGTTGACAATCACACAGCAGAGGAGGACAATGAGTACTAAAAAAAATATAAATATGTAAATATGTTTTTTTAATTTTAGTAATTGTATACAATCATAATTTTACCACAAACAATTCATACGCTCATCAATTTCTCTCATGTACGACTATAGCTGATTCCAATATACAAGAGTATCTCTACTTGGTTTATGCAAAAAACTAAAATATGCTGCAATTCAAAATAAATTCAGTGAAGTGCGACTTTGACCCGCGCACGAAG
The DNA here is from genome assembly GCA_949987645.1 of Tachina grossa. Classification (NCBI taxonomy): domain Eukaryota; kingdom Metazoa; phylum Arthropoda; class Insecta; order Diptera; family Tachinidae; genus Tachina; species Tachina grossa. The sequence goes on along the minus strand of OX465276.1, from coordinate 33,702,068 downwards.
GATTCCGTATGGATACTAGATATGTAATTCAATACGAACTTGAGCCTATATAAAACATCGTTTTGGATTTTTTTTTTCGTTTTTGGGGTTTTTTCAATTTTGAGCGTTTATTGTAAGTTTTGGCGTTTTTTGGGATTTTTTGGGTTTTGGTGATTTTTTTTAAGTTTTGGCTCCTTTTTTAGTTTTGACATTTTTTCTAGTTTTGGCGATTTTTTTCGGCTTTTGGCGTTTTTTCATTTTGGCGTTTTTTAGTTTTGGCCAAGGTTGGAAACCGAAACAAATAACGGTATCGGTATTGATACCGGTACAATTATTTTAAAAATTTCGGTATCGGTAACGGTAACGGTATTTTTTTTATTTCGGTATCGGTATTACCGGTACATACCGTTATCGAGTTTAAAATACCGGTATACCGCTATTAATGTGAAGTTTATTAATTCATACAGTGTATATAGCAAAAACCTCTTTTTATTAAGTTAAAAGTAAGTAATTTTACATAAAGTCTTTAGTAAACAGTAACATGAAAAAACTAAGTTTTGTATCGTGCACAGATTATTTACACAAGTGTAGTGTAAACTTGTATGTTTGTATAAATATACATACATGCATAAGTATGTTTAGATCAGAGCTGCCCACAGTGAGAAAACCGAGAGAAATGTATAAGCATATGTTTATTCATTTCTATAAAAAAACGATTGATTTTCGGCACTCTGACGCTTCTCTGGGCAGCCTGGTTATAAACGTTTATACTAGTGTTTTTTTAAACGGGATTTCCCGGAAAATGTGCGGGAATTTCCGGGATTTTTTGATATTATGGCAACTTGATGAGTGTCGTTATTCATTTTATGAATGCGATGGCGCAATAATAATGCCATGGCACTAGCACATAGCTAAAACTTTACAACAATTAAGGCCGAGTTTACATCTGGCACACATGTGCTCTGAGACAAAAATGCCTTTATTTGCCATAAGCAGAACGCGACGTTCAAAATTTAATTCTACAATTCATAAAAGTAAAAACAGAAATGTGCAAGGAAATTAAAGAAAAATTACAAAATAGTTTCAGATTCTCTTTGTTAAAAAGAACGATTCAATTAATGCTTATTCTGTACTAGCGATGCACGAATATTCGTATTCGAATTGCCGAATATTCGGCCATCTTTATATATTCGTATTCGCATTCGTATTCCTCAAATTCAGGCGATCGATCTCATGAGTTCTAATTTTTTTTTTTGTTTAAATAATTAAACTAAATATATTTTGTATTGTTTTGCACTGGGCGGAAATTTCCCAGGAAGCCGCAAAGTCGTTCCCGCTTTCCCGGGAAATTAAAAAGTCCGGGAAAAGAAAAACTCTAGTTTATACATATGTATTTGATTATGGTGTGCTTACACTTTGTTGTCGATAAAAAGTAGTAAGAATAGAGCTGAATAAGAACGTCTAAAGGGGGAAATTTTGTTTCTGTAATTAATTTCAAAAAAAGTTAATTGAAATTAAGTTTTGTAATTTTTTTCTACGGAAATCGGTATACCGGTACGTACCGGTATAGACATAAACGGTATTGTCGATACCGGTATTTTATAACCGAAATGAGTTTCGGTATCAGTACTGATACCGGTACCTAATTTTAACGGTATTTGAATCGGTATCGGTATTTTTACGATACCGTTTGCCAACCTTGGTTTTGGCACCTTTTTCGCGTTTTGGCGATTTTTTTTTAGATTTTATTCATGTTGACGATTTTTTTTTATTTTGGCGATTTTTTCGGATTTGGCGATTTATTTTAGTGTCAAAAATTTTTTTAACTTTGGCGAATTTTTTCGTTTTGGCGATTTTTTTTTTGATTTTTGGCGATTTTTTTTCGAAAAGGTAATTTTATAATTTTGGGATTTTTTAGTTTTGAAAATTTCAAGAGTTTGCCTCTTACGGTTTCCAAGATACAGCAAGTTGTAACTGATAGAACACCCTTAATTTAAATTTTAGTGTTATGTATGTATGAATGTATAAAAATACACTAATTTTACAAATTTCAAGTGTCAATATAGATATTGTATATATATTACATGGGATTTTAACATTTTAACATATTACAAGTCGAACGCTGTCGACATCGTGGGACAGGCCCTAATTTTTTTTAAACAAATTAAGGTCTTCATCTCCATTGTTTTGAGATAAAATTTTTTTTTTGAGTTTTTCCCTATTTATAAAAAAACATTCAATTCGGTTTATGTTTCGCACGATTTTTATCAGATATCGCAAGTTTTCCATAATAAATATAGATTATTTTTTATTTAATATACAAATTGAAACACAAGCCACTCTTTTTTTAAAAGTCTGTAGTTATTAAAATTTTATTAAGTAATTTTTCTTGGGTTGAGACATGGTTCCGAAAATTGTATTAATTAAAATTTTTTCTTTTTACAATGTGTAGTACAATAACAATTCCATTTGTTCTAAACTTAAACATATATAATAAATAATTAAATACAGTAATAAACACTTTTAGAAACTAATGCTTAAATTATGCTATATGTACAATTTCAAATAACTTATTTTCATTTCTAATACGACCAGCAAATTGGCCAATAGACTAGCACAAGAGGTTTGTCGAACAATATAAAATTATGTGTGTGCTTGCTTAAGCAAGTCTTAAGGTCCAGCTATATATAATATGAACAAGCTGGCTTAAGTTAATGCCAGAATTGAACGATAAGTCTGCAAATGCTTAAGCAATTCAGATGTGACTTTTAGGACAATGTACTTACATGCTTTTAAGTATTCTTTAGCCACAGCTGCACATCTAGGTATTGCTAATAATTTTGTAGTAATTTTGTTTCTTCTCATAACTCCTAAATGAATGCAATTCAATCAAACTAACTTGAAAGAATGTCCTAATATATTAAAAATTCACATATAAATATTTATATTCATCACTTTATTACTTGTTTTATTTGTTTTGCCTACTAAAAAGTACAACAATGAATATACATAAGTAAAGACGTGTGTACGTGTGTATTATAAAACAAACAATGAAAATTAAAGTTTTGCTCTATTTTCTGAGAATATTTTCTGCTGCTGCTTGCTTGAGTTTAAAAAATTCACAAACAGTTGTTTCCTTACGGAATGTGCGTTCAGTTTGGCACTTTACTTAAGCAAATGACATTTGACGAAACTTGACGAAAAGTTTGTTAAGTACATTATAGTTTGCCACATGCGTTTTATATTTAACCGCACGCACAGTTGCTTAAGCTAGCTTATTCATATCATATTATAGTTGGGTCTTTACTGTCTAAACGAGTTCGGTTAAAAATGACAAAAGAGGATTATTTTTGGCGTCTACTGTAAATTTGTCAAACTTGAAATAAAAATAAAACCAAAATAAATGTTTTCTTGTGTTTTTTGTTAGTGTATGTGCTGCTGAAAAAATCAATTTTCGTCGCTTGTGCAGTCTATTTGGTCTTATGAAATACTAATTTTTAATTTTTTAATTTAATTTTTTAATGTTATTTTTCTTAACCATAAATGGAGGTCCTGTTTTTAAATGTATCAATTTGCTACAAAGAGTTTCAAAAGTGAAGTTGCTACAGGTTTGAAAATGTACATAATATATGAATGTTAAATGCAGTTAATGAGAAAGTTAAAAAAATTACAGATGTATGTATGTATGTATGCATTTCAAACTACGAATCATCCCAGAACAAAATGACAATACATATCATTATTTATTGCATTAATGAACTCAGCTCCAAGTTGTTCCATTTTTGGTGAAACATCAATTAATTTAACACATAGTTGTCATAGGACGGAATTCGTCCAAATAACTGAATGGTATTCGCTTGTACCTGTAGTGATTGGCATGGAGTGAAAGTGGTATGCCTTTCGAAATTGTTCCGATTCTTTGCAGAAGTGTGATACATTTATGAAGAGGACCGAATACATGTATACAAAATAGAATTTTTATTTGCTGTTGGCTAAGCATATCTAGATGCATTTCGTTTCCGCTCATGCTGAGTAAACACTATGGCATTTTGTGGCAACATAAAAGTGTGTACTAGTGGCATAATACAACATAATAGTGTGTACGTTTGTCATTTTCAAAATTTTTCGTTGTGTATCATTGCTTTCCATTAAAAAAAACAAAAACATAATGTAAATGCCGTTGCACATATTTTAAAAATGACACCACAAAATTACAACACAAGAAATGCCATAAATTAAATAATTAATAAAATACAATTAAGCAAAAAAAAAAAAAAAAATTCAAATTACAATAAAATACAATGATTGCACTAAATTAAATTCATGTTGTTTCAACTTAAAACAACTTTGATTCAACATGATTATTAATTTTGATTTGAAAGTAGAGGAATGTTAAATTAACATTAAATAAAGTTATTTTAAAAGGAAAAATTTTCTTTGGAGATTACTGTAAATCATGTTAGATTAACATAAAATTCATGTCAAGCAAAAGCATTGCTAGCAATTTTTCTGTGTGTGGTAACAAAAAATATTATTTTCTTATAATGCCTTAAAACAATTTAGTTAGCTTGCTGAAAAGTCTTAAAAACTTTTAAATCAAAATGATAATGACTGTAATTCATTAAAATACCCATCAATTGTAAAACTAATTAAAAAAATTTAAATATTCCACTTTGTTGTATTATTTAAAAGTTTTCATTTATTTCTAACTACAGCCTGACAATGCTTTTCCATTGAATTAACTAAGCTTTGACACATTTCTGCCTTAATAGAACTCCACCCTGTTTTTACATATTTCCAAGAAGTACGTATAAGTACTTAGTATAAGTAGTGAAAATTTTTTTAATTGGTGCTATTATTTTGACTGGCACTGTATAAAATTAGGTTTGGTTAACGTATTCATGAACTAATTTCGTGTTGAATAATATCGTGAGAAAATTATGTAAATACTTTCGAAAGCTCAAAAAATGCGAGTGCTTTGATTACTATTGCGTGAATCAATTCACAAGTTGCTTTTTGTTTATGATATAAAAATATTTTTTTTTGAATTCCCCAATGTCTGTACAATCACTGTCAAATCCTTAATGTATCAAATTCAAATTTTAACACATCTTCTGTTGATTTATAAAAAAGCTTTAACCCATTCTAATAGAAATAATTCAAATACAATTCCCTAATATCTTTACATTCTTTTTTTTTCTATCAAATAGACAATCGGGTAAAAAAATAAATTATTTTAAATCTGCCTTTCTAAATTTAAACAAATCAATCAATCTTGAAGAAATAATGTGATAAAAGGGATAAATAACTAAACATGCATATGGGTATTTCCATTCGTCCACCTACACCAAAAAAAATCAAAAGTTCTTGAAAACACATTGTTTTTGCAAACAGTGCCATAACCGCCAAAAAAGCTCATGCGACATAATATTCGAATTTGATTTTTTGACCAAAATCGATTATTTTTGATAGTAAATAACCGGTTTTCATAAAAAAATCCCGGTCCAAAAATATGTCGCTTAAGCTTTCTTGCAGGTTATGGCTCGATATTTTAATAGCCAAACTATCAAATTTAGCTAATGTAAAAAAAATTTCTATTTATACATAATCCATTTCGAGTTATTCGAATGCAAAGTCACAAATAAAAAAACTTCTTTCATTTGGATATTTCTTTCGCATATTTTGTTTTGATAAATGCTGTTAAAGAGAAGTATTATCCTTTGACTTTTAATCTTAAAATTTTTCTGAGGATAAAAAAAAGCAAAAAGGAATGCATAAGACAGCATAATATATGCAAATAACTGTAAATTGTTTCTGTCACGTGCGACAATGCGTCGAAAGTAAACATAGCTATTTAATAGAACTAAAATAAAAAACTCGTGCTGGAAAATACTCGTATAAAGTGGGTCACGTGCGACATCATAAATGTAAAATGATAAAAAATGTTACATAAAACAATTTTACATACCTGAAAATTATTAAAACTTAGATGTGACTCATCATCAAAGTGAAAAAAAAATAAAAAGAGTTGTAAACGGTGGAGGGGAAAATTCAAGGAAGATGAAATATTATTACAACATCATAAATTAAAAAAGATATTTTTGTTAAACATTTTCTTAGAATTAATTTGAAATTTATTTGCTGGTGGTTCAGCGTTATCTATATGCATTTCATTGTTGCTGTAACAAGTCATCAGTAGACTTCAATCATACATTTTGAATAGTCACAAACCTCTGATCTTATGCAAAGACTTTCAAAAACTATTTGAGAATTCACAAATAATAATATTTTTGAAAATCACAAAAGAAAAATAAGCATAGTAGACTTAGAAACTTATACAAAGCCCAGCAAATAATTTATATTTGATATGAATCTGTTCTATTTTTCTACACCTTTATACAACTAGAAATCCATCGGATTATTTGCTGGGTTTTATATGCATAGACAACGCTGAACCACCAGCAAATAAATTTCAAATTAAAATAATCTTCTGACAATATGTCGAATAATAAATTTCTTAAATGTTTTTTTAGAATACTTCTTTTAATTTGAAACCATTTTTTAAGCTTGGTTATTTATAACTTCCAGAAAAAATAAAAAAGCAACAGGTAATATAAATATATCAGATTATATAAATATCCACATCACATCAATACAATAAAATACTTGGGCTTGTATACTGGCTCTCGAGACAAATTTTGTGCTAGTATTTTCCCTGTTCCCTAAGGTCTAGAAAATAGCATAGGCAGCCCGTTGTTTTTGCACAACGGGTAGAAAATTCCCAAGTTTTTGGTACTGTATTGATGTGACGTCGATGTTGCCAACTGAAATAAGGATGATTGTTCAGGCTTCGCTGAAACTTTTGTTTTCGTCACATGCGAATGCCCTGGTTTTTTGCAACTATCTAGAAAATAAAAATTATAATTAAAATCCAACTTAGCACCAATTATAAGGCTGATTTATAGCTTTAAGGTACGCTTATTTGCAAAATAAAAAAAATTGTTTTTAACGTTTTTTATGGGAATTGTTAAAATTTAAATTTAAAATTTTTTAAACGCACTAATAATCCCAAATTAATATTTTACTTATTAAGTAAAGGTTCCCTGATGATCTGCATTAGCAACAGTGAAATGCGCATAGGATCCAGCTAAACCCCTCAATAATCAATTTCAATGTATTTTTAATAAAAAAAAAAATATTTTACTTACTACGAAAAATATTAATTTGGGATTAGTAGTGCGTTTAAAAAATTTTAAACTTAAAAAATTGTTTTATTTTAACATTACTTTACTTTAAAAGAGAGGGTCACGTTCGACATCATGGAAATGCCCATATATGAAAATGTAAGGTTTACACACAACGTAGATAACAAACATCATACATATATGTCTATAAAATTAATACTAAACACTCACATACACACACACGCTCACCCATGCACACACACACACACTCTAACAAAATTACATTATTTTCCCTCAACAAACCTAAGAATTACATTTACTACATTTGTGTTGCTACTAAATACAATTTCTTCTGCTTAAAATTCTTGTTTTTATTGTTTTAACAATTTTTAAATTTTTTTTTGTATATTCTGGTCCTCGTCCATAATCCGTGACAGTTGACATATCTGTTTCTGTCGTGGCAACATTAAACATGTCATTGCCTTGACTTGACGACTCCTCATGCTACACTTGTGTGACTTGAGTTGTTGTTTGACAGCAATGCTCGAGATATGCACTACGGCTGCGATTGTCGGTGGCTAAAATACCATTAACTGCTGTAAAATTATCCTCTTGCAAAGGCCTTTCTTGATTATGGCCATCACAGTCAGTCGTCGGCTGATGGTGATGGTTAGTTTGTTCATTATTACGGTGTCGTTGCTGGTGATTATTATGCTGTTGTGCATACGAATCAAGCGGGTGCTGTCGTCCTTGATGCGGATGATGTGAATGATGAAAATGGTGCAGGTGATGTAGGTGGTGGTGATGATGGCGATGTGATAGTAAGCATCTGCTTAATTGACGAGGACAGAACAGCAAGACAAACGTTTGTCGAAACTGGCGACTCATGGAACAGTAGAGTATGAAGTTTATACTGGAATTGAGTAAGGCCAGCATATCCATCAGGTCACCTGCAACGAGTCAGAGTGAGAATAATAAAAATTATTTTTCACAAAAATAAATCAAGAATAACAACTGAGTGTGACTGTGTGTGTGTGTGAGCTTATATTAATTGAACCTTGTTGATATGGATTTTGTATGTGCTTCAAAAACCAGCCATGAACTAGTTTTAGAGTATTAGAAGTGAAGCATGAGAAATTAGGTTTAAGTTTGAGTTATATATTTTTTCTAATATTTATTAATTTTGTACTTTAAAAAATTTAAATTATTGCTAAAAGCAAAATTTAAACTAAAGTTTTAAGTGCTTCATCAGCAACATAATATATACAGGAAATATATTTCCTTTAGATTCGGAGTATATTTTATATGCTTACTTGTGTACTCGGTAAAGTATATATAAGATAAAATCTTATTATATTTTTTTTTATTTTTAAAGAAGCAATATTAACGCCCGAGTTCATGGATACTGAGAATAATTTTACTACAGAGAAAATTCTGGTAATTTTTACAAAAATATGCATAATGCTGACTAAATAATTTAGTTCTCTTTTTTCATAATTTAACTCTGCATTAAAAATAAGTTACAAATAATCTGTCATATTTTATTTCAGATTATTTCCATTTCATAAACTTAATTAAATGGCTGTCTTTATCATTTCTTTCAAAAGTTGAAAATCATTTGTCTAACATGTGAAACGGCCTGTAACGAGAATTCTTGTTTCAAAAATAAACAACACTAAATAAATGTCAGTCTTGCTTAATGCGCTAAAAAGAAAAGAATTCATCAAAAAGTTCTTAAAATCTCTTTAAAACAAAGTATGAAGTTTTAAAAAATCTTAATCATACTTCTAATCACTTGTAAGAAGTTCCCGGGGAAGAATATAATATTAATAAGATAAATTTCATAGAAAAATAAAAAAAAAGTTTTAATAAATAATGACGTTAAAAATGTTTTATAAGAAGTTAAATTCAATTTGTTAACGTACAAAACTCTTATAAATGTTGAGGGTGGCTGTAGGGGGACAAAATATATATTGCACTATGTTAAAGCGTCATTTTTGGGAAACCTGCAAGATATTTATTTTTTTAAGATAAAAATAAAAATTTAACAAAATTTATGCGAGAGTTGTGATTTTTTCTTTAAAAAGCTAAATTTAGGCCCAAATAATTACATCACCAAAGTGATATTTATAAGAAAACAAAAACAAAATAAAAAAATTTAAAACTGTTAAGGTACGGTCACACTTGGCAAACATTTGCCCAAAAAAGCGCAGCCACTCAATGTTTGTGAAAAACCATTTGATTCAGACAAGTGTTTCTTAAGTTTAACAGTTATATAAACAACTAATAGACAACGTCATTGATTCCAACATTATTGGAAAATATTTAACTTAACAAACACGTATCTGAATTGAAAGCTTTTTCATTAATATTTTGTGGTCACGTTTTTTGAGCAAATATTTGCCCAAGTGTGACCATCCCCTTAGTTTTATTTTTCACACACATAAAGCCCCACAGAAAAGTCTCTTTCAAGCACATATAATATTTTCCAAAAAATCTAACGAAAATTTTTGTTTATTTTATATTTTTATTAATTTTCTATTTTTAATACCAATTTTATTTGTACTGAAACATAAAATATGGAAAAATCAAGCTTAAGTTTTCCAGCTCTGAAACCGTCTGTTCGATTTTGCCGATTTTCATTGACAATCTATTTTGGACTATTTCTGATACATCAGTTCAACACCGAAGTATATAGCTTTTCTGGGAGCTTCGGAAAACCGATTTCTTGTACTTCAGACAGACGGACGGACACGCGAACATCGCTTATGCGTCTTACCTATTCATAAGGACACAGAATATATATATTTTATGGGTCGCATATGAATATTGTGAAAATTACACTCGGATTGACAAACCTACATATATATACCCTTTATATAAAGGGATATATGTAAAAATCATTTTGAAAATCGATTTACAAAAAGTTATGTGTGGGGGAGGAGGAGAAAATTTCTTAAACATTTCCCAAAAATGAACTGCAGACAACCCCTTTCAGGCAAAAAAAGTATTTTAAAAATCAGTTCACAAACGACAGTGTCATGCATAAGGGGAGAAAATTTCCCCCTCCAAAACCCCAAAATATGGGTAAAAATTGCAGGTAAACTCTATAAAAAAAATTTAAAATCTGTTTACAAGTGATAGAGGGGAGGGGGAGGAGTAAACTTCTCCTTCCGACTTAGAATAAAAAAACTATAGAAAAAAACTGCAGGCAAACCCTTTCAGACAAAAAAAAATAATTTTGAAAAAAACAGCCGAATTAAAAATTAAAATAAAGAAACTTTACTTCAGTCACTTGAACTAATTTTGTTTAGTTTTGTTCTCTCTCCTCTTAAATTAAAAAAAAATCGTAATTACGTGATTTTGCACTATAGCTAACGATATGTATATAGGTAGTCACACAAATTGTAGTTACAAAAAAAAAAAAAGGAAAAAAAATTATGTAAAAATTTTCTGCTGCTCTTACAAGAAAGATGAGGATAAAAAAGTTCAAAGAATTTAAAAAATTTGATTTCTTGCGAAAGCTTAAAAAAATAATAATAAAGACATCCAAGAAACTGATTGATATGGAAGGATTATTAAACAAAATAAGCTTCCTTAAAAATGTTTTTATTAAAAAAAATCTGCATATCTCGAGTGGGCTGGCAACAGTTTAAGTGTTAAAATTTTCGTTTTATTGTTCGATAATATTCCGCTTCATAATTGTTTGCCAAATACTTTGGGATGTAATTACATACATACATATAAGACTAGAACAAATATTTTGAAATTGAAAACAACAAATTCTGAAACTTTTTTTGTTTAATAAGAAAATGTCACAATTAAATTGTTTGTCTTTTGTATATGGGGCATTCCATTCGAAATCAGACGGTTTTGAATTTTTGTTGTTGTAGATTTCCCCAATTTTGTGACTTTAAGCGGCTCTAAAAATCACAGAAAAAGAACCTCTCTCGTTTGAGGATTTTTGGGGATTTTTAAGATTACTCGTTTAAAAGATATTGTCGTTTCAATATAATAATATGTCCAGTTTTTGATAACTTTCTTAAAATGGTTTAAATAATTTTTTGTTGTGAAATTTTTGCTTATAATTTTTTTGTAGAAAAAAATATTCCGAGATCAAGATTTTGGAATTTTAAATTTTATATCGTGTATGCTTCGATTTTTTTTTCGAAAATGTTTAATATCTTCTATTCATCCCACTATGTACTTTTAAGCCCGGTCCAGTAGTGAGTATTCCATAGCTTCAATTTTTTTAGATTTTTGAAAATTTGAAAATTTTTTTTTTTTTTATAAATCATTTCAGAGGGTCTACTCCAACGTCAGGAAAACACATATTTACATCTTTATATTATTTTATTTTTGGGAATAAAAAACTCCCCGGGGAAAAAAGTAGGCATTGTGAACGCTGTTGAACTTGCTTTTTTCACTAAAAATCTTTCCCTTGCAGAACAGAAGGGAGTTTACATACAAATAAGTTAATACTCCATTAAAACACAATTTATATACATAAACTTGTATTTTATAGTTCTTGTATTTGGAAAAAATACAAATAATGTTACATATTTTTTTAAGTTGATGAATTTTTGGCAATTTTGTTTGCTCTCTCACTCAAAAAAAAAAAAAAAAAAAAAAAAAAAGTTAGAAAGAAAATGTCAACAAACAATCAAAACAACGAGCATGGTGTAATTATACAGGTGACTGCGTAAGGATTTGTTATACAAAACTACGGCAACCATAGCTGTGTAAAGAACCGAAGAATGTCAAAAGCAGAAAAATAATTGTACTAAAACCAAAACAAAATCGAAGTTTTTGACACTCTTCAGCTACAAAGCACATAGAGCAAAAAATTATCAGCTGAAGTAGCGCTGCCACCTAGTTAGATACACCTTGACAAAGAGCTTCATACTGCGGTGATGCCACGTATTACTCTTTTTTGTTCCCAAGGAATTTATGATTGGAGGATTTTTTTCTCGAGAAAATTATTTTTCAATTAGTGTTTTTTTATGGGAATTGTTAAAATTTAAGTTTAAAATTTTTTAAACGCACTAATAATCCCAAATTAATATTATACTTATTAAGTAAAATATATATTTTTTTTTATTAAAAATACATTGAAATTGATTATTGAGGGGTTTAGCTGGATCCTATGCGCATTTCACTCTTGCTAATGCAGATCATCAGGGATCCTTCACCCAAAGTTTCTTAGAACAACTAGAGTTATTATGTTATAAACTTTCATTTAAACAAATGAGAAGCTCAACAACAAATAACAAAGTTGAAACAAGAACTCAATAATCAACATGTTTTTTTATTTTCTTACTTTACCATTAATACATTGGCTGACTTTTTTTCAGCTTCAAATTGTATATGTAAGAGTATGTAAAAAGAAAATAAATGTAAATAACAACAACAGCTATTTAAGTATAGGGTGTTGCCACACAAGTATTTTTGACCAGGTGCAGTCAATTTAATAATTAGTGTTTTTATGGGAATTGTTAAAATTTAAGTTTAAAAGTTTTTAAACGCACTAGTAATCCCAAATTAATATTTTACTTATTAAGTAAAATATTTTTTTTATTAAAAATACATTGAAATTGATTATTGAGGGGTTTAGCTGGATCCTATGCGCATTTCACTCTTGCTAATGCAGATCATCAGGGAACCTTCACCCAAAGTTTCTTAGAACAACTAGAGTTATTATGTTATAAACTTTCTTAACTTTATGTTATAAACTTAAACTTTATGTTTAAACTTAAAATTATTTTTCGTCACAAATTAATTCCGAGGGAATATTCATGATTGGGCTGAATATGAAAGAGAGTAAAATTTGTGCTTGTTCGAATGCTTATGAGACACTGAATTGTTTGCTTCCACACGTGTGCAGTGCTGTCAGAAAAATTTTGACTCTTGTCCCCAATTTAAAACGTCATGTCCCCAAAAAATCCCCATTTCAACAGAAAAATCCTAACTTTTGTCCCCAAAAATATATCATTCATAAAAAACGATTATTAAGTCCCATGCGCAGGGATGCGAAATAAGATTTTCACAAAGTTACAAGAAAAATTGTACTATTTTTAGTACGATTGACCAAATTCTTTATTTTTATTTTTAACCCCCGACCAGTGTGATCAGATTTTCAAGTAAAGTTAAGCTAAATCACGTTCCGAAAAGAGCTAAAATAAGCTAAAAATTAAAATTTTAAGCCATAAAATAAAGCTAAACTTTTTTCGGCTTCTTTCACGATGCAATAGTTTCTTATTGCTAAAATAACGTTAAATATATACAAACAAAAACATATTTTTCTATTATTTGAAATAAAAATATTAAATAATTTTTAATTAAATTATTTATTCATTATTATATTTGAGTTTTAAAGGAAAATAATACAAAACCTTTCCAAAAATTTAAAAACATTTATACTAAAATAGGAAACCCTTTTTCTAAATTAATTAGTCTTATTAACAGGAAACCTATTTCCTAATTTTTGTTTTAAGTAAATTCATGCCGCTGAATACAAGTTCAACTTAACTCAAAGAAAGTCTTTAAAAGTCTTATAGGTAATATTAATTTAACTTTTGCCATTGTAACTCCAAAATTGCAATCAATGTCACCTATTTTGGAATTTATCATTTCTCTTATAAATGCGCAATTTACATTTTGTATTTTTCAATTATTTTTGAATGAAAAAATGTTATATTTTTGAATGTTAACAAATTATAATTTTTAGCCTTCCTTCGTCCAAAAAAGTTTGTAGTGTATGTCTGTACATTTGTGCATCTGTACGAGTCCACGTACAGAACAAAGTGCTGCATCGATTTTGAATTAGATTATTTTTTGTTCGCAAGGTGATTTGACCGAGAGTGTTCTTAGCTTTGTTTGAACAAAATCTGTCCAGATGTTCAGAAGATATCACATCTTTTCTAGATATATTTAGTTGAATCTGTATGTTTCTGACGCCGTATCTCCCAAACAGTTAGACCGATTTTGATTTTAATTTTGTTTTTGTAGTTTGATCTCGCCCAAAATTGAAGGAAATCGGTTCAGACATTTAGTCAGTACGCTTGGGGGTTTTTAAAATTTTTAATTTTTGTCATTATATATAACTATTTTATGTCTTTAACATATTTTTTGAGGACATGCTATTTAGATTAAAAAACGGCCAAAAAAGCTAAATGAGTTTTTAAAAAAAGCTAAAAAATAAGCTAAGAGCTAAATGGAAATTTTGCAGCTAAATCCCAAAAAAATAAGCTAAATTTAGCTCAAAATAAGCTAATATGGTCACGCTGCCCCCGACTAAAAAAAGGAGTGTTATAAGTTTGTAGTGTGTGTCTGTGTGCCTGTGTATCTGTGTGTCTGTCCGTCTCCACGTACAGGCCAAACGTACATAAAATTCAATTGTACATGCATATACGTATTTACATATGTACATATGTGTGTAAAAACTTAACAATTAACAAAAATGCACTTTCAAGTTTATTTATTACAATATTATTAATTAAAATTGCAATCGTGAATAGTTTTTCGCCTGAAATGTGTTCCCTTTCTTGATTCCTCTTATCGTGAATAATATTTTTCATATGGATTTTTTCACTTTTCCCTTCGTTTTGTTCACTTTATTTTTGCAGGCGAACTGAATTAATGCAATGCGTAATTTCAATACTAAACTTGCAATTATATATTAAAATTTATAAATAATTATTTTAGGGTAAGATCAATAAATAATCACCCCTATCGTGAACAGTTTTTCCCTCGAAATATTTTCCCTTTTCCCCAAATTGCAATCGTGAATAATTTTTCCCATAAAATGTGTTCCCGTTTTTGATTCCTCTTATCGTGAATAATATTTTTCATATGGATTTTTTCACTTTTCCCTTCGTTTTGTTCACTTTATGTTTGCAGGCGAACTGAATTAATACACTTGGTAATTTCAATATTATACTTGCAATTATATAGTAAAACTTATAAATAATTATTTTTACGGCAAGCTCAATAAATAATGCCCACGATTAATAACAATAATTCCTTGGAACACCTTTTTTCATTGAACACGAATCTCATTGGTTCAAATGCCGTAAATTTTATAGCTGTGGTATATTAAAAAAAATTTTGTACAATTAAAAACACAACTTTACACTCTATAACTTTTCATTTAAAACCCAAAATATGTGTATTTCTTATTATTAAATTTAATTTGTTAGATTTTTAATTAATTTTGAAGCTTTACAAGTCTTCTTCCCGTTTTTTACATTCACTACGCATTGATAGCGGGAACAAACGTTCCCATGAAATTCACGATTGCAAATTTCCCTTCATGGGGAATGAAAATTTAATGGGAACAAAAATTTCACATTTTATTCCCGTTAGGGGTGAATGTCTACGATTAATAATAATAATTCCTTGGAACACCTTTTTTCATCTCAGTAAATTTTATGGCTGTGGTATGTTTAAACAATTTACACGACGCCTAAAACAATTAAAAACACAACTTTACACTCTATAACATATCGTTTGAAACCCGAAATATGTGTATTTCTTATTATTAAACTTAATGTGTTTCATTTTCAATTAATTTTGAAGCTTTAAAAGTCTTCTTCCCATTTTTTTACATTCACTACGCATTGACAGCGGGAACAAACGTTCCCATGAAATTCACGATTGCAAATTTCCCTTCATGGGGAATGAAAATTTAATGGGAACAAAAATTTCACATTTTATTCACGATAGGGGTGAATACGAATTTAAGAAGATATTACATACATACATACATTTTTGCAATCGAAATATTCTAAATAATTTCCCAATCCAAAACTTCATAGACATCAAGTTCGTCTCCGTCCTCTACAACTCGCTTGTAAATATTTTCTGATTTGACCTTTTTTTTTCAGGAAGCTCAAATTTGTGGCAGCAGATCTTATAAATATTTAAATGTGATTTTTTTTCTTATTAAAGATTCTAACATTTCATATTGCAGATTATTATTTAATTTGGTTTTGGTTTGGTAGTGTTCATGCATGAAATTTATTCTCTCTACAAACGCATTACTTATTGGCGCTATCAACAGGTTGAACACAGCACCTGCAGTTTCACGAAAGAAGTAATTTCCGGCATTATCTTCGTACTGATATACTATTGCCCAAAAGCCAAATGTGTCTTTAGGAAAACTTTGTTTTGTTTGTTTCCGCCAGTCGATATAAGCAATTTTATTCCATTGGTTTTCATATATGCTCAATGCCACTTTTGGATCTATAACATTTTTCAAAATTCCATACACCGAATAAAATCTATGTTTTGTAATGTGCTTAAATTGCAAATTTTTAAAAAGTTCAAAGTTTTTCATATTTTCTGTTAATCACACATACATAGTTTTTTATGCGTGACACAATACCTAAAGCTGAAAGTCCATACCATCCGTTCTTTGCATATGCGTTGTATGCGTTTATGTACGTTCTCTCCGATTCTTAATTCAAGTTACAGGCAATACGTCTCATGCTCAAGTATTTTTGTTGTTTTAATGCAAAAAGAGAGAATATTTAAATTCACCACACGAACATTTGACTATAAAAGAGAGCATGATGCAAGCGACGGATACAAAAGTAGAAAGTAAACCTACTTTATCCATCCTATGCGTCTACACGTTCTTTGCGTTTTGTTCTGTAACTTGCCACATACAATTACCTTGATTCTACTTTTTGAAACATGCATAAAACGCAACTACGCATTGAACGGATGGTATGGACCTTCAGCTTAATGTAGAACCGTTCGTAGAACAGTTGCACAATCAAAACTTTCCACAGTAATTTTTCTTTTTCAAAAGAAAAAAAAAAAAAAAATTGACAAAGAGCTAGTTCTGCAGCTGCGAGCACGGTTTTGCCTATGTATATATATATATATATATATATATATATATATATATATATATATATATATGTATGTATATGTTCCCGGTATTACCATGATGGTAATATCATCTTCATTATAAAGTATGATTGCCACACTACTCTAAGGGATTTTTAAAAACTGAAATGTTACCAGTACTAAAATATTATGTCAACATCCACGATTAAATATTTTCCTGATACATGCAAATTGTTCGAGCTCAAAATGAAAAGTCCCCAAATCCCTCCCCACGAAATTCTGTCCCCAAATTAGAGGCGAAATCTACATTTTGGGGACAAATCCCCTAATCTGGTGGCACTGCACGTGTGCTTCAGTAGGTGTAAATAAGAGAATAACGAAGTGCTCTGCAATTCGAAACGAAAGAAAATGCTTTAAAATTTGTGTGCTAATTACCAGATACCGAAATCAGTCAGGAAGCCTGTATCGAGGATCACTAAAAAATATACCACAACATATCCAAACCGCCCGATTTGGAGTGGAATGCCGCATATACAAGTACGAATATCGATTTTTTTATTCCCCATTTTTATTCTTGTTTGCTCATTTCGCTTGCTATCGTGGAAAAAGTAATTTTGTAATATTGTTAAACAATAATAGTGTGCTGTGTTATCAGCAGGAAGAGTAAATTGCTTACTGGTTAATATTCCATTGCGTATTTATTTTGTTTGGAGACAAACAAATTGTTCTTTGTTTCTTTTTTTATTTTTATTCTTCGACTATCAGCGGGTGATTTTAAGTCAGGAAAGAAATCTGTTTTTGTATTTGAAAAGTGGGCGTTGAAGTGCTTACTCAGATATAAAGGATTTTGGTTTGTTAATATGCTTGTAGTTGAATAATTTTGGGGTATTAACGAGAAAGAATAGAAAACACTTACTTGCACGTATTATATAAGATTTTTGAGTGACATGTCTTCAAGTTGTGCTGGTGTGATACCAGTTTCTTGATTAGTTTTTATTTTTTTCTGGCTTTAATATGCAATACCGGATATTAATTAAAAAGTAGATCCATATACGTTTAAAATTTTTTTTCTTTTAAGCAAGTTTTTCTGCCACAAATAATTTTATTTTATAAAGGAGCAAGTAGATAAAAAAGTTTTATAAGTGTTTTTCTTTACATAAATTCAATTGCTTTAGGGCATCTAACAGTATTCTTTCGTCATCGTAGAAGAGGTCCAAGATTATGTCAAATACTAGCCATACCCGGAATTGATTTTTCTCTCACTACATATGAAAGCAAAAGTAAAAGTAGAAAATCGCATTTACTGTGTTTAATGAATTTTTCAACGCACGAGTCCGTGTTTGTGCATATGTATAAGAGGTTCTGTCCAATTTTTTACAGTTCAATTGTTTTCCCAAATCGTTTCAAAGACTCTGTAATACCTAAAAATAATCATTTATGGTAAAAATAAATGATGAAAAAAAAAATCGTTAAAATGTGGCTATTTTGAAAACTGGAAATGTAAGGCTTGAGTACCCTCTGAGAGCCATATATTTTTTTAAAAAGAGAAGTAACACTCCGGCAATGAATGCTTACTACTATTACTATTACGACTATACTATTACTCCTCGACGACATAGGGTGATCTGGTTAGTATTAGTATCCGCTGCCGCCCGTATAGTTCAGTGACCAGTGTCTATGGCTTCATCACTTGAACTTTCCTACAACAACTAATACAAAGGGACACTACTGCACATCAGCAAAATGCGTTGTTATTTAATGACTGTTGGATATCGGGCTCGAACCCATGACCTTCGGTTTTGTAGCCAACGTGCCAACTACTTCATCCAACGCCACCCTCTATGTCTTTAGTTTCATCAAAATCGGTTGAATAGTTTTGCAGAGACAAAAGTTTCCCTTTACCGTACGCTCGATACTAGTTTAAAAAAATAGCATTCCACATCTATATATGTTTTAATATTCATTTGAATGAGTTTGATGGTTTCGGACGGTCAGAAATTCCCCCTAACCCCTCCTTCCCTTCACTCCATTTTCGGAGAGCTATACATTTCTCTCTGTCCCCTTCCTACTTTATGAGATGTGTAAAGTCTCTGCTTTACAGATATTTATATTTCTTGATATTCATGAAAATCGCTTAGATAATTTCGGAGAGGCATATATTCCCCCCTTGCACCCTTCTTGGTCCAACTTTTTAAAATAAATATGTTTAAACTTTGTTTTTTCTTAGACGCAGATCTATCTATTTCTGGAATTTTATAAAAATATGTGGCATATTTTCGAAGAGGATAGACATGGTCCCCCTGAACCCCTCCCTCTTAGTCCTAGTTTTAATTTTAAAATTTTATATAAATTTTATAGAATGTGGATATATGTATCTATATTTAAAATTTTATAAAAATCATTTAGATAGTTTCGTAGAGGCTCCCCTCTTGCACCCTTCCTGGTCCTAATTTTTGAAATATGTTTAAAGTGTGTGTTTTCTTAGATGCAGATCTATCTCTTTCTGGAATTTCATAAAAATTTGTGGTAGGTGGTAGGTGGTCCCCCTGAACCCCTCCCTCTTGGTCCGTGTTTTAATTTAAAAATTTTATATAAAGCGTGTGCTTTTTTTAAACTCAGATCTATGCTTTCATATTTATAAAGATCGGTTGGATAGGTTTAGGGAGACCAAATTGATTGGGGTCTTCTGGGTTTTTTAGACGAAAAGCTATCCATGATTATATTTTATTTAAATCAGTTCAACCATTCAACCGCTTAAACGTAGCAAACAAACAAAAATGCTTTTTCGTTTGGTAACGGGACGCATGGACGGGAAGACGAACTGGAGGGCGAACAGCCCTGTAACGATACAGTATATATGTATATTGAGGGCAATTATGAATAAAATTTCGCGAGGAAATCAAAAAATGCTATTGGAAAAGGGAGAAATTTTCCGCGGAATTTTATTCATAATTGTCCTGATTATGTCGGTTGGAAGGCTCCATTCTATATTTTGCTGAAATAACTTTATCAATTATACAAATGTTTAAGTACATAAAATTAAATAAATAAATGAAAAATTTTTTTTGTGTACTTACTCAACTTCAGATAGCACTGCATAAAGAATGCTTCACCCAATATCGTATTTAGCAGACCCATAATGCCCTGGGGAAATTCGGTGATGAGAAATAGCAGTAGAACAGCCAAAAGCATTTGTGTTGTGCGATCAGTCTGTTTCGCTTTATCGATTTTTTTGCGCAATGCAAATGAAGAGTTCACTATTGTCATCTGGCTGGCATCGGCCACCGAGGAGAGTGGCATTAAAGTATTCATAGTTGTAGATTGCGCTGATTTCTCTTCAGCTTTTAGTAACTGATTTCGTAACATTTGTCGCCGTCGTTTTACCTCTAAAAGGGCCGATATCAAACGCAACGATAGAATAGTTAAGGCAATGCATGGTATGAGCTTGATAAGTACAGAATAAATGAGTAGAGTGCCCAAACGCAGTGTGCTGTGCCGCAAAGCCATTTCACTGTGAAATAAGCGGTACACGGTTATATTGCGTTCCGAAACTGTTTTATTGCTGCTCGCACTATTCCTATCACTGCTATTTTCAATAAAGCCGCCATTACTTTCGACGCTGCTGCTTTCATTGTAACTGCCAAATTTTGCAAGATTCGCATAATCGTGTTTCGTTTGGTAATTAAGTATGTATTCGCTTAATGGGCGTGAGTGCAGCACTTTGTTATTGCCATTCACCACTTCCTCAAATTGCGCCACCGAGCTGACTAAATACAGCCAGGGTGTCACCACCACTCCGCATAAAACATAAGATAATATTATTGTCAGCACAGTGTTACGCATGCCGCACCACTCCCTGGATACTTGTGGGCATGTTACAGCCAAATAACGCCACACAGCCAGCATGACGGTTAGCCAAATGGAGATGCTGTGCAGCACTTGGGCATAGATAGCATGAAATTTAATATAACAAGCCCAACTATAATTGAGTTGCTGCTCACGCGGCCAACGTTCAGCCCAGATGTAGTCATGTACGGCATATGGTATGTATTCCAGCATAACGGCTAAATCTGCCACCGCCAAGCCAGTGAGTATGGCATTTGTTGGTGTGCGCATTTCGCGACGTGTCAATACAATTATGTTTAAAGTGTTTGCTAAAGTGCCCAACAGGCAGACTGAGAGCGAGAGGTAGCCATGTATAAATTTATAGCTGTAATCAAAAGTAGTGAGAAATAAAAAGGAAATTGATTTAATTTTATTTTTAAATTAAAGGAACAAATGAATAACTAAATATTATCGCATGTAGGCAAGTGAATGCAAATATATATGAAAGTTATGGTAAATTTTTTGAATAAGATATTAATTAAACGCATAGTTTATTTGCTTAAAAAAAGAGTCGAATCGAGTTGAGAGCAAGAAACAAAATGCTATAAATTTAAAGCAAAGCCGGCCAAAGTGGCAACAGTATGCCGAAGTTCATGAATAAGGCGATAAGGCGATATTAATAAAAAGATAAGAACAATTTAAGAAAGAATAAAGTTCCTTTTTTTTGTTTCACAATGATATTTTTTTAATTCTACAAGAAAAAAAGGAATCTGCTCCATCATGAATAAATATTCCCCGGGAATTTATTTCTCTCGAGAAAAAATTCCTGTAATCATAAATTCCTTGGGAATAAAAAAAAAATATTACGAGTAAAAAGTGTCATCACTGCATTTTGAAGTTAGCTGTTTTGCTGGTTAACATTTTGTTTTCTTCCTTTTTTATAGCTATGCTATTTATTGAGCGTTGCAAGAATTAGGACGTGATTTTCACAACAAAAATAATCAACTCTATTAGAGTTATAAATCTATTTTTGTTTTGATTTCTTTGTACTTAAAAGCAGAGTTTGAAAATAGGGGAAACAAATTGTTTGATTTTGTTTTGTTTCGTTGTTTGAAGTGAGTGAAACAAAAGCAAAACAAAAACAATGAGAACGTTTGAACAATTTGTTTTTGTATTGTTTTTGCACATGAGCACAAACCAAAAAATAAGGCCGATCGTCTTTAAGCCGGCAAACAGCCGCCACCGGTCTCAAAGAATACATTAATTTAATTGAACGTCGCTAGAAAAGAAAATAATGGGAAACTAATGGAATCGTTTTGAAATATTTGCACAGAATTTGACATCATTTTATTGCATTTTAATTTCACACATCAAATTTGTTTTATATAAATAAGTAGCATAGCTATAACCGGGTGTCCTAAGACACCTCTGTTCTTTTTTGAGTGCAAGAGCAAACAAAATTATTAAAATTCACAAACTTGAAGAATATAAGGTTTCAAATTATGTATTTGGCCATTATTTGTGTTTTTCGAAATACAAGAACTATAAAATACCATTTAATTATTTATAAAAATATTGTTATAATGGATTATTTATTATAATTTCATGTAAGCTCTCTTCTTTTTTGCAAGGGAAAGATTTTTAGTGAAAAAAAAGTTCAACTCTGTTCATAATAACTATGTAATTTTTTCCCGGGGAATTATTTTCCTCCCGCATTTGGTAAAAAGAGGAAAAAACAAATTCATAAAAGGTGAATATGTATGAGTTAAAGCTTTCATAGCTTTCTTTGTATGCCCTTGTACTTACTTTGTATGGAAGTCATCCACATTTTTATCACAGTATATTATATGGGAAGTGTTCTGAGACATGTTGCATATTAAGCTCGTTGCAAAAAACATAAGAGTTTAGGAGCATTTGGAATATCAGCAAAGAGCCTGCAAAGAAAAGTACAAAAAAATGTTTTAATGTATTGCCACGCAAATGTACAGCAAACTGACCTAATAAAGAATAATACAGATATTATTAGCTGAAGAAAATAATACACAAGTAATCATTCAAGGCACAACAACAACTTTAATGCTATACTTTCAATATACAATATACAATCACACAAACACATAAACCAATGCAGATGTCAGACACAAACAACACCAGTAATCATGATTCTACATATTGGGCCATCAGCGCAAAAGTGGTGTAACTTAATTTGTTTTAGTTGCTGTTCTCGTGAGAAATATATTCTTGACTTTAAAAACTATGATTACAAAAGTAGAATATGTGACTTATTCACGGTATTCAAAAGAAGATTTTGCTGAATAATCGTTTTTGCACAGAACATAATATAGCAAAGTAAAAGAGCAAATAAATAATTAAATAATTTGCGCTTACACAACTTTTACGCTGTAAGCTTCATAAATATATATCTGCTTTATACCACTAATAGTCAAAATCATATCGTGAACAAACGCTGACACTACACTGTTAAATCATCCATGACAGCTGCTGAATTTTCTTTGAATTTTTGAACTAAGTATCCAAGATGTATTAGAATTATTAAGTTAATTTTGTCTGTTAGGCGTCCTTGTATTAGTGAGTTCAGATAATATCATCGTAATTAGTTCAGATAATACCATCGCTATTCGTTGCCAAAATTGTTATGCTAACTTAGAGACTCATGGCGGACAATATCACTTTGAGTCGTGTGCGATAAATGACAGTGTTCAGCTGGTTATGGAGTCATAGGAGACAACATTGTTAAATTTAAACTTTTTTTTAACTGCTAGGACTTTTACATTGTACATGTCATAACGAAAATGACAAATCAAATATAGGATTGTCAACTCACATACACTTAAACAGATAGAACGAATTATAACACGCACACGCATGTTAATGCATATGCTGAGACTTTCTGGATGTTGATAACATAACAGTATTATGTAAAGAACATCAAATTAACATCATGGTACTCCAGCTCTGAGTAATATAGCATTGTGTGCTTAAAAACTTTTGATATCAGTGTTGAGTAAATAAAGTGTTATGATTTTATAAGAATTGGTCACTGATGACTTCTTATTTAGCTGCAAAATGATTTTAAAAGGTAAAACTGCAGCACTATGTACAGTCTCTCTAGGTTAGGTTAGGTAAGAGTTAGACTTGTATCGAACCCATGTTATTTAAATGGGTTTGATCATAGGTTTGTGTTAAAAACGAGCTACTGAAAGAGTTCGATACAAGTCTAGTAAGAGTGGCAGTCAGAATACCGAACTCACTTTGAGTGTCTTATTCCATTTTGATACTACGGAGACTCTGTCATCGAACCAACCAGAGCTCAATATAAAGCTACTAATACGTTGCAATTCAACACTGGCAATGTCAGAAAGTTCCCTGAATTCAGAAGCGCCCATGCGGTCATTCTCAGTCTCTCTATCCACTTATAACAAAACATAGAAAATATAGATTATAATAGTGTGAAAATAGTTTTTAGGAATCTGTGATAGTCCTATTTCGAATATAAGTGGACAGGTGTGTGGTACTTTTTGATGTTTATACTTTTGAGGGGATAAAAATAAGGAAAACCGAATTTTGGTATTTTTTTGTATCCCATTTATTCGAAGGCAATAAGCACAGAAATGAATGTCGTAATTCACTAAGAAGATTTAGGACGTTTTTGTTTGAAAATACTTTTGAGTTCATGTATTTGAGTTCTCTCAATTATTTTCTTCAAAAAATGTTGTTGTTTTTAATAATGAAAAATAAAAATAAAAATATTATTGCCATGTTTTTAAAGCATAAAAATTAATTTAAAGTATTACACAATAGTTTGAAAAATATATGAAAAAATATGTGTTGGATATAATGTTTGGAACAAAACCATAAAGCAAATACACGAACCTTCTAGCATAGACAATAAATAATAATTGTTTTAAAGAATCAAAACTGCCGTTTTTTTTTCTTCCATAGACACGACGATATAATCGTCGAACAGAATTAGGGCATACATTTAAATGGAATTGTAGACGTTCTAAGAAAATCTCAAATGGATTTTGGCTTTTTTTATAAATTGAATACGCAAGGGATTGATCACTGTACCTAGTGATTCCTGTACCTGGACTCAGTAATTTTTTTCGAACCAAAAATTATAATATTTTTAGCTATATTTATTCATTTGCGTTAACGATAATATAATTCTGTAATTTATTTTTTACAATTGTGTACATCTGTGCTTTGTCGCCATCTAATTGTATAGCATGTGGCATTTCTGCATACAAATTGTCAAAATAAACGAAAAACACAAAGAAGAATTAAAGAAAAACTACATGAATTTGCCAGTGAATAGCGTTAAACAACTCTTATGTTACTAAATAACAAAGTTGTTAAATTTCCTTTATACTTATTATAGCAATACGATTATCGTAATAAAAGTTACGAAATCCAGACGATGGTTTACATGGCTGCCCACTTCACGTAGACCTTCAAGTAGAAGCTAGATTATTACTTTTTGAAAGAGATTTTATTCCCTATTTTCGATACTTTTTTTTTTAATATATTTTATGATTTCTCAAGTCGTTATAGTTTCTAGTCCATAGTCTGGCTTTTGCCATAATAAATCAACAAGGTTCATCAGGCCGATCGCTAAGTGTTGCTGCTTTGAACTTAGAAAGTGGCTGTTTTTTTTTGCACGGCCAGTTGTATGTTGCTTCCTTAGAGTTGGCACCTATCGAAAAAACTCCGCTAGAACAAAGAACAAAGAACACCAAAGTTAATGTACGAACACTAGGAGAACAGAACAGCTAGCTGTTTTCGAAGGTCGCAACACCTTCACCATCAGCGTTCTTTGTATTTGGTCCACTGTGTGGTGTCAGTATTTCTGCTTTATATACTCAGTCTTTCAGTGCAAATGGAATATGTGAATTGTTTTGATTCATCGTATTACAATTTGCTGAAAGCTTTTTTGTAATAAAAGCTCAATTTTACCATCTCTAAATTTACAACAAATTTCAATTAATTAAAAATGTAAATATTTTTTTCAACAATTAAACAAAATGTCTTAATTTTTATAGCCGTAGTAGCACATGCCGGGTTTCAGATAGTCACTTAATAACAAGGCAAAAGTTTCTCTCAGGCATGCCCACTCATACGAATCTTTTCTATGCTCACATTCTTGCAGCTTAGCGTGATTGCAGAAAGAACTCAAGATTACTCAAGATTTTGTTTAATCACGCGTGAGCTGCATCCAACTCTATTTCAAAAAATTTAAGATGGGCTTGTGAAGATTTTGTAAAATTATTTTTTTTTATGAAAATTCATAAAAACGGTACTGCAAATTGGAACAAAAATATGTTTTCTTACACTTTCCTACAAATTGTTTATTACTGTATGGAACTGCATGAATTATTTATTTTCCATTTATTTTGCATAAATTTTCTAAATTCGATACAATAATTTTCAAGTACATATAATACAATTGAGGCGAACAAATAATGTCCACACACCCCTTTTAAAGCACTAAATGATCCAACTATTTATTCAATTTAGTGTAAAATAATTCAAAATATTTTTTCCAATACATATTGGCAGAATATTTTATAGCAAAGCAATTGAAGTGCTACTAAATGCTAAAAAAATGTCATTTTTCGATTTTGGAAAAAGATAAGAAGAAAGAAAAGGAGGAATAAAAAGAAAATCTTAAAACTCTTGTGGAAATCATTTTACTGTTTGCACACACACACACACACACACACACACACACACACACATAAAAGTAAAAATAAATATTTATGTTCTATATGTTTTACCTTAAAAGAGTAAAAAAACAAAGAAAAACAAAAGAAAGTATAACCCCCTGTTTGTGTAAGACGTTTGAGTTAGAAATCTTGGCGTTTCTGTAATAGATTAAAGAAAAGTTGTACAAATTTCCTTTAGTCTATTACAAAAACGCCAAGATTTTTAACTCAAACGTTTTACACAAACAGGGGATAAGTATTGTCTATCGTAGTGATTTTATTAGGGTAAGAGCGAAAAAATAAACAAATTTACCAACACACTAACACATTGTCAAGAAAAGTAACTTCTGTTTAGGGACCAGAGAACAGCAATGAGTAGTGAAAAAGTGAGTAGAATTGAATCATGAGTTATAATTTCTTGTACTTATGCGCACTCATACTTATTGAAATGTTGTCTATGAATTATATTCACTCGATAGTTTGAAGTGCGCATCGAACTCATACTTAGCAAGATTTATGACGTTGTTGATTTCAACTCTCCTTAACTCAATGTCTATGCAGGATATAAAATAAGTATGATTCACAATGCGAACTTCACATACGAGCATTAAAGTTTTCATTATGAGGTTATGGGTTTCTCTGTTGCTTTTTTAGGAGTCCGTACATCAAAGATGAAAAGGAACGCTAGTGTTTTCGCTACGCTGTCCGTCTGTCCGTCACAGGCTATTTTCTCAGGAAACGTGATAGCCACGGACCTAAAATTTGCACAGAGTATGTAGAACCTTGGCTGCTACAACAACAAATACAAGAGAATTAAAAATTAAAGGGTGCTCCGAAACGAGCAACGAAAAATGTTGAAATCCCATGTAATATTCATACAAGTGTATATTGACACTTGAAATTTGTAAAATTAATGTATTTTTATATAGACTACAACAATTAACACTAAAGTTTAAAAAAATTTAAATTAAAGGGTGTTCTATTAGTTAATGCAATTTCGACTATGTAATTTTGACAATTTGTTGTATCTTTGAAATTTTCAAAAACGGTAAGACTAAAAAAATCCCAAAATTATAAAATCGCCAAACCAGAAAAAATAAAAAAAAAAAAAATCGCCAAAACCATAAAAACCACCAAATTAAAAAAAATTTGTAACACTAAAATAAATCGACAAAACCGAAAAAATCGCCATAATGAGAAAAAAAAATCCAAAAACCGTAAAAAAAACAAACCGAAAAAAAGGTGTCAAAACTAAAAAATCGCCTAAATGAAAAAAAACGCCAAAATGAAAAAATCACCAAAACTAAAAAATCGCAAAAGTGAAAAAAATCGCCAAACTGTTAAAACGCCAAAAACCGAAAAAATCGCCAAAACGAGAAAAAAAATGCAAAAACTAAAAAAAAAACGTCAAAAACTAAAAAAGTCGCCAAAAACCGAAAAAACGCCAAAACTTAAAAAATCGCTCAAAATCGAAAAAACCCCAAAAAGGAAAAAAATGCCAAAACTATATATTATATAGACTAAAGTTTGTATTGAATTACATATGTAGTGTCCGTACGGAATCCTTCGTGCGCGGGTCAAAGTAACACTTCACTGAATCTATTTTTGTTTTTTTTTGCAGAAATTGTATACTATTGTATACTACTTGCAAACTGTTTAATGATTAAACTTTTAAATAAATATACTTGCATGAGTTGAGTGAGATGAATCAATGTGAGTTTTATAAGTATTTTCCTGAAATTATAAATCAATCTGAGGTGATTTATGATTTTATTTTAAACTATACTTTTAAATCAATGTCATCGTGAGTATGCGTAAATCAGAGTAGTTGACTTTAAATGATGTCTACTCACTTATATTCAAAATTTCATGAGTCAGTATGAATAGCGAAAAAAAAACGATTCATTGCCGATAACTGTTAGGGACAAAATCAAATGTACACAGAAAAAAATATACAAAATTTATGTTCAACAAAACCATGTTGTTGAATAAAATTTTTAATTTCAATAATATTTGTCATTAACTTGAATATTGTATTTATCAATTCCGAGCATTTTTAAATATCATTTAATTTCATTTGTTTGTGTTGGTGTTTTCCATGCTTGTTGATTGACTCAACGTGGTCATGTGCTGATGTTGTTGTTTATTTTGATTGTTGGTGTTGTATACGTGTAAATTCCGACAAGAAGCCGAAAAACATCGTGGCTTGTTTTTTTTAATCAACAAAGTTATTTTTAGATTATATTAACGAAATGCGTCATATAGAAGAAACATAAGAAATCATGTTTTGCGTGTTTTCATTATTTGCGTACCTAATAACGATTTGCTCTTTAGCTGAGTGGTAAGTACGTTAGTCTATTAGTCAAAAGGTTGCCGGTTCGACTCATCCCAAACATCTTTAAATTAAAATTTAATGAAAAACCAAATTCTAAAAAAAAATTAAACAAACAACGAAACAACACATTAGAATTTGAAAAACAAATTCATTACAAATTTTTGTTTTCTGTTAACAACTCAATTGTGAATAACACTATAATTTTAATTGGAAATAATTGAGTTGATTTTGTTTTCTTATGTTACAAATGTGTGTTTGTATTTACAAAAATCGTTGTAGGTGCCTTTTTAAATAATATTTTATTTTTATTCACAAATAAATTAGTTGTATTTACAATTCTTTTTTTTTCTGTGTATGTATGTATGTACAGAGCCGGGCAAAAATATTCACACAGCATCCATCTCTGTACTGTTACAGCATACGGGGTTACCTCGATGAGGCCTCTATTGTTTGCAGTTTCACCATTTTGCATTTGAGAAGAAAGAGGACGAATGCCTTCCTCTAAGTATACACACTGTATGCATGGGCGGGAACTGGGAAAAATATGAAACCTTCTATCAATTGGAAAGCCTTATATTCCCACAACTTAGCTGAGTTGATACAATGCTTTTAAGTTATCAATTTAAATTAACTTAACACTTGAATGTAAAGTTTTTTTTGGTTTCCTTGTTTGTTTTTATGTGCAAAAAAAAAAACAATGTAATCAATGTAATCTATTTATTGAAAGTGTCATCAAGAATATTTTTTGAAAATCAGTATTTTCTTTGTTTTACACATAAAACCTTTACATTTGCGGCTGAAATTATTTTTGCTTGCTTCTGGCTGCTTAACATTTTTATTTAAAAAAAAAACTTATCCTCCAGATAATATAGGGTATATTTGATATCTATACAATAGCAATAAACTCGTGAGTTACTTGTCACTCTTGAATATAAACTGTCACGAGTAACAAACATTCTGCACACAATTTAATGTTTGAGCTTGCTTCATTTATGAAAGTGTTAAGAATAGTTAATCATGAACATGAAACATACTCTACAACACCCACGTCCTAGCACACGTACCCGGACATTTTCATTTGAGCTAAACAGCTTTGAAAGTTCTTACAAATTATACTTGTTTCTTTGCAAAGTAAGCAGCAAGTATTGTTGTCACCCCGAGATCTGATTGGCCATTGTGCTCTGGTCGGTGTGAAAGCACAAAGCTCTTTTGTAAAAGCTCATAAAAATTGGAGCTAGCTGTTCTATAAAAAGATTTAGTTAAATGTCTTTTTGATTTTTCCTTCATTAGAGCTTATTATGATTTGTATTTTTAAAAATCTTACTGCAAGTTTATAGAAGCCATGTAAAAATTCTTGGCTGCCTATTTATAATGAAAAAAAAAAAAATTTTGAGTGCTTTGTTTTTGTTTTCAATATAAATAGCCAGACGAGAATTTTCACATGGCTTCTATGAACTGGCAGTTAAGCTTTCTGTACAACTTTTCACTCACTTATTCTACTCATGCAAGTTTAAGCTACTCGTATAGAAAGAGCTACTCAGCCCACCTCCTTTCTACCTGTTTATTTGTTATTTGAAATGTCGATACGTATTTCTTTTTTGTTGGGATAAGTATAAAATTAAAGAAGAAGTAACTCTACACGTAATCAATCATATCAATGGAGTGGAAGAAAAAGGATATTTTGAAACGTTGTTTATTAGATGTTATTTTTAAGGGATTACTAAAGTACAAGTTGTTTTATATTTTAAAACATACAACTTTTTTTCTTCATCCAAAAGGTGAGAAGGATGTGTTAAAGAGAATGAAAAGAAATGGTATTTGTACAAGGTTTGAACATTTAGCCGCAATTAATTGAAAAATTCCTGCTATTCATGGTGCTGAAGTGGAAGCTTTTCATAATGGACTATTTGTTTGATCCCTTTTAATAATTTCTCACCTAATTTATTTTACGGTTACAAAGAACTTTTACAATGAAGTGCTCTTGTGAAAAACTTAAAAAGGGTGTTTTTTGTGTAAAAATATACTCTGAAATTAAATCAAATCTTTTTAATTTTTTAGGTATTTTAAGCACGCGCTTGAGAAGAAAAGCGTTAATGTATTTGTTGGCTTTTGTTTTGTGATTTTAAAGATGCATATATATTATTTCAAATTGATTTTAGAACATCATTATAAATGGCTTGTTTCGTTCGAGTGTTCAAGGTTATAAAGAAAGAACTATTATGTTAAAAATTAATGTCGTTATATAGAATATATAATTATTAGGATTTCGTATACCAAAAGTGAAAAGAAACGTATTGTTTTCGCTACAGTGTCCATCCGTCTAGCTGTATATCTGTCTGTCTGTCACAGGACAGCTACGGACTGGAAATTTTCAAAAAATATGTAAAAGTTTGGCTGCTACAGCAAAGTTAGTGTATTTTTATGCAGACTACAACAATTAATACAGAAATTTCAGAAATCAAAATTAAAAGGTATTCTACCAGTTAATGTAATTTTTACAAGAGGCAAACTCTTAAAATTAAAAAAAAAACGCTAAAACTAAAAAAAATCCCAAAATTAAAAAAAATCGTAAAAATGAAAAAAAAAAATCGTCAAACCCAAAAAAACGCCAAAACTAAAAAAGTCGCTAAAATAAAAAAAAACATAAAAACTCGCCAACAACGACAAAACGCCTTAAACTAAAAAAATCCCGAAATTAAAAAATTGCCAAAACGCAAAAACACCAAAACTAAAAAAGTCGCTAAAACTAAAATAAATCACCAAAAAACTAAAAAATCGGCAGCAACGAAAAAAAAACGCTAAACCTAAAAAATCCTAAGATTTAAAAAATTTCAAAAGCCGAAAAATGCGCTTTAACGCAAAATGCGAAAAAATCACCGAAAGTAAAACAGTTGCCAAAAAACAAAAATATCACCAAAAAATTCAAAAAATCGAAAAAAGCGCAAAAATCTAAAAAATCCGGTAAAACTAAAATAATTCACCAAAAACCTAAAAAAGCGACAAAAACGAAAAAACACTAAAACTAAAAAAATTCCAAAATTAAAACAACGCCAAAAGCCGGAAAAAGCGCTTAAACGAAAAATATCACCAAAATAAAATAAATCGGTGAAATTTGAAAAAATCACCAAGAGTAAAAAGGTTGAAACAAAAACTATAAAATCGCAAAAACCTAAAAAATCGCAAAAAAATCTAAAAAAATTTACCGAAACAAGCGTATAAAAACGCCAAAAATTAAAAAAAAAAACTAAGGCCGAAAAGAATCCCAAAAATGAGAAAAGCGTCAAAACTAAGAAGAAAATCGCCAAAAACAAAAAAATTTGCCAAAATTAAAAAAACACTAAAACTAAAATAAATAGCCAAAATCAAAAGAATCGTCGAAAAAACACCTAAATTAAAAAAAACGAAATAGCCCCAAAGGCAAGAAAACACGAAACAAAAACAAAACAAAAAAACAAGATCGCCAAAAACCGAAAAATGTCTAAACCAAGTAAGTTCGTATAGTGTTACACATGTATTTAGTTCATAACCGTGTCTCCATAAGGACACGAATATAAGGCGTTCCTTGGCTTAAATTAAGCCGTGTTTCTTTGCAACGTGTGACATGAGAAGTTCACTTTGTGCGCACTATTATAGAAAATATAATACAATTTTGTAAAAACAACAAATACACTAAATTACTCACTCCTAAGCTTTTAAACTCATTCGAGTAAAAAAGAAAAATAATAATAATGAAATGGAATGGATGATTTCATTAGAATTGTGTTTGTGCGACAAGAAAGCGCTACGATTTACAGAATACTAAGGGCCCATAAATTCAAAAACTCTAAATGTTTTTCTATCAAAAAAAAAAAAAAAAAAAAAAAAAAATAAATGGAAAAGAAAAATCTACAGAACAATATGCCGAAAGTAATTCTTAGGAACTAAATTAGAAATATTAAATACTATACTTTCTTTAATAGATAAGAATGGCAAAATATATTTTTAAAAACAAAATAGAAAGTCTACAGGAAACTATATTGAAACAACCGTCAATTACACACAGATAACAGGAAGCATAAAAGCAGAGAAAACAAAAAGAACAGGAGAAGAAAACAACACATTATCAAATATTACACACAATAGTTTTTTATGAAGAAAAAAAGAGAAAAAAAGTAAAATTTATCTACTATATATAAGAAAATTGAAAATGATGCTCAAAAAAGCTGCCAACAAAAGGATAAACTTAATAAGAACTGTACAATACAAATAAAGAAGAATATTTAAAGCAAAAACAGCATTTTACTATATTTTTTAGGTAAATTTTTTGTTTAAATTTTAATCGAAATAAATTTTGAATTAAGCTCTAAAAACTTAATACGTGATTGAGAACCACAATATACAAACATATGAAGCCAAAACCGAATAAAAAACTTAACCGACAGCCACAGGCAACCAAAAAATCCAAACATCAATGATTTCATTGACATTTTGATGGAAAACCGAAAATTATTTATAATTTCATCGCCATTTTGAGAGTCCGATTTCTTTGGGGTTACAATTTTCAACCAGCATACGCCATAGTGTGCCAGCTATTGCCACTATTACACCATCCACAATAATATGTCTGTGTCACTTGGACCAGCGTTGCCACTAGAGCTGCAAAACTATCGATAGTGGCTCCATTCGATAGTTTCGATAGTATTTTTTGATGCCATCGATATTATCGATAGTTTTTGATTCTTAGAAACACCCCTTTTACACACGGAAAGTTTACTTTGCAAAGTCTTAATTCAGCTGTGTGAAAGACAGAGTGATAAATACTATCTCTTTCTGTCTTTCTCGCTGCTGAATTAAGGATTTGCAAAGTAAAGTTTCCGTGTCTATAAGGGCTAAAACTTATCAATTGTGTATTTTTATAATATAAAATCTTGAATTTTTTAATCATTCCATAAAGTAAAAAGAAAGTTGATTTTTTTAAAACTTTTAATTCCAATGTGTTTAATACACATATTCAACTAACATATATACACAGTTCTATAAAAAAAATAAACGAAAAAGCAAACAGATAGATAGATGGATGAATAAAAAATAAATTAAAAAGGAATAAAATAAAAAAAAATCTTTCATCATTACTTTCACTATTGCAGTTAGCTAAAAAGTATTGGTTTAACAGAAGGAGAAGCAAACTATTTAGCGTCACCTTTTATTTAAAAGTAAAGAGCGGAGACAGTCCAGTAGTCGTCAAATTTAGCCGCCGTCAAATTTCTTCATGTATCAAAGCCGTTTGTACATAATAATTGTATTTTTATGCAATTTGCATCTAGTAGATAAGAACTGACATCTTATGTTGAAACAAATCAAAACTAATTAATTTGTTTTCACATTTATATATGTAATGATAACCATTACCAAACCAGGCGGCAAAATTTGAATGTTGCATTTTTTATTACACAGTCGCCATCATTCCGTTTTTATTGACTTTGATTTTTTCTCTTTTAGTAGTGTTTTTGTCAATAGTATCGCTATCGAAAAAAAATATCGATAGTCCACTTAAAATAAAACTATCGATACTATCGATAGTACCATCGATAGTTTTGCAGCTCTAGTTGCCACTAGCACTGCATTATTACAGAATGCACGTGACATTGACTTAAAATATTTCCTTTGCATATACTTTGTGGCCTTATTTGCTGTGGAATTTTTCTAAGTAAAAGCTTAATTTCATTACGAGTATTTACGAGTGCAAATGCAAATTAAAATTTATTAATATATTTCACGTGGGTCTACTTAACCGATTTTTACGAAACTTACAACACACCTTGAGCTCTAATAATAGACATAATCTTTTATTCAAAAAAATGGGCGTAGTTCCAATTTACCGATTTTTAAAAAACTTAACACAAAACCTGAGTTCTGGAAAACGCAAAATTTTGCATTAAAAAAATGGGCGGAGGTCACGCCCATAAAATCCTTCTTAACCAAGAGATTTTCAAGCCTTTTTTTTTGTATGAAAGAGTTTACTTCAAGTTTGGTCTCATAAATTTGTTCGAAGATGTGCTATCAAATCTTTGCATTGACGTCGGTGGTTTTTTGGCAGATTTATTTTAAAACTTTCCGATATTCTGTTTTCAACTTACACCGCAAATGCTGTCATTTAATGCTTCGGCTTTAAGCTTTAAGCCATCCACTATTCGATTTTGCATTTATTTTGAATTCTTTTACTTTTTTAAAGCTTTTAAGTAGTTGAGATTTAACCATGTCATTTTTAAAACGCCCTAAAAAATATCCGTTTTAATGTTTCATTAAGCCATCGACTTTGGTATGATGTAAACATATACAAGGTTGCTGTTAATGAAATTGCACAAGCATGCTGATTTTTTTTTTCAAATGAATTGAATATAAATAAGTATGTATGTATATTGAAGGAAATCACGTTGAGGACAAAAGAAAGGCGAAATTAAATAGTACCTGGAAGTAATTTTTATTATGAGCGAAAAGCATCATGATTAAGCAACAGGAGTATGGTGAAAGTATTTCATTTGTTTGTTATTTAACGCAATAAATTCCGGTTTTTGCCTGAACTCGTAATCATGGATGAGGCATGGGGTTTACCATTTTACACTTAAGACAAAAAAACAGTCAAAATCTCGGACTGAAATCGAAGAAAATCATGTTTAAAGTGGGCGGGAACATGTCCATCTGGCGTCTGTTTATTGGTATTGCAGCGTTTAAGTGATGAACCTAAGAAACAAATTCAGTACGTTCTACTTTTATATGAAATACTATACGAACTCTAGTCTATATAATCGAATATCTTACCTAGATATTAAAAATAAATATTAAGTATCCGGTATTTTTTTCGGCTTTTGGCGATTTTTTTTTCATGTATATTTGGCGCTTTTTCTCAGTTTTAAGTTTAAGTTGTAGTGTTTTTTTTTGTTTTAGGCGATTTTTCTGTTTCTAACACGATTTATTTTAGTTTTAGCAATTTTTTAGTTTAGGCGCTTTCTTTAGTTTTGGCGATTTTTTTCTGTTTATGCGATTTTTCTTTATTTTGGGATTTTTTTTGTTAGTAGCGTTTATGAAAATTTCAATAGTTTTTTTATTTTTTTATTTTATTTTTTTATAAAGAGAAGTAACACTCAGGCAACTAATGCCTACTACTATTACCAGGTGTTACCTTCTTTTAGGAAAGGAATACTAATGGAAGACAGGTGGTGAAGGAAGAGATAGAAGAAAGCTTCATTCTTTTACAACTCTGCTTTTTTTCAGAGTTGCAGCGCCTTCTGGTGTCAAATGAGGCGTATTAAATTTTAAAGCTGTAGCCATATTTATTCCCAGCAAAAAATTACACATTACCATTAGAAATACTTGCCATATAATGACTTACTTTTCTGATTGCCAATTTTCATTACTCGCTTACAAATCACATTACCTAAAATTTAAAAAAATGACGTGCAAGTTGCTAAATGAAGAGAATGATTTTTTAGACGAAATAGATTACGTGAAATGCTGACAAATAAAAAAAAAATGTAAGTACTTCTCAAGAATCGATTATTTTAGTCTCGCGCCTTGTTAAAACCATTAAGTTGGTAATCAAGTAAGGAACAGCTTCCACCAAAAATGTTTAATTCCAAACTCGATTACCTTTTTTGAAATTTTTTGCTGGGTTGATTATTTTACTTCGCCGATTATTCTGCTACTCAATACCGACGAAGGAGGATTAGCATCTGCAAAAGTCGGTATAGTTCAGTGAACAGGGACTATGCCTTCATCACTTGAACTTCCCCACAATAAATGATACAAAGGGACACTAATGCACATCAGAAAAATGCGTGGTGTTATTATTTAATGACTGGCGGATATAGGGATTGAACCCAGGATTTTCGGTTTTGTAGTCAACGTGCTAACTACTTCAGCCAACGCCACCCTCTTACGGTTTCCAAGATACAGCAAATTCTCAAAATTGCATACTCAAAATTACATTAGCTGATTATTTTATTATTTTTTTATTTTAATGGTAATTGGTGTAGTCTACATAAAAATACATTAACCTTGAAAATTTCATGTGTCTGTATATCAGCTACGTCCAAGCCTTATGCACTATATGCAAACTTTTATAAAGAGATTTTTGTGATCTCACACACGCAAAGAAAAAATATGGTTGAGGTAACCATAATCAAACAGCAACATACTATGATTGAATTATATGGTTGCAGTCAAATCATATTATTGTTAATAGAAAAGCAAACTTTAATAATATTATTATCTGAGTTAATAATAATATTATCTACAAAAACAATGAACTTTGTTACACCTAATCTTAGTATTGTAAATATGACAACACTATTGTTAGATGTGACTAAAACATAATTGAGACTCACCATACCATGTTCTTATTTTATATTAACCCTAGACACATAACCTTCGTCGAAACGACGAACACCGGACGAAAAATTAGCTATTTCTTTTTAACACGTGCACCGATCGCCGCTAAATTTCTTGCCAACTTAGTTTTCGCTGAGCTTTTGCAGGAGACAACCAAATTCGGCGCGTGAGCACGTAATTATTGAGATATGATAAACTTGTTCGTCGCTTTCACGAGTGTTGGCGAGCATAAAGTTGATTTCTGCACACAATGCGCTTCAAAAAATTAATTTTATATATTTTTTTAAATGACAATAGTGTTATAGTTAAGTTTTGCCAAAGAGAAAAAGGCTTTTTTGTTTTGTTCGTTTATATAAATTTTATAACAATGTGATCTCAAAAAAAAAATGCTTTTTGGAAAAATGGATTATAATAAATATCCTTGTAACAGAATAGAAATATATAGTTGTATTTACTAAAAAAGTACTTGCTAAAGGTATGTATGTGTTGCAAGTACAAAAATATATATGTTTAGAACCGATATTATACGCCCCAAAAAGTGCTCGTCGAAACGACGAATGGTTAGGTTTAGAGGGATACGTTCGAAGGTTATGTGTGCAGGGTTAATATTGTTAAATACGACCACAGTATTATTTAATATAATAATACTATTTTAGTTTTTAATCATATATTTATTGTAGAAACAGCTGTGCGTTAAATTCGAAATAAAAATAAATTACTATTGTTGAAATAAAATGTATATATAGAAATGTATACTTACACGATAAAGAGATACACAAATGTTTATATATTTTTAGTGGTCTACCCTTTTGTTTATACTTTATTTATTTATTCATTTATTTCACACCACCCGTGCACTACCGATAGCTTAAAAACGAAATACTGAACTGACAGATGTTTCTGAAAAAGATTTTTTTAAAAACTTAACATAGTATAGTCTTGGATAACATTATATTGTTATTTACATCATATTATTTTTAAATAATAATACAAATTATGTTGTAGTCATTAATTTTTAACAAAACTATATTGTTAAACTCTAACCATATCACACTTTTATATGGATGTGATAATGTAATTATTAAATTCAAACATTACTCTGTTTATCGTAACGAAATAAATGTTTAAAATAACAATAACTAGTTTTCGACGACCTCATATTTGTTTCAGAGAATATAATATTGTTTTCTCAATCATTCTACAACCATATCTTTTCTTTGCGTGCACCGACGAAAGCACAACAGCCAACCAGGGAGGGGGGGGCAAATTACGGCATTCGATACGATTCGTAATTTAAAAATATATCGTAGAGCTTATATCAAAATATTTTTAAATTACAAGTCGTATCGAATGCCGTGATTTGCCCCCAGATCTCCACAACAACAATGCTTTTGCAAAGAAATAAAAAGAAATTTAAGAGCTTTCAAAGTTGTTTACCTCAAATAAAAAATTCAAAGTTTGTGTGTTTGGACGTACCTGCTATATATACTTGTTTGTACTCGTAAATTACTTTAGGATTTCATTGATTCTTAACTGTGATTTATTTGTTGTTTGTTGTAGCGGCGAAAGTTTTATAAATTCTGTGAAAATTGCAGGTCCGTGGCTCTTATGGTTCGCGAGATGACAAACTATGACAGACAGACGGACGGACGGACGGAAGGACATCGTATCGAAAGCAGTAGGGTTTATGTTCGGCTATGGTGTGCGGAACCCTAAGTCCTGATTCACACACGTAAGGTCTGAGTCGTCTGAGTCTTGAGTTTTTAGGAGAGAGAGGAAAAAAGAATGGAAAGGGGTACAGACTTGACCGTACCAGTCAAGTTTGCTTTTTCGTTTTGTTTTGTCATTCGTAATACTCTACTACAACACAAATTGATGAGACTTGATGAAACAAACTTGATGATGTGTATGAACGCAAATGCAGGTTCAAAAGAAAATTGAACAAAAACTGATCAGGTAAACCTAATATGTGTGAATCAGGACTAAAAAGACGAAAAAGGAAATTGTTGTTTTATCCAGAAAATGCACCAGTTTACACATCCACTGTTGCGACGGCCAAAATTAATGAATTAAAGTCCGAAATGCTTCATCTCGCACCTTATTCGCCAGATTTAAATCCATCGTATTATTTTTTATTACCAAACTTGAAAAAAAAATTTGCCGAGTATCGCTGCAGAGGTGGATTCTGCGGTTCAGGACTATAGTGATGAGCTATACATTATTCAATATGAACAGGCTATCGAAGCTATTGACTATTGCTGGGAAAAGTAAATCCAGCTAAAAGGAGAATATTTTGAGAAATAAAGAAATATTTTCCCCAAAAATTTGTTGTGTTTTCTTAAGAATGGCACTGTGAATAAAGCAAAACATTGTTTAAATATTGAACACGGAAGTCCAATAATGGTTTAAGCAGGTTTACACCCTAAGCCGAAGATAACTGTTGACTTCCAAGGTATTCATAGTTTGATGTTTATTAACATACAGCTGTGAATTCCAAAACACCCCACGAGTAAATGAGAAAATAATTCTCAGAAATTTGGAAACCTATAAATTTATTTTTCTGCTTATCTACAAATATGGAACAGAATTTCTTGTAACTTCTAGTTTTTTTTTTTTTTCTTGAAGACGATTAAGATTTAACAAAACGTTTATGCTTACAGAATTTTGCAAGAATTTTCCCTTGATTTTCATAAGCAACCATAAAAATAGAGAAAAACAAATATCAAATATCAAATCTTCCTATTTGGAAATCATTTACAAAAACAAATAAATTGTTACAAGTAATTTATAAATTTTTTTCTCTTGCTTCCATTAGCACTACGCCTGTGAATTGTTGATTTCTTTATTTTTTTTTAAAGTTTGCTTTCATGTTGACAAGAGTTTAACAGTATATAATATTATGGAAGGTATGTACGAGTATATACACACACATACATACATACATATGTACAGAAATATGTTAAGCATAAACTCTGTATGTGTGTGTGTGTCTGTGTGCATATGCTAAAGTGATGTTATCTTCTCATTGTTTATGCAAAAGACTGTAAATATTTACAGCTGTTTCCTTTAAAATAAATTTATAAACATTTTTAATATTTATTCTGCCACATGCTTAATTTACTAGAGCAAATATCATTTTATGTTAAAATATCTAAATGTTGATATTGTTTGTGTTCATTCTAATAGAAAACAAAAGCCAGAATATTAAAAAAGTAGATACTCATCATTAAATATTTTATATACAGTAAACATGGAGAGAATGGATTTCTTTGAGTGCGTTCGCGAAGAAATTTATGCGCAGAAATTGTTTAAATTTAATGTTATATTCT
Source organism: Tachina grossa (assembly GCA_949987645.1). Taxonomy (NCBI): domain Eukaryota; kingdom Metazoa; phylum Arthropoda; class Insecta; order Diptera; family Tachinidae; genus Tachina; species Tachina grossa. Next base: position 33,661,468 of record OX465276.1, on the reverse strand, counting down.
TGTGTACAGCTGTTAATCTTGGCTTTAGCTTTTTTTTTATTAAACAATAAAATTTTAATTTATTTTTGTATATACACATACATACATAAGTGTGTATTTTTCCTGCCGCTTAAGGCATAAAACACTTGAAGTCATTAAATCATCTCTATGCTTTGATTTTTGGTTAATTTTCTCAAAGCTTGTGGCGTATTAAGTTCATGCATACTTAAATTTCAGTTGTCTTTAGTTAAGACATTAAAAAAATAATGTAGAGAAACAATAAGTATCAGACAGATTAAGGGTTGAACAGTGTGACAAATTAATTTTTTTTTTTTAATTTTATATAATTTTTTTTGAAGTTTCCTAATTTTAATATATATAAATATCGTTACCTTAATAAAGATAAGCCCTAATTCATTATTTTTTTAATCGATATATTTTTTTTTGTATGTTTCGATAGAAGAACGTGCAGAATTTTGATTTCAGCAAAATAATGAGCTAGGGTCTTTGCATATTAAGGTTACGATGTGTTACTTTAAACTTATGCTAAAGTCCATGAAATCACTTTTAGTAATTCAAATTATTAATTGTTATTTAAAAATTTATGTTAGCTATTATCATATTATAGCTTTCTATTCCAAAATGACCCCATTTTGAATCTATTTTTAAAAAGCGAAGCTATAATGAAGCAAACATTTCAATATCATCGGCTTAGAGGGTAAACCTGCTAAATCCATTTTTAAAAAATTTAAATTTTACATGTTGAAAAAATTTTATGAATTAGGTTAAGTTTTTAAGCTATATAAAGAAAATGTTAACGTTAATGTTAATAGTAATGTTAATGTTATTTTGTCTCTCCTGCGAGTTAGCAGTTTTACACTCTAAGCCTACGATATCATGTAAACGTACACAAATAATTATAAAGTTACGAAAGTAATTCATTTCTCCCAAATAAATTTAAATGTTGCAATAGCAAAATCTTTCAGGAAAGTAGCTTAAACGTTGCAAAGTTGAAGGAGCTGCGGCCCGGAACTCCGGTTCTATATAAAAACTATATACGAATTAACTGAACTGTTTTTAGGTTAAGTTAGGTTAGACAAGGTTGACGAGAGGTTCTATTACCCTCATGTCAGAGGACATATGTATATACACATGAGTCAGTATTGACCTGTTGGGAGCTATCATGTGATATTAAAAACGAACTCTCTATCATTTACGTAGTCCCTCAAACTTTTCGAGTCGATACCTCTAAGTCGGATATGTTCGGTAAGGTATCATCCCTAAAATAACGAGATCTTGTCTGGGTGAAAGCTGAGCAAAGACAAATAAAGTATGTATTCTATATTCTTGATATCCTTCATGTATACCCTGAATTCATTGTTATCTGTGGCCCCGGTAAGATGCCAGTCAATCTTCCCAGCTATTTTTAACATTTCGATACTTTTTGAAATTTATAAATTTACGAGACGAAAAAGGGTAAAAAAATAATTTTGGTACTTTTGTAGTAATCTATTTACTTTCTAAAGTAATAAAGTTAGAAATTAAATTTACATTCTTCGGTCCCTGAAAAGCCTTCAAACATATTTTGGTATTTTTTTTTGGGAAATTCGCATACACAAAGGGTAAAAATTTTAGCTCTTTTTGGTACTTTTTGGTGTGAAACTATTTTTTATGTTTATATGTATATGAAACGAATGATTCTTTTTAACAAAAGTTTCTTTCAATCAATAAAAATTTATTTTTGAAAATATTGTTTGCTTGAAGGGATAAAAAATGTGCCGAAAAACCTAAATGCTACATTAAAAACGAAAAATTTCTCTTAATCTAAGACTATGGGACAAAGGCACAGGCAAAGTATTTTTGTAGGATTTTTTGAGAGAAAAGTACTTTTTGAAAAATAGTACTTTTTGATAAATAGCACTTTTTGAAAAATAGTATTTTTTGAAAACAGTACTTGTTGTAAAATAGTCCTTTTTGAAGTATACTACTTTTTTTAAAAATAGAACTTTTTGAAAAATAGTACTCTTTGAAAAATAGTACTTTTTGAAAAACAGTACTTTTTGAAAATATCACTTTTTGAAAAATAGCATGTTTTGAAATATAGTACTTTTTGTACTTTTTGAAAATAGTACTTTTTGAAAAAAGTGTGGACTTTTTGAAAATAATATTTTGTATAAAAATACCGTTTTGAAAATAATAATTTGCAAAAGAAGTACTTTTTGCATAAAATACTTTTGTCAAAATACTTTATTTTTTTGTACTTAATATAATTTTGAATTAAGTAAATTTTTCTCTGAATTTTTTTATTCCATAAAATGACACAAATTTTCTAAATTAATTTTCTACTAATTAGATAAAAGACCATTAAGATATACACCGTGAACAGCAGGCTGCTAATTTTTAGCAATTAATTAGCCTGCATCTGCTAAAGTTTAGCAGCTCATTAGCATTAGTCCGCTTACAATGAAAGTATTGCGTATTAGTCTCCTGCACAAGATATCTTATAAGAACTTTTAAGACATGAGGGATTTTTCAAATGCTTTGCTACAGCGAAATCTTATAAAACAAACGTTAACAACACAACAAAGAAGAAAACACTTCGTGACGGAAGAATTTGTGATACTAGCTTCTTTCTACACATATGTAAGCGCGTGTACAAACGTCATGCATGTATGTGTGTATGATCTTTTATTTTTCTGCGCACATGCAAAGGGACACACTTGCATTAACATTAGTTGTATGCGGTTAATCACATAATAGCTTACCATCTACATATTACACACACACTCAAACGTACAATATGAAAAATAACAAGCATACACTAATCAACAGTACTTCTTTTGAGTGTTTGTTACAGACAAGCTGTCTTGACGTCATCGCTTGCTAACACTGGTATACACATGCACCAATACATCCATCCTGCTTCGCTTATAGTACGACAGCATTTATTATTGGTTTAGTACAGTAACCCGCAAGCCATAGCACAATTGTGCAGATGAAAATCACATACATGCTTATGCTCTTTCATTTAGTCGTCACTGAGCAAGCGACGAATTAAGTTGTGCACGCATGTACGAATTTTTTCCTGGTTTTTGGTTTAGTTTTTTTGAGCACACGGAACGAAATTAAAGTTAAAATTTAATAAATTTCTACAGACAAAAAATTGAATTATGGAAGCTAAGAAATATTTCGTGATGAAAAATGCTTTTCGCAATATGTAATGCATTTTATGTTATGAAACATTAAAAAATAATAGGGAAAATGGTTTAAAAAGGCATTTTAATAGTATCCACAGAGCTGTGAATAAATTTAATTTTGAATTTATACACTAAATTGTTGAATGGTTATTAAATTTTTAGTTTTTACTTAAGTTTTTATTAAATTGCTTATTTAGAAAAAAAAAATACAAACAACTAATAACCACATCACATATTTTATATTACAAAACTTTTCTTCAAGTGCAAGTTTATTTTACTCTCATTTTTCTCACCAATACAGACACATTTTATTTTGCGGGACACTGGTTTAGTACAATGATGTCAGTTTCATGGCACAATTGTGCAAACTAAAATCACACACATTTTTATTCTCTTCCATTTAGTCGTCAATGAAACAGCGACGAAAACACATGCGCAGCGGGTGTATTAAGTTCTTTATAGATACAATGAAAGAAAAAAAGTGTTATGCGAAAAATATTCTGTGATCAGTAATGCTTTTTGCGACATTCAATGTATTTTATGTTACAAAACTTTTAAGGAAACAAATGAATATATATTAAAAAGACGTTTTGGTTTTTTTTTTGTAGCAGATTCACTAAACTGCATTTTTAATCAAAACTTAAAAGACCAATAACTCGGGAAATATTGGTCGCAGTCAATTTTTTTGTTTAATTTTTTCTTCTTATTTTTCACGTTTCTATCAGATAAGATATTTAAAAATTTATTTTAAGAAATTCTTCATAGTTTCCTATGAAAAGTTCACAGGCCCGTAACTCAGAAAATATGGGCCGAACCCAAATTGTTTATTTAATTTTTATTCTTTATTTTTTAGATTTCTATCATATAGACTCATTTTTATATGTTTTGACCTGCTTCACTAAACTGCATTTGTTGCAATTATTTATTTTTTTCGATGTACTTCAGAGACGATTAAGACAATTTTTCTCACACATACAACTATAGTTTTATTTTTGACACCACTGGTTTAGTATAATTCATGTGACGTGAATACATTTAAAAATCATGACGTTTTTACATTTCAAGACTTTTTACGCAGGCCTGTATTGCGTATTTGGCAATATCGCCTTTAAAAAAATTTATATATCAGAAACTTTTTGAATTGAAAGTGAAATTCATAGTAAACAAATAACGTAAATAGAGCTCATTGAAATTATCCTTTCTTCTATACTGCAAAACTACAAGGACATCAAAAATCAATAAGCTATACAAATGATTTGTTTGCCGTCAATCCTTTTTTATATTCCTTATCAAAAATCAAAGACGCATACTGCTCTTTGTGTGTTTAAAGTTGATTTACTATTATTAAGTCTGCGATAAAGAAGTTGTGTATTTTTTTTTAATATTTTTTTTTCTTTTCAATTGTGGGCTCCTGAGGAAAATGATCTGAAGTTTTTTTTAGTCCCTTTGCGTTCAAAAAGGATAAGCAAGTAATTGGATATGGACTTTCAAAAAAGGACACTGGGAATTAAAAAAAATGTATTGAGAAGTGTTATTAAATATATTTTTGCATTAGATTTTGAGCTTAAAAGACAATCAAAGATATTACGATGTTTGTTGTTTAAGATACTAAATAAAAATAGAATAAAGTACATAGTTCAATATTTGTATTTGCGGCAGTGGCTGCAGCTTATACAGGGTGTCTCAGACGAAAGTTTAAATTAAGTGAATCGTTTCAAAAAAAGTGAACCTCTAACGTTGGAGAGAAAACCCTCGATAGAGATTAAATCTGGACTTTCGAGTAACCCATTTATGTTACCTTAGGCACGTTCAACTTCTGATTGGCATGCTGAAGCTGCAAACCATATAAGAAATGAATTTTATAGGGATGTAGCTGTAGGTTTTTGTGTAAAATAGGACATAGTAATGATCTATTCACATTTGAAGCACTTGCGCTCTTCCTAATTGAAATGTCAAGATCACCACGAATAGACTGATTATAAACCTCCACATTTTTCTCCATTATTGATAATCTTGGTCGCTCCCAATTTTGATTTTTCCATTCCAAGCAAGTTTGACTCAATTAAATTTTTAATTGCGAATTTTTATATTTTAATTAAACGTGTCAATTATGTATATTTTTAATACATAAACCATTTCTTTTTATATTAGTTATATTATAATATAAATAAATTCAGTAAAGTGCGACCTTGACTCGCACACGATGGGTTCTGTATGGACACTTCATATGTACGAGTAATACTATACGAAATTTAGCCTATATGTGACCATCTCCGAGAAAAGGGACCTAGTGTGTGAAAATGAAGTTTTGAGAAAAACTCATTTCATCTTATTCTACACCCTTTTAGGTACCAGAATCCACTCTTAACACCAAATCCGTCTTTTGACACACCGAGGTCCCTTTTCTCGGAGAAAGTCACATATAATCGAATATCTTACCTGATGTAGAAATTTTTTTAAAAAATTTAGTGCCCGCCAAACTATTTTTTTGGTTTTCGGCAATTTTTTTTTTAGTTTTGGCGCTTTTTCTTAGTTTTTGGGCTTTTTCAGTTTTGGGTTTTTTTCTTTTTTTTTGGCGATTTTTTTTTTAGTTTGGCGTTTTTCCTTAGTTTGGTCGTTTTATCATTTTGTCAATTTGTTTGGTTTTTAAATTTTCAATTTAAGGATTTTTTTGTTTAAGTGACTCTTTTTTTTTTGCCTTTTTGCGACTTATTTCGTATTTGCGATTTTTTTAACTTGGGGATTTTTTAGTTTCAGCATTTTTTTGTTGTAAGCGATTTTTGGGGTTCTTATTTGATGATGATGATTTTAGTTTAAGCGTTAGCCGGTGGCCTTAGTAGCTAGTGTTATTGTGTTTATCTATAATATCAATATGTATTAATAAATATATAAATATTAATGGTTTCAGCGATTTTTTAGTTTTGGTGCTTTTTTGCGTTTTGGTGATTTTTTCGCGTTTGGTACTTTTTTCTGTTTTGGCATTTTTAGCGATTTATTCGGTCGTTTGCGACTTATTTTAGTTTTAGAGATTTTTTTTAGTTTGGCAATTTTTTCGGTTTTTTGCGATTTAATTTAGTTTTTAACAATTTTTTTTTTGTTTCGGTGATTTGGTCGGTTTTTGGTGATTAATTTTAGTTTTAGCCACTTTCTAGTTCCGGCGCTTTTTCTTAGTTTTGATTTTTTTTTTTTTGTTTTTGTGATTTTATTCGGTTTTTGGTGCTTTTTTTCGTTTTGCGATTTTTTGTTTTAGAATTTTTTAGTCCTAGCGTTTTTTTAAATTTCAAGAGTTTGTCTTTTACGGTTTCCAATGTACAGCAAAGATTCAAAATTACATTAATTGATAGAATACCCTTTAATTTTTTTTTAATTTCAGTATTAATTGTTGTAGTCTGGATAAAAATAGAATAAAATTCCAAATGTCTATATATAATTTACTGTATAATACATTAGGATAAATATTTTTCGTAGCTGTCTTTAGAGCACCCTTTAATTTTTAACTCTCATATATTTGTTGTTGTAGCGGCCAAAGTCTTACATATTCCGTGAAAATTTCAGGAGCGTAGCAATTACGGTTCCCTAGAAAATGGCCTGTGACGGACAGACGGACACGTTAGCAAAAGCAATAAAGTTCATTTTCACCCTTGGTACATGGAACCCTAATAAAGAAGGTTTAGAGTAGATGAGGTTTAAGGAAAAAGGTCCACTTATGGGCGCGCTAGAAATCGATGCAGGTGGATTTAGCGTTTAAATCATCTACTGCTCCTAATAAAGGAAAGCATGTCCTTAAGATCAACCACTGATAATTCCGACAGACCACTGAAAACCGAAAACTTGCCTTTCTAAAGCGCAAAAGCATTGCTCTTAAAGTGCAGTTTAGATACGAGTACGTAAGAGATTAATTATTGTCTCCTTCTCTTCTTCATCTAGACTTCCGGAACGATAGACATTATATTGTAGTCCTATCCTTTGGTTTTAAATGTCTTCAATAATATAGTACATATTAAGTACAATAACCATCGAAACAAAAGCTTTAAAAGTTATCACGGCTGTATAATCTTAACTCCCTGTTTGTGTAAAATGTTTGAGTTAAAAATCTTGGCGTTTTTGTAATAGACTAATGGAAACTTGAACAACTTTTCTTTAATCTATTACTGAAACGCCTAGATTTCTAACTTAAACGTCTTACACAAACAGAGGGTAAGACTTTCAAATATTTTACTCAAATATTTATTTCAAATAGTCATTAGTCTACAAAAAAAAGGTTAAATTACTTTTCAGACAACCTTCTAAATCATATAAACCACATAGATTAGAATTCAATTACACACTACTCCTCCTTGTTACACTATGTATCTATCAAAAGCATGGCAAATAAATTTCAATTTATAAATTTATGGCTAAGCGGCTGATTGATTGGAAAGACTAGATGTTAACTTTAACACGGCTTTTATGCCATTAAAACATATCGAAACTACGACGAGTATAGTCATACAGTCATTGTTTAAAAAACGATTAGTTATCTTGTATCTCAATAGGAATTAGTTTTAATGTCATAAATACGTACGAGTATGTATGAATGTACGTTCATACACAAAAGTGTAGGAAAAAAGTAATATTTTTTGTAATAAAATTTATTACGTTTCCATCATATGTATACGACACTACAGACACGAATATCTTTTTTTCCTTTTGTATCTTTTGACTTACAAAAGGGTGGGAAGACGTATAATTTAATTGCTAAGAAAGCAAACATAAAGCGAATACACAAACACACACACACACACACATTTTTTTTCATTAAATATAATACAACCCTGCAGGAAATGTCAATAGTAAAATTATACTGATTATCTAATGACGATGTCACCAGTACTACTGACAAATTGTACCCCAACTAATGCTATCTACTATTGACATTTAACACAGGCTTGTCCTACGAAATCTACCAGTAGACTGCGTCGATACTGACTAGGTAGTTCTTGTGGGACCATATGGTGAAAATGTCAATAGTAAGATTCTACTGACTTACTATTGACGATATCACCACACTGTGGCAAATAACACAAGTAAAACTAGTTATTAATTTAAATTGTATGTTTCGCTGAATTAGTAAAGTCAAACACTTACGTATGGATCTGAAAGTGTGACAAATCTTTAACTGATGCCACAAAATCTTCCACAGAGTCAAAAAAATTTTTTTCATAATTGTATAATTTCACTAAAATTGTTTAATTTTCATCTTTTTTATTTTTATACAATATGAATATAAATTGTTCAATACATTTATAGATAATGGGTGTTTTTTATTGAGGTATAGAACTTTATGTTGGCATCACTTTTTTAACTGGCGGTCATTTGTCAGCTATCAAGTGATTAATATTTAGTTTGGTTTGCCATTTCATCATGAACAGGTTGACAAAAGAACAACGCTTGCAAATCGTGCAAATTTATTTCGAAAATAATGGTTCAGTTTGCGAAGTTTACCGCAAGCTCCGTCCATTTTATGGTCGACATAATCGTCCATCAGAGCAATTAATTCGGTTAACCATGGATCGTTTTCGCACTACGTTTACTCTATGTGATAATACGAATCCGCAGAGACGTCGAACAGTGCGCACCGAAGAAACAATTGCCGCTGTAGAGCAAAGTGTTGAAGAGGACCCGAGTGAATCGATTCGCCACCGTGCACAGCAATTGGAGCTTTGTCCATCAACTTTATGGAAGATTTTGCGCAAAGATCTTGGCTTGCGACCTTACAAGATCCAGCTTGTGCAAGAATTAAAGCCGCGAGACCATGCAATGCGTCGTGATTTTGGTGTATGGGCCGAAAATGAGATTGATCTCGATGCTGATTTTCATCGCAAAATTTTGTTCAGTGATGAGGCTCATTTTTGGTTGAATGGCTACGTCAACAAGCAAAATTGCCGCATTTGGAGTGAAGAGAATCCACATGAGACCCTTGAGACGCCATTACATCCACAAAAACTGACTGTTTGGTGTGCTCTATGGGCTGGTGGAGTCATTGGGCCATACTTCTTCCGAAATAATGCTGGAGAGTCAGTTACCGTTAATGGAGACCGGTATAGAGCCATGATAACCGACTATTTTGTTCCCGAATTGCATGGCATGAATGTGGATGAGTTGTGGTTCCAACAAGACGGCGCTACATGCCACACAGCGCACGTCACAATCGATTTATTGAAGGAAACATTCGATGAGCGCATAATTTCGCGGAATGGACCTGTCAATTGGCCACCAAGATCGTGTGATTTGACACCATTGGATTATTTTCTTTGGGGATATGTGAAGTTGCTCGTCTACGCCAACAAACCAGAAACGTTAGGGGACTTGGAAGCCAAAATTCGTGGCGTTATTGCCAACATACGGCCCCATATGCTCGAAAAAGTGGTTGAAAATTGGACCTGTAGAATTGGCTTTATTCGAGCCAGCCGCGGCGGCCACATGCCCGAAATCATATTTAAACATTAATGGCATAAAATTATCCTTCCAATAAAGCCAAATTGATGGACATTAAAACGATTTTCTTGTGTTTTATTTCAATTCGAAGTTCTATACCTCTAAAAAAAACACACCATATTAACCATTTAATTTGATTTCTTAAACTAATTTTTATAAGCACTTAAATTTTGCATGACGCCACTTTTATTTTCAACAAACCAATAAAACATTAAGAAGAAGCATAGTTGTGACAATGTCACCAAAATAGTCGACAAAATTGGTGGCTTGGGGACACTTAACGCCACGTTTCCTTCAGGTAAGTTGTATTAATATACATATATGCAAACATACATATATGTGTACATGTGTATGTATATACAATATATACATATATGTAATCATAATTCAAAATATTTAAGTCCTAAAGTTTTGATCTTTGTGTCTGAGTCAGTGTTGTCAGCATAGAAATCTCAAGGTCAAATTTTTAGTTTAGTTTTGAACAGCAATTACAGTGGGCACGGATGACAAGAGGCCATATTAAAAGAGAGAGCCTTGAATTATTATTAAAATATTTTCATTCGTGTCATGTACACCGAAAGAATTTCCAACGAAACAATTTCATTAGTTTTTTTTTTCACAAATCTAATGATAATTTCAAAAATCTAATGAAAATTTCACGAATATTGTGAAAGAATTTCATTGGAATTGCTTTGTTGGGTATTCTAGTTTCGTAACAATATTTTATTGGATTTATGACAACAAAATTTTCTAATTATTAAGAAACCCTTTAGATTCAGGCAAGATTGACAGTTGTTGCTTGATATAGACATACATAACTACATACTTTCAAGCAATTAATGCCCCTATCGCGGTTCTCAACTAAATTCAGTTTGGTCGTCTAAGAGTAGACCAAATTTACACACGACCAAACTGTGTTTTGGTATTATGAACACAACTGGTTTTTAGTTGAAATTTTCATCGCGTTGCCAACTTAAAATATGTACTCATGATACGTAAATATCAAGTTTGACAGAAAGCAATTAATTTGTGTGAAAATTTAAAAAACACAAAGTCTTAGAAAAACTATTATTTTTAAGTGTTTTATTCAAATAACTCATACCAAAAGGATGCAAATATGTATAAGTATGTAGATTTATTTTATGGCGACGGAAACGAAGTAACAAATATAGAACTATCCAAAGCAAGGAAAGGAATAATCAAAATAGGGAATGCATTCCTTAAAAACTTTTTATGGAAGGTTTTTAGTTCTTTCTGGCAGAACAACAAAATGTTTTGTTATTTGTTGGATTACCTAAAACCATATCTAAAGAAATCTTTGTGTGTGCCCGGAATACCGCTGATACTGAAACTGTTAAGAAAATTTTGTTATTAACCATAATAAATATTACAAGTTACGATTTTTTCATTTCTTCTGCTTTTTATATCGCGCCAACCACCAGTAACTAGAAAAACCCAACCACAGACCCAACTACTAAAAAGCAGTTGTATATACTCAACGTGTTTCTCAACCAAACTTACGCAGAGTTGTAAATGGCAGTACCAAAATACAACTGAAAAGTCAACTGTTAATTTAGTGGAGAATGGCAATGCAAATTTATCAATCCCAACCAAACTATTTTAAAAGTTGAAAACCGTCATAGGGACATAAGTTATATATTAAATTCTTTAAAACTAAAAAAATAAATAAAATATACAGCAATTTAGAATTTCATTATAGCTACGAAATGTAATCGTTGTCCCAATGAAAATTTTATTGTAGTCATGAAAGTCTGATAAAATAAATGTACTTCAGCAATGTACTGTCAACCAAAAGCTGGCATCAAAAGTAGTTCTGTGTGAATGTTTTTGTACTCTTTGCATGCTTATTTACACATGCAATTTAACATATTGTTCTTTTTATACATACACTAGCTGACCCGGTCCGCGTTGCTGGCTCTAAGCAAACATTAGTGTTGTATTACCACACGATTTAAATTGAGCTTTTAACGAAATTTACGGTGGTGCAATATGAAAATTGGATTTTGCCACGCCCCTCCGCCCGCAGACCGAAAATCAAAATTCAGACTTCACAGTGTCACCCGCCTGAATATTCTGAAGATTCCCTAAAAATTTCATCAAAATCGGCCCAGCCGTCTTGGAAATTATTTCGTTCTTTTAATGAAACTATTTCGTCGTTTTAATGAAATTATTTCGTTGTTTCGATGCAGTTATTTCATTGCATTGATGACATTGTGTAATACATTTGACGAAATTTTCATTAAAATAATTTTAACGAAACTGGTTTCATTAATCCAACGAAGCGTGACGTTGGTTGAATTTTAATGAATTTTTTCAAAAAATTCTTTCAGTGTAATACATGACTTCTTGGGAATGTCTTTTTTTTTGCTGGGAATGAACGGAAATATAAAAAGCTACTAAATAAGGTTTCTTATTGATATATTTGAAAAAAAAAGCTAAAGCGACATAATTTTTGAACTTAATTTTTTGACCAAAATCGATCATTTGCAATCGTAAGTAATCGATTTTCGTAAAAAACGACGTCGAAAAATGTGTTGGTTGAGTTTTTTTTTTTGGCGGTTATAGCTCGATATTAGTGATGTAACGAATGTCAATTTTTGATATTCGCGAATACTAATGCGAATACGAATATTTGAAACGATATTCGCGAATACGAATACGAATACGAATACGAATACGAATACGAATATAATATATGAAATCTATAGACATTAAATAGGGTTTGTATTTACGTCTGGATATGAAATATTAAAAGATTGTTATGAAAAAGAACTTCATACTCTTGTTGGCGTACTTTAAAGTTAATAAAAACTATCCAAAATTTTAATGATCCTCAATTAACAATATCTGCAAATGATACAAAGCACAAATTTCTATAAAAAATTTAATGGATTCGTACAAACTAATATTTTTATCCATTTATTTAAATTTAGTTTAAGATTTATGCATTTATTTATTTAATTTTGTTGGATAAATATTCGTATTCGTATTCGCCTGAATTTGACGAATACGAATGCTTCGTATTCGCATTAAAAATGGCCGAATATTTGGCAATTCGAATACGAATACTAATATTCGTGCATCACTACTCGATATAATGGAAGTTAAAACTATTCTAGTTTCTATCAAAGGCCGGTTTATTTGCTGCTTTATTCACCTCCTGGCAACACTGCTAACCAAGAAGCCACCTGAATACAACAACAAAAGAGTGTTTTACTACTGCAAATGTTGTTATTGTAGTTGTTTTTACAGTTGCTTTTTCACTGCGTTGCACACCCACCGTACGTACGAATGTTCATTTCTGTTACAAGATTTTAATTTTGTCATATTTGTCAACAACAAAAACAACAATTTACAAGGTTATAAATTATTAATGAGAGGGTGAGGAGAAGCCATCTATGAAAATATGAAAATATACATATACACAAAATATGAGTATGAGTCCTGGTTAAAATTTCAAGGGATGGGGAAATGGTAATAATAGCGGTTGTTTTCTATTTGTTAAAACATAAGTAATTTCTTCATTTATGAAAACGCTACAAATTTTCTCAGAATAAAAAAAGGTATGCTTTTGAATAAATATACTTATACTTATGTACATAAATAGCACTTACGAGCATTAAAAATTTCTTTTATTTCTACAAATATTTGCAAAGTACAGGCAAATGAGCCGAATAAGGGATAATGTTAAAAATATTCATTGAATAATCAAGCACCGGAATTCGAATGTCCTTTTATTGTTTCCAGAAATGGTTTAGTTTGAAACAACTAAAAGAAATTTTTTTTTGGGGGTGGGGGGCGGCGATTTTGTTTTAATTTTTTGGAAAAATCCTTTCGGAGCGATACATTAAAGTTTCCAATGACAATTTTCAGGATATTTGCTGTTAATGTTTCCAATTATTTACGACGCACATGCACAGTTTGTGTAAAAAGTTTTTAAAATAAGGGCTAGGTTAATAACAGCAACAACAACAACATAATGTTACTTGATACTTTTAGCTAGTGACGAAAGTTTGTCCTTATGTATGTATGTATGTGTGTTGCTCATTAAGGCAACTCATTATTACACATATTATATACATACATAGATAGAAAAGTAACCAAACAGGAATTACATTTATGATTTTCTAAATTCTTTTTTTTTTTGGTTATTTTTATATTTTGCGCCTTATAAAGCATAAAATTATCATAGAAACTGAAATAATAATTTTGTGGAAGCAGTAAAAAGATTTCATGCTTTCCACATCAGCTGTTGTGAAGCGATTTCGAGAATATCCAGAAACAAGGTTGACATTGCTTAGTTCGTTTCCAAGCACGCCAAGTTGCACGTTAAAAAACTCTTTCAAGGAAGTAAGTTATCAGGAAGTAGTGCAAATCTGTATCAGTTCTAATGATTTTTACTTAGAATTGTCATCGCAAGGAGTTTTCTTTATGGATGTGAAGTCATTTTCATGATGTTAAGTGAATCTGATTTTTCGTGTGTTCTTCTTGGGGTTCACTACACCAAAGGTGAAAAGGAACTCTATTATTTTCGCCATATTTTCCGTCTATCCGTCACAGGAGATTTTCTTGAGAATCGCAAGAGCTACGTACTTGAAATTTTCACAGAATATGTTAAACTTTGGCCGCTACAACCTCTATATGACAGTTAAAAATTAAAGGGCGAGCAACGAAAAATGTTGAAATCCAACGTAATATGTACACCGCTATTATCGAAATTTTCAAAATTACTATATTTTTATGCAAACTACTCGTACACCAATTAAATCTGAAGTTTAAAAATTTAAAATTAAAGGGTATTCTATCATTAAATGTAATTCCGACAACTTTCCGTATCTTGAAAACCGTAAGAGGCAAGCTCTAGAAATTAAACAAAAAACGCTGAAACTAAAAATACAAAATCTCAAAATTCAAGAAATCGCTAAAACAGAAAAATCTCCAAAATGAAAAAAGGTCTTAAATAAAAAATATCACCAGAAATAAAATTAATCGCTAAAATACAAAAAAAAAGTTACCAAAAATTAAGATAATGTACCCAAAAAAGTAAAAAAACACAAAAAATCGAAAAATCGCTAAAACTAAAACAAGTCTCCAAAAACAAAAGAATCGTAAAAAACGCCAAAACTAAAAAAAAAGCCAAAGCCAAAAAATCCCGAAAACGAAAAAAATGCCAAAACTAAGAAAAGGCGCCATAAAAAAATCGATAAAAACCGAAAAAGTTTACCGTGTACTTAAATAAAAAAAAATTCTATATTAGATACGCTAATTAATTATATCCCAGCAAAAAATTTAAAAAAAGGTAATCGAGTTTGGAATTAAGCATTTTTGGTGGAAGCTGCTCCTTACTTAATGATTTTAACAAGGCGTGAGACTAAAATAATCGATTCTTGAGAATTACTTACCTTTTTTATTTGGAAACTTGTTCACGTACTCTATTTAATCTAAAAAAATCATTCTCTTCATTTAGCAACTTGTACATAATTTTTTTAAATTTTAGGTAATGAGATTTGTAAGCGAGTAATGAAATTTGGCAATCAGAAAAGTAAGTCATTATATGGCAAGTAGTTCTGATGGTAATGTGTAATTTTTTGCTGGGATAGGCTAAAGTTCGTATAGTACTACATAAGTAGTGTCCGTACGGAACCCTTCGTGTGCAGGTCAAAGTCGTACTTTACTAAATTTATTTATAATTGGGCTTAAAAATAATACCCTTAGTATGAGCTCCAGTTGCACTGTTTGCTAAAACGAATTTGCATTATAAAATTTTTCGTAGCATTTATTGCATGGGAGAAACTTTTGTGTTTACTAAATTTTCTAAAAAATAGCAACGCTGTAAAAGAGAGAGTCATAGTCAAAATGGCGTAGCATGAGTCTCCGAAGCTTTTTGGTTAACTTTTCTTTATATGAATATCTTCTTCCTCTTCTCCATTTGTTCTTTTTAACGAAACAAAAAAAATCTCTATGCAACTAATTTCATTGAAATTTTCATAATGTAAATTCAGTCTAAAAAAAAAATAAATAAATGTCTATCACTTAGAAAATGTTGTCAACAATTTGTTGTGTTTATTTATTTTACAAATTTTAGTTATGTAAATTATGTACAACATATTTTCATGGGGGTGCTTAATAAAATGTTGGGGGTTTCATTTTAATAAAATATTTCCAAAATGTATTGTATTATTTTTATTATGTTAGCCTCGTAAACATAAAGTTTTAAGTGGTTGAAAGTGTTTTGTTGTTTAAGAGGTGTGTTGTGTATTATTAAAGACACAGAGTGTGGAACGAGGCCTGATGTCGGTATTTTGTGAAAATTGTTATAATCATTTAAGCTGTATAATTAAAAGTATTAAAAATAAATTCAGTAAAGTGCGATTTTGACTCACACACGTTCAAGTTGCTTTACATGTGTGTGTAGGAAGTGCTGATCTCTGTTAAAATCATCTCTCATTAATTTCTCCTCATTAATTTTAAATAAATTCAGTGAAGTGCGACTTTGACCCGCGCAACAACAATACGAACTTTAGCATATATATATATTATATATATAATAGTTTTGCCTTTTTTTCGTTTTTGGGTTCTTTCGGTTTTGGGTGTTTTTTAGTTTTGGCGTTTTTTCGGTTTTTGGCGATTTTTTAAGTAGGCGATTTTTTTAGTGCTGGAAATTTTTTCGTTATGTCGATTTTTACGGTTTTTGGCGCTTTTTTTTAATTTTGGCGATTTTTTTTTTAATTTTGGCGATTTTTTTTCATTTTGTCGATTTTTTAAATTTGGGAGATTTTTTTTTCATTTTGTCGATTTTTTTAATTTGGCGATTTTTTTCATTTAGGCGATTTTTTAGTTTTGGTGCCTTTTTCTCGTTTTGGCGATTTTTTTCGGTTTGTTGGCGTTTTTTTATTTTGGCGTTTTTTTATTTTGGCGATTTTTTTAATGGGCGATTTTTTTTAGTTTTGGCGACTTTTTCGCGTTTTAGCGATTTTTTCGGTTTTTGGCGTTTTTTTCATTTTGGCGATTTTTTCTTTTTGTCGATTTTTTCTGTTTTTCCGATTTATTTTAGTGTTAGAAATTTTTTTAAATTGGTGCTTTTTTCGTTTTGGCAATTTTTTTTTTGGGTTTTGGGGGTTTTTTTTTTTTGGTTTGGCGATTTTATAATTTTCGTTTTTTTTAGTTTTACATTTCTACATACTCTTACGGTTCCTGAGAAAATAGCCTGTGGCAACAATAGGGTTCCTTTTCACCTTTGGTGTACGGAACCCTAGAAACTGGAAAATATTAATAATGTAAAGAGAAATAAAAATAAAATATTTAACTATTGCTATTATCGAAAGTAAAATCTTTGCATCATATTCTGTAGTCGAAAAGTAGCCACAAGTCATGTACGTCGGTGAAGGGTATATAAGATTCGTCACAGCCGTTACTTGTTTTTTATATTTGTATATTATTCCCTTATTAGAAGCATTTGCTTTATGCATTTTCCATTAAAATAACCGGAAAGAAACATTTAATATTTGGTATTTCTGATTTTGTACACTTTCCATATGAAGAATTTCGAACTCGAAGAAGTAAAAAAATTCACCAACAACTCCATATTCATGCCTAATCCTTAACTATATTTTATTGCAGTTACTTTGAATAAGCGTGACCTACTAAGCTCTAATTTTATTGCTAATTAATGGCCCATATACATAAAAAAAATAAAGTTTAATTAAGAAACTGAGGACCCTTAACAGCATTTTCAATAAAAAAAAATACTTACATATACAAATGCAATATATTTTTTTTCTTCGTCTATAATAAGGAAAAATAAGCTAAATCTTCTGACAACTGCCATAATTAGTAAACATATACAAACATACATAGTTTCATTTGTAATTATTTATATTTTCTTTTGTCTTCCTGCCACAGCAGTATAAAAATTAAACCATTCAATCATTATTTGTACCACATCCGCTACCAAGAGATAATATAAAATTTATATTGGTTTTGATGAGATGCCGTCACATTCTGAAAGATAATGACATTATTACAATGGCTTGTTTGACTTGAAGAAAATTATGTCTGTCTGTCACTATTACATAAACATATCGTTACCTTAATAAAGAAAGGCCCTAAATCGAGTTTTTTGCATATTTTGATGGAAGAACATCTAATGTATGGAAAAATACAAAAATTTCGATCTAAAGTAAAAATGAGTTAAGGCCTTTCTATATCAAAGTAACGATATGTATAATGAATTAAGTGACTGTTTGGTTCAGCTAATAGAATAAAATTGTAAAGATAGAAGAAGCTATAAAATCGAAAAAAATAAAGTAAATTGTAATAAAGTTCTATCTAACACTTGTTGTATTCGAATAGAAGTCATCCCGTTTGATGCGTGAATATAAAATAAGGAAGCCTTAAGCAAGTTATATTAATTTTATTGTTACTTAATCATATCTATCGGCCACGTGATCTGCTACATATGTGACCAATTACATACTTTTCACATTCAGCGTAGAATTAATATTGCGTCTTACGAATGAGGCATAGAATAGCAAAAAGTTGAGCACCAGTAGTTAAATCTTAACAGTGTGCAATAAAAATTATTTGTTTTTTGTATTCATAGAAGCCTATAATAAATTGGTTTTAATTTTCATATGTAAGAGGAACGAGTATTTCTAAGAGAAATTGTCGGATGTTTATTTAATTGTAAAGAAGAGAGTATGCAATTAGTAATGGAAAATAACATCAGCCAAATAGCAGTCACTTCTACAATTGCCAGACCATATCTTTTAATAAACTTTTCCAATAACATTTCTCTTATTCGCGGTTGTATGTCGTCCATAATTTTGCGAACTTCATCTTTGAGGTCTTAAATCGACTGTACGGCATTGGCACAGACCTTATATTTCACAGTAGCCCCAAAGAAAACGGCCTTAAAGTGTCAATTCACAAAGTCGCAGTGACCAATTGTGATCGCGTCTTCTAGAAATCACAAAATCAGGAAAAGTTTTCATGCAAAAAAGTGATGGTATAGTTAAAAAATTCAGTAAAGTGCGACTCTGACTCGCGCACGAAGGGTTCCGTACGAACACTAGATATGTAATTTAATACAAACTTCATGCTATATAATATAAAGTTTTGGAATTATTTTCGTTTTTGGGGTCTTTTCGGTTTTTTTGTTTTGGCGGTTTTTGCGTTTTTTCGGTTTTGGCGATTTTTTTTAAGTCTTGGCTCTTTTTTTAGTTTTGACACTTTATTTTCTTGTTTCGGCGATTTGTTCGGTTTTTGGCGTTTTTTCATTTTGGCGATTTTTTTTATTTTTGGCGATTTTTTTTAATTTTTCCGATTTTTTTTTTATTAAATTTTTTTTTTTTTAGTTTTAGCGACATTTTGATTTTTTTCGATTTTTGGCGTTTTTTTTCATTTTGGCGATTTTTTCGAATTTGGCGATTTATTTTAGTGTTAAATTTTTTTTTTAATTTTGGCGATTTTTTTTCGTTTTGGCGATTTTTTTTAATATTTGGCGATTTTTTTTTTGGTTTGGCGATTTTATAATTTTCGGTTTTTTTAGTTTTACCGTTTTTGAAAATTTCAAGTGTTTGCCTCTTACGGTTTCCAAGATATAGCAAATTGTAAAAATTAAAAAGTCAAAATTGCATTAACTGATGGACCACCCTTTAATTTAAATTTTTTTAAATTTTAGTGTTAATTGTTGTAGTCTGTATAAAAATACACTAATTTTACAAATTTCAAGTTTCAATATACATATGTTCATACAATTGTATGTAGATATATTACATGCGATTTTAAAATTTTTCATTTTTCGTTTTGGAACACCCTTTAATTTTTGATTCTCATGTATTTGTTGTTGTAGCGGCAAAGGTTCTACATACTCTGACCAAATTTCAGGTCCGTAGCTCTTACGGTTCCTGAGAAAATACCGTGTGACGGACAGACGGACAGACGGACAGCGTATCGAAAACAATAGGGGTCCTTTTCACCTTTGGTGTACGGAACCCTAAAAAAGAACATAACACCATCTTGTTGTTCATAAGCGTAGTCTACATAAGATAAAATGTTTTTAATCCATTCAAAAAAGCTAATACAATAGCTAATACAATAGCTTTTTTGAATGAAAAGTAAAAAAATAGGAATAAAACGCCCTCTTGTTGATCGTAAGCTTCATTGCTATATAATATATAGTTTTGGCATTTTCTTTTCGTTTTTGGGGTCTTTTCGGTTTTTTTGTTTTGGCGGTTTTTGCGTTTTTTTCGGTTTTGGCGATTTTTTAAGTCTTGGCTCTTTTTTTAGTTTTGACACTTTATTTTCTTGTTTTGGCGATTTTTTCGGTTTTTGGCGTTTTTTCATTTTGGCATTTTTTTTTTATTTTTGGCGATTTTTTTCATTTTTGCGATTTTTTTTTATTTAAATTTTTTTTTAGTTTTGGCGACATTTTGATTTTTTTCGATTTTTGG
Organism: Tachina grossa; assembly: GCA_949987645.1. Classification (NCBI taxonomy): domain Eukaryota; kingdom Metazoa; phylum Arthropoda; class Insecta; order Diptera; family Tachinidae; genus Tachina; species Tachina grossa. The sequence continues at coordinate 33,641,340 of OX465276.1, read as the reverse complement.
CGTTTTTTTTCATTTTGGCGATTTTTTCGAATTTGGCGATTTATTTTACTGTTAGAATTTTTTTTAATTTTGGCGATTTTTTTTCGTTTTGGCGATTTTTTTTTTTGGTTTGGCGATTTTATAATTTTCGGTTTTTTTAGTTTTACCGTTTTTGAAAATTTCAAGTGTTTGCCTCTTACGGTTTCCAAGATATAGCAAATTGTAAAAATTAAAAAGTAAAAATTGCATTAACTGATGGATCACCCTTTAACTAAAATTTTTTTTAAATTTTAGTGTTAACTGTTGTATAGGGTGTTTTTTTAAGGGGTATAGAACTTTGAATTGAAATAAAGCACAAGAAAATCGTTTTAATGTCCATCAATTTGGCTTTATTGGAAGGATAATTTTATGCCATTAATGTTTAAATATGACTTTGAGCATGTGGCCGCCGCGGCTGGCTCGAATAAAGCCAATTCTACAGGTCCAATTTTCAACCACTTTTTTGAGCATATGGGGCCGTATGTTGGCAATAACGCCACGAATGTTGGCTTCCAAGTCCCCTAACGTTTCTGGTTTGTTGGCGTAGACGAGCGACTTCACATATCCCCAAAGAAAATAATCCAATGGTGTCAAATCACACGATCTTGGTGGCCAATTGACAGTTCCATTCCGCGAAATTATGCGCTCATCGAATGTTTCCTTCAATAAATCGATTGTGACGTGCGCTGTGTGGCATGTAGCGCCGTCTTGTTGGAACCACAACTCATCCACATTCATGCCATCCAATTCGGGAACAAAATAGTCGGTTAGTCGGCTCCAATTGCTGTGCACGGTGGCGAATCGATTCATTCGGGTCCTCTTCAACACTTTGCTCTACAGCGGCAATTGTTTCTTCGGTGCGCACTGTTCGACGTCTCTGCGGATGCGTATTATCACATAGAGTAAACGTAGTGCGAAAACGATCCATGGTTAACCGAATTAATTGCTCTGATGGACGATTATGTCGACCATAAAATGGACGGAGCTTGCGGTAAACTTCGCGAACTGAACCATTATTTTCGAAATAAATTTGCACGATTTGCAAGCGTTGTTCTTTTGTCAACCTGTTCATGATGAAATGGCAAACCAAACTAAATATTAATCACTTGACAGCTGACAAAATGGCCGCCAGTTAAAAAAGTGATGCCAACTTAAAGTTCTATACCTCAATAAAAAACACCCTTTATATATTTTCAATATATGTACATATGTTCATACAATTGTATGTATATTACATGGGATTTTAACATTTTTCGTTGCTCGTTTTGGAACACCCTTTAATGTTTGATTCTCATGTATTTGTTGTTGTAGCGGCCAAGGTTCTACATACTCTGTCTAAATTTCAGGTCCGTAGCTCTTACGGTTCCTGAGAAAATACCGTGTGACGGACAGACGGACAGCGTATCGAAAACAATAGGGTTCCTTTTCACCTTTGGTGTACGGAACCCTAAAAAAGAACATAACACCATCTTGTTGTTCATAAGCGTAGTCTACATAAGATAAAATGTTTTTAATCCATTCAAAAAAGCTAATACAATAGCTAATACAATAGCTTTTTTGAATGAAAAGTAAAAAAATAGGAATAAAACGCCCTCTTGTTGATCGTAAGCGTAGTATATATACGATAAAATGTTTTGTAATCCATAAATGCATATTGTATACAATTGTCAAAAATTGTTACTTGATTAAATTTATAAAGATGAAAGAAAGAAAACGGCCTTAAGGCGTCAATTCACAAAATCTTAGTGCCCAATTGTGATTGCCTATTCGAGAAATTACAAGGTCAGGAAACTTTTCATGCAGAAAAGAGATGATATCGTTAAAGAAGCAAACCAAAAAAAAAAAAAATAACGCCGTCTTTTTAAACATAAGCGCCGTCTACATCAGATAAAACGTTTTTCTATCCATACATGCATGGTGTAGCCAATTGTCTACATTCCAGTTTTAATTGATTCAATTTATAAATTTGAAAGTTTATATTTAACAATCATGACAACAATGTCTAGGAAATTTTTGTCTGTAAGATGAATTTTAAATGCACTCGAGCGCTACGCATTGCAGTTTAACTTGTAGTTAATGTATTTGTACGAAATTTAATTATTTTTCATAAAGTGTTCCATGAATTTTATTTAGCCAATATGTAGTACATGTATATGGATGTATGTAGACCAATAACCATCACAAAATAGTCACACGTTTACGAGTTTCATTCTTCACATCACTAACTTGTCCCAACGGCTCAAATTGTTCCATCGGCTTCAAAATTGCTGGCATAAAGAAATGTTTAAAAAGAGAAAACTATAGCACATAGTGGCCAGAGGCGGTCATTTCACGGATTAACTCAAAAAAAAAGTTCAAGTAGCGTGAAAGTGCACAAAATTCCACATCACTAGGGTGGCATTGGCTGAAGTAGTAAGCACATTGACTACAAAACCGAAGGTACTGGATTCAATCCATGTATCGAACAGTCATAAAATAACAACATCACGCATTTTTCTTATGTGCATTAGTGTCCCTTTATGTCAGTTGTGGTAGGAAAGTGTAAGTGATGAAGGGATACCGTCTTCAGTAGACTCTAATCGTAATGTAAAATCAGAGCGCCCTCCGTCGTTGTGTAGCAGAATCATCGACGAAGTAAAATAACCGATAAAATTGCTACTCACCACAGCTTAAAAAAATTAATATGCCTCATTTGACACCAGAGGCGCTGCAAAAAGCAGAGTTGTAAAAGAATGAAGCTGAAGCTTTTCTCCGTCTCTTCATTCACCGCCTGTCTTCTCTATCACTGTCCCTTTCCTAAAGAAGGTAATACCTAGTTTTAATTGCCTGAGTGTTATTTCTCTTAAAAAAAAATTAAATTAATGTCTAGTAGGCAATGGGTCCTGTTGGTAATTTAACATATATCATTTTTAAAACATAAATGCTATGGAAATTTCTCCAGAACTTAAACATTTTTTATTGTTTTATTGCAAATTAAGTTTTAGATGCTCTTAGAAAAAGTTCTGTACATCACAGAATACATTTATTAAAAACAAAACATTAAGGTCAGCAGGACTTGAGCCATAAAACTATTCATTGCTTCCAAATTATCGCGTTTTTTTTACTTCAAAAAATATTTTTAATATATATGTAAATATACAAAAAATTTTTAAAAGAATAACATTTCAACGACCACTCACTCCATGCAGTAGTTTAAATAAAATCTAACTCTCTCATTTGTTAAATATTAAAATTAAAGTACATGTAATGTTTCAACAACTTCTTCAAATTGTGACGCTATTCACTAGAGTGTATTAACTATTAACCGGGTTACTTACATAAGCTTTTAACTGTGAAATTATTGTTGTATTTTATTACACATTTTTTTTCTCACTTTCTCGGGCAACAGTTTTATAACTTTTGTCAACAACAATTTTATAACTTTTGTAAAACTTTACTTCGGAGACACCGAACGAAGTCAACAGTTAATGTACCCTGATGAATTCCATAATAAATAAAAAAAAACAAAAAAAAAAAAAAGAAATGTTTTTCGAAGTTGTAAGACGTCATAAAAGTTATTTGGTTTTTTTTTGTAAATTCTTAGAGCGAAAGAACTCAAGACACGTCTACTAAAGACTTTGAAAGCTGATTATTTTTCAATTTTATAAATGAAAGTTGCTTAAATTCATATTATGCAAACTCTGTAATAATATTAAGCGCTTTTTACAATTTAATTATGAGCAAATAAACACTTACTAACAGATGACATATTAGAGCAAAGACTCTGTTCACTTATTTATTCCGGTTTCTTAATTTACGCTCTTTATGAAATTACTTTTGCACGTATTGCCTTTAATTAAATAGTGACGCGAATAAGAAGGAGTGTACTTAATACACATAGAGCTAATTTAAAATTTAAAATTAAACTACGAATGAGTGCTTCAAAATTTATGTTCGATTAATACTTATTGATTAAGCAAAGAAAAATAATCAAACATAATAATAATAGTGCAATTTATATTAAGTGACCCGTGAGTATTTTTCGACTAAAGAATTTTTACTTTCTAATGGCAATTCGTTCACCCATATCTAAAGCAACTTGAATCTTAAGTTAAGGATTTTGCAGCCTTTACCATATGGATACTGGCACCGAAAACTGAATCAAATAAGTATACATGATGGAAATAAAACAAATCTCTGTTTTAAAACCTAAACCAATTACACATCTGCTTTTTGTGTGACTTGTGTTTCCATGTTTTGGCAGTATAATTAATGAAAACGGCTCATAGTGCGCCATTTAACATGCATTTCATTTTGATGGTAAGCAGCCAGAACTGATGCCTATAAAATCTGAGTAAATTTAACTATAACTTTTACAAAAAGCAACAAAAACTATATCAAAGGTGGAAAAGTTAATGCAACAGTAGTTTTTTTTTATACAATAAAATGTTCAAAAAGCGTGTTACTATTTAATAATCCTAAAATATTCCTAAAATAATAAACCTCCATACCAACTATGCTAACTTATTTCATATTTTCCGGTATTAAATATAACTTAAGGTTTCAAAACTTTTTTGCTGTCTTAAATCACTTATATCAGAAAGGAACAATTTCAGGGAAATGAAATGGAAAGAACATGTCCTTTAATTTATTTTGTAGTTATGACTATTTTTTAACGATACATTTTATTAAGGATAATACATTTTTATTTATTATTTATTGTGTTATTTATGGCAGGAGTAAAAGGAACAAATATATGTATTATATTATTAAGAAGTCCTTACACGTATGACCATCGATTTGAAATATAATTGTGCTGAGAGTATAATAAGCAACATATCACAAATCTTCGTAAGACTAATGACTGCCCCTGCTTAAAATTAAATTGAACAAATATAAATAAAACTCTTGAGTAATAACAAAAATTAAAAATTTTAAAAACCCCCGACTTTTTTCAGAAAAGATGTTATATCTTCTAAACGGCTGGACCGATTTTTTTCAAACATAGCTAAGAACCCTCTCGATCAAGTCATCTTTCAAACAGAAAAAAACTAAATGAAAATCGGTCCAGCCGTTTGGCTTGTACGTGGACACAGACAGACACACAGATACACAGACACACACTACAAACTTATAACACCCCTTTTTTTAGTCGGGGGTTAAAAATCTTCCTTAAATATAAAATATTTCAAAGGGGAAAAATGGTTTAATTTAGTTACTTTTATATACAAAAAAAAAAAAAAATTTCAATTATCCAACCCTAAAAAAATATTTTTGATTTTCAACACTAAAATAAAAAATATGTTAAATTAACAAAGGAAAAAATTAGTTATATCTAATTATTTTATTATACAAAAAAACAAAATAATTAAGTTTTCCTGCTCCGCAGTTGTGTTTTTATGATTTTTTATACCAAACTTTTCCTTTCTCAGGCATAAAATATTTTTCATCAAAAATTAATTTGACTAAATTACTTTTATACACAAAAAAAGTTTCAATTATGCAACCCTGAAACCATATCTTTAATTTTTAAGACTAAGCTATTTCTTTGTAAAACATAAAATACATTTAATTAACAAAGGAAAAAAATAAGTTATATATAATTACTTTAACATACCGAAAAAGTTTTAAATTTTCCAGCTCTGCAGCTGTGTTTTATATACTTCTGTTTTTTTATACCAAACTTTTGCTTTCTTAGACATAAAATATATATCATTTATAAAGCAAAATAAAAAATAAGTTTGTCTAAGTTACTGTTATGCACCAAAAACAGTTTAAATTTTCCAACCCTGTTTAAAATAACATTAGATTTTCATATCAAAAGTGAAAAAATATAAAAAGAAACTCTCGAGTAAAGATGTTTCTAAAACATAAAATATTTTTAATTAAAATGAAAAAAAATATATATTATTTAGTGATTTTTATATACCAAAAATAGTTTAAATTTTCCAACACTGAAAATAAAATTTTGATTTTTAAGACTAAGCTATTTCTTTGTAATATCTAAAATATGTTTAATTTACAAAGAAAAAGAAGAATTTGTGTGTAATTACTTTTATATACTAAAAAAAGTTTAAGTTTTCCAGCTCTGCAGATGTGTTTTTTTTTACTTTTTATAGCACACTATTTTTTTTTGTACTTAAACATAAAATATATTTAATTTATAAAGAAAAAAAAGAAATTAATTTGACTTTGTTACTGTTATACACTAAAAAAAAGTTTAAATTTTCCAACTCTGAAATCATACTTTTAGATTTTTCTGATTTCTTATAACAATTTTTCTTTTTTTTTTCTAAAATGCAAGTAATGTTTGATTTAGAGAGAAAAAGAAAAAAAATTAGTTCAAGTAGGTTAATTTTATATACATAAAAATCGTGTTTTTGTTTAATTTTTTTATTTTGAATACGATTTTTTTTTTTACCCAAGTTACTTTTATACGAGTATACCAAAAAAAAAGTTTAAATTTTCCAGCTCTGAAATTTAATCTTTCATTTTGCTGATTTTTAACACCATTCTCTTCACGATCATTTCTGGTCTTCAATCTAAGATCGAAGTGTCTGGCTTTTTGGGAGCTTCGTAAGACCGATTTCACATTCAGACAGACGGGCTGACGGATAGACAGACAGACGGACATCGCTTATTATTTGTCTTCCCTATTAATAAGGACCCAGATTATATATGATTTATGAATCGTTTATGAATATTGTGGAAATTACACGTGGAATGGCAAACCTATATGGATGTATATACCACTTACCATTTTTTGTGAAGGGCATAAAAACATTGGGTATGTTCGTAAATGCATCACTGCGCTGCATCATACGAGCAAACTTTTATTTAAAACTCAATACAAGTTCGCTGATAATCGTTTTCAGTAGTAGACATGTTTGTAACCCATATTTTACATTTGTTATTGAAGCAATTTGCAAATTTTTTTTTTGCAAATTTCCATTTGCAGCGCAGTCATGCATTTACGAACATAGCCATGCCTTTTTCAGGGAAATTTTAAAATTTTATAGCCTTTTCCTGATTTCACGAATGCAATCATTAATTTTATTTTCTCTAATTCTAATTTAAATTTTGTCAATGAACTAAAAAGTTATGGGACGAAATACTAAAAAAATCAAGGCAAAAAAAAATAATTTTTTTAATTCAAGTCAAATATCTTCTAAGCTTGCGAAATATAGAAACACATATCAGGAAATTATTTCTTCAGAATTTCTGGCTGAGCTCAAAATGCTTTATGCGATGAAAATCGCATAATTTAAAAATTTTTTTCAAGCCTCAGAAGTTTTTTTTGAGTCCCAGGTGGTAAGCTTTGGCCCACTGTAACTGCTCTACTGCTTAAGCCAGAAGGCTGGCAAGACATGTGTAATAAAGCCTGAGTTCTCCTTTAAAGATGTTCGAAGTCTATTCAGTGGCTTAGAAGTTCTAGATTTATTACCATTTATTTTACAAAAATCTCCACTGTGCGCGCGTCGTGTTTTTCATCTGACAATCATACATATTCACAAATTGAAATGGACTTTGCCAACACAATTTAATAAAAATATAATTTATAACCATAAAAGGTGCAATATATATTTTCTAAAATATTTGCAAAACGATCAAATAAGCAAAACGATTTAATAATTAAACTCAACCTCTCCTCCTCTCACCTTAATTTTCTTGCACACTTATCATATTCCTGGAAAACTGTAGTAGTTCTCGTTCACAATAGTAGAATTGAAAACCCAACTTTTTTGTACTTGCCTCAAAAAAAAAAAAAAACAAAAAAAAAAAAAAAAATAAAAAAAATAGAAATTATGCGTTTCCCTTTATTTCTTCCTGTAATAACATTTTTATACTTATTTTTATAACTGATCCCTATCAGCATGTTACACCTTTGTGCAGAAAACACAGTGTGTGTTTAAGCAACCATTAAACTTTGCCGCCATTAAGCAATTCAAATGAATGAGTTCGTGCATTGAAACACCAAATTGAGAATTGCTAAGAAGTTCATACAAAAAAATATATACATATATATAATTAAGGACATGTATTATTTTCTGCGAACATTACATTATGTCTTACAAATAACACTTAATTTATATACGGGTGGTATAAAGTAATTTCCTTCGCATTTAAATGGAAGTTCCTTTTAAAAATAACACAAACAAATAAAATGAAACTGTTTGTTAAGAAAACATTAGTTCAAGGCAAATAAATATTTGACTTAACTTAATTTTTATGTGCGTGTGCGTGTTTCAGCATGTGTTTTTACTAAGAAAATATCATTATATATATTTGCGTATGACAATTTCATTGGAATTCTTAATTTGCACAGTGTTTTAATGCTTTAATATGCTTTTAATAACTTCTGTAGGCGTGTGTGGCTTCAATGCTGGCTGCCACAGTTATTTTTTGTGCTAATACTTTTTAGTTTTAATTTTAATTAAGAAAAATTTTATTTCCTCTATGCAATTGAATTTGGAATAGTTGTATGGACTAAAAAAATTTCGTTGAGAAACCCGAATTTATTTAACAAGTGATAAAACACATAAACGCTGTTGATGATAAAGCAGTAGCGGCTTTCACAAGTGACTTTTAACCAGAGCTGTTAAATGTCGATTACGATTAGTAATTAATTACATTACATTATAAAAAGAATTGTACTGATTATATAATTCCCTTTAAAAGAATTTCTGATAAATAATTGATTACGATTACTAATAATGGAAAAATAATTAGAATTACTTGAAATAACAAAAAATAATTCAAAAGAATCAAAAGTAATTAAAAAAATAATCCGACTACTTTCAAAGATTACTTTTGATTATTAATAAGTAATCAAAAAGAATTAAAAGTAATCTTTAAAAGTAGTTGGATTATTTTTTAATTACTTTTGTTTCTTTTGGATTATTTTTTGTAATTTCAAATAATTCAAATTATTTTTCCATTATTAGTAATCGTAATCAATTAGTAATCGTGCGAAACTGAATATAATCGTAATTTAATCATTACGTCACCTTAAAAAAAAAGTAATCAAATTAGTAATCAGTGTGATTATTAATCATTACTTAACAGCTATGCTTTTAATTATATTCAGCTATAGATGTTGGCATAGAAAGGCTACTGCTACCTCTGGAATTAACAAAAGTTTTTTTTTCATACACAAATTAAAAAAATCCCCTCTAACCGATTTGAAAATGCTCTACCATGAGTAGATACTGAATAGCCTACTCTCTCTTAATGTATGTTTGATCTTTATACATTTGCCCCCTGATGAAAAAACGTTTGTTAAACTTAAAGTTGGTTTAACAAACGAATTTTGTATGGCGAAACCGGTTTTAACACATGCTTTAACTTTAACAAACATTTTTGTAAAAGGGGGTTATTTTTTATTGCCTTTCTCATTTTTAGCCGACTGCACAATGCAAAGAAGGGTATTGTTTTTATCAGTCTATGTATGGATGTATGTATGTGTGTGTGTTACTTTGCGGCACTATATAAACCGAAATCCCGGGATAGTCAGTAAAGATATGTCAGTTGTCAAAATTCAATATGGCGGCCAACAGACGTCATTTTGTAAATACAAAACAAAAAAATAAAAAATAAAAATTCGGCGAATGATTATCATTCGACAGGTATTTTAAACTCATCTTTAGGTTTCTCTTATGATCTTTCATTTTGAATGACAGCTTACGATATTTCACGGTTCAAAATAGGTCACAGTCTGTTTTTTTTTTAAATTTTTTTCTATAAGTACTTAAACCCGTTATCTCTGAAAAGTCTATACTTCTGTTTGGATTTTGCTGAATTTTCGACTTTTTATGTCTTATAATGAGAATTTCGTGGATAAGTTGAAGTATTAAAAACTTCAGTCACACCCGTCACAGAAAAAACTTTAAATATTTAATAAAATTGTTGCTGTACATAATAATAAATGGTTGACATTATATATTTGATATTACGTATTAATGTGCGGGTGTGACCGAAAATTTTTATGTGTCAAAATTTTTAATTGTAGGACATAGTACATAGTCGAAACCTTCCAACATTAACAAAGTAAGGGCAATTAATAATATAATATAATTTTTTTAAATCACCATTTTAATATTAACGAATTTGTTATAAAAGATTTTTAGTCACACCCGTCAGTAAATATTTCTATTAATATTAATAATAATGAAATAGAATTTTGTGAACCCCCGTTTTAGTATTTGAGTAATTAGTTATAGAAAATATTTTGTCACACCCGTCACACCGACACTGCAGTGATATTTTTTCAATTAAAGTTAATATTAATATGAATATTGTAATAAAATTTTGTTAACTTTTCGCGTAATATTTGAGTAATAAGTTATGGAAAATATTTAGTCACCCCCGTCACACCAACGCTGGGCACTATGGAATAAAAATTTCTTTTATTTGGGCTTATTTTATTTTCTTATTTGGGCCTTATTTCACAGCGCCCCAACTCTGAAGCCTTAAAGGAAGTTGATATAATTATGTATTTATATTATTAATCATGTGATCAAATTTTGTGAACGTTTTATTATTCGGGTAATTAGTTTTGGAAAATATTTAGTCACACGCGTCACACCAATGCTAAAGTGATACTATTTTTAGTTCAAGTCAATATAAATATTAATATTATTAATCATGTTATAACATTATGTGAACGTATGTTTTAACATTCGGGTAATTATTTGTGGGTAATATTTAGTCACACCCGTCACACAAGCGCTAAGGTGATTTTTTTTAGTTTATTTATATTGGTTAATAATATAATGAAATTTTGTGAACGTCCGTTGTAATATTTGAGTAATTAATTATGAAAAATATTTGGTCTCACTTCTCACATCACAGCTGATGTTATATTTTTTCAATGGAAGTGAATATCATTCATTATTAATAATGTAATAAAATTTTATGAACGTCTGTTTTAATGTTCGACTAAGTAGTTATAAGAAATATTTGGTTACACCCGTCACACCAATGCTGAAGTTATATAATTTTCAATGGAAGTTTATATAATTATTAATATTATTAATCATGAAATAAAATTTTGTGAAAGCCCATTTTAATATTCGAGCAATTAGTTATGGAAAATATTTGGCCATACCCGACACACCTTCAACGTCGGAGATTTATTTTCAATAGAAGTAAATATTACTTACAACTAATGTTATAAATAATATAATAAAATTTTGTGGCCATACGTTTTGATATAAGAGTAATTAGTTATAAAAAATATTTGGTCACACCTGTCACACCAATGTAAAAGTTACTTCTTTCAATAGAATTAACAATATAAAAAAATTTTGTGAATGTCTGTTTTAATATTCGAGTAATTAGTAATGGAAAATATTTGGTCACACCTGTCACACCAACGTTGAAGTGACATTTTTTATTTACAGAAAATAAAGGAAAATATGAGCTGCACTTGGCTTTAGAAAGAAAGAAAACGGTAAGAACAAAAAGGAAGGGTAGAAAGAAAAAAATATCGAGAATGAAAACGATTAAAATGAGAAACAAATCATGAAATGTGTGTTTGATATGTTGAAATCAACGATAAATAGTCAACGTAGTCATCATATTGTTATAGAATAATCAGCCTTATTCCAGTTGTCAACATTGACATCACATCAATACAATACCAAAAATGTAAGCTTGTCTACTCGCTCCCTATAATATTTTTGTATTAGGAATTATTTCTCTTCCTTAAGGTCTAGAAGCAATCAGCAATTAATCAGTTGTTTTCGACAACGGGTAGACAAGCCCCAATTTTTTTGTTATTGTACTGAAGTGACGTCAATGTTGACAACTGGAATAAGGGTGAATAAATTTTTATTGAATAAAATCATGGCAACGTTGACGATGGTAACTCCAATAAGGGTGAAATGGGAAAATAGGCCGTACGCGTATACTTAATATGCAATTTCGCATAATTCAATATTAAGTAAACGCGACCACTTTGAGTCGATTATATAGTACCACATAACCGCTCAAAAAGCTCAAGCGACATAATATTCGAACTTAATTTATTAATGAAACCGGTTATCTACGATCATGAATAATCCATGCGTGTTCGGGTCGTTTCGTGTTGAGCGAAATTGGCACGAAAAGCACAAAACGATTTAAAATATGTATAAATGAATTTCCAATAGAGAAAAAATTTAATAATTTGTATCGGCAAACACACAACACCAGCATATTTGTTGATATTGTGTGGGCCTCTGAAGCTTAAAGCTCTGTGCGTATACCGATAGTACCAGCTGTGGTGGCAGATAGTTGCAGCTGGAGTTGCCAACTCGGTGCCATATTTTGAAAAGCGGCTCTTTGAAAAAAATCAATTAAAGTTTCTGATCTACAATACCATACCAATAATATTTCGTGCGTGTTGTGCAATATCGTGTTGACAAAAACTTGAGCGTGCGTGTTTCGTGTTGGAAAAAAATTGACACGCGCCCATCTCTACTTTCAAGTTCATTTGTGTCTTGTTCCATGTAAATAAAAGATTATTGATTCATTTTTAAATTCTACGTTTCGTTGGTATTTTCCAACTTCTTCAGGGATTCTTGATTAAAATATATGAATAACATTTTTATAAAACAATTATACATATTAAAAAATATCACAGATTTGTATATTTAAAGGGTACGAATCTCAAACACAAAATTTAATAAATTAATTTGAATAAATGAATCGAATTGATTTAAAAATTAATGAATAATCTTTAATTTATATGAAAGAAGACACAAATGAGCTTGAAAGCCCATAAGTTATATAGGAAAAATAGAAATAAAAAACAATGATATGAATTAAAAACTGTACCCACTTTCTGCAGTCACTGTTTAAATTTCGCGGAAAAATTGTTTAAAAGAAATTATATGCGAGCCACTGTGCATATACCTATATAAAGTGACAAAACAAGGTCTTGCATTCATACATATGCACACTTAAATTATGTGGTAATGAGCATTTGACATTATAATAGCAAAAATTTATGTGAAAGGTAAAACAAATATTTATTTTTATTGTCTACGTTTTCAAATATAAAATATGAAGCGCAGAAATACTAACACCACTTTGAGACATTTTAAATAATATTTTAGGCAATACATATAAATATATATATATATATATATATATATATATATATATATATATATATATATATATATATACATAAGTAGATATATGTGATAAAAAATTAATTGCTTGCTGACTGAACCACTCAATCAGTTCAATAATGATATTTTAAGTTAGAGAATTTCCCAAACTCAAACCAACCACAAAAATAAATTTTCTTGCTATTCTCATACTCTTTATGGTTTCTTACGACTAACAGTGATTAATTGCTTTATTTATGTACAAACCACAATAAATTATTTAAATGCTGTTGCAAACAAGGCCTAAGGAAAATAAATTTGAGCAATTTTACATCCTAAACAGATCTCATCTTCAGTCGTTAATGAAGTAACTGAAAACAAGGCAGACCAAATTGATGGTTTTTGGTTACAATTCACATTAAAACATAAAAACGAAATGAACAGCTAATTACGAAATCACTACAACAACAGTATAATAGAAAAAAAAATAAAGAAAACAAAAAAGAATCTGAAAAATGGTTGATTGAAAATAGTGTGTGTGTGTTACATTTTGAGGTAATTTCTCCCATTTTCAGCAAAGCTTTTTGTTCAGATGTTCTATTGAAGTTTTGCAGTAAAATGGAAATAGTTTGTAGGCAAAATGTTTACTTACTACCTACTATTTCTCTCTCTCTCTCTCTCTCTCTCTTTGAAAAAGTACCTTCTAATGTAACACCATTTATTTACTCGTACTTAATTGCTTAAATAGTAATGGAAAAACGACCTATTTGCCAAGCTGTTGGCAAGTCAGAATGCCATCAATTCTTCTTTGTCTCCTCTCAAAAGAAACCAATGCTTAATGGTGCAGAAAAAAAACAATACTTTAAAGAAAAAATTCCAAAAATATGCCTCCATATTTTTATTTAATTAAAATTTATTACTCTTGTAGCAAAATTCCTGAGAGGAAATATTTTATTGCCACTCTATTATGCTGTAATTGTTTTTGGCGAAAAGTTTAAATTATCTCCCTGGAATTTTTCATCCTGTTGAAAAGTTTTAATGTAAACAAAGGAAAATTTACTGCTTATAAACTCGTGTATAAAATTTCAAATATTAAAATGTGTATTTTTCATAATGCGTATATTTAAAAAAAAAGAGTATCAAATCAATATTTCTCCCTACTCTAGAAATATTTTTTTTATAGATTTTTGTATTTTTATTATGTTAGTATACATACTCGTATGTATATGTGTGCATGTGTGTTTGTATGTGCGAAGTTGTTATAGATTAAATGGAAAGTTTCCTGAATTTTTTTTTCATATATTAATAATAATAATGTTATTTAAAAATCTAGTATACTCATAATTGAAAAGTATGATTTACTATCAGGTACTTATAGAAATATATATTTTATTTCTTGGAAAAATTGGTGATGGAACAAATTGAGTGTCGACGGTAAGAAGTTGAATACTTATTGTCAGAAAATTAGGTAATTGTTTGACGACTTTAAATCTTAATACATCATCAGCGGCAACAAGTAGCCACATTAAGCTTTTTAAAAATGTTACAAAAATTTTGTTGAAACTTTTCGCTAACATTTTTAATTTCAGAGCAAAACCTTAAAAAATTCAGTGAAGTGTGACACTAGATATGTAATTCAATACGAACTTTAGCCTATAGAATAAATAGTTGTGGCTTTTATTCGTTTTTGAGTTTTGAGCGTTTTTTAGTTCTATCTTTTTTTGCGTTTTTTAGATTTTTTGCTCTTTTTTAGTTTTGGCACTTTTTTCCCCCGTTTTGTCGATTTTTTCGGTTTTTGGCGTTTTTCATTTTGGCGAATTTATAGTTTTGACGTTTTTTCCCCGTTTTGACGATTTTTTTCGGTTTTTGGCGTTTTTTCAATTCGGCGATTTTTTTTTTTACTTTGGCGATTTTCAATTGGGCGATTTTTTCATTTTGGCGATTTTTTTAGTTTTGGTGTACGGAACCCTAAAAGGTGTTATCCTGAGGACGTCCTTTTAATACTGTAAGCCTCTACAGATATTTAATTTTTTCTCATTGATTATTATATATCGCTCATTTACTTCAATAGTGACACAACTCAAAAAAACCAGTTTTGCAGAAAACGCGTTTTAAATTTTTATTTTCCATACAACTCAATGGAGAAATGAAAAAAAATTCTTCTCTCAGGAGGTTATGGTACAAGCTATTTATATGAAATTTTTACACAAGATCCCGCATCTTTCTGCATTATTAACTCAAAAAACTCAATTTTTGAGTTATGCCACTATTGAAGCAAATGAGCGATATAACTTATTCCTTATCCTTTCGTCTAATTGGGCCAAACTTTTCAAATATGTGTGTTTTTATACAAAATTTGTGTTTTACTTTACATTGAAGTTTTGTAAGCAGAAACCGGAGAAAGCATAAAGCTTTTATTGACATTTTGTATCATTATTCGATTAAACCTCTTATTCGTTATTAGAATTAAACTTTTTGAAATCCGGTTTTTATAAACAATTTATTTCGCTATTGACCTACAAATTTTAATAGTTTTTCGAATAAAATTTAAAATTTATTCGATTATTCGAATAACTTTTTTTTTTGGAAATTTGTATTGAAATTTTGTGCTTTTTTTATTCATATTTCATTTATTTGTTTTGCATAGTGATGCGACTAAAACTAGATTAAAATTATTTCTTTATTCCAACTAAGATTTTTTTTAACGGAGTAAGCGCATACTATATCTTTTTAAGTTTTAATATTTTGCTTTTATTCGCTCTATATAAGTAATATATACAGTAGGGTACCGACCATCACGAATAATCGAGGCCCTACTGTATATATTACTTATATAGAGCGAATAAAAGCAAACTATTAAAACTTAAAAAGATATAATATGCGCTTATGGATAACCGACTTTCACGGTTAATCAAATAACAAATATGTTTAGATCTAATAACCACCCGCACTTCTCAAATTTCAAAATTAAACTAATTACTTGTAAATGCTTCTGACTCATCGTATGCAAACAACGGAATTTCTCGTTTTCATGTTTATTATGTTGTATTTATGAATTTGAAGTTAATAAAAAAAAATTCTGCCATCACTGATAATAGACACAGAAAAAAATGATTTTGATATTTGAATACGAAAATTGTTGATTCAATAAAAAAATCTTTCGAATTTTCTGTGATGACGATTTTTGCATTATAAATAAATAAAATTGTATGCACGTTTATTGAATATATTTTTAATGAATCAAAGAAAAAAGTTGTTGACCGATATTTTATTTTCAGTGATGATGTTATTATGGTGTGTGTGTGGATGAATGTTCTATTTTTCATTTCAACCCCGTTTTGTTTGCTTTTGCTTGGCTGCTATTAAAACTAAATGTGTTTGTGATGAGTCGAACCGGCAATCTCTTGACTAATAAACTAACGTACTTACCACTCAGCTAAAGAGCAAATCATTTTTGAATAAGCAAATAATGAATAGAAGCAAAACATGATTTCTTATGTGCGCATTGTCTTGATTAATCTAAAAATAAATTTGTTGAGTAAGAAAAAAAACAAGCCACGACGTTTTTCGGCTTCTTGTCCGAAATCACACGTATACAACACAAGTAATCAAAAAAAAAAAAAAAAAAAAAAAAAAAAACAACAACATAAGCACATAACCAGGTTGAGTCAATCGACAAGCAAGGAAAACACCAACACAAATAAATGACATTAAATGATATTTTAAAATGCGCGGAATTGATAAATACAATATTCAAGTTAATGACAAATATTATTGAAATTAAAAATGTTATTCAATAACATGGTTTTATTGAAAATAATTCTTGTCTATTTTTTTCTGTGGAGGTAATCACGGTTAATCGAAGCAAACAATTTGAAAACATTTCAAACAAAAATGATCTTAGCCATCACGGTTAATCGGGGCTACCGGTTAACAAGATCACGGATAATCGAGGATCGACTGTATTTGTAATATTCGATTGTTCGAATAATTCTTTTTTATTTTATTATTATAATTTAGTGATCTATTTCACTATTTATCAATATTCGATTAAGACTTTAGACTTTATTTATCGACATTTTGTGTTTTAATTTTTTCTAGCCTTCACTTTTTATCAGCCATTTCTTTTTTTAATCAATTTTAATCGTTTTTTTTTAATAAAATTTAATCGATTATTCAGATAAATCTTAAAATATTAGTACTTTTATTCGTTATTCGAGTTAATTTTTTTTAGTATGTATACATTTTTTTATTTAAAATTTCTCTACCATCCGCTCTACATAGGCAATTTATTTTGTTACTAACCTAAAAATTTAACTCGTTTCTTAAATAAGATATACAATGTATTCGATTAATCGAATTTGTTGAATTTTTTTATTGAAATTTAATGTGTTTACTTATAAGTGTTTAATTTTATTTATGTTTTTTTATATTTAATCGATTGAGGCTTATAGGTGGTACTCATTATTCGATTTATATTTTTTATAAACATATTGGGTTTTTAGGTCTTAATATTTTTCTATCGTTCGCTTTTGATAAGCATTTTATTTTGCGAATCTAACAATTTTAATCGTTTTTTGAATAAACTTTATTCGATTATTCGCATCATTTCAACATTTATTTGATTGTTCTTATACATTTTTGTGTTAGCTTAGTATTGCAGTTTGATGCATTTTAGTATATATTCGTATATTTATTTTATTTATGTCTTGCATCATTATTCGAGTTAATTTTTTTTCGTATACATTTTTTTTTATTCAAAATTTCTCTAACATTCGCTCTATATAAGTATTGAGATTTTAATCGTTTTTTAAATAATATATAAAATGTATTCGATTAATCAAATATTTTTTTTTTAAATCTACTATTGAAACTTTATTGCTTTTTTTATAAGTGTTTTATTTCATTTATATTTTTAATTATTATTCGATTAAAGCTTACATTCATTATTCGAGTTAAATTTTTTCATATATCGGCTTTTTAGATTTTAAACTTTTTGTAACGAACTATGGAAGCAATTTTTTTTTTAATCTAACAGTTTTAATAATTTCTTTTATAATAAGATTTAGAATTTATTCGATTGTTCGGATCAATTTGAAAATTTATTAAATTCTTAGTATAAATGTTTTTTTTTAATTTCATATTGAAATTTGATGAATTTTCTTAATAGTATTATATTTAAATAATGTACTGCATCATTATTCGATTAGGTCTCTTATTTTATTTTATTTTATTTTATTTTATTTTTTGTTTTATTTTTTTAAAACTCGCTCTATACAAATATTATATTTAATTATCAACTTACAATTTTAATCGTTTTTCAAATAAAATAAAAAATTTATTTTATTATGCGAATAAATATTTTTTATATAGTTATTTGACTATTAAGCTTGTATGTGTTTCCTAATAAATGTTTTGTTTGATTTTTGGTTTATAGTAATTATTCGATTAAAAATTTGATTCGTTATTCGATTTAAACTTTTTATATATCGCCTCCTTAGGTTTTACTATTTTTCTAGCATTCGCTCCTTATACGCAATTTACTCGTACTTTGTCAATCTAATAATTTTAATCGTTTTACGATTACAATTTAATCGATTTTTCGGATAAATTAAAACATTTATTCAATTGTTCGCATACATTTTTATCTTAGCTTAATATTCAAATTTGATGCATTTTAGTACATATTCGTGTATTTATTTTATTCATGTCTTGCATCATTATTCGATTAGAACTCATGCGTTAATTGAGCTAAATTGTTTTCGTATAATATTTTTAGTTTTAAATGTTTTCTATATTTTGAATTAGTTTTTTTATAAACCTTAAAATTTTAATCGTTTTTTAAATAATATCTAAATTGTATTCGATTATTCGAATATTTTTTATATTTTAATTTGATTATAATGTTTTTGTGTGTCTCCCTATGTTTTATTTGATTCAGGTTTTTTCTATAATCATTCGATTAAAACTCTTATTCGTTATTTGAGTTAAAAATTTTATATACCAAATTTTTATGTTTATATATTTCTACCGCATTCGCTTTTTATAAGTAAAATTTATTTGTTTAAAATTAGTATTTGTATAGTTTTTATATAATAACAGTTTAAATATATTTGATTATTCGGAGCAATTTAAAAATTTATTCGATTATTCGAAGAAATATTTTTGCTAGCTTAATATTTTGTATGATTTTTCGTATTATTATTTAACTTTATATATGTTTTTCGAATAAAATTTTAAATTTACTTGATTATTCGAATAATTTTTTTTCTCATTCTAAGAGCCAATTTCACCAACTTATTTAAATATCAATTCATATTTAAAAGTCATTTTTCCATACAAAAATTCACGAAAATCGATATTTAAATATGAACTTATATTTAAATAGAATTGGTGAAATTGGCCCTAAGTAAAGAAAATTAGTTGTGGAAAAAAATATTGTTAAAACCACTAAATTTTATTGTACTTACACAGCAAAAGCTTTTAGTTAAAGTTCTAAGCTGGCGAGCTGACATTTACGTATGTATGTTTGTGTGTATGTGTTTGTAATTTACAATAATACGGTCTATTTATCCTTGACAAAGAGAGCTGAAGAAAGACTTTCATTATAATAATATTGATATAGAAATTTTTAAGTTTTAAAATGAAACAAAAACTTTGTACTGAATATTATTTGAGGGCTGGATAATTCACACGCTTGTTAAAAATTTTACACAGCCCTGTGTCAAAACCATGAAACATTTGCAGCTGGTTGGTCAAACATTTACATTATCGCTAATTAAAAAGTTATGCTTTTTCTATACTAAAACGTCTGCATGGGGGTAATTAATTTCTATGCCAATTAAAACTGAGTGTTTCAAAATTCCCCAAACACATTTAAAACTTCTAGTTCGAAACTTTCTTTTATCTTTAATTAAAAGTTACAAATCTGTTATTAAGTGTATGAAATAAATTGTAAAACTGGCATAAATTTAGTTAAAAAACAAAGTTTTTTGCAGCGTTAAAAGTTATGTTTATTAAAGTCTTTTGTCACGACTTAATCAAGTGTTGTGTATAATAAAATTTCTTTGTTCGCAAAAACAAAACTTCTAAAAGCTAAGCTTTTCATCTACAACATGGAGGAAGGAAAGCTTTCACGTGGTAGATTTTCTTAGAGTTAAAATTCTGAATTATTTTCTTTTGAATAAGAAGGAATCAACACAATATTATTTTTTCATTTTCATTGCAAATTCCCTTCCAAAATTGAATTTTATCCGCTTTTGTACAAACAGCTCATGTAAATTTTCGTCAACGAATATACTCGTACATATAAAAAAAAAATCTCTTATGTAAAAATTTAATATGTCACCAACTTGGTACCAGTATTTATTTAACTGTGGCCTAAGGAACAATATGCTTTTTAAATTTTTTCTTAATAATTTTAAAACCAAAAATTTATAATCTTCTTTTTGCGGTAAAATTAAAAATTCGCACATTAAGCCGACGACATAAGCTCTTTCTCAGTATTTTGTGTTTCAATAAGAAAATTCCATTTACATATAAATTATGTTTTTTTTTATTTAATTTAAAGCTTGCCTGAATTTCGGTAAAATTTTCACATTTTTTCTAGCATCTCTAAGTAACTTATATAATGAAATCCAAGATTCGCTGGAAAAAATTTCGTTTTGCATAAAACTGCATGAAATCACTGTTATTGCTTTTTATTTTTTCTGTTATTGCTTTTTTTCTTTCTTTCCTAGATGTTGTGTGCTGGTTTTTTTAATATTACATATTACTTTAACTTTCCCCTGCCTACGAGAGGCTCTTAAATAATTTATTATTGTGAGGGCGATAGGTGTTTAAAAATTTAATCATCGAAGCAATAAATTTTGAAGTTACCTTTGCATTTATGAACTTGTAAAAACGATTTTCATTATTTCTGGTCAAATATTTTTTGACCTCTCAGTGGGAGGTGTATAATAGTGGTTATTGAAATCATTTAATATTCTTATTTTCAATAACAATCTACTTCGTTATAAAATATAAAATATGTTTAACGAATAAAAACTTAAAAAAACCGGGTTTAGTAAACTTAATAAAAAAAATTAAATTTTCCAAACCTGAAACAGTCTTTTTTATATTTCTAATGTTTAATCTATATATTTATCTCTAAAATATATAATACATAAGTTTAATGAAGAAAAAAATTAAAAAATTATTTATAAAAAAAATTTAAATTTTCCAACCCTGAAACAGTCCATTTTATATTTCTGATTTTCAATCTACATATTTGTCTCTAAAATAGTAAAACATACATATGTTTAACAAAAAAAAGTGGGTTTCTTTAATTAAATTTATATTAAAAAGCGTAAATTTTCCAACCCTGAAACCGTCTTTCTGATTTTTCTGATTTCCAATACTAATTTATTTTTTCCACAACATAAAATATGTTTTACCAATAAAAATAAAAGAATTAGTTTTATTTAATTAATTTTATATATAAAAAGTTTAAAATTTTCAACCCTGAAATCGTCGTTATGATTTTCAGTCTATTTTTTTCTTAAATATAAAATATGTTAAGCGAATAAAGTGCCAAAAAAATGATTTTAGTTAATTAATTTTATACCAAAAAATTTTAAAATTTCCAACCCTGAAACCGTTATTTGATTTTTATTCATTATTTTTTCTAAAAATAAAGAATAAAACCTAATTTACATTAAGCATTTTTTTCATGAAATTAGTTGCATGAAAATTTTTTATTTGTCAATAGAAGACCTGGAGGAGCAAGTTATATCAAAAAAGTTGTTAAAAATGCATCAGATATTAATTCTACGACGCTTTTATAGCGCTGCAATAAGCAAATAAAAAAAGTTGCGTGCAACAAAATTCATGAAATTTCATGAAAAAATGCCTAATGTAAATCAAGTACATATATGTTTAACAATAAAAAGAATAAAAAAATTAAATTAAGTTAGTTTCTCTTATATACAAAATAAATATAAGTTTTCCAACCCTGCAATATTTTTTTTTGAGATTACTGATTTTAAGTTTATTTTTCTTCCAAAACTTTAAATATTTTAAACGAAAAAAAAAATAGTTTCAGTTACTGTCGCTTTTATTCCCAAAAAAGTTTAAGCTTTCCAACCCTGAAACCGTCGTTTTGAATTTTCTGTTTTTCAGTCTATTTTTTCCCCCAAAACATAAAATATTTTTAATGAATAAAAATAAGAAAAACTATTTTTAGGTAATTTCTCTTGCACACCAAAAAATTTTAAAATTTTCCAGCCGTGGAACCGTTTTTTTATTTTTTTGGTTTTCAGTAAATTTTTTGGTACAACACAAAACATAATTAACGAATGGAAGAAAAAAGTAGATTAATTTAAATTTTCCAACCCTGAAACCTCAGTTTTGATTTTCCTGATTTTCTATATTTTTTTTTATTAAATATAAAATATGTTTAACGAATAAAAAAAAAATAATAGTTTTAGTTAGTTTCTCTTGTGTATCAAAAAAAAAGCTTAAATTTTCCAGCCCTGGAACCTTATTTTTTTATTTCGCAGATTTTTATTACCAATCTATTTAGGACCAATTCTGATACATCAGTAGAAGACCGAAGTCTCTAGCTTTTCTTGTCTCTTCCACCAAGACAATGCACAAAAGTGACCCTTAACCTTAATTTTCGTCATTATTTTCAGTTGTCAATACGTTGAAAAGAAAGCAAGCACTATTACATTTTAGTGCATCACTCAAATAGATTTAAGATTTTCTGAAAATTTCGGACAGAAAAAGTGTTGATTCGACCTATAGTGCAATGTAAAGGTTTGTGCAGTTTTCATGGCAAAAATTCCTAAATTGGGCTACGAGCTGCTCCCTTATCCACCCTATACTTCGGATGTAGCTTCGAGTGACTTTTTCCTGTTTCCAAACTTGAAGTAATATTTCTTGGACCTTTTTTAATAAAGGGTCCGCCATCTAACGTTTTTTTCAACTAGTGCTTATTTCGTGAATGGTAACACTTAGCTCATGTCTGATTTGACAGATAATTAGTTTTATCCTTCCGCTGAACGAGCCAACTGACCATCCAATGCGTTTTCGCTTCGCTAAGTGGGCCTGCGATCGACTTACAGAAGATGCCGATTTTGCCAAAAAAAAATCATCTTTTCAGATGAAGCTCATTTTGATCTTGGCGGGTACGTAAACAAGCAAAATTGCCGCACGCATACATTGAAAAGCAGACGCACCCAAAACGAGTCATTTTTTCGAAAATGAGCAAGGAGTGGCCGTTACAGTCAATGGCGATCGTTATCGGGCCATGTTGAACGAATTTTTGTTCACAAAAATTAAAGAGGAGGATATTGGCAACATTTGGTTTCAACAGGACGGCGCTACGTGCCACGCAGCCGAAGCTTCAGTAGTTTTTTTTATAGCATTTAAAAAAAAAATTTATCTGGCGGACCCTTTATAATTAAAAAAAAGGAGAAATAAATTGGCAAGTATTCATAGCCAAATAGAAGTTTACATTAACTGCTTGAAACCAGTATTTTGTATGATAATACTGGTTTTTAAACTGTTAAGGTATTCTTTGTTTATGAGTATGAGTATGCACCATTTTCTGTAGATGTCTGTACATCCAGAGAGGTTATAAAATATATATTTTATCGTCGCTACAAAATGCTAACTGTGCTATTCATGGAAAATATTTTTCCTTTATAAAAGGTTTTATAGAACAAATTTTGTATGGAAAATCGTTTTATAAATATAAAGAATATTTATTTTTTTTTTTATTTCTAAAGCGCTGTATGAATATAAAATTTTATTTGAAATGGTTGTTGAACTAAAACCGTGTTGTTTTGATTACTTATCAAAATTAGCATAAAGCTATTTGACAAACTCAAGTATTATGTTCGAAGAATGCATATAACATTCAGGAATCTGCCGATGTTTGCTGATATAAAGTTATAAACTTAATAAAATAAAAAGAAAAACATAAAACTAAAATGAAAACACAAGTTTGTCATTAACACACTTGTCTAGCAATTGACATAAAATCGTATTTTAAAGTTACATACGTGATAAAAATATACAACAAGATCTATTTTTAAAGCCAGAGATTTAAATGGTCCATAAACACATGCGATGCTATGGCTTTCGGAATAAAATATTTTTATATTTTTCTTGCCATCGCATACTTGAATATAAATATAACAAAAAACGTTTGAATGGCATCAATCTTTTTCTTCACATAAATTTAATATTTATTTTTTTTTTGCAATGCTTCAGTTGTTCTTGGTCGAGGGAACTTGCAAAATGAGTTCTTAAAGAAAACACTGCGCATGAAAAAAATATGTTTATATCGTTTAGGATATTATGGCAAACAATAATCCATCAAGCACTTATAATAAAGTCTGCAAATATCGGAGCAAAAGCAGTAACTCTTGGAAACTTTGTAAAAGTCTTCACTTCAATTTAACAGGTCAAGTTACAGCAGTGCACTATGGGAAATTTTCCTCCTTTATTTTGGCTAAAACTAAAAAAAAATTATATTGAAAATTTGCAATTATTTTTACTCTATCATATCTAAAACATAACAAATGAAACGTTTCTGTTTACATACTCGTATTTCCGTCACGTTGCTTTTTCATGCGGTTTGTATTTGAGTTAAGGCCGAGTCACACAGAATCCTTCTTACATTATATGTCATTATGTGCCAACTAACGACGGAGGAAGTTGTTACATTTTAATGAATCTTTGTTGATGGAATCATTTGAGCAGCTTCAAAAAGTGTGTTCTTGATTTCATTAATAAAACTACAGTTTTTTTTTTACATATTTAATTACTTTTTTTTTGTTTTATTTTATTCTTGTTCCCACAAATTACAAAAAACTAAATAAAAAAATACAAAAAAAAACCAAACAGTCAAACTACTCAACATACGCTAAAAGTTAAAAGTTGCCCGAATTTTTTACTTTACGTTGACGGAGACGTATTGACCTCAGGTGTCACTTGAAAAGGTTAGATTCTGTGTGACTCGGCTTTTAAGAAATAGCGATTGTATGCATA
This sequence comes from Tachina grossa, assembly GCA_949987645.1. Lineage (NCBI taxonomy): Eukaryota > Metazoa > Arthropoda > Insecta > Diptera > Tachinidae > Tachina > Tachina grossa. The sequence continues at coordinate 33,616,207 of OX465276.1, read as the reverse complement.
AAATATAATGGAAATTTCAGTTGAAGGTTTCAGCAACAATAGTTTACAAATTCTAAATTTAATAAATGGAAGATAATGTTGAAAGTGAGTAGTTTTTTGTGTTAAAATATTTTTTTGTGATTTCTTATAAAGGGTCCGCCAGATCACTTTTTTTTTTGAAAATGCTATAAAAAAAACCACTGAAGCTTCGGCTGTGTGGCACGTAGCGCCGTCCTGTTGAAACCAAATGTTGCCAATATCCTCCTCTTTAATTTTTGTGAACAAAAATTCGTTCAACATGGCCCGATAAGGATCGCCATTGACTGTAACGGCCACTTCTTGCTCATTTTCGAAAAAAATGGCCCAATTATGCCTCTGGACCAAAATCCGCACCAAACAGTGAACCGTTTTGCGTGCGTCGGCTTTTCAATGTATGCGTGCGGGTTTTTTGTGCCCCAAATGCGACAATTTTGCTTGTTTACATACCCGCCAAGATTAAAATGAGCTTCATCTGAAAAGATGATTTTTTTTTGAAAAATCGGCATCTTCTGTAAGTCGTTCGCAGGCCTACTTAGCGAAGCGAAAACGCATTGGATGGTCAGTTGGCTCGTTCAGCGGAAGGATAAAACTAATTATCTGTCAAATCAGACATGAGCTAAGTGCTATCATTCACAAGATAAGCCCTAGTTGAAAAAAAAAACGTTAGATGGCGGACCCTTTATATAAGGTGGATTAAATCAAAATTATTGAAGTGGCGACCTTTTTCATTTGGACTTAAAACGACGTTTTTTATTTGGACTTAAAAAAAGTGAGTGAAAAGTGAGCACAATCAAGCAATAATACCATCACAGTTCCCTAGGACAATCGATTCCCTTCGAAACTTGAAATATTTTAGATGCTATTATTTTTAATTAAAAAGACCTATTTTTCTAGGTACGCAAAAGAAATCGAAAATAGTTTTTTTTTCTTAAATCCAGTTTAAACCAAAAGATTTTTTTAATGCATGCTTAGGCAAAGAGTGTTTAAAAATTGTTACGCGTGATAATGCGTGAGCGTGCGTGAAAAAATATTTTTGTGTTAATATGAAAAGAATAACTAAAAAAACAACTCTTATTAAAAATTTTTCTACAATTTCGATTCACTGTCACCTTATCAAGTGTTTTGTGACTGATTTCATATAACAATGGAGTGTAGTGAAGGGTTTCGTAATAAAAATATAAAGTTTTTGAGAAATTAAAAAAAGAACTTTGAAAATAACATCGAAGGTGAATGCATTATAAATATTAGTTAAAAGCTCTCATGCGTGAGAGCTAGTGAGCGCGAACGATGCAAAATTTCTTCTTCGTGTAACTAATTGATAAAAATTTTAAGGAAGTTATAATGTCGAAGTTGAGTGTATTAGTCAAAAGTTGTCACGCGTGAGAGGACGTGAGCGCGAGTGACCAATTTTTTTTCTGCGCGAGTTCAAGTGAAAAACATTTTAAGGATGGTAAGATGGAGGATTCCGAACTTTGGTTCCAAGAAATTATTTCATTCGGTCTCGCCATTTGGCTGTAATTAATTATGGCCACAAAATGGGTAAAATTTCCTGTAGTGCAGGGTACTTATGGCGTTTTCTTTTCTGGAAAAAGTGTAACATTTTTTTACTTTTTATTGAACAAAATACAATTTAGCGTTCGTTTAAAGAAAAAATTTAAGCTCGCAAGGAATGATACAATAATTTCTAATAAAATGTATATTTCAGAAAATCATTTTATTTTGAATTTTCATTGAAAAGTGTAATAAGTGTAACATTTTTTTCCAGAAAAGAAAATGCCATTAGTTATTTTTTTTTGAAAATTTTTTGAAGAAAAAAAAACAACATTTTTGTTACCTTAAGACAAAAAATTTTCTTTATAAAAGGTTCTAAATATTTTTTGCTTAAAAAATCATGCACTAAAATCATTATACTAAAAATTTCAGGCTTTAACTAAAATTTTTATATTTTACTTTATCATTTAAAATAAAAAAATAAAATCTTCAATATTCTTTGAACTCTTCACACAAATGTTAGCAAAAATATGCACAAAGCAAAATTGATCTATTTCTTAACCAATTTTTAAATCTATTTTAACACTCAACACATAAAAAGCATATGCTTGAGAATACAGTCTTTTGAAAACTAGTGCTTTAATATCCTTTGAAGTTCCCAATATTTTTTATTTTTTTATTTTCTATTTTTTTTTGTACAACTCAAATCCAAATATTGTGCATATCTCACCCAACATCTCATATTTCCAGCTTTTTCAATTATAATAATTGCGTAGACTAAATTTAATACCCGGCTTTACTCAATTGATAAAACGAATTGAACGAGGGCTACACTAAATAAATTTAATTCTATTTCACTGACAAGGCTAAAGAGACTTGAACTTTAATATGTGTTCAATAGCATTGAATTCATGTTGACAATATTTTTTTTTTTGCAAAAGATTTAGTTGGACATTTCATTTTTTTTATTTAGAAGCCTTATTGACTGACATCTTCTTATTGAAAAAGAAAAAAAAGAAGGGAAAAAATTAATTTAAGTTACTTAAAAAAACCTCTTCACTCCTGTAAACTGCTTTTTATGAAATGTCAATATTTTTAGTTTCAAAAGAGCTGATTAAAACTTAATCCCTGGCAGCTTTGAAGTCCTTGAAACGACAAACTGAAATCGTGCAAATATTTCAACCAAAAAGCGCAACCACTAAATATTAATGAAAACCCCTTTTTAATTCAAACAATTGCTTATTTAGTCAAACAGTTTTAGAAATAAATAATAGACAATGCCATAGAAGGCAGCTGTTAAATTTAGTAAGCACGTGTCTGAATCAAAAGGGTTTTTTTAGTGGTTACGCTTTTTTGTTCAAACATTTGCAGAAGTGGTAAACGTACCTTAACTGTTATAAGTTTTAATTTGTTTGCTGTTAAGTATTAAATAAATAAAGTTTTTTATATCATATATTTTTTTGGTTTGTGATTTTGTGCTATGTGCAAAATAACTGATTTTACAAAAAAAAAAAAAAAAATTAATTTAAATAATAATAAATATCTAACGAAATTAACTTCCCATAGAATATAATGTATCCAACAGAGTTTATATGCATAATTCTAATTTATATACATTTTTAGTGCATCCCATCACAAATGAAGTTAAAATAAATTTTTTAAGAAAAAGGATATATGAGAGATAGTCATATCCTTGCTCAGAATAGAACGAAATTTACAACAGAGCTTAGTTGCACAATTCTATGAATATATATATACATTTTCAGTGCGTTTTAATTATAAAGTTAGCTAAAATTAATTTTTTTTTTGAGAAAAAGGATACATGAGAGATAGTCGTATCCTTGCTCAGAATAAAACGAAATTTTTAACAGAGCCTAGTCGCACAATTCTACGAATATATATAAATTTCTAGTGCGGTTTAATTATAAAGATAGCTAAAATTTATTTTTTGAGAAAAAGGATATAAGAAATGTAGTCATGTCTTCGCTCCGAATAGAATAAAATTTATATAGATATATGATTCTAAAAATGTATATAAATTTTTAGTGTTTTCCAATCACAGATGCAGTTAAAATCAATTTTTTAAGAAAAAGGATATATGAGAGATAGTCATATCCTTGCTCAGAATAGAACAAAATTTACAACAGAGCTTAGTCGCATAATTCTATGAATATATACATATGTATATAAATTTCTAGAGCTTTTTAATCATATAGTCAGCTAAAATTTATTTTTCAGAAAAATCCCATCACAAATTAAGTTAAAATAAATTTTTTAATAAAAAGGATATATGAGAGATAGTCATATCCTTGCTCAGAATAGAACGAAATTTACAACAGAGCTTAGTTGCATAATTCTATGAATATATATACATTTTCAGTGCGTTTTAATTATAAAGTTAGCTAAAATTTATTTTTTTTTTGAGAAAAAGGATACATGAGAGATAGTCGTATCCTTGCTCAGAATAAAACGAAATTTTTAACAGAGCCTAGTCGCACAATTCTACGAATATATATAAATTTCTAGTGCGGTTTAATTATAAAGATAGCTAAAATTTATTTTTTGAGAAAAAGGATATGAGGAAGGTAGTCATGTCTTCGCTCCGAATAGAATAAAATTTATATAGATATATAATTCTAAAAATGTATATAAATTTTTAGTGTTTTCCAATCACAGATGCAGTTAAAATCAATTTTTTAAGAAAAAGGATATATGAGAGATAGTCATATCCTTGCTCAGAATAGAATAAAATTTACAACAGAGCTTAGTCGCATAATTCTATGAGTATATACATATGTATATAAATTTCTAGCGCTTTTTAATCATATAGTCAGCTAAAATTTATTTTTCAGAAAAAGAATGTATGGGGTGGGAGGGTAGTAATGTCCTTGCATCGAATAGAATAATATTTACTTACTGCCTGTTCAATGATATCGCAAGAAAATCGAAGCGATCGAAAGCCAGTTACTCGAAATCGAGTCAATTTGGATTCAACGATGTCGGCAGTGCTCGTTCGCATGTACTTACTTTTATCAGTTTATGTTTCTTATGTGGTAATGAATTAAAACATTGCCAGATAGGAATTTTCATTATATTTAGTCGATTTTTTTAAAATTTAAAAATAATACAACTCATTTATATGAGATTAAATACAACCATATTGAATAATGAAAAAACATTCAACAAAATTGTCGCACTACAACACCTAGTTATCATTGTTTTGTTTTACAACTACATTCGTTGTGTTTCAAATGTGTGAGTACTTTGCAAAATGTATATAATGCAATAATCAAAACAAAATTGTTCAAAAATATTTTAATTCATATTATATGTCTATCGTGAAAAAATAAAAAAATAATTTAAAAAATTTTAATCAAAAAAATAATAAAGTGAACTTTGACAACTTTAATGGCGGCTTCTTGGGAGATAAATTGTACCAGTCGAATGCAAAATAGCAAGTGAGTGGTTTTGACATGTGAGTTCGTTTTGTTCATAGTCTTGTCGACGTAGCTGAACTGTTTCTTATATGAAAACACTTACGTTTTCTTTCGAGTTCGCATTTGAATAAATGTTCGTTGTTGATGAACCCAAATCAATTTACTTTCGCTTAGAACGCTAAAGAATGCCTAGATTCGACATCGTTGAACAGGCTGTTAGATATATAATTCTGAAAATGTAAATAAATGTTTAGTGCATTCCTATCACAAATGCAACTAAAATCAATTTTTTTAAGAAAAAGGATATATGGGAGGTAGTCATACCCTTGCACCGAATAGAATAAAATTATCAGCAAAGCTTAGACGCATAGTTCTAAAAATATATATAAAGTTTTAGTGCATTACAATCACAAATGCAACAAAATATTTTTTTTTTTCAGAAAAAGGATATATGCGAGGTAGTCATATCCCTACACCAAATGGAATAAAACTATCAACAGAGCTTAGACGCATAATTTATATAGATTTTTAGTGCATTAAGTTAAAATAAATTTTTTTAAGAACAAGGATATGTGGAAGTTAGACATGTCCTTGCACTGAATAAAACAAAATTAGCAACAGAGCTGAGGTGCATAATTCTAAAAATATATCTAAAGTTTTATTGCATTCCAACCATAAATGCAATCAAAATCTATTTTTTAAGAAAAAAGTATAGTATATTTAAGGTACTTGTATGCTTGCACCGAATGGAGTAAAATTTTCAGCACAGCTAAGGCGCATAATTCTAAAAATGTATATAAAGATGTATTGCATTCCCATGACAAATTCAACTAAAATAAATTTTTTAAGAAAAAGGATATATAGGAGGAGGTTATGTCCTTGCACTAAATCGAACAAAATCAACCACAGAGCTTAGGCGCAGAATTCTAAATATATATATATAAAGTTTTATTGCATTCCAACTACAAATGCAGTTAAAATTTATTTTTTAAGAAAAAGGATATATTAAAGGTACTCATGTGCTTGCAAATTCAATTAAAATCAATTATTTAAGAAAAAGGATATATAGGAGGTAGCCATATCCTTGCACCGAATGGAATAAAATTATCAACAGAGCTTAGACGCATAATTTATATAAATTTTTAATGCATTCAACCACAAATGCAATCAAAATAAGTTTTTTAAGAAAAAGGATATATTGAAGGTACTAATGCGCTTGCACCGAATGGAGTAAAATTTTCAACACAGTCTAGGCGCATAATTCTAAAGATATATATAAAATTTTAATGCATTCCCATGACAAAATCAACTAAAATAAATTTTTTAAGAAAAAGGATATATGGGAGGTAGTCATATCCTTGCGCCGAATAGAATAAAATTAACAACAGGAATATAATATTAAATTTTAGAGCCAGATACCAATTTCTGTTACATTATAGTAAAACCTGTAGCCTAAATTAAAGTTTTAAGTTCCAGGATGTGGGGGAGGTTCTTTCATCGATTTTACACTCCAATTTTTTTTCAGTTTAGCTATTAAGTTCAAGTATACAAAATATCATCTTTCTACGGAAACAACTCTAGTTTTGTCGTTTCACTATATGGAGGCCAAGCACTGTACGTCTGTAGGCACAGTAGAATACAGCTGAATTAATTTATATTAAAATGTTGAGCTTTTATACCAAATAAATTATTCGGTGTAATATAAATAAGATTTTTGCGAGTCTTTTCTATGGAATTTTTTTTACTTCCTAAATACACTTTACAAAAAGTTTAAGCATGAAATATAAACAGATGTGGCAGACAAGCCCCAAAATGTAATTACATGGTCTTTCTTATTGGGAAACTCTTACAGACTTCGTACTCACAATTGGTTTTAAATTGAATTACTTATTTTTTTTTAAACTTTTATTTACTTTTTACCAAATAAATGCTGAATGTGCGATCTTACTACTCGTATATTAAAAAAATAAAAAAAAAAATAAATAATAATAAATATATAAAGACATAAATTTTTTTCTTTCCCCTAAAGAATATATATGTATGTGCAAAGCGATAATTTTATTTTCAAACATAAAACTGTCCTTTTCAAGCCCGAATCATCATAAACTAGTGCTGCTCTGCCCCAGTTGGCCTATTGGGACATTATTGAATTTATAAGTTATACATTTCTATTGTAGCCGCTTAATTTGGTGTTAACCTATTTTTTTTTTAACATTATTTATAACTGCTAAAGGCGAAAGAAAAAAATTTGTTGCTAATTACCGCATTAAGGGAAATTCAAAAAAAGGAAACGTAGTACAAAATAATGAGTTAAAAGATAAAGATAAGCATGCTTATTTGTAAAACTATAATTTATTGCCAATACTTACACAAATACTTTGCCTATAAAGTTTTGTAAAGGGGTTTGGTTTCTTCGATTTTCTTTGCAAGCTCCAAATAAATTTTTCTTCAAACTTATTTACACACTTTTAAATAAATTTATATCTAAGCAGACATTTGTTAAGTATTTTTGTATTGATTTAAATTTAAAACAAATATTTTGAAGCTTAGTATTGTGTTTGTTATTTTTAACATCATATTAAAAAAAAAATTTACTGAATTTATACATGTAGCTAATCGCATGTTCTGTACCCTTGTCAAGAGAATTTCGACAGAAAGCAAACAACATTTGCGGAAAAAAAGTAGAAGAAACAAACAAGGCCGATTTGTATGACCGTCAGTTACTTTTTGAAAGATTTATAGAAATATAATTTATGGTTGAAATTTTTAGCTTAAAGCACGCACACACACACTCATGTTTAACAATAATCAATTTCACACCAGTTTGAATTTTTATTTTTGAAGACTTAAAATAAATTTATTTTTTATTGTTTTATTTTTTTTTTGTGCATTAACATGTAAATTAATTTTAATTGCATATCAACTATATTTTTCTGCTCTTGTCAGCTATTCATTAATTTCCACTTTCATTATTATTACTTTGTTTCATGATTAATAGACATTAATGTTTTGCAAAAAAATAACTTAAAAAAAAACAAAACACAAAAAACCAAAAGCACAAACAAAAGAGGTATAGCACATATACTTCTAGAATTTAGTTGTTCTTGAATGCCGCTAAACACGTTTGAGCACGTTTAAACGATTCTGTTTGCAGAATTTTACTGACAACATTAAATTTTCAAAAATAAAGAATACGACAGCGAAAACGAACTGAAAGCAAGAGTGAAAAATCTACAGAGCAGTCAGGAATTGTGTATACTAAAATAACGAATGTGGCATGAAAAAGAAATAATGAAAACAGCCAAGATTTGTTTATTTTGTAAATGTGTATTACACGCCGGATTAAAACATGCAACAGTTGTGGGTTGAGAGTTTCTGTTTTTTTTTTGTCTTTTAAAGCTTAATCAAGAGTGGTTAACAATGTTGGTACTTTAATTTTTTGTTTTTTAATGTACCATCAAGTGCAAAGTGAAAAAGATTTGTGGCAAAATTTTTTTCTAACTTTAAACGCAAGTCATAAAGAAATCCGATTCCAAGTATTTTTTTTTACTTGTGTCACTAATCTGTTTTGTTTTTCATAAACTATTTTTTTTCTTAATTTGAAATTTATTTCCTGGTGGTTCACCGTTGTCTATATATTTCATTGTTGCTGTAACAAATCATCAGTAGACTTCAACCAAATATTTTGAATAGTCACAAACCTCTTATCTTATGCACAGACTTTCAAGAACTATTTGAGAATTCACAAATAATAATATTTTTGAAAATCACAAAAGCAAAATAAGCGTAGTAGGCTTAGAAACTAATACAAAAAAACCCAGCAAATAATTTATATTCGATTTGAATGGATGGATTTCTATTTTTTTCTGCAACAAAAACTTTACATACATGCATTTCATATATTATTTTGTACCATCCCAAAAGTATGCCCCATATTTTGAATTTTGAAGTTTTAGTATTGGGTGTTTTCTTAGAGGTATAGAACTTCAAATTGAAATAAAACACAAGAAAATCGTTTTAATGTCCATCAATTTGGCTTTATTGGAAGGATAATTTTATGCCATTAATGTTTAAATATGATTTCGGGCATGTGGCCGCCGCGGCTGGCTCGAATAAAGCCAATTCTACAGGTCCAATTTTCAACCACTTTTTCGAGCATATGGGGCCGTATGTTGGCAATAACGCCACGAATGTTGGCTTCCAAGTCCCCTAACGTTTCTGGTTTGTTGGCGTAGACGAGCGACTTCACATATCCCCAAAGAAAATAATCCAATGGTGTCAAATCACACGATCTTGGTGGCCAATTGACAGGTCCATTCCGCGAAATTATGCGCTCATCGAATGTTTCCTTCAATAAATCGATTGTGACGTGCGCTGTGTGGCATGTAGCGCCGTCTTGTTGGAACCACAACTCATCCACATTCATGCCATCCAATTCGGGAACAAAATAGTCGGTTATCATGGCTCTATACCGGTCTCCATTAACGGTAACTGACTCTCCAGCATTATTTCGGAAGAAGTATGGCCCAATGACTCCACCAGCCCATAGAGCACACCAAACAGTCAGTTTTTGTGGATGTAATGGCGTCTCAAGGGTCTCAAGTGGATTCTCTTCACTACAAATGCGGCAATTTTGCTTGTTGACGTAGCCATTCAACCAAAAATGAGCCTCATCACTGAACAAAATTTTGCGATGAAAATCAGCATCGAGATCAATCTCATTTTCGGCCCATACACCAAAATCACGACGCATTGCATGGTCTCGCGGCTTTAATTCTTGCACAAGCTGGATCTTGTAAGGTCGCAAGCCAAGATCTTTGCGCAAAATCTTCCATAAAGTTGATGGACAAAGCTCCAATTGCTGTGCACGGTGGCGAATCGATTCATTCGGGTCCTCTTCAACACTTTGCTCTACAGCGGCAATTGTTTCTTCGGTGCGCACTGTTCGACGTCTCTGCGGATGCGTATTATCACATAGAGTAAATGTAGTGCGAAAACGATCCATGGTTAACCGAATTAATTGCTCTGATGGACGATTATGTCGACCATAAAATGGACGGAGCTTGCGGTAAACTTCGCGAACTGAACCATTATTTTCGAAATAAATTTGCACGATTTGCAAGCGTTGTTCTTTTGTCAATCTGTTCATGATGAAATGGCAAACCAAACTAAATATTAATCACTTGACAGCTGACAAAATGGCCGCCAGTTAAAAAAGTGATGCCAACTTAAAGTTCTATACCTCAATAAAAAACACCCATTACAATTGATATTTTATCTTTTATGTGGGTGAGAGGCAGTGTGACCAGATTTTAAAATAAAGTTAAGCTAAATCATGTTTCAAAAAGAGCTAAATAAAATAAGCTAAAAATTTAAATTTAAAGCCATAAAATAAAGTTAAACTTTTTTCGACTTCTTCCACGTTGCAATAGTTTCTTATTGCTAAAGTAACGTTAAATATATATTTACATACACTAACACATTTTTCTATTATTTGAAATAAAAAATATTGAATAATTTTTAATTAAATTATTTATTTAAAGAAAAATAAAACAAAAACTTCAAAAAAAATGTAAAAACATTGATATTAAAATACGAAACCTTTTTTTTAGGGTTCCGTACACCGAAGGCGAAAAGGAACCCTATTGTTTTCGCTACGCTGTCCGTCTGTCCGTCACACGGTATTTTCTCAGGAACCGTAAGAGCTACGGACCTGAAATTTGGACAGAGTATGTAGAAGCTGGGCCGCTACAACAACAAATACATGAGAATTAAAAATTAAAGGGTGTTCCAAAACGAGCAACGAAAAATGTTAAAATCCCATGTAATATACATACATACAATTGTATGAACATATGTATATTGAAACTTGAAATTTGTAAAATTAGTGGATTTTTATACAGATTACAACAATTAACACTAAAATTAAAAAAATTTAAATTAAAGGGTGGTCCATCAGTTAATGCAATTTTGACTTTTTAATTTTGACAACTTGCTATATCTTGGAAACCGTAAGAGGCAAACACTTGAAATTTTCAAAAACGGTAAAATTAAACAAAGCAAAAATTATAAAATCGCCAAACCAAAAAAAAATCGCCAAAAATTAAAAAAAAATTGCCAAAACGAAAAAAAATCGCCAAAATTAAAAAAAATTCTAGCACTTAAATAAATCGCCAAATTCGAAAAAATCGACAAAATGAAAAAGAAACGCCAAAAATCGAAAAAGATAGACAAAACGCGAAAATGTCGCCAAAACTAAAAAAAATCTTTATATAAAAAAAAATCGCAAAAATTAAAAAAAAAATCACCAAAAATAAAAAAAATCGCCAAAATGATAAAACGCCAAAAACCGAAAAAATCGCCAAAACGAGAAAATAAAGTGTCAAAACTAAAAAAGAGCCAAAACTTAAAAAAATCGCCAAAACCTAAAAAACGCAAAAAACGCCAAAACAAAAAAAAAAAAACGAAAAAACCCCAAAAACGTTGGGGGTTCTTAAATTTTTAATTCTTGTTATTATAACATTTTTATGCCTTTAACATATTTTGGAGAACATGCAATTTAGATTAAAAAAACGGCTAAAAAAGCTAAATGAGTTTTTAAAAAAAGCTAAAAAATAAGCTAAGAGCTAAATGGAAATTTTGCAGCTAAATCCCAAAAAAATAAGCTAAATTTAGCCCAAAATAAGCTAATATGGTCACGCTGGTGAGAAGTGTGCTAAAAGAGGCCTACGCACTTGCAATATAATCGTGCAGTTTTTCAGCAAGAGAGAGAGAGAGAGAGAGAGAGAGTTGCATACACAGAAAAAATTATTTTGATATTTGAATACGAAAATCACCGATTCAATAAAAAAAATTATTGAATTTTCTGTGATGACTATTTTTGCATTATTGATTAATAAAATTTTATACACGTTTATCGAAAAAATATATTTTTCAGTCAATAAAGAAAAAAGTTTTTCAGTTAAATTATATTTTCAGTGAGTATTGTCATTGTATGTGTAGATGAATGTCACGTTTTTCAACTACTTCTTGTTTGTAAATACAATTTAATCCTTGTTTGCAATTTTGATAAGCAATGTGTTGGAATCACATACAGCATTTTGTTAGCATCTTTTTCCACATTCAATAATACAGCTTTTTTGAATTTTTTTTTGGATATTGTTTTTTTTTGTGTATTATTTATGTTGGTAAATTTTTTGGTACAGATTTTGCCTGTGTGCTATTTAAATTTATAATGTACCAAAGTCAGTACAATTGTAACACACTTCCCAACAGCGGTGATTGATGCTTGTATTAAAGCGGGTTTAATACAAGCTGTTTACTATTGTCCCATTTCGCTCTCTCTGCATATCTCTCTGGACTTTCTCCCCTAATTTCTTTCTTTCTCTCTTATTAACTGTCAAATTATATTCTTAAGATAGGCATTGCCAAATCACCTTACAATCTCTTAACGCTTTTTAGTTTAGCGTAAAAATTACGCATAACTTTGAGAGCTGTTATAAAGAGTTCCATTTCAAGAGAAGTCATTAATATTGAAAAAAAAAATCTACACCTTTTCCATATGTAATTCAAAAAGTGACAATTGTAATTCGTAAATTGACAACTGTGATTCAAAAATTGACAATTGTAACATAGAAAGAAAATATTTTTTTTAAAACTATTTATTTATTAAAACGAAAAAAAAAATTCTAAAGCGGCAAATTTGCTTTTTTTTTGATTCAATTATTATTTTTATCTAATTGCTAAAGAATGCCTTATAAAAAGCCTCGATGGAAAAATAAGAAACACATTCCACACTTCATTTAATGAGAAGGGAGAATTGAAGGAGTAACATTTTCTGGTATGTTCTGTATTCTGCGTGAAATTAAATCGTTCGGAATTGCTATAGCATTGTTGTTAAAAATATATATTTCCAACAACAATTCTATGGCAATTCCGCACGTTTTAATCTCACAGAACATACTCGTTTCCCCAAATGATTTTTTTCAGCAAAATATTAAAGAAATCTCCAATCTTGGGAAAAATTGCAATACTGGCAGTCCTGTCTATTTATGTTTAAGAGTATATTTTCGTTCAACTCTCTGTTGTTTAAAAGAGATTAACAGTTTTTGTATCCGGTTATGTTATGTTTAACATAGCATCCATTTTTGGAATGTTTGTAAGTATGTGTGTGTGTGTGTGTGTGTGTGTATGTATGTTACGGTAAATAATTACAGTATTGACCTAGTAGCATACATATTCTTGAACTTGATACTTGATCATAGTAGAAATAATTATATGCACGTAAATTTGTATAAACACGCCAAGAAATTATATAGTTGTGCCATTATTACAAAAGAAACGTAATGATTTTGCTTGTAAGGCATGACTGTGAAAAAATTATAACTGGTTAAAAATGCTTGAGTGACGTTATATTTACATACAAAATCTGGTTATTATCAAAGATTACCATTATGGGAAAATCGACATTTGGAATGGGTTAGTAAAATAAATAGTTGAAAAAAGAGAAAAGAAAATTTTCGGAAGAATCATTTTCTGTAAGTGCTGACAAATATAAAACATACTGTGTGAATTAATTATTAAATTCAAAAGTCTTGTTATACTAAAAGCAGTATTCGAAATACAAATTTCAGTCAAAATGTCTTTAAACAAAATCGTTAAAGTTATTTATAAAATGTCTTTGGTTTGAGAGATTTTGTTTGAAGTAGTTTTTTCCGACATAACTTTAAACGATACAACATACTCGTAGTTTGAGAATTGGGTAAATATTTCTTTCACCTTTTTGTAAATAAAAAAGTACTTTTTTCCATCGGGGCTTTATGGGAATTGTGTAGTTGTGAGTACAATCGTTCAATAGTTTTATTGTTTGTATAAGTATCAGAATAATAAGTAAGCAACATAACATGGCTTCCCTACAAACATTTGGAAGATATCTTATCCAGAAGAGATATATATATATATATTTATTTTTTTCTTTAACAAGGTATTTTGTATTATTAAAATGTTGCATTTTGTTATGCCTGTTTATAATATCAATATGTTTTTAACTAGAAGATTATCGGTCTAATTCATAAATGATTATTAACAGTTCAATAACACATTAATAGTCAAAAACCGCTAAATATGTATTCATAAATGATTAATAGCCTATTAGACGTTTAATAAACGTTTCATAACTCAGAGATTTTTAATGTAGCCTCCATGCTACTTTAAGCGTTTGATAAACAATTATAAATAATATTTTCTTGATTTTTTTATCCCTTATGTGAGATTTTCTGTGGTCTCTCACTCTTATGTTTCTTGTTTATTCTTATGCATGTCTCCTGAATAATGTTCTTGGGCAAATGTATTAATTTATGTAAGTTGGTACATGTATATATGTATGCATAATTGTACAAAAAGAAAAGTACATACATATAAACATCGTTGAAAATTAAAGAAATCCCATTCATTGGCAAAAAGAAAAATAGAATTATAAACATAAAGGTAGGTACTCACAATGCAATCTGCTTCCGCAATCAATTTCTCATTAAGATTTCATGTTTTAGCACATACTCGGCAATCAACAATGAAATCATAAACGCAATATCAGTTCTGTTTTGTTTGTATTGGCATAAACATCGCGGGAGAAATACGATTCTATTTTATTCAGGTACACAAATAATATAATTTTTATGCAGTTGACAAAATCGCATGCGTGTAGGTGTTTACAGTTTGCTGGTTTTCAATCAACTGAACAGGTAAAAACAAGAAATCACGCACCAACAATGCAATCTACATCAGTGCAATCTCAAAGTATCAAAATATTTTGATATTGCTGAAATCTCGATTGCAACCCGAAGTGAAATCAGAAACACGAATACTAACGATGCAATTTGCCAGATTGCGGAAACAGATTGCATTGTGAGTACCTACCTTAAGGGCATATGTAAGTACAAGCCTACGTATGTTTGTATGGTACTGCATACTTACATATGTATGTATGTATGTATATACAATAACATTTTAAAATTAAAACAAAATAGTGATGCATAATCGAACGCTATAAAATGGGTATTTGCCTACCTCTGTACTCAGCCGAATATAAATGTGTTTAAATACAATTTTTTGTAACATATAAATTTTTTTTTTTGGTTTATTTATTAATAAAAAGTGAAACGCCTACTTTTTAAGTTATTTTTTAATAACATTATGCGTAATGATTTACTTTTTTTTCGACTCAAACAGACTACCTAGATAATCGATTCTTCGCTGTATGCATCACTAAACATAAAATGAGAGCGAAAGTAGCATGATGTTGCCAACATAAAATTACAAAAGAAGCAAAATCGTTTAATAGTTATGCATTAAACACATTCACCACAGCAGGCTACACGAACACACGACTTCAAATCCCGCTAGCAGTATTTGTCGCCTCGTAGCCGGCTACTTAATTATTTTGGAGACGGCAGCAGCACCATCTGCAGCTGATATTCAAGTACAAATACATTGTTCAGTATTACCACTTTTATATATTTTGCATTTATAAAAATTAATTACTCTTTTAAAATGTGCTTATTTCACGTAAAAGTACAAAAATGAATCAAATTATTCCTTACATCAATTTTTGGATATTGTTTCTGTTAAATAATATGAAATAATTGTTCAAAATCATTCATTCAACATTTTGTATTGCACTGGCAATACTGAATTTTCTCATTGTAGCCAACAAAATAGAAATTAGTTTAATTGGACTACAATGACAAAATCAGCATAGACAATAACCTGCCGCCATGTTGCCTTGCTGTCTTCAAAAGCATTAATCTCATATAAACATGTGTATTCTATAATTGACATTTGGTAGTCGGTAGCTTGCTGTGGTGAATGTGTTTAATCCTTTAATTCACTGATTTTAATCAGTTATGAATACAAATTTTTATTAGAGCTTAATAAAGCAAAATCTGTTTCATAAGTAATGTACAGATTAAAGCTGAAATAAGGAATTTTTATGAATAGACCGTATGTTAATAAAAATTTGTTCGGAAGTGATAAAAATTAACATTGTTAATATAACAATAACTTTAATTGAAACACCTTTGAAATCTAACAAAAATAAATGTTGAAAACAAAATAAATTAAAAAAATATTTAATGATATATTTAATAGAAAAGATTTTTCTGATTTTCCTTTAACTTAAAATTTCGTAGTTGTGTATAAAAAAAATCGGTACAAGTTCAAAATCAACTAATTATTTAACTGATATAATAATAAAAAAATTAATTGTATTTAGAAAACTTTTTTTCTGTGTATATTAAATTTTCTAACTGAACTTGTCTATAACTCTGTCCGATCTTTCGCATTCAAGCTCAAAACTGGTTGCAAGAAAGGTTGACTTATGTGATTTATGTCTAATTTTTTCTTATGCTTATTTTAAGAATTATTATTTTTTTTTTCAAAATAAATTGTTCTGAAATTTTTTTTCCAACTCTTAAGATTTGTTTTCAATAAACTTCTGCAACCACATTTTGCTGATATATTTTCTCTAGCCAAAAAAAAATATAATAATAATTACTAAATAGTATTGTGTTCATAGATAAATAATTTGTGTTGGAAGTGTTGCAAAAAACTTAAGACTTTCCAGCCCTGCCAAAATTGAAAATAATCAAAACACATTAGCACAATTCATAATCTTGTGCAAATTTTCTTGCATCGTGACTGTGAATTGGGCTATTAATTTGATAAAAAGCGGCAAAGTTAAAGCAGATAAAATCTGATAAAAAAATTATTTTGCAAGTCAATGACATTTTAACATTTTGTGTATTCTAATTCAACAGAGCATGTCCAAAAAAAAATCATGCTCTTTGGCAGCGATGCCAACTTGGTGCTTTTGGCACTATTTTTAGTGCTTTTTAAAGACTCAAAACGCCAAATTTTGAGCGTTAGTACCAAACTTAGAAAAAGCACTAAGTAGTGCTTTTAAGAAATTTGTGATTTTCTTAAAGTTATTTTAATAACATACTTGATGTATTGCTTTTTTCAGTGTAAAAAATACCTTTTACGTCTGACATATTTCGTTAAATAGAAAATAGCTTAATATTAAAGATTATTAAACATTGCTAAGCTTCACTCGTTAGTGCTTTTTACGCTATTAAGATCTCAAAATTACGCTTTCTGGTGTTTTTTTTTAAATTTTGATGTGCTTTGAGGAGCCAATAAAAAGTTGGCATCACTGCTCTTTGGGTCAAGAAAAAAAAATAACAAAGGTTCTTTCTCTATCTTTCTCTTTTTCTTTCTCATTTGTTTTTATATCAGCTGTTCTTTACAGTAATATTTTTGTTTACTTTACTTTTTCTCTCTCAATATTATGCCGACTTCCTTTTGTTTCGTTTCCTGTTTTGAGTTTGTTGTTTTTGTTTTTTGTTTTCGTTTTGATTGTTTTTTTTCGAACGGCTCAAGCTTATTATGATTGGTAAAGGTGTGAGTGTTGTCTCAAAGCAGCTGTAAAATGCTTAGTAACACAATTCTGGAACAAACTTAAATGGGAAAAGTGTTTTTTAACACTGTGTGACAGTGTGTAAACAGTTAATTTAAAATTATCTAAAGCTTAGAAATTGTTTAGGTTATATTTACGTGCTTTAAGCAATTTTTATTTAGTGACTTTTCACTGTAGAAAATTATAAATATTATTATGTATATGTATATCGTTACCTTAATACAGAAAGGCCCTAACTCATTATTTTTTTTATTTTTTGCATATTATTTATTGCTTTAATACCACGCATATCTAAAATTGTACAGTACAAACTTGCTGTGATATTTTACTTCAAAATTCTAAGAAATAAATATTTAGATTTGGAAATTATTCCTGATTAAAATTCTTAGAAATTTTAACGTATGCTGTGCTTCAGTCAACTTAATAATCAGAATGTTCTTTGAAACGCAAATCGTTACTCATTTGAACATTTAAACATTTACTGTCACATTAACAAAAATTCTACTCCCAACAGCTGCAGCATTTGCAATACATTAACAATTATTAGTAAAATTACTTTTGCTTTTTTAGCCTCTAGCATGAAGGCATGAATGGCTGAACTTTATTTAATTACGAAAAAGCAAAATTCGGTGTATTTCAGTTCCCAAAATCAAATACTTTTGAAGCATAATATCGTAACAGAGAAAATCTGCTGGGTTTTTTGTATTAGTTTCAAAGCCTACTACGCTTATTTTTCTTTTGTGATTTTCAAAAATATTATTATTTGTGAATTCTCAAATAGTTCTTGAAAGTCTGTGCATAAGATAAGAGGTTTGTGACTATTCAAAATGTGTGGTTGAAGTCTACTGATGATTTGTTACAGCAACAATGAAATATATAGACAACGCTGAACCACCAGCAAGTAGATTTCGGGTTGGGGTGGACTTCTGACAATATGTCGAATAATGGATTTCTTGAAAATCATTTGTGCATAAAACCATTTTAATAAGAATTTAATTATTTATTGGCAGCTGGCAAAGCGAACTATTTGAATTTCAATTAATAAGTTAAAGGAATAATAACAATAGTTTCTAACTTGTTGATAGTATTTTTTGCAAATATAACAAAAAACAACAAATACATTTTTTAGTTCGTTGAATAAAAATAAAATATTAAAGTAAATATATATTTCAATATTTTACTTTTATTTAACGCATATCAAACTGAATTCGGATATAAAAAATTTATTTGTTGTTGCTTTAGCATATCTAGATTAGGGTTTGGGAATTTTTCACTTCCCCGGGAAACGGGAATGAAAAAGTCTGTAGAAAAAGTAGAGGCTTGGAAAAAAGTTGAGTGTTCTTTTAACAAACACATATAGTGTGTATATAACACAACAATATGGTATGTATTAAGATTCAATTAAGCCTGCGATAATCATAGCCATACAAAACAGCTGTTAGAAAAAAAAACTTATGGGCAGCACTGTATTTGATTATAAGTGACTCGCCATAACGCCAAAGCTACTACCATAACCATAACCATAACCAGAATCATAGCCATAACCATAGAATCCAATCGAATTTTGGTTTTCACCGTCGCCATAAATAGCTTTTTGAGACCCTTTGCTCCTTAAAGGATCTAGGGGAATATATGTAATTAAATGTTTGCTATTTAGATAAATTTGTTGCGGCACTTTTGTTTATGGTGATGGCAGCACTAATAGGTGTAGCAAGCATATATATTTTTGTGGTTATATCAATGGTTGTGTCTTTGGCGTTATGCCCAATTTTATGCGTTAAAAAATGTTTTAAATATTGTACCGATTTATTGGTTTACTGGTTTAAGCACATTTACGGTCCTTTTCACAATGTACAATTAAAAGGTAACAAGGACTTTAACTGCAACTTTTGTATGAAGAACTGTCAGTTAAAGTTCACGTTAACTCTTAATGTTGCATTGTGAAAAGGGACGTTAAAAAAAGATTAACTTGCATTGATGTAAAAAATTATACATTCATACATTAAGTTACATAAATTGTTATAGTTATTCGTTACTCTCAATTAAATATTTTCATATTTCATTTAAACAAAATCCAAATACTACCTGATTAGTCGATGCCATCATCGCAAAAGTGGTGTAACACCAAAATTTTTTTTAATTACTTAATTGCTCTATTTATTACTTATATATATTGTACCGTATATTTTGTACTGTGTAAAAACGTTTTATTTTCTTTTAAAATACCAAAAAAAAATGGCTTACTCTAGTTTTGTATTGATAGATATATATATATATATATATATATATATATATATATATATATATATATATATATATATATATATATATATATATATATTTATCAGCAGAATAGCAATCAAAAATAAATGTGTGTTACACCTTTTTTTGCACTGATGGCCTCTTCTATTAAATAAGATTACTCTAGTTCCTAGTCTTCAAAAAAATATTTCATAATGATTTTTTTTTGATGGCTAAAGTTGACATAAACTCCAGAGTTTCAAAAGCAATATTAAATACAAATTTACTTGATTTAGAGCAAATGAAAATATAAAGTTCACTAAAAGAAAATAATGCTTTTATTATAGATATTTTTGCTACTAAGAAGCAGACAAACTATTCAACATCGCTGATGCAAAAGCATACACAGAGAAAAACTACCAATGTAAAATCACCATGCAAAAAGTTTGATTCAAATTCATTCAAATCATATTAAATTTACAAAAAATAATATGTTGTTTAAGTGTGTTGTTGTTTATTTGCGTTGTTATAAGCTGCAATACACTTTTTTACTTAGTTGAGTGAGTTGATTTTGTATTGTTGTTGTTGTTTTTTTTATGTTTGTAAACAGCCGACAAACTGCCGCTGGCTTACAAGCAAGTGTACTAGTCTTGCAGCCGGAGGATCGCAGGTTCGAATCCTGGAGTCAAGTCAAAGTATTTTGTATTGTTTTAACAAAAACTTTTCAAATAAGTTGTATATTAAATGATCAATGAAATAATGTTGAATTAAAATTTTAGTCATGATGGTAATTAATGCCCCTTATTATGAATGGCGTCGTCAACGTCGCATCGAAACGGTATTTAAAATTGTCAATTGTCTACTCTTTGTCGACAAGAATTGACTACTATTAACATGCTACATTAATTTACAAAGCCTCAGAGATTAGTAAGATATTGTTAATAAGAGCCAATTGTTGCCGATAAAGAGTAGACAAGCGACAATTTTTACTGTCGTCTTGATGTGACGTCGAGTTAATAAGTGTGTATCTAAAGAATATTAAAAGTTGTTGTGGCTGCAGGAGTAAGTACGTTAACTACCATGCGATGACTTCAGAGTTCAACTTTTGGCCGAGGAAGCCAATTTATATGCAAACAAAAATTTTTCTGATGCCTGTACCAAACACGCGTAAGTTAAATAATTAATAAAATTCAAATACTGCATTAAATTAAATTCATGTTGTTCCAACTTGCAATAACTTTGAGTCAACATGGTTCTTCATTTTGATTTTAACAGTACGTAAATGTTAAATCAACGTGAAATAAATTTATTTCAAAAGAAAAAATTTGCTTTGAAAATTATTTTAAATCATGTTAAATTAACATGAAACCGATATTAAGCAAAGTTATTGCCGAAAAAGATAAGATCAAACTTGTTTACGTAGATTTTAAGTTGAAATTTTTCTGTGTTTATGTTTGTTATCACGAAACAAAAATTATTTTTTTTTGTAACTCTATACCTTCTTTTCAAATCACGCTAATTAGCGTAAGTATTAATTAAAAAAAAAACGCAATAAAGAAACCTAAATTGGCATTTGTTTACTTTACATTAAAACATCCATACTTAAGCTTCAAAAAATAAACAAAAACAGAATAAGTTTGTTTTGCTATATTTTTTATAAAATTATGAAAACTTAATATAGTTGAGGCTATCAGCACAGCAGTGGTGTAACACCCACATCTAGTTATTTTAACAATTGCTCTTTTTGATTTGGAATTGCTTTAAAACGATTATTCAGCTCCATTTGCTTTGGAATAATAAAAGCTGGCTTACTCTACTTTTTTTTTATAGTATTGTAAATAATGTATTTATCATCAGAACTGCAACCAAAAAAAAAAAAAAAAACAATGTGGGTTACGCCACTTCTACACCGCATAGCCTCAACTTTTAGTTTTTGAGATTATATCGACATTTTCCTTTTGTCTTTGGCTCAGAAAAAAAAATAGTTTATTTTCCTTATGTAGAAAATTATACTTTATAAATTATCTTAAAGTGTCTTTAATGACAGATGTCCTTGCTCCCATATTTAAAATAATAATAAAAATTAAATAACACGCATTTAAGTGGCATCAAGAATAGACAAAAGAAAAAAGAACAAACATGATATAATGGAGTTTCAGGCATAATTAAAATTTTTGTGTTGACAGAAGTACTTACAGCGTTTTGAAAATGGTATAAATGTATGTATGTCAGAGAGGGGCCAATATATTTAAATGTAATAGAAATATTATTTGTAAAAAAACTCTTAATAACAAGCATACAAATTTATAAGGTTTCTTAAGGCAGAATTTCTCTGCAAAAACTAAGGGGAAAGATGCTGTAAAAGCTTTAAAAAATGTTCTACTTTTCTACTTCCTTTTTTTTTAATGTGAAATTGAAAGTTTAACAAGCCGCACAATTCATATAATATATGAAATAGATTTGAAAAGATTTAACTAAAAATATTTATGTAGATTGGTAGTGAAAAGAAGGTATTATTTAGTTGAATTAGAAGAAATATGCTTTAGCAATTTAATTACCAATCCAAAATGCTACAGATTTCATTTTGAATACACCGCAACTTGTATTTACTTGACAGATGACAAGTAAAAACTATATGCCTTTAATTAACATTTAATGATTTCTGCTACAACAAAGAAATTAAACAAATTTATTAAAATTCATTAGAAAAATGGTGAAAAATTTCGCAGTCAGACTTAAGATTTTTTTTGTGATATTTTGCACAAAGTCTTAGGGTGCGAACAGAGTGGCCGCCTGTTGCCGAGCCGAGCTCATAAACAACTGTTAAAGTTAATATTGGATTAATGCAAGAGTTTCATATGAGGTAACTGGTGTGATAAATGCTTTAACTTAAGCAAACATTTATGAATACTGGAGTTAGGTCTGAAAGCTTTTAAAGTTCAGTTAACATAAAAACTCAGACCTACCGACCATCAACAACATTGTATATTTTGCTGATTGGAGCTTTCAAATGCATCCAGGATTATCTTCAATGATAAATCGTTCGAAGCTTGCGTAAAAAAGCAGAATAGTGTCATTTGGGGTTCGGAAAACTCAAGAATTATTTTTTAAAACGTGGAACTATGTGGTGGTAGTTTTGGGCCTGGTGGCTGCATTGGAGACTGGTGCAGCTGTTAAGGTGAATTAAGTGTGCTACTGAAAAATAATGATTTTGTAGGGCCGAATTTGAAAGATATTGATAAGCACAAAATTTATTGTAAACAAGACGGATCTACACGACACACAGGTAATGATAATAGGGCTACTGTTTATATTTCTTGAACTGGCAACACTAATGTGAACAGCTAAAATCTGGCAATACCATAATAAAGTTTGACATTTTTAAAGCATAAACATACTCACAACGTTTGGATGTACAATTGCTATTTATTTTGTTTACAGTGAGCTGAGTTCAAAAAATCGATTTGAAAAAAGAAAATGAAAATTTCATGGGAAGGTTTCCGTTCGATTATTTTTCACAATTTTCAAGAAGAATAAGTCGATGAACTCAGTTCCTTGTATGGCGATGAAACACCATCAAAAACCATAGTATGTCGTTGGTGCAGTGAATTTAATCGTGGTCGTAGTTCCGTCGCCGACGAATTCCGTGAAGGTCGTCCAAAATCGGTTGCTGTGCCACAAAAATTCGATGCAGTGCGTGAACTGATAATGCAAGATCCTCATGTGATATATTAGGTAGCCGCAAAAGTAAAAAATGTCCAAACAACTGAAATTAAAAAATTTTCGCGAAATTTTTCACTTTTGCGGCTAACTAAACGGTGTAAAGAATCCTCCCTAGGAAGTTTATGTCTTCCAGAAAGTTGTTAACTAAGATTTGAAGCACATTTTTGTAGTGGATTGTTTCCTTGAATTCCCAACGGTTTGCTACCTATGGACCTGAACAGGGGAAGAAAAGTAAAAAATCGATTTTCTTAAATTTTTTCCGATATTGATATTGAAGATGACGTTTTTTATTTTATATGTTCTTTATGACAAGAGCTACAAATTTGCCTCAGATATCCGAACGGTTTGCAAGATATGAGCCTGAGAAATGCAAAAATGACATGATGCCAACAAATCTTTGGGGCCCACAAAGACAAAAGTGCAAAAAGTGCTTGGGGCAAAACTAGGAGACACGGATCTTTTTTTTCATCTTTTTTCATGTAGTGGTGTCTGTATATGGTTATATTGTCTCGTGTTGCACTGTGAAATTAAATAAATATTCCATGATTTGGCTTAAAAATACTCGTTCTTTACATATCGCAGGGTAGCCTAAAATTAAAAAAAAAAATATTTTG
Source organism: Tachina grossa (assembly GCA_949987645.1). Taxonomy (NCBI): domain Eukaryota; kingdom Metazoa; phylum Arthropoda; class Insecta; order Diptera; family Tachinidae; genus Tachina; species Tachina grossa. The sequence goes on along the minus strand of OX465276.1, from coordinate 33,592,211 downwards.
CTGATTTCATTTTAAAATTTATTTCTAAAAGCTTTTCACTTAACATAAACAAACTTGTTATAAAAAATTTTACATGTTAGACTTTAATATGGCCTCCTACTTTTACAAAAGGATTCTTTTGTTAAGTTTTCCATAATATTCACTCATTTTATAAAGAAGAATTGTGCTTTCCTTTTTAAAGCATTATAGTCCATACAGCTTGTATTTGTAATTTGTAATACTGTCACATTAAATTTATTGTGGTTTAATATATTTTTAAAATATTACCCAGTAATTTCACAAGCTTCACTTGCAATCGGTACATTTAGGCACAAAAGCCTTGAACTGCCGGGCAGTCTAAGCAAAAAACGTGCACACTCTTGTTAATAACAAACAATTTCAAGTAGCTTAAAGACTCTTAACATCATGTGTTGTGTCAAAAGTTCACTTTTCACAATATTTTCATTACTTTTCTTCTTCTTGCACAGTTTCCTGTTTTGCAGAAAAAATATATGCCACAGTAGAGGCCACATCCGTATTGGAATTTTAACGTTCTAAATAAATTTTAATACAAAAGTTAAGTAAATAGTTGAACTTTTGTAACAGAACAACCAACAACTGCACTAAGAGCTTAAGTTTAAGGGAACAGTGGGGCGACTAGTTGTAAAATATATAAGTAAGTTGGCACTTTAAAATTATTTAAATTATTGTAAATTACTTAAAATATTGAAGGGAAATTGCGGCACACAGAAAAATTTCACATAAAAGTCTGCGAAAAATAAGATCAATTTAACCTTTTTCGGCAATGATATTGCTTCATATGTGTTTCATGTTAATTCAACATGACTTACAGTTATCATCAAAGGAAATTTTTTCCTTTTAAAAAAAGTATTATTTTATTTATTCAGTTACTTTTTTTTTATACTAAAAAAACATTGAAATTGATTACTGAGGGCTTTAGCTGGATCCTACACACATTTAACTGTTGCTAATGCAGATCATTAGGGAACTTCTACGAAAAAATTTCTTAGAACAACTAGAGTTATTGTATTTAACTAACTAATGAGAAGCTCAACAAATATCAAAGTTGAAACAATAACTCAATAATCAACATGTCGAGAGCCTATATTCAAAACACGTCAACTCAAATTTGGTCAAAATGAGTTTCCGATGGCAAAAAGCTCCCCTTTGCTATATTCATGTGTAGTATAAATTTCGAATCAAAAAAATTATTTTTTTTCGTTTTATATAAATTTTTCTTATTCTGCTATCTCAAAGTATAATTTTTTTTGGTGAAAATAAATGCTAACTCCCATGTAAATTTCCAATATTTTTAAAAAATTTGTAATTGATTATAAATCTACCTCATGTCTGATTGCATTTGACATGCTGAACACGAATCTGGAAAGGATTTTGAGATATGGTCACTTTTAATATATTAGTACAGTGGGGTTCCGATAAAAAAAATTGGTAATGTATGTATAACTTTTAAACTGTTAATCGAATAGAAACATTATGTATGGACCGATTATAGTCAATGATATAAGCTTTCGGAATTGATAATTTGAAGTGACCCTGTTACACTAGAAAGTGAGATAGAGAGTGCTAAAGCTGAAGAGGCTTTCATTCAGGTTTAAGTTATTTTTTATGGTATTTTAAGTTTTTTCTTGTAGATTTTCAGTTCTTGTATCTAGTATTGAGTAAAAGATTTCACAAATTGATTAAAAAATAATTATATTATAAAAAAATTTTATTTTTTTTCCAACAAAATATGCAAACTCTAAGAAAATATTTAAAATATGCTATCTCATAAAACTACGTAAACCAGTGCAAAATAAAATATTTTTTGCAGACCTATAAAGTAGTAAGCATATTTCAACCATATTATGGAAGACACATCATTTATTTTTACAATAATGAAAAGTTAGATTGTTTGAGTTGACGTATTTTGAATATAGGCTCTCGCTGTTCTTTATTTTCTTAATTTACCTTTTGCCAGCCCTCTCCCTTTTCAAAAGAAAAGTGAAATCGTTTATTTGCCATGCTAAATGTTAAATGAAAAATCAAAACAATCAGTTGTTACACAACAACCAAATTCATTTGAAAGTGTTAAGAGAAGCATATTTTTGTTTCTAATTTCAGTAAAATAGTTTTGAGCATACTAGTAAGTAATATAAATAAAGGAGAAAGTCTTTTATTAAATTGAACATATATTTATGATGGCGCCTTAAGATATGATAAAGGCTTTGTGGTAGAAATTTATTATGAAAAAGTATGTGAAAGTGGCAAACCAAAACGTTATGAGTTGAAAAATATGCATAAGCCCACAATTGTGAAAATCCTGTAGGTCATATATATTTGGGCTCGAAATATGAAATAAATATTAAAAAATTTTAACAAATATGCAAGACCTTTTCACTAGTTCAGTTTAATAGCGTTCCAAATATGTATATTGCATAAATATGCAAATTTAATTCATTAAATATCTAGATAAAGTGTATTTATGAACACTTTTATAATTGTGACGACATGTGTACACATAGAAAAAAATTTTAACTTAAAATCTACGTAAACAAGGTTTATTTAAGCTTTTTTGGCAATGATTTTGCTTCTAACATTTATAGTAATCCTCAAAGAAAATCTTTCCTATTGAAATAACTTTATTTCATATAGATTTAACATTCCTGCACTGGTAAATCAAAATAAAGAATTCTGTTGAATGTACATTCATTCAAGTTGGAACAACATAAAGCCGATATTGAAATAACGCAAAGAACCATGTTGAGAACCAAAGTTATTGCAAGTTGAAACAACATGGATTTAATTTAGAATTTTTCTATGGAACTCATCATGTGGTAGTCAAGGCGCTTTCCTCTGCAACCACAACAACCTTAAATAATCTTTAGATACACACTAATTATATATCATCATGAATAAAATTTTAATTCAACATTATTTAACATGATTTCAAATTAAAATTTTTGCATGTTGATTTTACATTGTAAATTTTTTTTCTGCGTGTAGGTTTTTGTTTATTTTTGCATAAATCCTGTAGTAAAACTGAATTATTAATTTTTTTTACTACTGTTCCCAAATATGTATATTATTATTAAATAAGTAAAGCTACGTTCACACTCGTCAAACATTTGCCCAAAAAAGCGTAACTAACAAACACTAATAAAATAAGTTTTGATCCAGACACTTGTTTATCATATTAAACAGTTTGGAAGACAACTAATGGACAATGTCATAGAATCCAACAATATTGGCTACTTTTTAACTTGACAAATTTTTTTTTCTGAATTGAAAGATTTTTCATTAGCATTTGGTGGTTACGCTTTTTTGGGCAAATGTTTGACAAGTGTGACCGTAGCTTAAGTAAACAAGAATGTTCTCGTTGTCTTATATTTTCCTTGATTATATAAACACATTACGAATAAATTATGTTCAATGTTTTCTATTCCCTAAAGATAAAATACAAAAATCAATATTTTTCCTAGCTGAACATTTGTCATGGACAAATTAAAAAAAAGAAAAAGAAACAACAAGAAAACTGTATGTGTGTGATTTCGAGGTCAATGTTAAATTGCTTTACAAGTTTCCTTGTTTTCCTTAACCATTTAGTTTGCTACTTATAAACTCTTGGTTTTTATTCTTTGCATTGTAGTTTTGCGCACAAAGCAGCATCACTTTGACACTTGAGCTTAATAAGTTGGTTCAACGTTGCAAGTTATAACTTTGGCATGGGGGCGAAACAAAGGATTAAGCAGGAATAAAACTACTTAAAGTATATTTTAATTCCCTGTTATTCATAAATGGCAATAAAGCAAATTGTAATTAACTTCTTTTTTTACTCTCCTTCTTTCTTATTTCTTTAAAATTAAACGCAAGTGCTTAAGGCAGGAAGCAAAGAGTACATACATACATAAAAACATTTTGTAATTTCCATTTGTCTTCAACTAAGTTAATATTATGCCTCTTAATAGTGTTTTCACACTGACATGGTTTTAATTAAAGTTGGTTTTAACGTTAAACCCAACTGTTTAAACCTGGTTTTACCACACAAATTGTTTTTGTTAAAACCAAATTAAAACCATTTTGGAATTGGTTTTAAGTTGGCTTTATGAAATGCAACCTTGTTTTCGCTGTGATAAATTCAGTGCTGCCAAGTTGAAATGACCGATAGCAGCTGATAATGTTTATGCCAGTAAATAGCAATATATGGCGCTTGAAAGATTTTCAACTTAAAAATGGATGCAGCACAAACAATAATCAAAAAATTATGGGAAAAAAAGAGTTTTTTGTAAGGAAAACAAAGAAAATATTTTCATTGAACTCTGGAAAGTGAAAATAGACAATATGACTGCCATTCATCTGCCTATAGAAAAGGTTTATCTTATAATGTATTTATGCATTTTTATATATATTTATATTATATATATTTTATTTTTATTATATTTCCAAGCACTTCTTCATTCCGTATAAGAATTTCCATAATTAAAAAAAAAAATTTATTTGCAAAATATAAAATAATTTCCATTTAAAGTGCATTGTAAAATATCTCAGTTTTTCATATTAACAAAAACTGTTGTTGTGCAGTTTGTACAACGAGTGTTATTAAAAAGCAGAAAAAATGCAACAACGAATACACGCATTTCTGCAGGAGATTTATTTTATATTGAGCAAAGTTATTAGACAGTCTGTGAGTTAAAACCTGAATTTAACAAACTTGCAGTGTGAATACAAAATCAGCTGTTTATGGTTTTAACGTTAAAACCAGGTTTTAACTTTCAGTGTGAAAACACTATAAGGTCAACGACATTCTGGATAAATGATAACGAAAATAAATGTTTTTCGTTAAAAAAAAAACAACAAGTTTAAAGTGTATGTGGTTAAAGTTTAGTTTTTTTTTGTGATAGATATGGCTCGATATTAAAGGAGTGCATTAAAACAAGCTAGTCCGCCATCTTGGTATTAGAATGACGTTACACAGAACAAAATATATGTGGTACAAACAATTTACAGTCTTAGGGCACTGCTACACGTTCAATATACATATATTGAACGCGGTCCAGTATCGCGATCCATATCGCAGAATGGCCTAAACTATGGAATCCAGATCGCGGATCGCGGATCGCGTGATAAATATTGAACATTTCGCATTTTCATGATATTATATCGCGATACGTTAATAAGAAGTGAAATAAAACAAATAAAATTAAAGACGCAATGCAAAAAATTTAACAAAAAAAAGTAAAAAAGTTTATTACATTTGTGTAAAGTTCTGGGTGGAATCGGAATTAACGATCGAAAAAATTATTTTGAAAGATTTTATTTTTAATTTGGTGGCATTGCCGGAGTTGTGGGACATTTTTTTAATAAACGATCCATACAGCACAAAAATAACGTTAATACTGACTCGTGATCCATCAATCCATAAAAATATCACAATAGCCCAATTCACAATCTTGTGCAAATGGTCTTGCATCGTAGCATGTGCAAAATGGTAAAGTATACTGTAGTATATTGATACTCACCACTTAACAATTATTAGTGGTGGGTATTAATATACTATACCATTTTGCACATGCAACGATGCAAGAGCATTTGCACAAGATTTTGAATTGGGCAAATATATATTGCCATTTTGCTCATACTACGATGCAAAACTATTTACACAAGATTGTGAATTCAGCTAATACAATTCATAATCTTGTGCAAATATATTTTTAACCGACTTCAAAAAAGAAGGAAGAGGTTATCAGTTCGTCTGTAACTTTTTTTGGACATTGTTACTTCATAACTCGATACATTTTAGACCGTTTGTAAAAAATTATATTTTTTTCTCTGAGAGGGTATAGCTTCCAATTGGTCTCTTTTGCACAAAAGTGGGCGGGAACACGCCAACAATTTCTTTGACTTGATTTTATGATATGCTGCTTATTTGATTGCAGCGAAACGTAGAAAACGCCTTTAAATCTGGTAATAACACAGTTTTAAAGTTGATATTTAATATTTTATTTTAAGACGTTCTACTTTACCGATTTTTGCGAAACTTACCACATATTTAGAGTTTTAGAATAGACAAAATCTTCAATTTAAAAAAATGGGCGGAGTTACGCCCATTGAAATTTAATATTTTTTTTAAGTGGTTATACTTAATGGATTTTTACAAAACTTAACAAACACCCTGAGTTCTAAAAACAACACAATTTTGCATTTAAAAAAAAATGGGCGTCGGCACGCTCCACAAAATTTACTTTTATATTTCACGTACTTCTTAACCAACAGATTTAAATTTTTTTCCATGTTTAGTATCATAATTTTTTTTAAGAAAGAATTATTTTATTAAAATTTTATAACAAGAAATATATCTTTGTATTAATAAAAAAGCTTTTCCTCAATTGTCTTATTTTTTTGCAGATTTAAATAAACGCAGGACTATTTAAGCAAAAACTGGAGCACATCCTTTCGGAAGAATATCAAACATGAAATTACAAGGTATGCAAATAATTTGTTATCAAATTTATTAATAATGCAAATACTTAAATGACTTATCTACCTAATATATTAATGCAAGGGAAAATGTTGGCTTAAATGGTAACGTTCAACTTTACCCTAGCTACAACTTTGAGAAATATTGTTAGCCAAAAAATTAGGAGTCCCTGGAAGTTATTCTTACAAAAATGGAAAAAAATATATTTAATTTTGTATAAAAAGTGCACGAAGAAATTATTTTTTTGACATAAGATCTAGTATACATCTGTGCGGTAGACTCTTAGCTGCATTATTGCTATATATAGTTTCGAGCTATCGCTAAGTCTGAATAAGCTGTTGGTCAAAAACTAAAGACACCATTTTTTGAGGGCGCACTAATTTTCGAAATCTTTGGAGGCTCATACAAAATTGGTTTGTGTTGTAACTATTCATCAACTTTAATATGACAGCACCACCTTCAGCTGTCAACTTTTAGTTGTCGCTGAATCAATGTTCGTTCTGTCATCTTGCAGTTTTCATTATTAAATTTACTACTTTCATTATTTCAAAATGAAGTGCATTGTATTTTTAATGCCGAAATCTTTGGAGGCCCATAAAAAGATTTTTCACCAAAATCGCCAAATTGAGTATAAGGTCTTACTAATCCTTTTTAGTACTATCGATCCTACAATGTCCAGTCTTCATTTGTTGCACAGTGTAATAATCAAACCTTTTACAATAAGTTTTCACTGTCTATTGAAACTATTCAGAAACTGCTTCAGAACAGAGTTGTATTTTTTTTTCGAAAGTTGGGTGACTCCTAAAAAGGGATTTTTGGAAATTATTAAAGAAAATAAAATAATTCTGTGTGGTCCCCTAATGAAATCTAATATTGTATGAGTTATTAGAGAATCTATGAATACTTTTAAAAGACAATAATAATTCATTAGATCAGATAATTTGTTTGAGCAGCAACGAAATGCATCCAGACGAGCTTAACCAACAACAAATAAATAAAAAGAAACTAAATTTATTTTTCTTCAAGAAAAGCCAGATGTAGCTATATATAAGCAAATTAACTAACATGTGCATAATTAGTAAAGAACAATCGACAATGGCAAGACCGTTGTAAATTTAGAGATGGTAAAATTGAGCTTTCATTACAGAAAAAGCTTTCAGCAGATTAAAATACGATGAATGAAAACAATTCACATATTCCATTTACAAAAAAGTTACGTATATAAAGCAGAAATCTACGTCAACTGACACCACGCACAGTGGACCAAACACAAAAGAACACTGATGGTGGAGGTGTAGTGGCCTTCGAAAACAGATAGGAGGTGATCCGCTCTACCAAGTGTTTGTCAGAATATTTACAATTAACTTGGGTGTTATTTGTTCATTAATATGAACAAATTAATACATGTAATTTGGCTTACAAAGTGATACGAACTTTAGCCTTATCAAATCATAAATATAGAAACAAAATAATTTTTATTTTTTGTCAGATAGAGTTAATTGTTTCTAAAAGAAAACATTCACAGCAACTACTCACTCTTGCAAAAATAATTTCCCGGTATTGTTCATGTGAAAAAATTCGTTAACTTTCATGTGCAACTGATGGGTTAATTGATAATTGATATTGAAAATGTCTTGAGCAGGCAACATTTTTAATGTGTTTAATTCTAAAAAAGAAAATATTTACATGAGAAAAATCATTAAACCAAAAGATAGCATAGATAATTACTTTAGAGTTTCCTAGAAAAAATAATACAATAAAAGCTTTTTAGTCAGGTTTTTTTTTATTTGTTAATTAAGTACTTTTTTTTAAGAAAATAATATATTTGCGTTTTATGCAATTCTAGTGAAACTTAAACCTAATGTGTATAGAAGTATTATTTTGAAAACTTTTACATTTCAAGCGTTTCCTTTTTAAGAATTCTTTCAAGATTTCTTTCAATAGGGACTTCCGAGCTTTGACACTTGATAGCGACCATATTGTCATTATTGTGAATTGTCATTTGTCACAGCACTGTTGTGTGAAAGAGGTATGCATTGAATATTTCACTGATAGAACATAGTAGAGAGTGCTTTTATGATTGTAACGTTGAAAGATGTTTTCTGCATTCATCAACCGATCTGACAAGTCAAAATCAAACCTACTTACTTACTACCTTTGGCAAAAAGAAATTACCAAAGCTCTTAACAGGTATGCGATTTTATACAGAAAAAAAGGCATTTTCATTTTGAACACTCTCAGCTATATGCCTGTGCATTTGAAGTACATCAAGTTGCTTAGATGCTTTCACTAAATACTTTTCTTTTCCTCTTTGTTTTTTTTTTGTATATCTCTGCTTTGAATAGCAGATGAGGGATAATGTATCACTTACCAATTTTATCCCTCAGGATATTATTGTATTATCTGTAACTGGCTGGCGAAAAGAATAAATAAACAAATCTAGTGTCTGCAATGGCAAATTTGTTTGGAAAACATGAACACATGGTTGTGCAGGTCTATTCTGTAAAATGAATGATTTCAAAAAAAAAAAGAATAAAAATTCAAATACAATCAGGGGTCTTATCGTCGCTTTAAATAACGATCTAATTCGATCACTTTTTTCAGTTTGAGGTTATGGCTTTCTATATCGAACCATATTATTACATTGTTGGATAGCAAATGCCACTAATCTCAAACTGATAAAAAAACGTGATTAGGAGCATTAGACTTAAATTTTTGACAACAAGGCTCCACAGTGAACTAAGAGTTTAAGGTGTAGTTTCCACATTACGAGGAGACAACATCTCTAGAAAATTTTCCACCCTGTATCTACAACCCAGACAACCGACTTAATTATAAAATTTATACGAAAACCACTAATTTTTTGCATCTGCCTGCAGCGTTACCGTTGTGCGACTAAAGTCGCATTTTGCCCCTTTTTCAAATGCCTTGCCACTTTTTATGCCCCTTACTATTAAATCCCCTTTTAGCATCATTTGCATTATATTGTGCCCCTTTTTGTTCAAATTCAAATTTAATTTGACAATAAATGTACGCAGATTTGTATAGATTCTACCACATTAAACAAGATTTTATTTTCTATGTGTTAAACTTCATATATAAAACATACACCTTGGTATGAATCTTTTCATTTGTGTAAGATTTTTAAATTATGTACGAGTACAATTGCACAGTGATACTTGATAATTTTAACTGTATTTTCGACAGCTTTGTGAAAACCAAGTTTAAGGCTGTTCTGTAAACTGATCGAGTTGAAATCGCACGATTTTATAAAACTAAAACAGCCAAACACTTGGCAAATTCCCAAAAGTAAATGTTCGAAAAATATCCGAGTTTTTACCACAAAAAATACTTATTTTCAGAGCAAAGTGACTATTGCTGATGATAAGTTGCAACTACTTGTTTAAGTCAATGAACAAATTGGCCAAATTAACGCAAAAATATATCCAGATTCAGCAATTGTAAGGTCGGTGAATTACACCTTATTTCATCTTTATAAAAAAACTTACAAAAAAAAACAAAAAATATAAAGCGTAAACTTAAATTAGTATTGCTAAAAAATTTTCAAATATACTGAAAGTAGACACTTGTCTGCCCATGCTGTCTGCCTTAAATTTACTTCAAAACGATTTGAAAGAATGGATTGCAAGTGAAGAACTTATTAATAAATACAGATGTACAATTTCAAAAGAATTGATATTTAAGGCATTTAATGCAGTAATCAGTAATTGTTCACGTGACTTAGTACAGGCTTCATTATTCTTTAATTTCTGTTAATGTTCTGTGCTGTGCCGTTCTGTTTCTAAATTTTAATAGTTACATTTTATGTTATAACTTGTCACCTGTTTCTGAGCAGAACGGCCACAGATTTCCACTGAAGTAATGAGTTCATCTTTTTTTATGTTTCAAAATAATTTTACGTTTTTCTGATAAAAATTAAATTTTTTAAATTTTAAAAGCATAGTCACAATTTTTATTTTATTTATGCTGTCACTTAGAATCACTTAAACTTTTTTGGATTTTCACAGGTTGAACCGTAACAGAACAGAAGGAAACAGAAAAACTAACGACTTATGTAAGATTTCCAAAAGCAAAAAAGAGTCAGCTCTGCCACAAGTTAGAATTTTTACTTGCAAATAAAACGTACGAATAAACTTATATGAGTTCTCATAAAATTAATGTTTGTGTAGTTTTTATACATGAGAAATTTGTTTTTATTGTTTGTTTTTAATAAAAATAGCTTAATAAATATGTTTGTTTCTTTAATTTTTCTTGATTTTAAAGTTGCCCAATTTTTTCTTAGAAATCCCTTTTTTGTGCCACTTTTTTTTTTTTTTTGAAAATCAGGCTGTCTGCTTGAATTAAGGAGACTTTTCTAGATAAGTTTACTGTTTGTAAATGTACATACTGAACTTTTACTCCTCATTGACTAACTGCCTGTCACACGATGTCACCAGCAAACGTTCGATCGACAACTTGTATTAAAAACAACAATAACATTTGAATTTTTTTGTTGTTTTCAATATAAGTTGTCGATCGCACGCTAGCTGGTGACATTTTGGGACAGGCAGTAAGAAGTGAGAAAAGCAAACAACCTAAAATTATGCTACGAATATTAATACAATTTAAATTTCAGGCCCTTATTTTGATCAACTTTCGTCCTTTGACTGAAGTCGAAAGTACTGATCGAACGAATTTTCCTTTGGTATTATGACGAGCATTTGATAAATAATATCCTTATTGTGAATATAACTCAGACTGATTTTTAAGATTTGCAAACAACTTTACCTAAAATTAAAACCAATCGTTTTTAATAAGTTTTCATATTAAAATGCTTCATCGAAAGCACAATTCTGTTCGATAGAAAATTCGTTGCTCAACGAGATTTTCGATGCTCATAATATGAATTGAACATTCGATTTTCAATATTCGATAGTCAGCGAAGATCGAAAATCGAATGCAACTCATAATGAGAGCCTTGTTTAGTCTCTTTTGATATACGACTACATTATTTCATTGTTCTCTCTTTTTTTTTATTGGTCTTGATTTTATGAAAAGCATGCAACAGTATTTGCTTATCCGTCAAGTAAAGGTTCATTAGTTGTTGTAGTGTGGAAGCAAATTGCACTATTGCATACCGATTGACAATAGTGTCAAATGAAATGAAATATTCCCAGCAAAAATTTATACATCACCATCTGAGCTGCTTGCCATATAATGACTTACTTTTTTGATTGCCAAATTGAAGTATTCGCTTAAAAAACACATTGCGTAAAATATTAAAAATAGGAAGCAGAAGTTGAACATCTTCATTGGATTTTAAAAGATGATGTGATAATATTGCCAAAATATATTTTTTTAAGACGTTTTTTTTATTTATTGTATATCTTCAATTATGAACTAACAATAAGTATTCAAATCTTAATCTAAAGTATAATTATTAGGCCCAACCAATGTCAAACATAAACTAAGTGATAGTTATTAATAATCATAAGTAGTGATAAGCAATAAAAGGAAAAAAGTGTTTTCAAGCAGCTTCATCATCTGGAGTGTTGAATGTTAGAGCCCGTGTATCTCTCTTTTTTAAGCGGATGTGTCCAGTAAAGTTCAAAATATTACGAGCAAGCGGATTAGGATGTGACTCGAGTTTTGTTAGATATTTGCCTGCGTATTTTGCAATTTCTTCAGTCACTAGTGGCATATTCAAATCACGATGTATATTTGAATTTTTGATGTACCATGGAGCCGATGTTATCATACGTAAAATTTTGTTTTGCTATCGTTGAATTTTCTCTAAATTTGTAAATATGTATCAAAGAACTGTAATGAGTACCTGTTTTTATGATTTAAGATACTCGCTTAAAAACGAGTTGCGGTGTAGTTAATACAGCATGTTGTTTTTGTATCTGCTCGCCATACTCGTAAGAATTTGTGTTTGAACATACGAGCCTGTATCAATCATAATGCAGTTTATACACGTTGTCTGTTTAGTATTGTTTCCTAAATATTTTTTTTCAACACTCGGCAATGGCATTCGTACATCTGATAAACAACACGAGAAATGTTTGTGTAGGAATTTTGAAGACACACACTTAAGGCAGAATTAGTTTGTACGTGCTGTTCTGTTCTGAATCAGCTGTTTTGTTTCTGTTGAGTTGAAAATCTGTATGTGTGGTTAGTTTTTACTTTTTCGTTCTGTTCTGTTGCGGACAAATCTGTAGAAAATAGAATTCAACGTTAAGTGACAGCCAAAAGTGTGTATGTATTAGTGTTTTGTGATATTTTGTGTACAAGTGTAATCAATTCTATAGGTTGCCAGCTGATTTTTTTTTCACAGACAAAGTAGTTAATTGCAAAGTATTTTATACTGAAAGGAACGGCACAGAACAGCAACAGAAAGTAAAGACTAATGAAGCCTTTACATTATTAACTAGAGTTATAGTTCTCAGAGTTCATAAGTATTTACTCTCAGCATTCGTCAATCGTATTAATAATTAAAGCAACGTTGCCAGAAGGTTTTGGAAAAAATCAATTATTGTATATTTAAGTAAATATGTAGGGCTAAATTCATAATGAAATAAAATGTATTTAAAAGGAATTATAAGAAATTTTTTCATAGAACATTTTAATTAAAATATATTAAGAATGCGACAGGCTTATGATATTAACTGCCAGTTTATAGAAGCCATGTAAAAATTCTCGTGTATCTATTTATATTGAAAACAAAAACAAATTAGAGTGCTTTGTTTTTGTTTTCAATATAAATAGACAGACGAGAATTTTTACATAGCTTCTATAAACTGGCAATAAAAGGAGCAACTTTTTATGTAACGTTAAAATCACAATTTTTTAAAAACAATTCCACAAAATATTGCATAAAATCATATTTGCTATTTTATAAACAGTAGGTTTGAAATAAATTTTGTTTTTTATTAAGTTTATTTTAAGTTTAAATTTGTGAGAAGTACACAATACGTTTTTATCTTTGATCTTAAAATAAATAATTTTGAAATATATAATAAAACAGGCACTAAACTAAACTAAATCATCAAAACGGCTAAAATCGTCAAACCTACAACAAATCATGAAATCTGGCAGCCGCGGCTGCAGTGAATGTTGAATAGTAATACACAAATATATATCAAATGAATATGTGTTGAATGGTGTTCTTACGAGCTGATCGTAACACCAAAGTAGTGTTAGTTAAATACAAAGAAGTTACCTAATACGAAAATAGAAAAAACACGAAACCTTGCTTAGAGTGGATGTGCTATTGTTGTTACTTTTTTCTGCGCTCTTACTTCTTTCTGTAATCAACGCAAGTACAAGTTAAAAAGTTATTCTGTATGTTTTCATGCATGAAGCTCGCTGTATATGAATAATGAGCGAATAAAGCAACAAATCAATAAAAGCGAGTGCTGAAAAGTATTCGAGACTAAAAATCATATAGTAAACAGTGAGTGCGCTCGCGAGTGTTATGTATTGTTGGAGATCTCTGATATGTATGTAGATATTTTAAATAAATTTTATATATTTCTAAATTGTCTATTTGTTTATTTTAAACTAAAAATGAGTACTTATATTTTAGAAAATTATTATTTAAATATAAATATATATATATATATATATATATATATATATATATATATATATATATATATATATATATATATATATATATATTTCTTTAATTTTCGGTTTTAATTAAAGTTCATCAATCAAAACAAATGAAATTTTTCTAAATATAGTAATTATAAGTAACAATACAGGCACGGATATGAATAAAATGTAACCCATTTCAATTGAGTTTATAAAACAAAGTTTACAAAATTTCGTAGTAAAACAATGGTTTTTTTATATTTATTTATATTTTTCTCATAAAGTTATTATTTATTTAATAAAACTGTACTCAAACAACGGCATATTTAAAAATAAAATTATTTTTTTTTTCGTCTTAAAAAAGAACTTCCAGCAAGAAAAAAATAACTATTTTCCACAACGAAAAAAATAATTAGTTCCTGCAATAAACAACATAACTATTTCTCAAGAATCGATTATTTTATCGCATGCGATATTTTTTTTGGTGCGAATTTTGCACTGAAAGGGGTTTCTTAATAAAAACTTTTACTGAGGCCAAATCCTTTTTCTGAACTGTATTATTATTTTTATTTTTCGAGCTCTATGAGGGAAATGGCCACTGCGTCAAACCCTTCTTCCTCAGCGAATCAAACATAGTGGAAAATGAAGACAACAAATCATTCTAATAAACTGCCATTCCATACGATTCGAAATTTTAAAATATTTTCTAATAAACCCTAGCGAAATATTTCTTAATTTCATTTGATAACGAGTGCCGTAATTTACTCCCTGCTGTTAGCTTAACATTTGCTTGTTAGGTTAATGTTAAGTCGTAATAATCAAAGAATATTTGAGTGTCAGATGGCATGCTAAATTTAACATATTTACATATTTACATATTTGTAACATGTTAAAAATGGTCCTAAGTAATATTTGGGCTGTATAATATACAAAATGCCATCCCCAAAAATTTTAATTTAGAAAGTAGAAGTTTTAAAACAATGCGATCTACAGAACAGGCCAATTTTGTCTTTAAAAAATAAAGTAAATTTTACGAACTTTTTATTTCTAAAATGTTACGCTATTGTTTATGTTTTTTTCGTTTTGTTTTTGCTATCTTTGCAAACAACGTTTTATTTTACTCACACAAATCCCCTGTTAGTATTTTTACAGACAGAAGTAAAAAAGTTAAGCTGAATGGAATTTTTGTATGTAAAAATTAAAAACATTGGGTGAATGTAAACACACATACATACATGTACACATATACATATATATATATATATATAAATGTATTGTGTACGTTTGTAAGTTAATATTTAATCGCAGTAAAGCACAAAATAAATACTCAGACAAACAGTTAAACACACACACACACACACACACACACACATACATTTATGCTTAATGTGATGTATAACATCTCGAGACCACAATTGATGGGAAGGAAATTCAAAACAGGATTTTTGGCAAAATGGCATTAGCATTTTTGTCTATTTTATAAATTTACTTAGATATATTTTTATTTTTCTTTATACGTTGAGTGAAGAAATAATATTTTTGCAGGAAATGTTATTCAAATTTGTATGATAATGCTGAACTGGAAAAAATTAACAATTTGATATTATTCCGATATTTCAATGAAGATAAATATTTATGGCACAATATGCAAATTCGAATCACTAAATCAGCACTACGATGACGTCTCTAACAATTGCGCAAGTTAAAATCTTATCTAGCGATGAGATTTCTGATATGGAATAGTACTTGTGCGAATAAATGTATACAGAAATCATGGTTAACTTTAATGTGCCGCAATTTTGTGATAAGCAAGGGATAAAGGTTAAGAGCTTAAAGTTTTAAATTATAAAGAATAAAAAAAGAAAACAACATAGAAGATATATGGCAGAGAAAAGTTTCTAAATAAATGTACTTAATACAATGGCAGTACAATTAGTTATATTCGCTTCATATCATTGGGTAGTATGAATCAAAAAAGTATTTGATTTTTACTTAAAAATTTGTTGCAAAAAACACAAATTTAAGTTTAAAACTTAAACACTACAATCGCAAATATGTTTGGAGTCTTAAAACAAATTTTTAAGTAAAAAGCAAATACGTTTTTTTATTCATACTACCCAATGATATGATGGCAAAAGTATCGTCTTAAATACTCTTTCAGTATTGGCCGTCAAACAATTAGGAATACGTTTAACCAAAAATAAAAAATACGCTCATATACAGACACTCGCATTAATTCTAAACCGTATACGTATAACTATTAACATCCAACAACTATGTTTATACTTACTTTTTAAATTAAGCAGCACAAACAATTGTAGCCAGGGATGATAAATGAGAAAACCAATTTCGCATCAATTAGTTTGTAAAATTGTACTTTTTCGACCCTAATAGTACTAAACTCATTTTTTATTTTTGCGTTTTAACTTTTTTTATTATAAAGGGTGTTTTTTATTGAGGTATAGAACTTTAAGTTGGCATCACTTTTTTAACTGGCGGCCATTTTGTCAGCTGTCAAGTGATTAATATTTAGTTTGGTTTGCCATTTCATCATGAACAGGTTGACAAAAGAACAACGCTTGCAAATCGTGCAAATTTATTTCGAAAATAATGGTTCAGTTCGCGAAGTTTACCGCAAGCTCCGTCCATTTTATGGTCGACATAATCGTCCATCAGAGCAATTAATTCGGTTAACCATGGATCGTTTTCGCACTACGTTTACTCTATGTGATAATACGCATCCGCAGAGACGTCGAACAGTGCGCACCGAAGAAACAATTGCCGCTGTAGAGCAAAGTGTTGAAGAGGACCCGAATGAATCGATTCGCCACCGTGCACGGTATAGAGCCATGATAACCGACTATTTTGTTCCCGAATTGGATGGCATAAATGTGGATGAGTTGTGGTTCCAACAGGACGGCGCTACATGCCACACAGCGCACGTCACAATCGATTTATTGAAGGAAACATTCGATGAGCGCATAATTTCGCGGAATGGACCTGTCAATTGGCCACCAAGATCGTGTGATTTGACACCATTGGATTATTTTCTTTGGGGATATGTGAAGTCGCTCGTCTACGCCAACAAACCAGAAACGTTAGGGGACTTGGAAGCCAACATTCGTGGCGTTATTGCCAACATACGGCCCCACATGCTCGAAAAAGTGGTTGAAAATTGGACCTGTAGAATTGGCTTTATTCGAGCCAGCCGCGGTGGCCACATGCCCGAAATCATATTTAAGCATTAATGGCATAAAATTATCCTCCCAATAAAGCCAAATTGATGGACATTAAAACGATTTTCTTGTGTTTTATTTCAATTCAAAGTTCTATACCTCTAAAAAAAACACCCGATACTTTTAGAACATGTGCCTCATTTACTCAAATAACGTCAAAACTCAAAAAAATCTAGTTCGCCAGAACACAAATTTAAAGTTTTAAATTTACACACACACGACTTAATGAAGTTAAAATTTTGTGTAATTTTGTGTTTGTTAAAAAAAAAATGAACGATATGATGATTAATCTGCGTGATTAACTCAAAAATGAAAATTTATTAGAATTCGAGATAATAACTAGTCTTCTTTCGCAGGGGGTTTCTTTCGACATAGTGGAAGAGGCAGTAAATTCATATCGTTGGTCTCAAGTAGAAATGCCCTAACTAAAATAATTGTTAATCTATCTATCTATATAATTAATAGGCGAACATGTTTTTTGTAATCCCTTTTACGCTGGTACCACTGCACCGATTTTAAAAAGATTTGTATGGTTTTAAAGGATTTTCTCTACAGATGTGCAGAATCTATATTTTATTGAAATCGGTTTAGTATTTTGGGAGCTATAAGCGTTTAAAGTTGCTACTACTACATGCACATATATTACACACGCATTTATTTGCTTACAAGTAAAAAAGAAACAAAACATGAGTGTGTGTGTGTTTGTAGTATTTCTCTTGATCTAACAATTTTTTTCTTCTCTTATTTGTTGTTGTATGGAAGCCATAATACTCAAAGGAAGAGAAAGAATTGAATAAAATGAATTAGCTTGGTTGAAGGGATTTTGTTTATGTTTTTTTAATTTCATGTATTATTTAATTATGCTTGCATATATATGTAAGTTTGTGTGTGGCTGTGTTTTAATGAATTTTTTATGACGCTTAGATAGGTACATTTTCTTTTAATCTTAAATTATTTACATTTTGATTCTAGAATACGGACGAGTGTGTCGTCCGTTTGGTATATCTAGTTTAATTATTATTTTTCGAACTTCATTTGTTTTTTTATTTATGATTTGAACAGGCTAAAGTTCGTATCGCTTTTTATGCCAAATTACATGTGATAATTTTTAATGAACAAATAACAATAAAGTTAGTTGTAAATATTCTGACAACACATAGTTGAACGGAATAGCTAGCCGTTTTCGAAGGCCACTAAACCTTCATCATCAGCGTTCTTCTGTGTTTGGTACACTGTGTGTGGTGTCGGTTTGTCTTATTGTCATATTAAAAACGAAATACCAGTGAATTTAGATGTAGTTTTTTATAATAAACCAAACAAGTGTAATACATATCTAACAAGGTAGTCGCTCTCAACAACAAATCAAATTCACCACTTTTCTCTCAAATTGGATAACTTTGAATGATCGCGGTTTATTTTTTGTGTCGCAAATTTTTCAAATATTACCAAATGAGTCACGGGGGTACCAACGTACTTTTAGGGTTTGAATTGTACCACAAAAAGTACAATTGTACCAACTTTATCATCCCTGATTGTAGCTCAATTTATAGCCTATGTGAGCTACAAACACACATATGTGTTTATACGTGAATTAGTCTTAAGAGGAGTACTAGGGAAATATACGGTGGTGTATGCTTTAGAGGCTAAAAGGACAGGAGGGGATTCCTGGATATACAGTCGGTTTAATTGTTCCTTGTAACAAAAAGGCACACCTGACTTATGAGCAGGGAGAGATAGTGGGATCGTGAATTTTAATAAAGGGATATAAAGCTTCTTTTGAAATTCAGTTTGTACTTACATTATTTATTGAATTCAAAGATTTAAAATTATAGTAGGTATGTATACTTATGATCAAATAAAGTGGGAGCCGCAGGAAGTCTTCTCTCGATGACGAAAATCGACAATCTAAAAAATTTAATTCAAAAAACCATGGGCGAACTATACGCATCGAATTTGACCATAAAAGATATATTCACAATAAAGGCAGAGGTGGAAATTCGCAATTATCAATTAAGTGTAACAAGCAAAAGAATGAACAAAAAAATGTTTTAATGTTAGTTTAAACAGTGAAACTCGTTTGAGCAATATGAGTATAAAAGTACTCTGACTATTAATCGGCTACACATGCATATATACAGGGATATTTTTTTTTCGCAAACACATAAAGCATATTTTCAAACAGCCACACACATGTACATACACATTTTTAATTCCATTTCAATTCCATTTTATGTACACAAATGTATGTATACGGTGGGGAATCAGGAATAAATATACCGAGTATGATGCGTATATTTTTTTTGTTCGACTAAATATCCATAATCTGAGTATAAGCATATTCCGACTATAAATATGAGAGAGAGAGAATGAGTGTGTCAATGCGCTTGAAACGCATGTGCCTTTTTAGTTTTTCGCATAAACGAATTAGAGATGCTCTTGCATGTTGGAATCGGCTGTAGTCCTTGTTGCTTGATAGCAAATATGTGCGCGTACGAATTGTTTGCGCTACAATTGTGATTATACGTATGTAGTTACTAAAATTAAGACAATTTACTTCTGTATATTTTGATTAGAGTATAGAAATAAAAAAAATGAGTTTTTACTTACATTTTATTTTGCCGTTTTAAGTGAGTTAATATAAAAAAAAAGAATGACAACAATGACATTAATTTAAGAGAAACAAGAACAGAGTTGAATTCATTCGGGGAAACCAATTTTGCAAAAATCTGCTGATTGAAATGATCGTTATGATAGCATGACAAAAGTAATTTTTATTTTCAAATCATACTCGTAATAAAGAGGACCGAAATGCATATAGACAGTGCTTAAGCATAAAAAAATAAGAAAATAATTTGTAATATGTATGTATATTAAAGGCTGAATGTCGAATGAATATATCTGTTGCAAAAAGCAAAAAGTGCTTAAGTCGAGATAAGCTGATTTTTAGTTAATGGTACCTGCTTAATCTACATATTCAAAAGTACCCCTGGCAAAAAATTTCAATTAATTTATGTGATTTTTCAGGAAGATATAAGCACTAGGTTTATTTGCGATTTATAATTTATTTTTAGACTTCTAGTCTCATTTGGAATAATAGTTTAATTTAGTTCATAATTTGGTATATTTGAACTTGAATGTATCATTTACCGTGTGTAGAACGATGTTTGCTTCAAAAAAAAAAAAAAAAAAAAAAAAAAAAAAAAAATAAAGCTTAACATTGAATTTTCCAATTTAGCTGTAAAAGAAATAAATTTCCAAAAACCGACTTGAAAGCTTAAAAGTGCTCTCCTTTAAAACACTAAAATTTGACTTAAGCACTTTTTCCTTATTTCCACAGATATTTCGGTATTTAATGTTTTTGTTACTAATAATATATTACTAGATATACCAAACGGACGACACACTCGTCCGTATTCTAGAATCAAAATGTAAATAATTTAAGATTCAAAGAAAATTTATATAAACTTCATAAAAAATTCATTAAAACACAGCCACACACAAACTTACGTACATATGCAAGCATAATTAAATAATACATGAAATTAAAAAAAAAACATAAACAAAATCCCTTCAACCAAGCTAATTCACTTTATTCAATTCTCTTCCTTTAAGTATTATGGCTTTCATACAACAGCAAATAAGAGAAAAGAAATCATTGTTAGATCAAGAGAAATACTACAAACACACACACACACACACTCATGTTTTGTTTCTTTTTTACTTGTAAGCTAATAAATGCGTGTGTAATATGTGTGCATGTAGTAGTAGCAACTTTAAACGCTCCCAAAATACTAAACCGATTTCAATAAAATATAGATTTAAAACCATATAAATCTTTTTAAAATCGGTGCAGTGGTACCAGCGTAAAAGGGATTACAAAAAACATGTTTGCCTATTAATTATATAAATTGTTATTATCAGTGTTGCCAGGAGTAGAGGAAAATCCCGACATGTAGGTATTTTGGATACTAAAATAGAAGCGTAGGGAAAATCGGAAAAATTTTTTATATTCAAACATAATTTTTTTTAATAATATTTTCTTTTTAAGAACGATTAAATGTTCTTTTCGTTAAAATCGCTTAAAAATATATTTCCATAGTTTTTTGTGGCTTAAAAGGTTGGCGCGGCGCCACTAATATGTATGTATGTATATGCCAAGGTGAACTTATATACCAGGTGGTGTTAAGCCTGCAACAACAAAATCTGCCTAGTACTTTAATGTAATGAAAATTGACAAATCCAACTTCCTACGAATTTTATTGCAATGAAATTAGACAAACAAAACTTCCTAAAAAAGCTGGCTGTTAACTTGGCACCACCTGACACATGAATTCGCCTTGGTATATGCTTTTTCTAAGATATCATTTAATGCTGAAAGTTGCCTTGAATTTATGCTTTAAAATTTTATTTGAAAAGATATATTCATATTAATTTTTAAAAAACTTTATGTTGTTTTAATTAAAAGTACATATGCGTGTATTATTTTTTTTAGTTTTTTACTTATTTTTTTTACCAAAGCTTTAATAAACATATATATTTTTTATAACTAATGGTTTTGTTCTATTTTAATATCAAAAATAAATTTTTTCCACGTGTAGGGAAAAATCAGATTTTTTTTAGCATGTGTAGGTATTTTTTTTGAGAAATCTAATGGGAACACTGGTTATTATACAATTATTTAGACTCCAATAGTAATGAAAGTAATTCAAAATATATTTTAGCTTTCATTGTAATTTTTAATATTTTGTCAAAGCAAGCAGATGAGTGAAAAGTAATTATTTTGCTTATGCTCTTTGTCAATTTAAAATAAATTTGGATCTTTTCTTTCTCTATCGGAAAGTGTTTGCCTCATGTTTTATTTGTTTTCATATACAATTTATAAATTGCAACTTTTTAGGAGATCTGGTTAGTATTATTTACGAAAAAAGTTTAATCAATTTGGGGTTTTTTTCAACTTTGAAAAATAAATAAATTTTCTACTAAATAACAATTAAAAAATAAATTAGTTTCAATTAGTAGTCTTTGTAGTAGCACTAAATTAAATTAAGAGTTTAATTAAATATTAAATTAATATTAAATTTATATAAACTTTTTTTTGATTTCATATTCTGCTTGTATACTTACAATAAAAAGCAGAGAATAGAAATTGAAATGTTAAGCTAAAATTAAAATATAACAACACAAAATAAAGGAAACAAAAATAAAGGAAAAAAAATAGAAGAACAAATTTACTTATGAATTGTATAGAATTTGTATATTTTGCACAGGTACGAGTAACTAATGGAAACGTATAAAAATAGTTGGTCATTCAAGCAGAAACTCAACCATTGAGCGAACAATCGACGTAACTGTCAATTATTGCTGGGAGGTCCACAACAAAGATGATCACAATGAATGATGACTGTAATGATGATGATGGTGGTTGTGATGATGAAACTTTTTCTATTTCCCATTGCACACAAACTCAAGAGATTTTTTATTAAAATGTTTGTATTCTATTGTGCTCTTCTTAGCTATTGTTTCATTAGAATTGCTATAGCAAACTAGTTTTATGTTAGTTACCGATTCGGTATTTTGCAGAAATCATTTCATTTAGAGATTGCAAAAACAAAATGGAAAAATTTTGGCAAATAAAATTTAGAAAAATTTGCGTCAGAAGTAAATATTTTGTATTCTCGAATTAGCGGAAATTACGAGTATTTCCTTCTATAGCTTGCTACCGCTGAATGTTGTTAATTTTTTTTATCGTTTCCAATGATTGAAATTTTGGGTTGGGTTTTTGCAGATATTTTGCTATCGCGATTTTTTCGTTTGGCGATTTTTCGTTTAGCGATTTTTTGTTTTGGCAATTTTTTTCGGTTTTTGGTGATTTTGTGCGGTTTTGAAGATTTTTTTTAGTTTAAGCGATTGATTTTAGTTTTAGGGTTTTTTTTTCGGTTTTTGGCGATTTTTTCGATATGGTTTTTTTTTTAGATGTGATGTTTGTTTTCGTTTTTGCTTTCTTTTTTGGTTTTTGGCGATCTATTTTAGGTTTAGCGATTTTTTTTCCAGTTCAGGTGCTTTTTCCGGTTTGTTGTTTTTTTGGTTTTTGGCGACTTCTATTAGTTTTATCGTTTTTTTTTTGTTTGTTTTGGCGATTTTTTTTTGGATTTTGGCGATTTATTTTATTTTAAGTGATCTATTTAGTTTTGCCGTTTTTTCTAAATTTGGCGATTTTGTTCGGTTTTTGGGCGATTTTTTCGTTTTACCGTTTTTTAGATTTGGCGTTTTTTTTTTCGTTTTTGGTTTTTTAGCTTATGACGATTTTTTCGGTCATTGGCGACTTATTTTATATTTAGTGTTTTATTTGTAATGGCGATTTTTTTTTGGTTTTTGGTGATTTATTTTAGGTTGAGTTTTATATACATAATTTAGTGATTTTTTTCAGTTTTTGGCGATTTTTTCGATTTGGCGTTTTTGGGATTTTTTTCGGTTTGGTGATTTTTTCGGCTCTTACAGTCTTAATTTAATTTTTAGAGTTATTTTTTGTTTTAGGGACTTTTTTTGGTTTTTGGTGACTTATTTAAATCTGAATTTTTTTATCTTTAATTTGGCGATCTTTGATCGGTTTTTGGCAATTTTTTCGGTTTGGCATTTTTGGGATTTTTTTTGGTTTGCCGATTTTTTTCTGTTCTTAGCGACTTATTTTAATTTCAACGAGTTTTTATTTTGTCGATTTTTTCGGTTCTTGGAGATTTTTTCGTTTCGGCAATTATTTCGGTTTTTTTTGTTTTGTGCGGTCCTTGGAGATTTATTTTAGTTTAAGCAACTGATTTAAGCTCTAGCGTTTTTTTATATTTGGCGATTTTTTCGATTTGGCTTTTCTTAGATGTGACGATTTTGTTTTTAGGATTTATTTCGGTTTTTGGCGATTTATTTTAGATTAAGAGATTTTTTCAATTCAAGCGTATTTTTTGGTTTGGCGATTATTTTTGGTTTTTGGCGACTTATTTAAGTTTTAGCCTTATTTTTTGTTTTGGCGATTTTTTCCTGTTTTTGGCGACTTATTTTATTTTCAGCGTGTTTTCTATTTTGGCGATTATTTTGAAATTTTATAGTCAAAGCATTTTTGATACATTTAAGAGTTTGCCTCTTACGGTTTCCAAAACACAGCCAATTATTTTAATTTTGATTTTTTAAATTTCAGTGTTAGCTGGTGCGCAGTCTGCACAAAAATACATTAACTTTGCAAATTTCAAGTGCCTATATAATAATTGTTTGCACATTACATTAGGATTTCAACATTTTTCGTTGATCGCTTTAGAACACCTCTTAAATTCCAATTGTCGGCCAAAGTTTTATATATTCTGTGAAAATTTCATTTCCGTAGCTTTTTACGGTTCTCGAGAAAACAGCATGCTACGGACAGACGAACAGTCGGACATACTAGTAGCGAAAACAATAGGGTTCCTTTTCACCTTTGGTATGGGGAACCCTAAAAAACGCTATTTATATCACGCCATAACCGCCAAAATAGCTTAAGCGACATAGCTTTCGAACTTCAATTTTTGACCTTAATCGATCATTTGCGATCGTTAATAGTCGATTTTTGACAAAAAAAAAAAAAAAAAAAAAAAAAAAAAAAAAACTAGTCCAAAAAATGTGTCGCTTACGCTATTTTAGCGGTTATGGCTCGATATGTTGCATAAGTATTTGTTGTGCGTAATAGTGTGAGATGAAAACACCTGTACTAATAATCAAAACAACAAAAACTAAAGTTAATTAAATCTACAATCTAGATAATAAAGCTTTAAAATATGTACATACATATGTGTTGATTGGCTCTTGTAATTGATATCCATAAATTAAACACCCAATAAGTTTTATGTTTGCTTAAATAAATATATTTTTTATTTCACCTTTCTTATTAAATATTAAAGTTTATTTTATCCCTTCTAAGAAAAAAACAAATAAATTAAAATTTTCTCAAAACCACAAAATCAAATTTAAATCACTTTTCTTTTGTGCGGAAATTACTTTTTGTTATACAGTTTGTAAAGTCTTTTTGAAGAATATTAAAAAAAAAACAATGTGCCCGTAATAATCTCAACTTAATTAAAATCTATAAAAGAAAATAATCTAAGTATATAAGATTATCCCTACACTAGGTATATAGTATTTCAATATTTATAATTTTAAAGTAAAAACTTTGTAATTATATCAAGACAAAGATTATACGAGTATCTAACATAGGCAAGATGTAGTTTGTGTATGCATAAAAAAAGTATGCAGCTTCCCAGTTGGCCATGTCCTTCAGACATTTTTAAAGAAGGAAGGACCTGTTGGCAACAGCTTAAACACATCGTTGAGGAATTTTTCGAATAAATAGTCGCTAAGTTTAAACATGACAATAAGAGGGACACGTTCGCTCATATTTTCTTTGTCGCAGTAGAACTGACATTTTCTATAACAGTCTCATTGAACCTAGTTTGATGCATCAACAGTTCAGTAGTTTTTTTTTACCGAGTCTTTGAGATTCTCTTAAAGCGGCCCATACATTATACAATATTATTGTATATTTTATTTTTTATTATTATTTTCATTTTGCCCTATAGTAGGCAATAAGTGTCACAATATATTCCAGTGTAATATGCCACAACTTTCTCAGAATAAAAAGCATCCCTCTAATTATCCAAGCATACAAACTTTCACATTTATAATATTTATAGAATGAAAATATTCAGATAATAGTATTATTTATTTCATTTAATTTTGTTTTCACTGCACAAAAAAATATCTTTAATGACTAGCGTCACCTTTGCGGGCAAATATTTTACAATTTTGCGAACACATTTCACATTATATTGCACAATAAAAATACACATTAGCTATATTATTGCACAATTATATTCCAAATGTCAGTCGTAAAGCAGCTCTGGGCGAGTCAACATCACACGTCGTTGGCAATTATCTCTTAAATGCAACTAGGCCACTGTTGTTTATTGGCCTTCGAGAGTTTTGCGTCTCACTCGCACTGGTTGACTGATCTGCCACGGATTACCGTATAATCTTGCGGTTCTTTTGTGGAATTTCCTTACCAACTACGTTGCTACCTCCTATGTGAAGGCATAGTTTGTGTACAGTCAGTCACAAAAACATTTTTAAGAATACTGTTAATAACATCATGGACATATGGTCTTAGTCACTAGAGCTGTGTAGCTCATGAACGAACGGGTTAAATTGAACGAATCACTTAATTGAACGAACTGATCCGGTGATTTTACTGAACGCTTTTGGATCAGTAGTGTACCGCTCCATGTTTTCCTTCATTCAGTTTGTGTTTCAAGTCTTTTATGTCAAATTTGTTTCGTTCATGTTTGCTATTTATGTTATGTCTTTTTGTTTGAGTTGAGTTTTTGTGTTCTAAAAGGTTTAGGTACGTGTATACTAAATTCTGTTTAACATCGCTGTGGCACTGTCATCATTCTTTTTATAATTTGATTTAACAGACTTTTTACAAGAAGTGTTTTTACTAGTGTTTTTTATAAAGTGTTTTTACAAAGTAAAGATTTTAGACCTTAACTGTATATATGCTTATACATACATTTCATTGCCTCAATCTAAACTGAATTTGTAGTGCTTGAGATATTTCTTTTTGTTTCCGGTAAAATATTTTTGAGGACAAAATTTTAACTTAAACTTTGAGAAGTAACATTCAAACATTGATGCACTTTTGATATATAAATAACGATAAAAAGTACCTTTCTTAATCTTAATATTAAACTAAATATTAAGCCAAAATAAAATGTACAATATTCTAGTCGAAAGAACAAGAAATTATTTATAAAATTAATTTAAAAATCGGGCCTAATTTTGTAAAACGCAACGCTTGGCGTTGATTAAATTTGTATGTATTTTGTTTTTGTAATTTAAATTTCTTTCCATATAAAATTTGACAACGCTTGGCGTTGCGTTTTACACAATTAGGTCCATAATTTTTTAAATAAATAATTCAATTTTTTTAAAATAAATTCTTCAATTCCTTCATTCGCTTTATTTAAATACTCGTATATACAACCGATTTTAATATTCTTACAAAATAGCATTATTTAATACTGTCGTTCAAAAGTGAACGATTGAACGAACGGGTCAATGTTTTGCTAATTGAACGAAAATGACCGGTCACTGAAAAGAACGATTTGGCACAGCTCTATTAGTCACCCGTCTGCAAATTTATTTTGCAGAATATGTACTATAAATAAATAAAAAAATATTCCAAATATGTGGGCCGCTTAGAAGAAACTGTAATCGACAAAAATCTATAGAATAGATAGTGTCCTCTGCGAAAAGTTGGCCAACTGGGTTGTATGTTTGCTACAAATTTATTCTTAAATTAAAAACTTATGAAATATAATACCGAAAGTACTCTTATAATCGTATTTAAGCTAATAAAGACACTCCTGCAATAAATCTGGGTAAAGGATTAAAACTAAAAAATTTACATACAAAAATACATATCTACATATCGTTACCTTAATATATAAAGGCCCTAACTCATTATTTTTTCTTAAAATCAAAATTTTCGCATTTTTCCACACATTAGATTTTCTTCTATCGCAATAAAAAAAATCTCGATTTAGAAAAAAATAATGAGTTAAGGCCTTTCTATATTAAGTTAACGATATTTATGTGTGTTGTTATGTTTTTATGTTTTTGCGGAGACAATTATCCTTATAGAGGTAACACTAAGATTTCCAATTGAGTAAATCTAAAGGATAAAGTTTGTGATAAAATTAAAAAAAACAAAAATATTAAAAAGATAAAAACTTTTACATCATATAAGTATTTATACAGAATCGAATTTTCTGCAAAATTTTAATTAAAATAATATTATTTTTATGTGTTTTTTTAAGGCTTTCCCTATGAAAAATTTATGGCGATTTTCGAAAAGAATATTAAAAGAACATTTTCATTAGTTTGAATGAAATAATGTTGAATGAAATAATTAACATTGAAATACTTATGAATTAAATGAAAATTAAGAAAATGCAATAAGTTCAATCACTTTGATAAAATATAAAAAAATAATAATAATTCTTTCTGCAAAAACCGACTTCAATAGAAGAAGTACGTGAAGGCGGGCGTGCCTCCGCCCATTTTTTAAATGCCAGATTGAGTATTTTTCAGAGCTCAGGGTTCGTATTAAATAAAAATATTAAATTTTAGTGGGCGTGACTCCGCCCATTTTAAAAAAGGAAGATTTTGTCTATTTTAGAGCTCAAGGTGTGTGGGAAGTGTCGTAAAAATCGGTTAGGTAGAACCGCATGAAATATTATAAAAAATTTTATAGGGCGTAACCCCGCCCATTTTTCAACTTAAAAATTGTGTAATTGCAAGAACCAAAGGTGTTTTATAGGTTTCGCAGCAATCAAATAAGCAGAATGTCATAACATCTAATAAAAAAATTGTGGGCGAGTCCTCACCCAATCGGAAGCTATTTTCTCTCAGACAAAAAAAGAATTTTTACATTCGGTCTAAAATGTATCGAGTTATGAAGTAACACACCTAAAAAAAATTGAGATGAATTGTTAACCTCCTGCTTTTTTTGAAGTTGGTTAAAAATAGCAAGAAGAATAGTTGTTGTTGTTTAAGCATGTCCATATAAATTTCCTTTGTATTTAACAAGCTCCGACGGATAAAAGCCACACTTATCTAGCACAGACAATTATTATTTGTTGTCTTTACTAGAAGGTTCATGTATATGCTTTTGTGCTGTTGTTACAAACCATTATATCCAACACATATTTTTCATATCTTTTTCAAATTATCGTACAATACTTTTACTAAATTTTTGTGTTTTAAAATCATGGTAATAATATTTTTATTTTTCGTTTTCAAAGACGCCAACCACTTTTGAAGAAAATGATTTAGATAATACAAGAACAAACACTTAAAAATATTTTCAAACAAAAACGTCTTGAAGCTTCTTACTGAATTATTTAGCTCGAAATCTCGTTAGTACAAGATTTCGAAACAATGTAAATGCCCTTTAATAATATGTTTATATTTCATTATCAAAGCCAGCAAACATTTTTTTTAAAATAATTTATGGTGCCTTTACATTTACTTAAGAAATTTCAGCCATAATCTTGTAGATTTCCCATGTTAAACAAAATCTACTTCGTGTTTAGGTTTTATTAAAATCTTTTTAGAATCTAGTAGAACTAAATGATACAAAAGGTGTGTAAATTGGCCGCATTGCAGTTGTTTGCGTATAGTCTTGGAAAATTTTTGTTTTAAATAAAAAAAAAACTTGATAAATGTCAAAGGAAACTTGTTATAAATGGTATAGATTTTTATAAAGATTTTAATTAAAATCTGCAAGATTTTGTGCAGGTGTAAATGATCTATTATTAGGAAATTCAAAGCTTCAAATATATTTTCAAATAAAAACTTAATAAATCTTCTTACTGAATTAAGGCATAAGATATCTTAATCTTAATTAATTAACGTTAATTTTTAATTATTTTGTTAAAGCTTATTTGTTTCTCTTATTTACATGTGATAATTTTTAAGGAACAAATTGCACCAATAATTGCCTGACCTTAACTTAAACCTTAACTGTAAACTTCAGTTCTATATACATGCAATATATGAATGCAAATAGAATATGTGAATTATTTTTTATTCATCTTTATAAATAAGCAAAACCATAGACATGTGCATGATAAGTAAAGAATAAAAGATACCAAGGCAATACTCTCGCAGGTTAGTTATGTTGATTTTAAGCTTTCTTAACGTAAAAAGCTTTTGAAGATTTGGAGAACGAGAAAACAAAACAATTTACATATCCTATTTGCATTCAAAAAATATGTACAAATATAGGGCTGTTGTTTACATATTCCACTCTATATAGAGCTGATATGTAAACTCGTATATAGGGCTGAAGTTCACATTAATTGACGCCACCAACAGTAGACTAAATATGTGTGTTTGTATGTGTGCTCTTTTGCGGGACTATATAAACCGAACGCAATGCCCGATTTTGATGATTCTTATGTCATTCGATTTGTGCTGAGTGTGTCATTAAACCATGGCTGTCCATTTCACCAAACAATTGTTTAGAAGCCACACCACATTTTATTTTATGCTCGTCTATTCAGTCGTACATAAGACAGAAACGAGTGAACATGCGTAGCGGCTGTATTGATATTTTTTCAAATACAGTGGATAATATAAATGATAGAATTAAGAAAAAACTTTTCGATATACAATGACTTTGATAATGCCCAATGTCTTTTATGTTATCAAACATATAAGAGGCAGTATAAAATGTTGTTTAGAGGCATTATTAGACCTTTCATATCAATACGCTTACATATAATGATGAGGAAAAATTAGGAAATGGTTGAAGGGGAAGAAACTAATGAAAACGAGTTATATTTTAATTAACGAAAATAACTTTCAAGCGTAGTGACCTTATATATTGTTATGTAAGGTAGACG
Organism: Tachina grossa; assembly: GCA_949987645.1. Classification (NCBI taxonomy): domain Eukaryota; kingdom Metazoa; phylum Arthropoda; class Insecta; order Diptera; family Tachinidae; genus Tachina; species Tachina grossa. The sequence continues at coordinate 33,561,417 of OX465276.1, read as the reverse complement.
TTTACCGATGGAGTTTTCATTGAGGAATTTACTATTTGTTTGCTTGATAAAGTCAGAAAATGTTCAATACATTTTGTTTTTTAAAAGTAAAATTTTAAAACAGAAAAATGTGTTGAATAGTTTTTCATTTTACCAAATCGGAAAATAGAAAATTCAGTTTGAACTATACCCTTTTACCTTTTTTTTTTACAACCAAAACAAATTCTTTTGATTAAATTTTAATTAAAATCTTTGTGGCCACTTTTTCGTTTCACTGTAATTCAAATTCTCTCACCCACACAGCTGCAAAACATTTTTGGGCTTACCTACACTAAACACAAGTTGGTAGTCAAAATTCAATATGGCGGCCAACAACCACCATTTTGTAAATACAAGAAATATAAAAAGTCCGCGAACTATTTCAAAATGGATATCATTCGACAAGTATTTTTTAATTTTTATAATACTAAATTCGTTGTTACGTTTTAATCTCTTAAAAACGTTTATTTAATCAAGTTTGAAATTGCAAACAAAATAAAAATTTTCACTTGTAGTTTTAATTGAATTCAAACAATAATTTTGTTTAAGCTAGAATCACATTATCTATTAATTTTTTAATTAACATAAAATTTGTGTTCGTTCTTATTATACATATAAACTCCTTTACATCCATGTGGAGCGTAGGGCCATAAAATGATGTGTGTTCTTATTGAGAGAATACAAATTTTTTTCCATGTTATTTAAAAAAAAAAAAAAAATTCATCAAAAATTATATAAAATAGATGTATATTTATAATTCGAAAAAATGACTGAATTCATTCACCTTCTTTCTTTCCAAAAGCCTTTTGAAACTCAATTTTGTTGAATTGTGTATTCATAATGAAAAAAAAAACTCGTGAAATGGAATACTAATAAGGATACTAGGCGATATGCACATTTGCTAAATAGAAATAAAATATTTATTTATGCAACATATTCGCGCGCAAAATATGAATTGCCAGTTATGTCATTGTGTACGTGATTACTATTCAAGTAAACTATGTTACAATAAAATATGAAATCGAATATATAAATTTAGTTAATTATCATATAATTATGAAGCAACGCATAAAAGCAAATTAACTTGTCTGCTAAAAGCCCGCTATTGTCACAATATTTACTGTCAAATATGTTAGCTTTTTAAAGCTTCTTTAAATGCACTATGGCTGTGCTTAGGCAGTTCATTAGTGGACTTAAAAAAGTTACATAAATATAAAAATTTTTCATTTTAATTTTCAATAAAAATCCATTTAGGTTTTACTATATAATGGCCATAATAAAATATATTATCTTCTTTATTACACATGACATCAATCTCAAACATAAAACTTCCATCTGTTTTGTCACTAAACCAGGAAACAGTCTTAAATTTGGCCATTAATCATACACCTTAATGGGGGAGCAAAACAAGACCTTAATATCTTTATCAAAATCACAAGAAAGTCATTGTCATAAAATATTAATACGAGTAATAACGACAAACAATTGCTAATAATAACCTCTAATGTGTTTCCTCTGAGAGAAAGAAATATTAAAATAAATCTATGTGAAAGTCAAATAAGGTAAAATGTCAAAAAGGAATCATCTAGATTCTAATGTGTGCCAGCATGTGGCGAACATTCATGTCAATCAAACAAATTAAGGTAAATTTTACTTAGAATAAAATTTCAAATATTACATGAGAATGAGAAGCTTTCTAATTAATTTAAGAAAATTTTAGTTAAAGCTCCCCTGATGATCTGCATTAAGCATGTAAAAACCCACATGCGCATGTGGTGCTGACGTAATTTTGACAAAATTTTGTATCAAAATTTTACAGCATGTAGCCACTACTAGTAATTTAAAAAAATGCAACCAACATGCAGAAAATGTCCTTGACGTCATCGCCACATATGCATGTGGCTTTTTACATGCCGTGTACTATAGGCTTTAGTAACAGTGAAGTGAGTATAAGATCTAGCTTACCCATCAATTATCAATTTCAATGCATTTTTAAGAAATAATTATAGCTTTACTGAATAAGTTACGTATTAGTTTTGGAAAAAATGCGCTAAAAATATTAAAACTTAATATAAATATGAGAATTACCTCGGTGTCACTAGTTAACTTAGAAATTAAATTTTTTGAGTTATGACATTCTTTGAGCATTTAGAGACGTGTGTATTCAAGCCGATTACAGAAAAACTTCCACAAGTTTTATGCGATATTTTTTCTCATGGCAAAAAAGGTATTGGCATTTCCATTTCTATATAATATAAATAAGCCGAATGTGTTGAAATAAATCATAAGGAAATAATTTTTCATTAATCTAATGCATTGCACTCAAGGTTCGCAATTTTTTACACAAATGTTTTCGATAAAATAAAATATGCATTCCCAATCATCTGACACCCACGCACTTAGACGGGCTTTTAAAAGGGGAACATGTGTTATTAGATTTTTTTGCTGTTCATATTTTTTTTGGCAATAAGCTCATAAATAATATTGTTAATAATAAAAAAATTCCTGTATCACCTGATACAAAGTCAAATGGATTGCATATTTATACTCGTATGCAGTTACCAAAATACAAAAAAAGTGCAAACAAAAATTTTTTTTTGAAGATAAGATTCCATTTTATGTAGTGCTAATTTTTTTCCGATGACATTTATTTGAATGATTTTCCTTCATCCCACATTAAATGTGAATAATAATGAGAATGATTTTGGCCATATGCCACATCCAGGGTGTTTTTGAAAACACTTAAACTTCAAACACATTGACCACAGCAGGCTGCCGAATTTAATATGTCAAAAATAGTTTATTTTTACTGCAACAAGGCAAGACGCAGACAAGTTATTGTCCCTGCTGCTTTTGTCTTTGTTGGCAAATTAAACTATATAATTTTTATTTTTTTTGTTGGCGACAATGAGCAAATATAGAGCTGCCAATAAAATAAAAACTGTATAATGAATGAGAGCTTACAACTATTTTATATTTTATTTAACAAAAAGAACATTCCTAAATCCATGTAAAGGAATAAATGGATAAATTTTCATACTTTTACATCATATAAGTTCATTTTAAAAGAAACATTTTATTAAAAAAAGTGAAATATTTGTAGGTGGCACCACTGGAATATTTGTTTATGTATGTAAATATTTATACTTGATCATCATTTGTAATGCTGCTGTCATTGTTAAAATAATTAAGTAGCTGGCTACAAGGCACGAAATGTTCTAATGGCATTTGCAGTCTTGTGTTCTTGTAGCCAGCTCACACTGTGATTTTTAGCACTTTTAGCTGGCCAAAAGTAAAAAAAATTGTCCCGATCTTCTTGATTTTTGACATGTGCTAGACAGGAAGAAGCTAAAAAACAAGCATTTTAAATTAGCAATTTTAGTGATTTATATTTCGGTGTAAAAATTCATTAAAAAGAAGAAAGCAAACAAATTTATAAACAATTTTTAATGGAGTAGAACTAAATTGTTTCATTGAGTTTAGCTTTCATAGTTCTGTCAAAATTTTAAGAAAAATCTCAAGTTTCAAAATAAGAAAATATTGAGTGCTACGAAGCGCAGCCATTGTTTTTTTTGTTTTTTTTTTATAAATTGTGCAGACACCAGCCTATATTTAAGACGTAGATTTTAAGTAGGTACATGTGTAATATTATTGGAGAAATAACCCTGATAATTTCTTTCAGTTGAGCAACATAAATAAATATGTCGTTGCCACGGAGCCTACTACTTGAATGGTTACAAACAAAAAAGAAAGCGAAATCTCGATTTTTAAAATTTTTTCGCAATTTACTCAAAAATTTTTGTGTAAAAGAGCTAAAATAACATTAGATTCATATTCAACGCTTTGAAATACATATACGTAAGTTACTAATAAAAATTGGTGGACCATGCCCATTTTTTCTACAAAGCTTCATTTATATATAGACATTATCCATACAAAATTTAATTTCGATATCTGCTCCAGAACAAGATTTTTTGATATTGCTCAGCTAAGAGTGATAAAAATCACACTGTGCAGCTGTCGTGAATACTAGTATCGTCGGCTTAGAGTCAAATTCACAGTCATTAGTAAGCTGATAGCAAAAGTTTAACCAATAATATTTCAATCCATTTTTAACAATAGTTAAAAATATTTTTTGAAAAGAATTATTGTTATTTTTCATACAAACTTGAAACGTTTTACAAAATCTGCCTCTTAATATCTTGTCATTATCAACAAATTTTCTTATAATATATATATATATATATATAAAGTAAATATTTATGTACAATATGTTGTAATTTTTGTATAAATGTTAATATGACTCTTACACCTGCTCGAAATCTCTTTCGAAATCCATACCGTTTTTTGACAAATATCAAGGTTCCTTATCCAGAACAAAAACCATTAATTGAAAACTTAAATTACAATCAAACATATAGCTAAGTCACACATCTTTTTTTTTTTGGTACATCGGTTCACTTTTTAGTACAATTAAAAAAACCCATAGTTGCATCACTAAGTTCTACTTACGTTAGGTTAGCAAGCTGCTGGCAGGAAAAGCGGAAAATTAGAGTCCAGCTCACTTCTATTTATTTGATTAGATAAGTAGATTTCGACAAAATCTAGTGATGAAGTAGATTTCGTTTTACACTACATCTCGCTTAAAATCTCATTAGTACTAGATTTGCTCAGATTTTAACGCACTATTAATCTTTTTTGAAACTTTTAAAATATTGTACAAAAAAATATAAATCTATGTTCAGTATGTTTTAATTTAAATAAATGTTAACAAAATTGATCCTAGTTTATTAAATGCACACGTTCACTTAATTTTGAGTCCTTAAGCAAACAGTTAAACTAATCTCTTCATTGTTATTCAATTGACCTAAATCTGTCGAAATATTTGAGAAATTTATTTTTCCAATAATCCACAGCTTACACTCGTGCCAATACATTGATTTCCATACTTGTTATTTTTGTGATGGGGATTGTGTATGTGAACGTATGTGCGTGTGTGTGTGTGTGCATGTGTGTATGTGTGAGTGTCTTGTTAATCTATTTCTATACAAACTAGCATGAAAAACAAATCTAGTATTTTCACCATTTAACAAAATAAACTTCAATCATATTCTTGCGTCATAAAACCAAAAAAAAAAAAAACAAAAAATGAAAAAAAATGTTGTTAAACAAACAAGTAACAGTTCTGGTTAGTTTGGGTTGGCACTAACGACTTGTACGTGACCTTCACTGGCAAAATGTTTGTAAGCACAACATGCCGGCGGAAGAGATGTAAAGGGAAATATTATTTTTAGCCCCATTTGAAATATTGTCCTTTGGGAGTTTAATTTTTATATTTTCATTCATAGTTTTTGCTTAGCCATAACATGTCTTTTGGATTAATAGTTGCCCATATATAACCGAACTGTTATTGCAGCCTTCAATACTTCATATATTAATAATTTCTGTAAGCTTAAATTTTAATTGAAACTTTTGGTCACACTAAAATTACTCGTACATGTTAGCTTATATTTTGATTTTATGTTTATACCCAACAGACACTAGGTCAACAAACTGAATCTTATATTTGCACTTAATTATGAAAGTAGTCTGAGTCATATATATCTTTGGGCAAGATATTCAGTTGATTACATTTGAATAAATAAAAAAAATAAATTTTTTTATTATGCATAATTTTAAATTAGAATTGTTTTTATTTGATATATTTGCTAAATTTTTATTTAAATTTTTTAAGATTTATTTAATATTTTTAAGAAAAAATGCACATGACTTAGACCACTGTCATAATTAAATAAAAGACAACTTCGAGAAATTGGTGTAATACACAGAAAAACTTTATTTTCTATTACATTTTTAAGTAAAGAAAAAAAAATCAAATAATATTTTTAGTTAAATAGCACCTGCCACAGAATTCGTAAACTAAATAACCAAATTCGTAATAAATTATCTACATTTGAGCAAAACCCAGTACTTGCAAGATTTCGGCCAGAATCTAGTCGAGTTCCTACACAAAATAAAATTTATTTGGTCACAAGAGTTTGTCCAAATCTATTTAAAATCTAGCAGAGCTTCGCGTTATAACTATGGCTTTTTTTGTTCCAAAATTGTACTAAAAAGTCAGCCTGTGCAATAAAAGGGGTTTGTGAATTCGCTACATTGCACTATAGGTCAATCACCACTTTTTCTGTGCGAAATTAAAAACGCCTAGCAAATCGTGGTATTCAAGCCCAATTATGAAAGAATTTCATAAGTGAGAATAACTCTATTAAAAAATTTACAGCCAAACCCACGATATCGAACGTTGTCGTTCGCAATCATTTTTAACGACAAACAGCTGATTTGGGACCCACTAAACTTGTTCAGCACGACAAGTCGATCGACAATGCATGCGAACGATGACGTAACCATTTCCATACAAATTTGGTACCTACTATGAAAATTCAAACGACAACAAATGTCAAAATAAGTCACTTGGTTTGTGCTTGTCGACAAAACAAAAAAGTACACATAAATACCAAATTTTTAAACAAATTTACATTTATGAAAATCAAAAATAAAAATGTTATTTTTTTTGCGTTTATGTTATTTATTTAACTCACAAACATGCATTTTTGTCACATAATTCTTTTTGAATTACATACATACATACATATATATGTATGTATGTATGTATGAATGTGTATACGTGTAATTTATCTAACCCATTCTAAACACTCAATTAGGCACATTACTCTTTCCACTTCAATAGATTACTTGTCCCATTGGTGCTACTCCCCTCCATTCTTCATTACAATCCGCTTGCATTATTTTAGGAGTATCAACACATTTCAACTGATATATTTATTTATATTTCACATACAAAATTTTGAAAATAACTTTTTAATTTTTTTTTTGTATTGTCTTATGTTTATTATTGTTGTTATTTTTATTATTTATTTGTAGAAACTTTAAGTAGCATAGAGTTGCATTTTTTATGGAATACTTTTCAAATTTCAGCGCGTTTTATTTGTGAAATTTTTGATGTGGCAATATGCTAATTTGACAATGAGTAAATGCATTACGTTAACAACGTAAAGCCCGACGACCGACAAGTCGATAGTTAGTGGGTCGCTAAAACGAACTATAATGAGTGACTTGTCGTCAGTCGATCGAGTTGTCGATCGAAATCGTGGGTTAGGCTGTTAACTTTAACTATCAAAGCTTAACCCACTAATACGGGAGTAGGTCAATAGGTTCGTAAATTTTAGCATTTTCCTGCTCTAAATTTAGATTTTATTGTTTTTATAAGCCAATTTTATGCGAATTGACAGGCGCAATAAATCTATTTGTTATTTTTAAAATTTTATCTATGAATAATTTTTCAATTTGGATTTTTGAAGAAAAATTAGGAAAATTTAAATTTTTTACGAAAAAAGAATTCCAAATTTTTTTTTTTATTCAAAATATATTAAGTGACCAAGGCCCAATATTTTCTTAAAAAGCCCTCCTCAACATAACGTAGTTCATTCCGTAGTGATTCTTTTGCTTTAAAAATATAAAATTTTTTCCATTAACAACAGGTAATTTTATCTAAATCGGTTGCTTTCACGCCACTGTGCGCTGTTTGGTCAATATGTAGATTAAACAAACAGTGTGACGAACTCAATAGACTCCTCAACTGGTTGGTGTGAGTTCAAAGAGAGCAATTTTTCTTGTTTCCGCAAAACCACTTTGATGGTTCAATTAAGATTCCATCGACTCAAAATTTTGTTGTGTTTAATTCAGTTCAGATTGCTTTATAAATGACATAATAAAGATTTTTAAAATGAGACAATCGTTTTTTTTTTATAAAAACAAAACTTATATTCGAAATATTACACATAATAATGAATCAAGGAAATAACTACAACTTAAAATTAATGAAAATGTTCTTTATTAAATTGTAAAACATTAAAATTCCTTATGGTCCTTTGAAAAGTATTCCAGTCGTATGCAGCCATTTTTATTAACCTGTGTGCCAAGTTTTGGGCCAATATTTTTGTAAAGTCAAAAGCTACTATTTATGCTTCATTTTATTATATTTCACTTATGACCACTTTAATTTTTTTTTTATAAATTTTGTCATCGAATCACTTAATTAGCGGCATACTGAACGGATTAATTTAATAAAAACGTCTGCCCAGTTAGTTGTTTTTTTTCTAAATTTAAGTTTTTTTTATTTTTTTACCTTCTGTTTTATATTTTATTTGTATATAAATTTGTTTACAAGCCTTATTCATGTTTCTGCATTAGAAAAGCCTTTTGGGATGTTTTTAACTTGTTTATTGTTGTAGTAGAAACCCTATTATAAATATTACTTTGTGTTTCTTTTTTTATAAATAAACCAAATGCCAAATGGCCTTAATTATTTGTTTACACTTTTTAGCATCAAAAAAATTCAAGGGGTTTTTAAATTTAATAACAATTACAAATTTAAACCATTTTTTGTTTGTTTCATTTATTTAGTAATTACCCTGTGCAGCGCAAAAAAAAACAACCTGACTTCATTATATATATAAGATAGTGATGAAACAAATTAAGCACACGCTTCCTAATAGACTACCTTTGTTGCCATAAAGAAAAACGTCAAATTATTATCAAAAGAATAGGTCTTTTTTTAAAGGCAGTAGAAAAAAAGTTATTAAGTTATATTTTACAACTTTGTAAGATAAGATTTGCAATAATTTTTCACCGCTAAATTGAGAAATACTTCCTTCCCTTTTATTTAATTTTTATGAAAACTGCATTTAAGACACTCTCAGCCTTATGTATAAGAAAAAAACTAGCAACTAGGTGCCAACGAATTTTTCCATATAATTTGACATTTGAAATCGGCGCATAATGTGGTCTTAACCAACTATTAAATCCAAGCGTGATTTTATAAATATTGAATATAAAATTTGAAAATTTTATTTATTTTTATGATTAAGCAATTATTTATATGCATTTCCTTCCCGCTTTTGGAACTCGACAGTAGACTTCAACCCAAAAAATGTTTGAATTCAGATAACAAACTTCGTATGTTTAAAATTAGACTCTTAATACTATATTGAGAATCACAATATACAAACTTAATAACTTTGAAAGCCGCAAACAAAAATCTTTACAAAACAAGCATCTTTATTCGATTGTGCAATTAGCTGCCACATTGGGCAACAATAAAAGTATTAAAAAGCAAAAAGAAAAATAAAACATATATATGAATATGCATATAGACAACTGCATAACCATAAAAACCAGTAAAATGTTCAAATTTAATAAATAAAGACTTTCGGTCTAATTTATAAAAAAATATTTTAGGTTTATTACAGGTTTATTTGACAAATTTCCCAAAGCGTTTAATAAACCTGAAATATTTTTCATGAATAAGGCAGTTTATGTCAAATAAATATACTTCGGTATTTCATGTAGTGTATATAAATGTATTTAAATTTAATTTAATAAATATTTATCATTTACCAAATTATAAAATAAACTAATTTAGCAAAATCTTGAAGATTTCCCATACAAAACAAACTTTTTAACAGATTTCCCATACAAAACAAAATCTATTTTGTCAGTAGATTTATAAGAAATCTGATAAAAATTTATTATTTTTATTTGTTTCTTACTACTCTGTACAAAATATTTAGAAAAAAGATGAGTGAATTAGCTACGGTCTGCTTAAAAGGGTGTGTGAATTGGTCACATTTCAGTTGATTGGTTGTAGTTTTGGAAAATTTTCAGTTAATGGGCTTTTTTGGATAAAAAAAGTTTTGATAAATATCAAAAAAGTTAATGTAAACGGTATAAATTTTCATAAAGATTTTAATCAAAATCTGCTAGATTTTGTGCAGGTGTAAATACACTATAAGTGCAGTATTAGTGATACAACTATGTTTTTTTTTTATTTCTACTGAAAAGTCAGCCTGTGCACTTAAAATGGTGCGGGAATTGGCTACATTGTAGTTGTGTGATTGCAGTCTTGGATAATTTTCAGTTAATGTGGTTTCTTTTTGATAAAACATTCTTCTTGAAATATTAAAATCTTGGTGTAATAAAAGTTTATATTTCATATGAGATTATAAGTCGAAAAAAATAAGCAGCTGTAATTATTAGAAAAATTATTGCTTAGAGATATCTGCTTTTGAATATGAATATTGAAATAATTTTCTTATGCCATGGATGTAAAAAATCGCGCATTTTCATAGTCAAACAAAGTATACTTCAAAAATTTAATATGCCTCATTGTCACCAGAGGCGCTGCAACACTGCATTATTAGAAACGTTCTAAGAAAGCAGAGTTGTAAAATAATGAAGCTTTCCTCTCTCTATCTTTTCCTTGACCACCTGTCGTCTCCATCACTATACCTTTCCTAAAGAACACCGAGTAATAGTAGTAGTAGGCATTCGTTGCCTGAGTGTTACTTCTCTTCAAAAGAAAAAATAGAGTTTATAACGAGCTTTTTGTATGGAAATACTGCATTCAAATTCATAAAGTTTATTTTGTTTTGACTCATATGCTCCAATATTTTTATTTAAGTTCCAATTTACAGATTGTTGTAAAAAAGTTCAAAATAGAAAATAGTAACACTTTTTTGGCATCCACTTATATTTTCCTTGGATTGATAAATTATAATCGCATTTGATTAAAATAAAATTTTTTACAAGTTTAATTTTGTTGCATAGTGTAATTATTATTTGTATTTGTACAGTTTATTAAAATAATTTTACCATTTTTTTTTGCAAAAAAAAATTCACTGGCATATTTTTTAATTTATTTATTTTAACCCTTTTCATTTTTATTTATATTTATAAAGTTTTTTCACAGCAAATAATTGTGTCCATAATTATGAAAATGGTCTGTCTTCATGTTATAAATGAATTGTTTCCAGATATTTAATGGATTATACTTAAATAAATTAAAAATAATTTTTTTTTATATAATGCAATTTTTATTAAATTAAAATTTCTATTTGTTTTTAGTGATGAAGATTTCTTTAATTTTTATTGAATATTTATTTAATATTTAGAAAGCAAAATATTTATGACTTTGACCTTTTTCATAATGATGGGCATAATTTTCTGTTGATTTCTAGAATGTTTAGTGCCCTTAGACTTTTGTCTTTAAAGCTGCATGAGAGATAACTTCTGTAGCAATGGCCCGTTGCCTTTCTTTAAAAGTGGTCGTGTCATTATATTAATCATACGCAACTTGCGTCAATAAATATAATCATACAGCGCTGCAAAATATGCTACACAAACTTGCATAAGAATTATATACAAATCAGTACCTGGGGCGTATGATTGATATTCAAATATAAATTCATATAAACTATACGTTTGTGGATAATACCTTATTAACAAAAGTTTTCTCGTTAGATGCCCCCTTGAATGACAAAGCATTTCCATTTACATTTAGTATTTTCCATTTGCTGCCATTATTATCTGTTAAATTGCCTTTTAGCGTTTATTTTGATAAGTTCGTGTGAACACATATTTTATTATAATAATAATTTTAATTTATTTATTTTTTCATTATATTTTATTCATAGGCTGGAATCGTAGTTGTTGTTATGAAAGAATTACACATGTTTTATATATATATAAAAAATAATATATTTAATTTTAATACCTCATTAAACTTGAATTAGTTTCCCCAGGCTACAGTTTGTTAAGCCATGTCGTGTTGAGAAAAGACATTTCTGTCCTTTCTTTGAACCAAAAAGAATTAGGAGATTATAAAGTAAATAAAATAGAAAAATTGCCGCGTCAAGAACGCGCGCGCTCAAGTGTAGGATTTATGTGCATTAAATCATCGCAACCTCCATGCTATGTCTTTGTGCTGTCAACTTCAAGTGTTTGAAACATAATTTATCAAAACTGTTCTATAGAATAAAATTAAAAAAGGAAACAGAATGTTAAAAAAATAAGGAGTTAAAATAGAAATTATTCAGGAGTAAGTCTTGTTAGGATTAAAAAAAGGAATAAGCGCAACGAGGTGGTTTCTTTTAATACAAAAGGAAAAATTAGCTGACTTTAAAAATATTCACATGAAACTTTAAAACAGCTAAATGGCATACAAACTTACATACGAGTAAATAATTAGCTGAATACTGTAATAGGTCTATAAACTGCCAACGTTCTTCGCAGCAACTTGCATTAGTTTAGTAAGCGTTCACATGTCTTGTTCATGCATGCAGAACAACATGCAAGAGCTGGCTCTAAATCACTTGGAGCGTTAAATACAAATGCTAGTAAAAGTAGCTTAGGGAAACTAATACTGGAGCAGAGAAAAATTATAATTTTTTTATGTAAAATTACATACGAAAAAGTACATCTACATATACTTACTCGTATATTACATTTGCTGGTTTATATTAATTAACTAATTTATATTAATTTGATTAAAATTACATATATTTGGGTATTTTTAAAATTTAATGTCTTAAAATATTTGTAGGTAATACAATATAAAAACCAAATTTGATACTGTTTCGAAACAAGATTTTAATATACATAAGACGATAAACTATTCTTAAATCCACACCTTTTTACAAAATAAGTTTTGGTGTTTATAAAAACAAAATTCTTCCTACTTAGTCAATCGATTATTTTAATAAAAGCTTTATAAAAAAAAATATGTAATTGGTATTAAAGAAAAACATAAAATTTTATGGTAAATCGTTACAGAAATGAGAAATTTTTGTAATAGAAAAAAAGTATTTAGCTTACTTCGCTTTAATTTGTTGTAACATAAAACAAGCCGAAATGAGGTTTTTACTCGCAAAAAACTTTTGTACAACTCTGCAAAATTTTCAAGATATTTTTTTTTTCTCAAATGATTTATTTTTTAATTTCACAAAACTTTTTTTTATTTTATATCTCCCCCAAAGAAAAGAACACTTTTCCTCTATCAAACCATTAATATTTTTTATAGCCTTCGGTGTTAATGGCTTTACACCACATAGAGAGTTATGTGGCGTAAAGCAGGTCAGGTGTGGTAAACCCTTCTTTTAACTTAAATGTTTACTTATGAAGTGTTAAACTTAAACTCTTGTCGTTGCTCAAGAATGTTCACACAACTCAAAAAGCATAAGCAATAGTAGTGAGTTTTCCATATCTGTACTTATATTACACATACGTGTATGCACAACATTTTTCATTTCCTCTCTCCATAATAATACTCGTATATGCTGCCAGCACATTCCACTAAATATAATTTTTTTTTACAACATATCAAAATAAACGAGATGTATTATTATTTTGTACGTATGACAAATTACTGCCAGATTTTATAAATAAACAGCGAAAAAATAAGCAGAAAAAAAACAAACGAGTGATATTTAACAGAAAAGAAGTTTTATACGAGGGTAGCTATAGAAATATCACGCGCCATTTTTCTAAACATCTATCATTTAATATATTGTCATAAGTTAGGTTTGGTTAGGCTGAAAAGGGAAGCCATTACGCTCATACACACATAAGCCAGTGTAGGTCTGCTGTGCGCTCTCATGTCAGGCAACTAAACCAGTCTGGTTTGACGACCGGCGATGGCTGAACAAAATAATCGAAAAATATCGGCTAAGAAATAAAAATTACAGCGGCGGCTTAATCGGCTACAAAAGGCACGTTTTATGTATCATTTATTTTATTTGAGCAAATAAAATGGATTTTTAGGATTTTTTCCAAAATGAATTGTAATTCAATCTTTAGTTATAAATAATCAGTTATTTTTATTAACATTTATAGTAATAATAACATTGATTACTTTATATTTTTATATGCGATTATCTTATAGAGCTTTTATATTAAATTATTACGAAAATAATTGAATAATTAATTCTATTTATAATTCTATAAACATAAAAATTTTTATATTATGTTCATTTTTATCTTCTTTTGGATTATTTTTATTATCTTCTTTATATTTCATATTTTAAGGCTTTAAGTTAAACAAACTAATAGCCTCTTCTAAGCCTTCTTTAAGCCGCTCGGCTTCGTTCCCTATCTCATCTATTTATTTTTTATTTTTTATTTTTTTGGTGAATGTTTTCCAAATGTGTGGTTGAAGTCTACTGGTGATTTGGCAAAGAATCGCCAGCAAAAACATTTAAATTTTTTTTTCTCTTTAGAAATTTGTTTATTTTATAATTCTTAAAAAGTAAAAAATGTGAATTCTTAATGTTTTTCGTTTGAGTTGTTAAAAAGCTAATATTAATTACTCAGCTATTATTACAAGTTAAGTGATTCGTTTTTGTTTGTTTTGATGTTCATAAATAGCCGACGAACTTTACATTACCAGCGACAACTTTCAGCTGCTGGCTAGTCTTGTAATCGGTGGATCGCAGGTTTGAATCCTGGAGATCAGCCAAACAAGCTTTATAGGTTCTGTTTTTGTACTATAACTTTAATTGGCTGAAGTAGTTAACACGTTGACTAAAAAACCGAAGGTCGAGCTCGGTCATCAACAATCATTAAATAACAACACCAGGCATTTTTCTGATGTGCATTAGTATTCCTTTGTATCAGTAGTTGTAGGAAAGTTCAAGTGATGAAGGCATAGACATTGATCACTGAACTCCACCGGCCTCAGCGGATACTATTACTAATGTAACATCAAAGTGCCCATCTTCGTTGTGTAGCAGAATTATCGGCATAGTAAAATAACCCATAAAATGGCTACACAGCTTTAAAAAATTTAATACGACTCATTGACACCAGAGGCGCTGCAACACTGCATTATTAAAAAATTGCAAAAAGCAGAGTTGTAAAGGAATGAAGCTTTCCTCTCTCTCTATCTCTTCCTTAATCACATTAAATTGAATTCATGTTGCTTCAACTCGAAATAACTTTGATTCAACTTGATTCTTCAGTTTAATTCAGCAGTACTGGAATATTAAATCAACATGAGATAAAGATATTATTCAAAAAAGAAAAATTTTCTTTGCAGATTACTGTAAATAATGTTGAATTAACATGAGACATATATGAAGTCAAATGCTGACCAATTTTAAATTAACCTTGTTTACGTAGATTTTAATATGAAATTTGTCTGTGTAAACATAAGTAGAAATGTTTTTTGAGTATTATATATCGAGAGCTGATACTCAAAATAGGCCAACTCAAATTTGGTCAAAATGAGTTTCCGATGGTAAATAGCTTCCCTATGCAATATTCTTCTCTAGTATAAATTTCGAATCAAAAAAAAACTATTTTTTCTCGTCTTATGTCAATTTTTCTTATTCTTATTTTCTATCTCAAAGTATAATTTTTTTTGGTGAAGTAAGTTCCCAATATTTAAAAAAAAATGTGTAATTTATCTTAAATTTACCTCATATCTTATTGTATTTGGCATGCTGAATACGAAGTTGGTATTTTTTGAGATATGGTCACTTTTATTATATTTATTAGTAGATAGGGATTCCGGTAAAAAAATTAGTAATGTATATGTAACTTTTAAACTGTTAATCGAATAGAAACATAATGTATAAAGCGATTATAGTCAATGACATCAGCTTTTGGAATTGATAATTTTAAGTGACCCTGTTACACTAGAAAGTGAGATAGAGAGTGCTAAAGCTGACCACTTCGAGATTGAAGAGGCTTTCAGTCAGGCTTAAGTTATTTTTTTTATGGTATTTTAAGTTTTTTCTTGTGGCTTTTCAATTCTTATATCTATTATTGGGTAAAAGATTTCACAAATTGATTAAAAAATAAATATATTAAAAAAATTATATTTCTTTCCAACTAAATATGCTAACTCTAAAAAAATATTTGTTTTTTGATCGACTAAAATATGCTATCTCATAAAAATACGCAACCCAGTGCAATATAAAACATTTTTGGCAGACCTATATATTAGTAAGCATATCTAAAATTTATTATGGAAGGCACATCATTTATTTTTACAATAATGAGCGAATTAACCATTTTTTTTTTGCTCTACTGAAAACTAAGCTTTTTTGAGGCTCTTGATATATGGAATGATGTAATTATTTTATTCTGGAATTTGTTAGCATTTTTTTTTACTTTTATAACGTAAATAAAAATAATTAAAAATAAATAAATAAATAAGAAAAGCCTATAAATCTGGATTTCGTCGGTTTGAAATTTCGAAACAAATATTCATATACCTTATTAAAATTCAGATTCTTCATTATATCTAATGTTTATAGAAATTGCAGTTAAATTTTTACCCTTCTCCTTTTGCACAGCGGGAAGCAGATTATCTTAAATTTATTCATATTCACTCACAAACTTCTTAAATATTATTTCTAAAAAAAACCACTCTCGTAGTTTGATTAACATGCAGATTTGTTAAGAAAATAAATTGCCTACGCAATGTTAACGTAAACAAAACAAAACAAAAAAAAAAAAAAAAAAACAAAAAAATATAATAAAAAATTAATGTAATCGCATAACCGACTTAGACATGACACACAAAAAGATAAGGTGTTAAGACTCCCACACCAAACAATGAAAAAAATTACACATTGAAAATAAATTTAAAATATCATATGAGCATCATAAAAAATTTCCACTTTTAAAATTTGTTTGTCTACGACTGTCGCTTCTAATTTTAACCAAAACTCGTACAAGCAAATGCCAAATATTATATTTTAAATTCACACATTATTTTAGATTCGAAAGTATAGATAAGTGTGTACGTGTAAGAAAATAACGTTAAAAAGTTCTATTATAAAAAGGCATGAATTAACTCCACCCAATTGAACACACTTGGTGTTCTCATGCATTATTCAATTTTATTTTACTTTCTTTAAAAACACTTATACATATACAAACAGATACATATTTACTTTGTTGATTGTGTGTCAATGTAACAAGTATCCTTTTTGTTATTTTTACGAAACTGAAAGTAAGAACCTGAAACGGCGGAAGTAATTTATCATAAATAAAAGAAGTTAAGGAAATAAAGAAAGTGGAAAGACAGTTTTCATGTAAAATCTTTTTTTTTCGGCGTTGTCTGCGGATCAAATGGCTTAAGGGGAAACACTTGTTTGTTCTAAAAATAAAAAGTATACATATATATATCTTTAAATAAAACTTTTGAGATGTAAATGCGCATCTTTGAAAATAATATGGATGGTACCAGGAAGCAAGCACTTTTACTGTTCCACTTTTATTTTTGTATTTGGAAAAGGTATTTCCTTTAGATTTAGTCTACTAGGCAATAGGAAAAAATGAGCAGCATTAAATTTGTTTTTTTCCTTCCAATAAAGCTTTAAAATCTTTAAAATAACTCGAACATTTTAAGCAACTGCAAAATTGTTTAAGGTAAAAAAGTAAAAATTATAAAGAACATTTACCTGCATTAACAAGTGATATTAAAAAGATATAAATTACAACAAACAGTGTGGGTACATCATGGCTCAAGCATGAATCTTAAATTAAATTTATGAAGAATTTTTTTTCATGGAGCTTGCGACAATTGTCACTAATAAAGATTCATGCAATTTATTGCGCCAAGTTTTTTCTATTTGCTAATTGCAGCGCTATAGAAAAGAGAGATACATTTTGCATTTTTTTTTTGCCGATTTGCTTGTACAGGCCTCCTATTGATAAATGAAAAAAAAATCCATCCAACTAATTTTATTAAAAAAAATTGCAATTAAAAGTTTTTGATTAAACCTTCAAGAGTTAAATAAAATCAAGGTATTGTGTTTTGGTCCATAAAAGACAAAATTTTTTTAAACTGATTCTATTTTTGAGCAGTTATTTCTTCTGCCTTTTTCCTTTCACAGTTGTACATGTACTTGCAATACTGAACATAAAGAGATAGAGATAGACATATAGATAGGTATAGAAATAGAGATAAAGATAGAAATAGAGATAAAGATAGAAATAGAGATAAAGATAGAAATGGAGATGGAGATAGAAAGATATAGAGATAGAGGTAGAAATAGAGATAGAGATAAAGATAGAGATAGAGATAGAAATAAAGATAGTGATAGAGATAGAGATAGAGATAGAGATAGAGATAGAGATAGAGATAGAGATAGAGATAGAGATAGAGTTAGAGATAGAGATAGAAATAGAGATAGAGATCGAGTTAGAGTTAGAATTAGAATTATAGATAGAGTTAGAGATACAGATACAGATACAGATACAGATAAAGATACAGATATAGATAGAGATGGAGATGGAGATGTATATAGAGATAGAGATGGAGATAGAGATAGAGATAGAGATAGAGATAGAGATAGAGATAGACTTAGAGACAGAGATAGAGATAGAGATAGAGGTAGAGTTAGAGATAGAGATAGAAATAGAGGTGGATATAGAGGTAGAGGTAGAGATGGAAAAGTAGATAAAGATAGGTATAGAGATAGGGATAGAGATAGGGATAGGGATAAATATAAGGATAATGATAGTGATAGTGACAGGGATAGGGATAGAGACAGACACAGAGGCAAAGAGGGAGACTGAGTTGGTTCATATGGACCATTTCCATAAGAATTTATATTGTTAAATGTTTAACCGATTGGAAAATTCTATCTGCAGATTCAAACACAACTAATTATTCAAGAAATCATCTCATTTTCTAGTCTAAAAAAACTTTTCAAAAAAATTTTATGAAAGCTTGTGCGGGTTAGTATTTGATTTTAGTTCTACAGTTTCTCTTATTTTTAAAATTTGCCATGCATTAAAGTTTTGCTAAAAAAATAAATCCAATCAGTCTCATAAATATAGTATAAATGTATGTATGCATACATATGTGCATTACTTATTTATAAATAAATAAATGACAAAAAATATTTTATCAAATTAAGTGCCATATATTACAAATACTTTCCACCTTAATGACATGAGCAATATCATAAAAATGTTTGTGTTGTCTTGTGTGCCAAGATTTGGCAGTGATTGAAAAAAACCCAAAATGAAATTTGACTGAATGAGATGTTTAACATTTGTAATGTCTTCTTGTTAGCTCTTACATGCTATCAAATTATATTTCTATTACCTTAATAAATTTTCTTTAATTCTTTTTCCATTCACTGTTTCAAATAATATATTAATTCGAGGTAATAAGTACATACGTGATTTAATTAAATAATGTTTTAATTTATATAAGAACGAAAATACATTATTCGGAATGTATTTTATATAAGATGCGATATGAGTCCAATGACACTACATTATTGCGGTCATTAAACGAAAATTTTTCTTTAGTTAGTTTTAATTATTATTGTTCAAACTTTATTTGTTTCTATCTATATATGATACGATAAGGCTACAGTTTTTAGTGCTCTATGAGCAAAGTTATAATGAAAATTTTTAAGGAATGTGTAAAACAAAGTTAATTGTAAATATTCTAGCAAAAACAGGCGTTTCTCACCAACCACCCCTCCCAAAAAAAATTTGTTGTTATAGTATTAATTTTGTCCGAAAAACAAGACGATTAGGCTAAACTCTTCATAAAAAAATCAAACAGAGCAGGCATTTGCTTAGATAATTAATTGTTTCTTGGTTTGGATAAGTACTCGTCACTTTTATCGATAAGATAATTGACACCTCCTATACCTTGATTCAGTAATTTTTATTACAATAATCGCGTCGCCATAATAATTAAAAACTAATAATAAATATATATATATATATATATATATATATATATATATATATATATATATATAACGATAATGTCACTCAGTAATGTCATTTTAACGACAGTATACAACTGTGTTTAACTCACCATTTAATTCTATATTATATACATCTCTGCATAGAAAAATTCGCAATAAGGGAAAAGCTCACAGAAAATTAAAAAAATTATAAATAAATTCGAGCTTTGAATTTTTCCCTTTATTCCTTTAGTCGACAGCGAACAACCTGTAAATACTTTGTTGGATATCGAAGGCATTAATTTTATGATATATATATATATGTATATATATATATATATATATATATATATATATATATATATATATATATATATACATATATACATATATATATATATATATATATATATATATATATATATATATATATATATATATATATATATATATATATCATAAAATTAATGCCTTCGATATCCAACAAAGTATTTACAGGTTGTTCGCTGTCGACTAAAGGAATAAAGGGAAAAATTCAAAGCTCGAATTTATTTATAATTTTTTTAATTTTCTGTGAGCTTTTCCCTTATTGCGAATTTTTCTATGCAGAGATGTATATAATAAAGAATTAAATGGTGAGTTAAACACAGTTGTATACTGTCGTTAAAATGACATTACTGAGTGACATTATCGTTACTGCAAACGAAAAAATAAATAAAATAATAAATAAATGCTTGAATATAATTTTTAGTTTTGACATACAGATATTTGGTTTAATCTTGAATAAATATTTTGAGTACGTATTCTCCCTTGTAAGAATAGATTTGAATGTAAAATAGAAAAATCTAATACTCTTACAACTTGTACTGGTTGATAAGTTTTATTAAGGCAGCATTAAAAAGAATGTTAAATAATTTTTATTTTACTCGTATTAGCGATATTAATATTCATACCAACCCTCATGAACCACAGAAGACAAAATAGAAACGTTTGAGGAATATTAATAATATGTATGTTACCCCATTAAATTATTCAATTAATTTATAGACTACAAATTTGGTTTTTATTTATTTTTTGTTCATATACAATGGACCTCGTTTTAGTATGTAGTCAAGATTTAATGTGAGTATATAAGCACTCTTATGCATAATAAAGTTATAAAATAAATATGTTAATACTTTTAATTGAAATATTAAATTAAATAACATATAAATATAAGAAGCAAACGAGCATGCCATTAATAATTATTTAATGTTATGTTATTTATATGAATTATAAAAATATGTATAAATGTTTTAATGTAAACGCTTTAACCTCTAAATGATTAAAGTAAGATGTGAGGTAATTTTTTTATGGTCCACACATATACATAAGTTCACAATCGAGAGTTGTATTTTTTATTGGTCATAAAAGCAAAAGTAATAACTTAAGTCTTCACACCGAAGAAATTACCAATGTAAAATCAACATGTAAAAATTTTGATTGCAAATCGTATTGAATTTACAAGAAATAATATTGTTACGAACGGAGTCAATGCATATATTTTATAAAGAAATTATTTGAAATTCTGGATAAGTCATTTTGTTAAAGAACTAAATACATATGCGTACATACAACTTCTATTTCTTAAGAAGATACACATGCCCACACGCACACATGGTAATGCAGGCGAAAAAAATAAACAAGAATACAACCACTACAAATTGCTTCTTTAATGGTGTACTTACGTATATACACACGTATGTACATAGTTAACCCATGAACTAGTTGAGCGATTAGCAACCATACATTGAAAATGCTGCGGAGATTATCTAGACGTCGCTGTCACATTCTGGAAGTCCTGTTTTAAGTATAAAAGGGCCGAAGTATCTGCTGGCAGATGTCCATGCGTCAGTTCAGTTGTCTCGAGTGAAGATTAATGTAAACAATGCAGCGATAGTCTTGTATAAGTGTGTTATAGTCAGTGTTGCCATATCGAAACAAAAAAATCTTTTTTTCTCATTAAAAATCTTTTTTAGTGATTTTACTAAAAATATATTAATATGCATTGATTTTACTGAATTTAAATTTAAGAGAAATTAATTTTGTGTCAAATGAACTAACAAAAGTAAAGCTAAATAACACAAAATTTTTACTGAATAGAACATGTATAAGATACATATATATGTATTCATATAATTCATACTTTTGATTGAGGAAAGCAGAAAATATAACAGTACGTTAGTGAAAAGGACTTTAAATAATATAACAAATCTTTTAGTCTTGTTAACATCCCGAAAAACTTCGAAAATAAGATAAATCTTCACTGGTTGTAATTAGTAAAGCAATGAGTAGTGGTATGAACAGTGAGCGTCAAGCGTCTTGCGTGTGACGAGCAGCAGAGAGATGAGTGTTTCATCAAAACTAGCGCAGCCAGTTGTGTGAGACGAGTATACATTACAGTGAAGTAGACGTAGTGGTATTCAGTATATTTTAAACTTTTTTTTTTTAGTATAAGTGTATTTATTTTTAATAAATAAAATAGTGCAATTCTTAACCCTAATTACTACACTCTGTTGTGGTCAGTTGTGGGACTTGTCCTTGTTTTGTTGTTGTTGTTAATTTTCATTTCTTCATTAATGCTCGACAAACTTTGCATTACCAGCGAAAGCTTTCTGCTGCTGTCTAGTAGGCAGTGTATTAGTCTTATAGCAGTGTCCCGCAAAATAAAATATGTTTGTATTGGTGAGAAAAATGAGAGTAAAATAAACTTGCACTTGAAGAAAAGTTTTGTAATATAAAATACATGATGTGGTTATTAGTTGTTTGAATTTTTTTTTTTTTTTTGTAAATAAGCAATTTAATAAAAATTAAGTAAAAAGTAAAAATTTAATAACCATTCAACAATTTAGTGCATAAATTCAAAATTAAATTTATTCACAGCTCTGTGGATATAGTATCCTTTGCCTTTGCCTTTTTGAACTATTTTCCCTATTATTTTTTAATGTTTCATAACATAAAATGCATTGCATATTGTGAAAAGCATTTTTTGTCACGAAATTTTTCTTAGCTTCCATAATTATTTAATTTAATTTTTTTTTTGCTGTACAAATTTATTAAATTTTAACTTTAATTTCGTTCCGTGTGCTCAAAAAAACTAAACAAAAAACCAGAAAAAAATTCGTACATGCGTGCACAACTTCATTCGTCACTTTCTCAGTGACGACTAAATGAAAGAGCATAAGCATGTATGTGATTTTCCTCCTCTCAATTATGCTATGGCTTGCTGGTTACTATCTTATAGTGTGACCCTCGAATCATGAAGGCTGGACAAAGTAGCTTCGTAGTTTGTATTTCTTTTTTAACTATAACTTTCAATTCAAATAAATTGTATGTAAAATGATCAATTAAATAATGTCGAATTAAATTTGAAAAAAATTATGATATTCAGGTTGTATGTTAAATTATTTAAGGTTGTTCTGGCTGCAACGCTAAGTGTATTGGCTACCAGGCGATGACTTTGAATTCAAGTCTAGGCCAAGGAAGCCAACACATAAATATTTTCGTGATGAATGTGCCAATACGCACAATAACGTAAGTTAAATAATTAATAAAATACAATGACTACACTAAATTAAATTTATGTTGTTTCATCTTGAAATAATTTTGATTCAAGATGATTCTTCGTGTTATTTCAGTATTGAGTTGTTCCAACTTGAAGAAAACTTTGATTCAACATGGTTCTTCATGTTATTTTATTATTAAATTTACGTTGTTCTTGAACTTGAAATAACTTTGATTCGACATGATTCTTCATTTTCATTTAACAGTACTGTAATGTTAAATCAACATGAAATAAAGTTGTTGGCTTAAACGTGATAGTTCAGGTTCACCTTAAAAAAATGTATTTCAAATTGAATACTGCAGCCATCTGTGTTAACTAATTAGAAGCTTGTAATACTATTTTAGCCATAATGTATGGATAAAATATTCAAGTTTACCTAAAATAACTATCAAAAACTTTTCTCTTAGTGAAAATGTTAAATTACTTTTTTTGCTTATATCAACTTTTAATTATAATGCATTTGTTATTTTGGGGACAACTATTTAGTTCTATCAATTACAAAACAAAAGTAAATATCATTCATTACTCAATGTAAGAGAAGAAAAAGTGGGAAAAACTAATTATTAGTTCAGGTAGTTAATGGAAAAACTTAATCTAATCAAACATTGTTTGATTAAATGGCTGATGTTTATAATTAAATGTAATCAGTATTTGTAGTTGAAAGAGTGGGCTTAATTTATATACCCAGCATTACTTGATAGCTTCACATGACTCCACTTCAAACAGAATATTTTAATATTTCTCCTTGATATTTAATTTGATAGTTTGCCATTGAAATAAATTAGACCGCATCTCAATTATTCAGCTTAAACGATAATCAACATAAAGTTAACTTGAGACAAAATCTTAGAGCTCTAGTGTTGACAATAAAGAAAGCTTCTAAAAAAACAAAAAAAAAAAAAAAAAATGTCTACACTTATTTATTTTTGTAATGATAATGTAATTTTTTAAGAATAATGGTTTTATCTGACTAAATTTTGTAATTATGACCTTTCAATTCAAAAAAGTAGATTTTAATACACCTGCTGCGAAATGTTGGATCAGCTTTAAAGCTCCCAAAATCTCCAACTGTGAATTGCTAAATTGCTGCACACTAAAAGAAAAACTTTATCAGTTATTAAAAAAAAAAATAAATCTCAACATTAATAATTTATTTGATAAACTTCTGCATACAAATAACCAGAAAACGTGAGCAATTATTATGATTATTTTAAATGCAAACACAGCGCGCAGCACCACAAGATATAAACACTTTATAATTTTTTGCGGCATATTCCCATTTGAACTTTGTTTTTAGATGAGACTGTAGATAAAACTTTTATAACCTTCTTCTATAGCATTTAAATAATTTCATTTAAAGGTAAAACGAAATAACAGCTTCTTTTAAATTAAATTTTACACAAATGCAGCATAAAATTAGAAGAGAAAAACAAAAAATTCATAACTGCTTCCACTTGAATAGATGCTCGCAATAATATATTCTCGCTTATTGTGAATGGCGTCGTCGATGTCACATCAAGACGACAGTAAATATTGCTACTTGTCTACTCTTTATCAGCAAACAATTAGCTCTTAAATCACTTACTAATCTCTAACTCCCATATGTAAAAAAAAAATAATGTTTTCTTCAAGTGTACGTTAAAACCGGGTTTTTTATGTAAATTTTAAACTAACGTACACTTCAAGCAAACGTTGTATATGGGGTTAAGGCTTTGTAATTTCATGTATCATGTTAATAGTAGTCAATTGTTGTCGACCAAGAGTGTAGACAAGTGACAATTGTTAAGGTAGAATTAGTAAAATCGTATCAGTCTACTTTACAGCTTGCCGTATCGTTCAACTTTGTGCACAACTTACAGAAAATGTAACAGTTTGCACAGCACATTTTTTTTTGTCTGGTATTAAATGCGGCGTTTTGACATTCGCTACAGAAAAATCTGTTTTCTGCAGATTCCTACGTCAGCAGTGCTACCACCACATATTTTATAACTAGTACCATGCATTGTATATGGTACGGCTTTTGTCAGCTGACACGCAACATCACGACACGATTTTACTAATTCTACCTTTACTGTCATCTTGATGTGATTTCGACGACGCCATTCACAATAAGGGAGATTATTTATTGTAACTTTGAATGAATTTTAAAAAGTAAACGAATCGAATAAATTTTCTGTGCATACTTGGGATCTTTAGCAGCTTTCTTTTGCAAAGTAATAAACAAAAAAAGGATTTAATACAGCGATCTTCAAAACCGCGCACGCGTGCGATTGCTCTCACAATAATGAAGAGAGCAATAAGAGATAATTTGTATTTTTATTTAATTTGTACTCAATTATTACTACAATCAGCAGAGACGTCAACTTTTTTGGCTCTAAAGGCACATCAACATTTAAAAAAAGCACTTAAAAGCGTAATTTTGATATCTAAATAGCGTAAAAAGCACTTTCGTGAAAAACGACTGAAAATCCATAACGTGAATTAATGTGAAGTTTAATAATGTTTAAAATTTTCTTAGATATTCTCCATTTAATGAAATATATCAAACGAAAAATGTATGCTTCACACTGAAAAAATAAATACGCCGAGTAATTATTAAAATAATTTTAAGAAATACACAAATTTCTTAAAAGCACTAATTAGTGCTTTTTCTTATTTTGGCACTAACGCTCGAAATTTGGCGTTTTGAGTCTTCAAAAAGCACTAAAAATAGTGCCAAAAGCACCAAGTTTGCATCTCTGACAATCAGGGTTAACACTTTAATTTCAGACTATTCATATGTGCCGGTTGTGTAGTCGCATTTTACTAGACAACAATGGATTCTTTTTAAATTAGTTTAATTTCAAGTTTTTCTACTTTTTAGAGATTGAAAAATCATATCTGAAACTAAGTTATTATATACTACTTAAAATACATCAAATGTGCACTAATCTCTTTTTGATCACAAGAAATTGACTCAAATTAGAGTTTTACATATTATCTATCAAATATATGTATGGCAACCGAACCGTGCTATAAGAAGAGAAAAAGATATTACGCTCAAAAACGAAGCACCGACACAAACATAAGTGTGAATGTATATGTGTGGGGATCGCTGATTTAAAATATTTATTATATTACAAAAAAAGCAAACACAAGCAAAAACAACTACACGCAATTATAAAAGCAGCAATAAATAAATTTTACTTAATTTTCAAAAGATTGGCAGACAGTAAATAAAATTTCTAGCTTGATGTCAGTTAATATGTTTGTCATGACATGCTTAAGGCCACTTTTTTTTTGGCTGACTGTCCTGTTTTTAAATTGCTACTTAATATTATTTATGTACTTTGATGTTTTTGGCAGGTGTCCTGTTGTCAAATTTTCAAGGTTTTTTTTCTTTCAAAAATTTTTTTAATGTTATTTTTGCTAAGAGCTTGTCATTTAAGTTCAGATATACAAATTTTATTAATCTGACAGTGATAAATGATGTATTTAATTTAAAATGTATGTGCAATGTTGCTGTTTTTAAGCAAGAAAACTTGCTGAAAAAAAGATTTTTTGTTTTCGTCACAGAGACAGTATTACAATTATTACATACATTCTTTTATACGTAGCACTATAGGCAATTTTATCCATGTCCTTAAAAATTTGTATCACTTAATTTCACGTCGAAAATTTTTAAATAATTTTCTGAAATAAAACTGTGGAAGTCTCCCACTAAACGTCCTTAAAAATTTGTATCACGAAAATTTTTTTTATCACTCACGCTCACGTCTTATCACGCGTGACAATTTTTTTTTTGAAAGTACACACAAAAAACTTTATAAAGTGACGCTAAATCAAAATTGTGAAAAAATTTTAAAAACAATTGGTTATTTTGTTATAATTTTTATATTAAAAAAGAAAAAAATTACTTTTTTACTCACGCGCATGTGCCCTATATGTGCAATGTTGCTATTTTAGAAAAATAGTTCTTAAAAGTTCTTATCACTCAATCTTACGAAGAAATTCTTTTTTTATCACTCACGCTCACGTCTTATCAAGCGTGACAAGTTTTTTCAAAGTTTTCGAAAAATTTAAAAAATAATTTATTTTATTATTTTTATATTTTTTTTTTGTAATGCATGCATTTATTTATTGTATCTTCATATATGAACTAACAATAAGTATTCAAATCTTAAATCTATATTAAAGAAGAAAAAATTACTTTCTCACTCACGTTCATGTAGTCCTTATGTGCGATGTTGCTCTTTAGCTTTTTTTTAGAAAATAATTTTTGGAACTACAGGGTGGGCCAAAAGAAACCAAGGGGTGTAAAAGTTTAATAACTTTTTTGTTTATTAATTTTTTTTATTTTTTCTTTCAGATTATATAGACAACACTTGGAGAATTTATAATGGAGAGATTCACAACTGAACAGAGAACCAGAACAATAGAATTTTATTATTTAAACCAGAGATCAATTATTTTAACGCAAAGAGCATATCGTCGACATTTTAACGTCAGAATTTCGCCCTCTGAAGCGATGATTCGTTGCTTAGTTAATCGTCATCACCAACATGGCAGCGTAAGAGATTTGCCTCGAACCGGTAGACCACGTTTAAGTCGCACTGCGGAAAATATCGAACGAGTACAGCAAAGTGTTAACGAAGCACCAGAAACATCTGGCAGAAGGCGTTCTGCTCAGCTAGAAATGTCTCGTACGTCACTACGGCGCATTTAAAAAAAAGATTTACAGTTATACCCATATAAGGTGCAATTGGTCCAAGAATTAAAACCCGCAGATCATCGGCAACGTCTAAATTTTGCAGTTAAATTTCAAGAGTTGGCCAGAAATGAAATCAACTTTATTGAAAATTTGATTATGAGTGATGAAGCTGTTAATAAGCAGAACTGTAGGTTCTGGGGTTCTCAAAATCCAAGAGCCATTCATCAACGCCAATTGCACCCCATCAGGTGTACAGTATGGTGTGGGATCACATCTGAAAATGTCATTGGGCCCTACTTCTTCGAGAATGAAGATGGAAGTGCTGTAACCGTAAATGGAGAGCGGTATCGGTTTATGATAGAATATTTTTTACGCCCTGCTCTTGAAAACAGACCTGGTATGTGGTTTCAGCAGGACGAAGCCACTGCCCATACTGCCCGAGACACAATGGCACTTTTAAGTCAAATTTTTGGAGAGCGAATAATTTCTCGAAATTCGGAAATTATTTGGCCAGCGCGATCGCTAGATTTGACAGCACCCGACTATTTTCTTTGGGGTTTTTTGAAGGAGCGAGTGTATGTGAACAAGCCAGAGACAATCCTTGAACTCAAGGCAAACATTGTTGCAGAAATTCGAACGCTACAGCCACAAGTTTTGAAAGATGTTATGGAAAATGCTCTAAAAAGAGCCCATCAGTGCGAAGCTGAAAACGGTGGTCATTTAAGAGACATCATTTTTCATACTTAGTGTAAAAAAATTTCCATTTTGTATATTATATAATCTGGAAGAAAAAGTAAAAAAAAGTTAATAAACAAAAAAGTTATTAAACTTTTACACCCCTTGGTTTCTTTTGGCCCACCCTGTATTTAGTTTTTTTGTTTGTGATAAAAGAAAGTATAAAAGTATTATTTTTACATTTTTTTTTATACATAGCACTGTAAAAAATATTGCCCATTTCTTTTGCCCTTATTAATTACAGTCAAACAGCATGACCGATTTCAATAATTTTTTGGAATAAAACTATGAAAGCGTTCTCAAATATTTTATTGCTTAATATCACGAAGAATTTTTTTTTTATCACTAACACATAAAGCACTTGATAAAGTAACAGTAAATTAAAATTGTCAAAAAATTTCAAAAATAACTGTTTATTTTGTTATTCTTGTTATTTTAAGAAGAAAAAATTACTTTTTACTTGCAATTTTTAAGCATTCTTTTTTGAGATATTTTTAATTGCCTTAACCATGCCTTAAAAAAACTTTTGTTTTAAACTGAATGAAAAATAACAATGATTTCCGATTTCTTCCCCTTAGGGGGATTTACTACATGCTATGTGCCAAAGAAAGCGTAACCACTAACGTACTAATGAAAAACTGTTTGATTCAGACAGCGGGTGGAAGCGCTGATGTTTTGATATTTGCTTTGGTTATTTAAAAACTTTGGATTATTTATATGTTTTTTTAGGAGGGGCGGGAGGAATCTTTTTTTGAATTTAAATTTATTTGCTGGTGCTTAAGCATTGTCTATATATTTCACTGGTGCTTTGCCAAATCATCAGTAGACTTCAACCACATATCATGAACAGTCCCAAACCTCTTATCTATGCACAGACTTTAAAATATGTAGACAATGCTTAACCACCAGCAAATAAATTTCAATTAAAATAAAAAGCTATCCCCCCTCCAAAAAAAAAAGCAATGTGAGTCCGAGCACAGAGGAGATGTGTAAACATCTAGTAATGAAAATTTTATCTTAAGTTGGAAGTACTTATGCTTTTAGTATCTTTTTTTAAACTGATTAATTAAAAGTATCAAAACTTTCAATATTGTAAATACATATGAATTTGATGGTTTTTGTTTGTTTTATTAAACTTATTTGGTTAGTAAATGGGCACATGCAGTATATGTATACGTACTGCATTCAAAATTGCAGTAAGCAGTAAATTTATTGATTACTAAAAAAATTCAGTAAATTTTTACTGCTAATGAAATTTAATTTGCATTACCAGTTAAATCGTAGGGCCGTAATCATAATAAAATTGTAGCAAGTGGCAAAGTTTATTCATTCAAATTTTGAAACTTTTGTATGAAAAACATTTAGCCACTTGGTAGAATTTCATTATGAATACGGGCATTACTGATTACTGAAAATTCAATGCACCTCATCATATAACAAATCATTTAGGCAATTTATAAAAATTGTAGAAACAAAATTTTAGTAATCAGTAAAAATTTACTTGTTAAAATTTTTTTATTGTTTTTACTGAAACTTTAGTGGTACTGCAGTGCTCATTTATGGTAAATGCCTTTACTTTTACTTTTTAATTTTTAATTCCTGTTGTTCATCGTTTAGTTGTTGCTGTTCTTGTTGTTGTGTACGCATTGCAATTAAAATAAATTCAGTAAAGTGCGACTTTGACTCGCGCACATTCGGTTTTGATTTTTAATTTTTTTTATTAGGCTTTCTTCCTTTTTTAAGTTTTTTCAGTTTAAACGATTTTTTTCAGTTTTATCGCTTTTTTCTCGTTTTGCCGTTTTTTTTTCTCTTTTTGCGTTTTTTTTAGTTTTCGCAATTTTTTTTTTCATTTTGGCGATTTTTTAATTTTGGCGATTTTTTCATTTTGGCGATTTTTTTCTGTTTTTTGGGGTTTTTTTCATTTTGGCGATTTTTTCTGTTTTTGGGTTTTTTTTATTTAGGCGATTTTTTCATTTTGGCGATTTTTCCGGTTTTTCGCGATTTATTTTAGTCCTAGAGATATTTTTTAATTTGGTGCTTTTTTCGATTTGGCGATTTTTTTTGTTTTTGGCAATTTTTTTATATTTGGCGATTTTATATTTTTTTGATTTTTTAGTTTTACCGTTTATGAAAATTTCAAGAGGTTTGCTCTTACGGTCTCCAAGATACAGCAAGTTGTCAAAATTACAAAGTAAAAATTGCATTAACTAATGGAACACCCTTTAATTTAAACTTTTTAAATTTAGTGTTAATTGTTGTAGTCTGTATAAAAATACACTAACTTTACAAATTTCAAGTGTATATATGTACATACAATTATATGTATATTACATGGGATTTTAACATTTTTCGTTGCTCGTTTTGGAACACCCTTTAGTTTTTAGCTCTCATGTATTTGTTGTTGTAGTGGCCATATGTCTACATATTGTGTCCAAATTTCAAGTCCGTAGCTCTTACGGTTCATTTTCACCTTTGGTGTACGGAAATATACAGAAAAATAACCGGCGGCGGCGCACCGTCGGCTTCGAGCCGGTCGACTTGTTTCTCTGCTTGGTATTGCTTCTTTCAAACACTAATACACTCATGCACAGCTCACACCGATTTGACAATGCAAAGCAAAAGCAAAAAGCAAAGAAATCTCAGCAAAGAAATCTCAGAAAAGAAATCTCAACAAAGAATCAAAGCCAAAAAATTTTTACCCCCTAGCGTATAGATGTTTACACATCAAAAATATATAAATAATCCCAAGTTTTTAAATAACCAAAGAAAATATAAAAACATCAGCGCTTCCACCCGCAGGCCTTTAACTCCATTGTGAATGTTTTCAGAATTTTGATCTATTTTGTACCTGCTGATGGATGAGGCCCAACCTTGTCTTATCTAGGTTGACTCTCATACCCTTCCTACACTCTACTATTTCATAAAACTTTTTTAAACAAATTATTTTAAATTCTATTTGAACTGGAAAGGAAATGCTTATACAATTTTCAAGTGCAGACATGTTCTGGCAAACTTTGTCGCTGGAGCTTAACTCAACTTTTATATATTTAAACGCATAACGAAAAATACCTTGTTAACAGCGATCAAAAGCTTTTCTTGCTAATTGAATATTGTCTTGTTATTTTTAACAAGATGCGCTCATTTCCTTAGAGATTTTCTATTAGAACACCAAATAAATAATGTAGCTGAAAACCAATATATTGATATAATTAAATGAAATTGCAAACTTAATGACGACTTGACTATATGATACAAAAAAAAGAAAAAAAAAATGCTAATAAAAAGCTCTTCAAGCTTGACATGGAGCATTATTCTGTTACAAAGCGAATTTTTGTTATCTTTTGTTTTTTGTGTATTCAAAAAAAAAAAAAAAAAAAAACGTGTTTACAAAGCGTAAAAATTATGCTTTATTTAATTGAAGTCGTGTCAAATCAATTTGCCTTTAGTACATTAACCAAATGCTGTTTTATAACCAGATGGATGACAACTATAATAAAAAATATAAATACAAAATGGAGCAAAAAGGACAAAACTGTTATACTCTTCATTGAGAGGGAAAAATATCTACGAGTTTAAAAGTTTTTTTGAACTATTTGTTATTGTGTCAAAATTATTTGAGTATCTTAAGAATTTAATGACTTTTTTATTGCAATATCCTGGTAAGTTCATACGAGGCATCATTCGTTTATCTGGGATGTTTTTGTGGTGAATTTTTTTTAACTATTGTTTTGAAAAATAAGAAATAAATTTAGTAAAGTGCGACTTTGAATCGTACGCGAAGAGTTCTGATGGACACTACATACAACTAGGTAATACTATACGAACCTTAGCCTATATAATCGAATATCTTACACTAAGAGAAAATTGTCGATCTTAATTTAAGAAAAAAATTCTTCACATTTCAATCTGGAAATCGATTCTCAATTTTAAGCATAAATTCTTAATTTTTGGAATGAATTCTATTTTCAAAACTTTTTTGGGTTGAAGTCTACTCACGAGTTCCACAAGCGGGAACGAAATGCATATAGACAATTGCTTAACCATAAAAAAAGCCAATTTTTTGAAATTAAATAAAGACATTATGTCAAATAAATATACTTCAGTATTTCATGTATGAAAATGAATTCTAAAAATTAATAATGTAATCTTAATTTTAAGATCGTGTTCTTAAATTTTTATTTAATTTAAGTAATTAAAGAACAAAACCTTGAATCTTAAAACAAGATTTTATTCAAGATTACAATCTTAAATGCGATCTTAAAAAATTAAGGTTTTGTTCTTGAATCAAGAGTTTTCGCATTTAACAGACTATTTAGATTGAAATGGTTTGATTTCGAGCGTAAAATTTTGATTCTAGCACGTTTTTTCTCTTAGTGTGCCTGTATTTTTTTTTTTGTTTGTTTTGGTGCTTTTTTTAGTTTTGACATTTTTTAGTTTTTGGATTTTGTTTCGGTTCTTGGCGTTTTTTAGCTTTGACGTTTTTTTCGTTTTTGCCGATTTTTTTTTCGCTTTTTACGATTTATTTTAGTTTGAGCAATTTTTTAAGTTTTGGAGCTTGTTTTCCGCTATGTCGATTATATTGGGTTTTGGCGATTTTTTTCGGTTTGGCTATTTTTTTATATTAGAATATTTTAGTTTTAGCGTTTTTGGAAATTTCACGAGCTTGCCTCTTACGGTTTCCGAGATTAGCAAGTTTTAAAAATTACATTAACTGTCCTTCAATTTGTTTTTTAATTTCATTGTTAATTGGTGTAGTCTGCATAAAATTATACTGACTTTGAAAATTTCAAGTATCTATATATATATATATATATATATAAAGGGTCCGTCATCTAACGTTTTTTTTCAACTAGCGCTTATTTCGTGAATGGTAACACTTAGCTCATGTCTCATTTGACAGATAATTAGTTTTATCCTTCCGCTGAACGATCCAACTGACCATCCAATACGTTTTCGCTTCGCTAAGTGGGCCTGCGATCGACTTACAGAAGATGCCGATTTTGCAAAAAAAAATCATATTTTCAGATGAAGCTCATTTTTATATTGGCGGGTATGTAAACAAACAAAATTATCGCATTTGGGGCACAGAAAACCCACACGGATACATTGAAAAGCCGACGCGCCCAAAACGGGTCACTGTTTGGTGCGGATTTTGTCCAGAGGCATAATTGGGCCATTTTTTTTTTCGAAAATGAGCAAGGAGTGGCCGCTACAGTTAATGGCGATAGTTATCGGGCCAAGTTGAACGAATTTTTGTTCACAAAAATTGAAGAGGAGGATATTGGCGACATTTGGTTTCAACAGGACGGCGCTACGTGCCACACAGCCGAAGTTTC
Source organism: Tachina grossa (assembly GCA_949987645.1). Lineage (NCBI taxonomy): Eukaryota > Metazoa > Arthropoda > Insecta > Diptera > Tachinidae > Tachina > Tachina grossa. The sequence continues at coordinate 33,527,451 of OX465276.1, read as the reverse complement.
AGTAGTTTCTTTTATAGCATTTTCAAAAAAAAAAGTTATCTGGCGTACCCTTTATATATATATTTGTCTTTATATTACATTACGATTTTAACATATTTCGTTGTTGCTTCTGAACCCCCTTTAATTTGTCACCGTAATATATTTATTGTTATAGCGGCCATAGTTGTATTATTGTAGCGACCAAAGTTCGACATATTCTGTGAAAATTTCAGGTCCGTACCTCTTACAATTCTCTAGAAAATACCCTGTGACCGACAGACGGACAGACGGAGATTGTAGCGAAAAAAAAATCAAAAATTTTTTATTTATATTTTCAATAGAAGTTTTAATTTGCAAAACCGGTAATGAGCAATTGTGATTAAATTTTTTCTAACTTCTCAATAATATTTTTACAGTTTTTCTTTAAAAATATGAAGCTTTTACTTAGCTTTCTCAAGAATTTTTTAACTGAAGTATTCTGATGTGTTTCTTAAGCTAAAACAAAATATAGCCTACAGATGTGTCTAACCAACAGCACAGAATGATTCTTCATAAAAATACATTACAGACTTAACGTCAAATAAATATACTTCAGTATTTTTATTTTACTTTATTTTATTTTGTTTTTTTGTTTATTGTATGTATTTAGTATATACAAATCATGCATAAAACATGAAATATCTAAGTGTCAGTCACATACAAAACGTTCATTGCCTAAAAGGAAACCATTGAAATGAAGAAACAACAAAGTAAAAATAATATTTTCTTTTAGGTTTTTATTTTCATTTTATGCAAATAACTAAAATGTTTTTCTTATAGAAATATTATTTCATTTGAAAGAAATATAAGTAAAAGTGTTTAAAACAAGTTTTTTTTTAGTTTTGATTTCTTAAAAGTAAAAGGTGGTTAGAATTTATATGTTCTTGTCAGCTCTTGTCTTCAAGTGTTCCTAAGAGTTTTTTAAACAAGTTTAATTGTTTCGTTTTTGTATTTTGTTATAAGAGCATATGTATATGCAATTAAAAAAAATTTTACAATAGAAACAATTATTTATTTATTCTTTACACCGTTTATAATCTATTAAGACTATAAATGTCTATAGAACACAAATAAATTTTATATCCCAGCTAAAAAAATATGTATGGAGCATATATGATATCCCATATATGGTTCGGATCCGAAAAATGAGGGTATATGGGTATATATGATTATATATATTCATACATTTTCATACATGTACGTGTAAATATTCCCTCTACAGTTCATATTCATACTCTCTTGATTCACAAACTAGCACTGTTGTGCAATAAATTAAATTACTAAAATTACTTTTTTTTTTAGATTTTGAACAGGGAGGTTGGATTTAATGACACATTTGTATTGTTAAAATAATTCAAAACGAACGAAAAGTCATTTCAATCATCATTTTAAGTCAAAAGGTGAATAAATTATTTCAAAAACACAAAACTCATATTCGTACATAAAATTTAATTTAAGAAATCAGATTAAAAACTAATGCAATTAATTATAAAAGAAAAAATAATCCGCCTAACAATATTTTTCAATATAATTTTTCCAGTAATCTGAACTTTGTTTCTTATCTAGAAAATTCTTTTATTTTCGATTGCATACCGTATGTATTTTCTAATGGATTTCCAATTCACCAGTGATAAAATACCAAGCTTTTTTGATTACAAAAATGATCTTATGTGAGATATCATGTATGCATACATTCTTATATGGCTCCATATATTAAATCTTATATCTATATATGGATCCACATATGAAGAGCTGCATAATTAAATTTCCATATATGAGCTCATATATTATAATACATTTCATATATGAGTCCATATATTAGTTCATATATAATAGTTTTGCCATGTCTAATCCCATACATTTCCATACATGAATTCATACATATTCATATATAGTTATATACATTCATATATTAAAAATATATGGATCATATATAATTTTTTTAGCTGGGATTCTAATAATTTATTCTAAATTTTGTTTGACGATTAATATTTTTCATTTTGGAATCACAAATTTTTCGAAATATTTTGCTTATTCAGTAAAAGTGTTTTTTTTATTAAAAATACATTGAAATTTATTATTGTGGTATTAGCTGCAATTTTTTATACTATTTCTACTCACAAAAAAAAAATACCAATGTTAAATCAACATGAAAAATTTTGATTGCAAATCATATTAAATTTGAAAGAAATGTGTTGGTTTTTTCTTGGTGCAATGTACGGTTGTGCTTTCTTGTATGACTTGTTTTGTTGTTGTTGTTTGTTTTGATGTTTGTAAATAGCCGACAAACTTTGTGTTACCAGCGAAAGCTGCTGCTGCCTAGTAGACAGTTTACCCGAAAGATCGCAGATTCACATCCTGCAGAGAAGAAGGATCTTTCACTATATATATTATATTTCAAATAATGATCTATTAAATTGTGTTGAATTAAAATTTAATTCATGGGTGTATTTATTTAGTTTTTATCTAAAGGTTGTAAGGTTGCTGTGGCGGATTGACTACCACATGTTCAGTTTGAGTTCAAATCTTGGCCAGATACGCCAACTTATATGCAAACTTTCTTTATACCTGTAACAATGCACACACCCCCCCCCCCCAGGGGAGTCTATTATAGACTACGGGTGTGGCAACCCCGGGGCCCCAGCTGGGCTGATGTGGCTTTTTCCATTGACGTACCTTTGGTACATTACCCATAGAACTTATGTGTTACTACCCGATCTCTGAACACAAACAGAGCAAAGGATGTGCACATATTTATAACAAAAGGAAGACAGGTCCTGTTGATTTCAATTAGGTGCAGCGTCACCTAGAACTGCCCCTGAGTTCAAAAGACGATAGAGGTGAAGCCCTTGTGGTGGAACTTTGAGGTCTAACCAGAGGCTACTTCTGGTGCCACGGGTGCCGGTGGCCCGACAGCCGAGCTGCTTAGAGTTGAGTGCATGTAGCGGTCGTCAGTTTCCTTTGCTAAAATGCCGAGTTCGTCCTACCTCACGGGGTTAAAAGGATGATTTTGGTATGTGTGGAGTAGGCACTGGTTATTTGGCGACACAGGCATGGGTTCATCTCGGATGAGTGCTTGAGCTGTACCGGCAATGGTTGAGGAATTCTCATGGGAACCTCGCTATGGGTGTATACACAACACCTTGGCGTGGAAGCCGGAGAATTATCGTGGTGGCTGTGGTTGCTACCAAAATCGCTGGGAGAATAATCTTGGCTTCCCAGTGTGAAATCAATGCTAGTGGTTGGTCTGACGCGGTCAGCCAGACACTATTCTAGGTGCTGTTGCCATTCAACAGAAGCTGCTATGGGCACGGACATAGCAGCAGAGTTTAGATAGCTCAAATTACCTCAGCAAGGTAATTGAATATAGTACAGGGATAACTATATTCAAAGATTGCAACCTATGTGCCTTATGGAGTGGGCCATAGGTTCATTTTAATAGGCTGCATGGGGGCGTTGGTCTGGCGTCTAACCCACACCCAGTGCTTTGGCACACGTGAGATTAGGCCGTAATGGCAGGTACTCATGTAAAGCAATCGCACATCTGTAACAATGCACACAAGCAAGCAAGTTAAATAATTATTTTAATTTGAAATAACGTTGATTCAACATGGTTCTTTATGTTATTTCAGTATCAAGTTAACGTTATTTCTATACAAAATAGCTTTGAATCATGAATTGCAACATGATTTTTTATTCATGATTTAACCATATTGGAATGAAAAATCAACATGAAATAAAGTAATTACAAAAGAAAAACTTTTCTTTGAAGATAACTGCTGTAAATCATTTTTAATTAACATGAAATATATGTGAAGTAAAAGCAATGCCTGAATTTTAACATGGATTTTTTCTGTGTATAATAATAAAATTTTCGGTCAAAAGAAATCAGTTTGAGCTACATACAAGTCTGTATCTTTTTATAAAGTGATACTTATTAGTATTAAATGTTGATTGCTGCAATGATGGGCACTTGTACCCGCTTGCTTTTAAACTTTCTTTAGAAAAATCTTTTATTTTTATTAACTTAAATTCTACTGTTTAAAAAAAGTACGCAAAAAATATTATTTAAGAAATTTTTCTTATAAATTATTATTGCGACTTAAATAAACATTTCACAACAGAACCTTTTCCACGTTTTATAACAACAACAATAGCCCAATTCACAATCTTGTGCAAATGGTCTTGCTTCGTAGCATGTGCAAAATGGTAAAGTATACTATAGTATATTGATACTCCCCACTTAACGATTCTTAGTGCGTAGTATCAATATACTATACCATTTTGCACGTGCTACGATGCAATACCATTTGCACAAGATTGTGAATTGGGCTAATGTGTCTGGCGTTGAAAACAGAATTTCTCTTATAAAAAACAAAAATCACCATGACATTAAACTATTTTTTAATAAGTAAACACCTCAGCAATGAATATAGAAGGTCCTTTTCCTTGTTGTTAAATAAACCTTTCGCTTATGTAGAAATAATACAAACATAGGATGGTGCACTGTGGGTCAAAATATTATTTTATTAATATCCTTTAGTATTTTCTGCCTTATCAAGACATTGTAAAATGTTTCCACTGTTAATTGTACTTACATTCTCCTTATAAAACTTTTAAATGGTATAATTATTTTTCTATATTTTGTGCTCAATATTTTTGTTGCTGCGCCAATTTTTCATATTGTTGGCTCCACTGTATTCTGTATAAGGTCTAGTGACACTTTGTCTATCGCTTTATATTGTATCGCCTTCGCATATTTTGTGTTAGTACTTTTTTTAGTTCTTGGTTTACTTTCAATGTTTAGATTTTAAGTTTGTTGTTAGTTAAGTTATTGAATTTTAATCGAATGCTGCACTTTGTTACTAAAAATTTTAATTACAAACATCTTGTGTCTTTATGCTTTCTTTGTCTTAATTTGCATTTTATAATACATTCGTATACTTTGTTATTTATTTTGTAACTTTTTTTTTTGATATAAAAAGAGGTCTTAAAAAATTTTAAATATTTGCCAGCATACTTCGAAACACATTTAAGAGTTTTCAAAGGTTTAAAGGCTGAATGCTAAAATTATTTAAAATAAAATTGTGTATTTTAATCAATATTTCCAATGCCCTTTTTCAAATAAATTTTTATTTTAATTAATATGATAGTTTTATAAAGAATTTATAGTCTTCCTAAAATCACATCAAATAATAGAAAATTTATTTTAGTTAATTTAATTATTATTTTTCGAACTTCATTTGTTTCTATATTTATGATTTGAATATGCTAAAGTTATTAATGAACAAATAACACTAAAGTCAGTTGTAAATATTCTGACAACACATAGTTGAACGGAACAGCTAGCCGTTTTCGAAGGCCACTAAACCTTCATCATCAGCGTTCTTCTGTGTTTGGTCGTAAGTAGAACAAAAATAAGCATATTAACTAACATGTGTATAATTAGTAAAGAACAAAAGACAATGGTAAGACTGTTGTAAATTTAGAGATGGTAAGGTGAGCTTTCATTACAAAAACATCTTTCAGCAAATTGAAATACGATGAATCAAAACAATTCTCATATTCCATTTGCAAAAAAGTTTCGTATATAAAGCAGAAATCTACATCAACTGACACCACACACACTGGACACATATTCGCACGGACACTATTAGCCTATATAATATATAGTTTTGGTATTTTTTTTTCGTTTTTTGGGATTTTTTGGCTTTGAGCTTTTTTTAATTTGACGCTTTTTTAGTTTAGTGTTTTGTTTTTACGTTTGTGGCGTTTTTTTGGTTTGAAATTTTTTTAGTATTGCCGCTTTCTTCTCGTTTTGACGTTTTTTTGTTTCTTGGTGTTTTTTTGTGATTTTTTTAATTTTGACGATTTTCTTAATTTAAGCGATTTTTTTTATTTTGGCGCTTTTTCGAATTTTTGCGATTAGTTTTAATTTAAGAATTTTTTTTATTCGGCGAATTTGTTCGTTTCGGCGACTTTTTTCGGTTTTTGGTGATTTTTTTTCGTTTTGGCGATTTTATAATTTTTGGAATTTTTTGGTTTGTGAAAATTTCAAGAGTTGTCCTCTTACGGTTTTCAAAATACAGCAAGTTATCAAAATTACATAGTCAAAATTACATTAGCTGATAGAAAACCCTTTATTTTTTTTAATTTTATTATTAATTGTTGTTGTTGTAGTCTGTATAAAAATATATTTACTTTAAAAATTTCAAGTGACTATATAAATATAATTTTAATTTGAAATTTATTTGCATAAGATAAGAGGTTTGTGACTATTCAAAATGTGTGATTGAAGTCTACTGATGATTTGTTATAGCAACAATGAAATATATAGACAACGCTGAACCACCAGCAAATAAATTTCAAATTAAAATAAACTTCTGACGGTATGTCGAATAATAAATTTCTTAAATATATATATATATATATATAATTGTATTTATATTACATGGGATTTTAAAATTTTTCGTAGCTCGTTTTGGAACTCTCTTTAATTTTTAACTTTCATGTGTTTCTTGGTGTAGCGGCTAATGTTATACATACTCTGTCCAAATTTGAGGTCCCTAGCTCTTACGGTTCTCGAGAAAATACCTTGTGAAGGACAGATGGACGGACAGACGGACGGATAGACAGACGGACAGTTTAGCAAAAACAATAGGTTTTCTTTTCACCTTTGCTGTACGGAACCCTAACTACTCTGATCTGATTGAAATTATTTATTAATTATACTCAGACTTGCTATTGTTATTTAAATGTGTTGAAAAATGTTTCTTTTTATTTTTTGTAAAAATTATTTTATGCTTTGTGATAAAACACTGCTTAGTTTTTTTATTATCCAAAGCTTTAATTGCAACTTATGTAAAAATTATAAATTTCTAAACATTCTTACTATTAGTGTTCAATAAGAGTTTTCTATATTGTTTTAAAAAGAATTTCTGCTGTTTTTCCTTCAACAATATGTTCAAGTTGTACTCGTCTTACTATCTATCATTGACTAATGTTGAGCATAAGTTAATTATGCCGGGCTATGTTGTTTGTGTAATTTTTTTCCACCAGTCTCATGCATTTGTTTGCCTTCAACAGCAACAGCAAATTTATGCTAAACAGAGAGAATATATAGATACACATCCTTTATTTAAATCATTTCGCCCATAGCTGAAATATATTCCACCATCCAATGGCATACACATTTATCCAATTAAAATAATTTATCCGATTGTAAATTGCAATCAACAAAGTGCTGAATCTCCATTACAATTTTCCATTATATTTTAAGCAAGAGAAAAGTGGTTTTCAATTATAATAATTTAGAGCTAATAATGAAAGTGATAATTAGTAATTTTTGCCAGCAAAATAAAAATTGTAATTTTGATGTGTAAACATCTATACGCTAGGGGGTAAAAATCTTTTGACTTTGATTTCTTTGCTTTTTGCTTTTGCTTTGCATTGTCAAATCGGTGTGAGCTATGTATGAGTGTATTAGTGTTTGAAAGAAGCAATACCAAGCAGAGAAACAAGTCGACCGGCTCGACCGCCTGTTATTTTTCTGTATATTTCCGTACACCAAAGGTGAAAATGAACCGTAAGAGCTACGGACTTGAAATTTGGACACAATGTGTAGACATTTGGCCACTACAACAACAAATATATGAGAGTCAAAAACTAAAGGGCGTTCCAAAACGAGCAACGAAAAATGTTAAAATCCCATGTAATATACATACAATTGTATGTACATATATACACTTGAAATTTTAAAAGTTAGTGTATTTTTATACAGACTACAACAATTAACACTAAATTTAAAAAATTTAAATCAATGGGTGTTCCATCAGTTAATGCAATTTTGACTTTATAATTTTGACAACTTGCTGTATCTTGGAAACCGTAAGAGAAAAACTCTTGAAATTTTCAAAAACGGTAAAACTAAAAAATCAAAAAAATGCAAAATCGCCGAATATAAAAAAATCGCCAAAAACAAAAAAAAAAATCGCCAAAACGAAAAAAAAGTACCAAATTAAAAAAAATCTCTAGGACTAAAATAAATCGCAAAAAACCGGAAAAATCGCCAAAATGAAAAAATCGCCAAAAACAGAAAAAAAGTCGCCAAAATGAAAAAAACCCCAAAAAACAGAAAAAAATCGCCAAAATGAAAAAATCGCCAAATTGAAAAAAAATTGCGAAAATTAAAAAAACCCAAAAAGAGAAAAAAAACACCAAAACGAGAAAAAAGCGATAAAACTGAAAAAATGCCAAAATTGTTGATAACTTTTAAGATACAGGCTGTACAATTTTATCGTAAGCGACAATTTACGTACAAAAACAAATTTGAATATTAAAAAAAAAACTTCTCCTGAAAAATTTAATTTTTGTCGCTTACGATAAAATAAAAAAAGGCTCGATATGCATATGTATGTACGAGTATGTACGTATGTATGTGTTTATTGATACGTTTCTATGCAAATAAAAAAGTGTAAAAATGCCTAACTAGGGGTCTTCACTAGCCATGAACTTGGTATGGGCATCATGTCGGACATCGCAAATGGCTAATAGAGACCGCTCATGTAGAAAATTTGTCCATGCTCTGACATGGATGCCATGATATTCTCATCCCGCCAACTATTTGTAATAGAAAGAAATGAGACAGAACAAAATTGGTAAATATTCTATCTCTATTGCACTAACGCAAATCACTTTGATATGCCTGAACATGGACATCGCACGTATTCACCACAACAAAAAAGTTGCTGAATTTTTCACAGTTTCTCTGCCGGCGTCATGTCCATGTCATGTCCAAGTTGATGGCTAGTGGAGACGTAGGGTAAAGAAAAGCAAAAAAAAATTATTCACATTATTCGAGAAGTTGCTTTTGATTTGAAAATGTACAATTATGCAGCTTAAATTTACGAATCGAAATTGCTGGGCAAAACTTAACAGGTGGTTGTAAATAAATTTCTATAAAATTTATGACATTTTATTTCCGAGAGTATAAAAATTCACAATTGCACAGTTTGCGAGACTTTTCAACGTTTTCATGAGGACCCATAATAATTTATGAAGAGTTATTTGAGTTTCTTTATATAGCAAAATACATCTTCAGGGCCAATGAAAAAAAATAACTTCAAAGAATTTTGTGAGAACTTATAATTCAATAAAAGAGAGTTGAAAAAGAGAACTTCCTGTTCATCAGAAATGATGCGAAGTTGCACTACTTCCGCATGTCAAACACTGCACCTTAGCGAATTTTTGAAAGCTCTTGTTTACGGATTATTTAAGTGAGTTATAAACATGTGAGGTTTAATTTTTTATTTAAAAATTTTCAGCTATTTTTCTAGAATTTAAGATAAAGTTTTACAATCTATAATAACTTTTTTTCTTGGTTAAGTATGTAATTTAATTCACTTATCGTAACAATCATTTACTGCGCAGTAGGAGCAACACACATGTTAATTTTTTTAACACTCTTTATCCTGTTTGTGCCTTTGTGCTGTTATTATTATTGTTATTGGCAAAAGCCACAAAAAAAAGTTTATTTTTTCAACTTTAATGTTGAGCCTTTGTGCAAATGTATAAAGTTGAACTTTAAAGTAATTTTAAAGGAACAAAGAAATGTCTCATATAGCACCCTATAATAATTACAGCAGGTAAATTGTTCACAGATAAAGTTTGCACAGTTTGTGATTCACAAAGAAAGTCAGAGAAAAACTTTAATTATGGTAATGAACGTCTGTATTCCTTTTACACACTCAATATAATTTACGCTGTTCGAATAGACTTTCATTGACAAAGAGCGGCTTTAATTTAAAAATAGTAAAAATATGTAGAAGTATTCCTTTTTGTTATCCCATTAATTTATTTATTTTTGTATATGCGTTCAAACTAAACTATTCAAAAAAAAAAAAAAAAAAACTTAACAAAGCTTTGAAAAGCAATTTTAAGTAAAGTTGTATAAAAAAAAAAATTGTATCAAAATTCTAAAGTAGGCACCTACGTTTGTTAAGGCTACTTTAGGTTGTTATTTCCAAAATGTGTATTTTGTACCTCAAATATTTTTGTTAATATAGCACATATTGATTCATGTTACATCTGAAAATGAAGCTAGAAGTGCTAGCTCTTATTCTAGATTTATTATTTCTGTCATGTGATGGAAAATATCACTAAATTATCCAACTGATTCGAAATACATAGCAAAATCTATAAAAAAAAATATTAAAATAAATACAATTATACAAAAATGTTTTAGTGATGTACATTCAAACAAAACGAATCGAAAATAGTTATATATTCAAATACTCATTTCGTTCAAATAAAATAAATTGAGATAATTTTTCGATGTTCATTATAATTTTTTTCACTTTTACTTCATAAAAATGTTTATCTGTCTTGCTTCCATGTCAGAAGCTTATATTTTATAAATTAGGTTGCTTAACTTCAAGATAATAAAAATGTATTTAATAAAATAAAAAATTAGTTGAATACTCGAATGAAATTGTATTCTATTTTGTAAATCATAAGCTGTGAAATGGTTGTTGAACATGGTGGTGTTACCAGAATTTATTATTAAATCACAAAATAATTAAAGTTGTCTTTTGAATACAATTTCTTAACAAAGCAATGTTAGCCTTAAAGTGCTTGGTAGCTACTATGAACTTTAAAGCTCAAGTAAAATATTTTTTTGAATAAGGCTGTAAAATATTAACCCCCGTATTCAAAAAAATATTTTACTTTAACTTTAAAGTTCATATTAGTTGCCAAGCGCTTTAACAGTGCGACCACACGAGCAATTTGTTGTGTCTTAACACAAGCAATAACGTCGGCAGAATGATGACGTAAAATTTCTTGTTTTCAACAATGTATCTAGAAGTGGCAAACACGTATATTCAAATATATTTGAATTTTTATGCATATAAAGGGTGTTTTTTATTGAGGTATAGAACTTTAAGTTGGCATCACTTTTTTAACTGGCGGCCATTTTGTCAGCTGTCAAGTGATTAATATTTAGTTTGGTTTGCCATTTCATCATGAACAGGTTGACAAAAGAACAACGCTTGCAAATCGTGCAAATTTATTTCGAAAATAATGGTTCAGTTCGCGAAGTTTACCGCAAGCTCCGTCCATTTTATGGTCGACATAATCGTCCATCAGAGCAATTAATTCGGTTAACCATGGATCGTTTTCGCACTACGTTTACTCTATGTGATAATACGCATCCGCAGAGACGTCGAACAGTGCGCACCGAAGAAACAATTGCCGCTGTAGAGCAAAGTGTTGAAGAGGACCCGAATGAATCGATTCGCCACCGTGCACAGCAATTGGAGCCGACTAACCGACTATTTTGTTCCCGAATTGGATGGCATGAATGTGGATGAGTTGTGGTTCCAACAAGACGGCGCTACATGCCACACAGCGCACGTCACAATCGATTTATTGAAGGAAACATTCGATGAGCGCATAATTTCGCGGAATGGACCTGTCAATTGGCCACCAAGATCGTGTGATTTGACACCATTGGATTATTTTCTTTGGGGATATGTGAAGTCGCTCGTCTACGCCAACAAACCAGAAACGTTAGGGGACTTGGAAGCCAACATTCGTGGCGTTATTGCCAACATACGGCCCCATATGCTCGAAAAAGTGGTTGAAAATTGGACCTGTAGAATTGGCTTTATTCGAGCCAGCCGCGGCGGCCACATGCCCAAAATCATATTTAAACATTAATGGCATAAAATTATCCTTCCAATAAAGCCAAATTGATGGACATTAAAACGATTTTCTTGTGTTTTATTTCAATTCGAAGTTCTATACCTCTGAAAAAAACACCCTATATGTACATACCTAAATTATCCTTTATTAGATCTTTTGCCAATTGCAAATCGAAATGATATTTATTTTATTTATTTCAAACATTTTTTCTTGCTGTTTTATTGAAAAAAAAATTAATATTATTTCAATTTGACAGCATGTGTTAAGAGATTATTGCTCAGCAATGTATTTTAACATTTGTTGCTGAATATATATTCGAACACATATTCATACGGTCTACACGCTAATATCTTGTGTCGGCAATCGAATTTGTCAATTGCCATGGCAATAATTGCCAAGATTATTGCTCGTGTGGACGGCTAGTAAGGCTAACATAGCTTTGTTAAGAAATCATATGCAAAAGACAACTTTAATTATTTTGTAATTTATAATAAATACTGGTAACACCACCGTGTTCAACAACCAATTCACAGCTTATGATGTACAAAATAGAATAAAATTTCATTCGGGTATTCAAATAATTTCTTATTTTATTAAATAAATTTTTATTATCTTGAAGTAAAGCCACTTAATTTAAAAAATATGAGCTTCTGACATAATAGGAAAACAGATATACATTTCTATGACGCAAAAGTAAAAAATATGAAAAATTATCATAATTTGTTTTGTTCGAATGAAATGAGTATTTGAATATCCAGCTTTTTTCGATTCGTTTTGCTTGTATGTACATCACTAAAACATTTTTGTGTAATTGTATTTATTTTAATATTTTTTTTATGGCTTTTGCTATGTATTTCGAATCAGTTGGATAATTAAGTGATGTTTTCCATCACATGAGGAAAATAATAAATTTAAAATAAGAGCTAGCACTTCTAGCTTCATTTTCAGATGTAACATGAATCAGTATGTGCTATATTAACAACACATTTTGGAAATATCAACTTAAAGTAGCCTTAACAAACGTTGGTGCCTACTTTAGAGTTTTGATATAATAATTTTTTTTGAATACATTAACATTGCTTTTCAAAGCTTTGTTTCGAAATATTTTTGTATCCCTTCATCAAAAAAAGAAAAAGTTACCTATTCCATGTCAATTTTTATAAAACGAGGTTTTAAGGTCATGGGAATTTATTCTGACTGTTCTTACTATGACATATATATATGCATGTATGCGTGTTTGTATTTGGCGTGGCTGTGTGTATATGAGTCCTATCGGAAACTCAGTTAACTTTAAACTAACTTTAAGCTAACTATTTCTCAACTAGTGCTAGTGGGTCACTTTCCAATGGAAATAACTAACTATTTTAACATTGCAATATACTAGGCGTTAGTCAATTATGCCATTCTGCGCTACTTTTTAACTAATTTAAAGTTGATTTTTTTAAGTCAGTTAGTAGTCAGTAAACAAATATGTTGCTAGTGTTCGAGCTATGAATCACATATTGTATAGTCAACTCGCTACCGACCCAGCTAAGGTACCGGTACCATCTAATACAACAACAGCAAAATGTTAATATAAAACTGAAATGAGTTTCAAAGTAGCTGAGAGTAAATTCGTTGGCTCTCATCAAATCCGATTAAATACTCAACTTAAAAATGATTTTAAGGTCAGTTCTGGATAACATTGTAGTTATCTTTTAGTTAGTCGAAGAAAAGTTTATTATAAGTTTATTATTTCTGTAGTCAGCAACACATTCTCCGACAGGGAGCCTTCACACACGAGAGCAATTGTACTGGCATAACAAGACAGTTTGGGTGTAAAGCGACCCATCCATTATATAATATCATTGCATGTGTTGTTGCACATATTATTGTCGTTTTGACCTATACTATGAAATAAATGGCGCAATATTAAAAAAAAAAAGATTGCGCAATTTTCTTGACAGTTAAAAAAGAGTACACAACATTGAATAATTTTGCCACCACATTACACAATTGTCTTGATTGTACAATAAAAATCAAAACTCTTTTGATATTTGCCAATATATTGTGCCACCTTCGAATATGAGATACACATTGGCGATATTGTTGTGCTATACAAAAAATTTTGCAATTTTATTGCAAGTAGATGGATGGGCCGCTTAAGAGTGGCGAAGAAACCGGAATACAAAAAACACTAATACACAAAAAGCTGTTTGCACGTATACATTTAATTTCCGATAAATAATCATACTTTTTTTTTATAAAAACAAAAAAATTGTGCACTTAAAAATTGTTCCTGTGTGTGAAGACCCTATCTATAAGTCCCTTAACTTAAAAGCTGATGAAATTAGAATTTAAGTTTTTTTTTTTAATTTAAAAACCTTGTTCTGATTTGTTTTTTGTAAGCTCATGCACTTATTTGGTTGGTTGCTTACACAGAAGACAATTTCTTCAATCAACACCTTTTATTGTAAAAAATAGAAATAATAAATTAAAAATTTAATTGAATGAATTAAAGTTTTGTTTACAAATTGAATTGATTAGAAGTTTAATGAAAAAATTAATTGAGTCCCTTAGGGCCATTATTACAACTTAAAGTTAGTTAAAAGTAGGATTTTATCGGACGTATAAAATCTTTATCATTTTCATAATTTTACTTTAACCTAAAGTGAGCGATAAATTACAAGCAAGTTTTTCCTACCTGGTAAGTTAAATCCAATTTGCAATAATGAGATTCTTTTTATACGTCCGATAAAATCCTACTTTTAACTAACTTTAAGTTGTAATAATGGCTCTCAGACTTTTTTTTTTAAATTTAATTAATTAAAAAAAAAATAATGCTCCATTTCCACAATACGTACGATGAATGGACTTGAGTAGAAAATTTGTATGAAAAGCACACATTTTTTTCAGTGATTTTTATACAAATTTTCTAGGCGAGTTGCCTGCCTGACTTGTGGAAACAGGGTGTAACTGATGTAATTAAATTTTGTGGTTGACCTTTAGTTATTTTTCTGTGTAGCGGTGAAAACAATGGTAAATTTTTTTCCTTGACACGTCTCGCGCCAGGCCCCAAAATCGCGATTTACTCATTCGGGCCAAAATATTTTTTATCTGATAACATTCTGTTTATGTCCATTTATTGTATATTTGAAAACAGAAAGTGAAAGTTTTCACTTTTTCCATGATTTTTCATAAATTTTTCTGTATATTAATCAATGTAAATCGTGCGCGCTATGCCACATTGCGTGTGGATATGTGAACAAGCGGCCCAAACGAGTACTCAGGTCGTGCGCACCGGTGCCGCACCGGTGCCGCACATGGCGCTCAATGTGTTAAATAAATCTGTGGCAAAAAGAAAAAGTGCTTAAGTCGAGATAAGTCTGATTTTGAGTTTATGGTACTTCCGTAGTCTGTATATTTGAAAGTACCCCTGGTCAAAATCTCAATAGATTTGTGCGATTTTTCAAAAAGTTATATCACTATGACTTGCGTCTTATCTTTTTTAGACTTCTAATCTAATTTGGAATAATAGACTAATTGAGGTTACACTTTGGTATACGTCAACTTAAATGTATTACTTATAGTGTGTAGAACGACATTTGCTTAGAAAAATAAAGTTAAACAAAGAATTTCCTAATTAAACTGTAAAAGAGGAAAAATTCTGAAAATTGACTTGAACGCTTAAAAGTGCTCTCCTGAAAAACAGTAAAATACGACTTAAGCACTTTTTCCTTATTGCCACAGAAATCATAATAATTAATCCAAACGATTGGTAAAGCTTATAAAATTTTGATTTATCGTTGATGATAACTATTTAAAACTGCACTTTATTAAGAAAAAATAGCTTGTGGGTTATTAAGACGATTTTAAACAACAACAAACACATTTTTATAAATTTGTATACATTTTGACACGAGTTCAAGAAAAATAAGAAATTACAAAAATAAATATTAAGGGCCTTGCAATGAACTAAAAAAAATTTTATGGAAATGTATTAACACTACTAGCCTAGTAAGTTTGCACTCTTAAACTGAAGCTTTTCAATTCTGTCTTTTATTCGAATAATGTAATAAATTAAATTTTTTTGTTACCAAGAAAAAACTACATTCCAAAAAATAAATATCAGCATCATAGTGAAAAAGTTAATTTTCATATCAAGTTTACTTTTTAACACGCAAAGAGCATCTAAAAGTGTACACCCACCACTGGGCTATTTCTTTTTATTTTTTTATTTTACTGGATTTCTTTTCAGAACAGATTAAAGCCCAAAATAATGTTACAAGAGAAAAATGGTTTTGAACAAATCCATGACAAAATAAAATGTGTGTCACTGTTGTAAAGACACGCATATGTATGAACTTTAACATAGTACATACATAAATAATTTATATTAGGGCGAGACTTAAGTATTATAATTAAATAATTTTGTTTTACTAATAACGCATGTTTTTCATGATGCGAAAAAGGAGTCACGCCTGCCTATTTAAAAATTACGCGTAACTAAAATATTTTCTTATAAAGAATGAGTCTCACGTTTTATAAAGAGTTTTTTTTTATTAAAAAAGCCACAAATGGAATGAAATTTCTATAACAGTGGTGCTATTGTCACAATTCTATTTGACGTTCCTTAAATGGATAATTTGTTAAGTGATATAGAGCTTTTATATTCAAATAAAACAAATATTTTTATCTAATTTTTCGACCTTTTTTATTTTTTAAATTAAACTATTTTCTTGAGATTTCGGCCAGTTTATATTTTGAGTTTATTATTTTCAATATTTCGTTAATTAAATTAAATTAGATATCACAAAAAACAAAAAATATATATATCCTGAAGAAGTTAACCGAAGGTTAACGAAATATTGAAAATAATAAACTCAAAATATAAACTGACCGAAAGATCAAGAAAATAGTTTAATTTAAAACAAATAAAACAAAGATAAACAGTGTTCATTGATTTTACCCGAAAGTTGGATTCTTGAAATTAGTATTTTAATATAATTTGTGACATTTCGGCAGTTCGGAGTAAGACCACTATAAAATTTGGCAGTAATAAAAAGCGCATATTATTATTAATATGACAAATATTGCCTTCCAAGTTGGCAGCGCCTGTGGCCAAGAGAATTCTTATGTAGCCCCGCAGAAAATAGTCAAGGGGGTTGTTAAGGTGTAATCAGACGTGACATAAGCATAGCCATAGAAAACAGCCGTTCGAACCAAACTAATGGGCAACACTGTATTTGATTATAGGTAACTCGCCATAACGCCATAGCCATTGCCATAAAAACCAATTGGGTTTTGGTTTGGTTATGGTTATGGCATTATGGCCATGTCACGTCTAATTGCACCTTTAGGTCGCATGATCTTTGAAACGAATATAAAGATACAGAATACAAAATTATACCTTCAGCTAATATTTTCTTTCACAAATTAGTAATTTCGGGCGTTTCGGGGCATACTTCATTGTCTTCTTGAAATCATAGCTTAGCCGACTATGTACGTGCAACGGTAGGAAACAGCTGATCGATATTGTTATGTGAAAAGTAGTGACAACGGTTAAAGAGATGTAACTGGAATGTAAGCAATGTGGCAATAAGGAAAAAGTGCTTAAGTCGTATTTTACTGTTTTTCAGGAGAGCACTTTTAAGCGTTCAAGTCGATTTTCAGAACTTTTCCTCTTTTACAGTTAAATTGGGAAATTCTTTGTTTAATTTTATTTTTCTAAGCAAATGTCGTTCTACATAATATAAGTAATACATTTAAGTTGACATATACCAAAGTATAACCTCAATTAATCTATTATTCCGAATTAGATTAGAAGTCTAAGGGCCATTATTACAACTTAAAGTTAGTTAAAAGTAGGATTTTATCGGACGTATAAAAAGCTTTCCATAATTGAAAATTGGATTTAACTTACAAGGTAGGATAAACTTGCTTGTAATTTATCGCTCAGCTTAGGTTAAAGTAAAATTTTTCAAATGATAAAGTTTTTATACGTCCGATAAAATCCTACTTTTAACTAACTTTAAGTTGTAATAATGGCCATAAAAGAGATAAGACGCAAGTCATAGTGCTATAACTTCCTCAAAAATCACACAAATCTGTTGAGATTTTGACCAGGGGTACTTTCAAATACATCTGTACATTACTTTTCACATCACAATATCGATCAGTTGTTTCCTACCGTTGCAGTTACTAAGCGTTAAGTCACATCCTCAAGCGTTGAATTTACCAATAATACGGGTTAAGGACTTCTGGTGGCACTTTTATTGTTGTTGTTTTTGTGATTGTTTTATGTGCTTTTATTCGAGATGTTAATACTTTACGATTTTTTACGTGTGAGTCACGCATGAGTTGAGTGTGAGTCACGTGTTAATCACGTATTAGTCACGCGTGATTGTGGTTGTATTTATATATAAGAATGCTTTAAGAGGTAATCTTTGTAATTTTGAAAATTTTGATCATACTCAGCTTCTTAAAAAATGTATTTTTGGATAATTCGAATCCGAAGTCATTTAATACCTGGTAATTCAACGGGAGCGTTTGTAAAAAAATCAACAATTTTTGCTTATTTTGTTGTTTAAGCACTGTCTATATAAATTTCGTTCTTGATTCGATAATCCTTATAGAAAATATCATGGTTATTAATAAGTTAATAGTTATGTTGTATGCGGTGGACCAATCTCCCGGTAAAGATTTTGATGCAACATGCAGTTTATTCTAAGAGGTAAACATACAAAATTTAGTAACCCTCTCTTTCGTATTTGTGAAGATATAAAGTGACCCGCAAAAAGAGCTTTTGGCCCCAATGTGCGCTGTAAATTCAAGTATTTTAAACCAACTTCGTTTAAAATATATAAGGCAGCAAAATTTAGTGAATAATGTTTGATATAAATACTTTTGATGAATTTCAAAATATATTTTCAGATATTTCTTACAGAATTGTGTTATTAAATGCCACCCTATTGTGTATATACTCGTATTATTCAAATATTTACTTACATACGTATATACACAAACTCGCGCAAATACATACTCGTACATACAAAAAACTGAAAGCATTGTTTTTTCCATTTCCGATAAACTTTTGTTTACTTCCAGTTTATTTGATGCTCTTTCTGTCATGCTGTAGTATGGTTTGAGGCAAAAAAACATCTCAAATTTTTCTCTTTCGCAAACGCAGGAAACAGAAGAATAGAAAAAGAAAAGTAACTTCCTTAAAAATAAGGTTTTGCTGTATAGTTATTATTTTACCAGAAAAACAAAATATACAAATAATCTTATATGCCAACAAACTGCTGGCACTTTAAACGATTTTAGAATAAAATAAATAGTTCGGTTTCACTAAGATAATTATCTACTGCACATGAGATTGAGTGAATATAACAAATGGTAAATTGTATTCAATACAAGACGTTCCGTTTGATAAATATTCAATGCTGCTAGAGCTGATATTTTAAGTTAAAGTTTAAGTATTTTTTTTTTGTAAAGAAGATAATAGGAAAAAATTAGTTATAACATTTGAAAAAAATTTCCTTAGTAAAGTTTTAAAATAGATGCAAGTATATAAGCAGCTAAAATATACAACATATAAAACATAAACGCTGAAGATATTTATGAAACTGGTTTCAGTGTTTTGCATTCAAAGTAGTTTCGAATATGAATTTCATTTATGGGGCAAATAATTTTTTTTTAAATAGTTAATATCAGCCTTTAATACCTCATTTGGAACAATATATTATTAGTTGCCTGACTGGCTTGGAACTAAACACAGAAATTGTATGATTAAATTCTTTTCAATTTAAACTCTTTCACAAATGTCTTCCTATATTAATACAAGCATCTTTTGTTTGTATTTCCAGCTGTGAACTCAATTGCAATTTCTTTGAACTTAATAAAAAAGTTATTAATGTCAAAGATTAACAGAAAGTTTTATAACACTAGAAATTTATTAATACTCACCCGTACAAAAATTAATACAAAGAAAAAGTTTAAGAACTCTTAAGAAAAGTTTTAGTATTTTTGGCTGAACTTAAAGGTCATGTGCCAAGGTAATAAGTTAATGAACAAAAAAGTTCAATTGTAAGTGAATTTAAAATAATCAAAATTTGTCAAACACAAAAGAAGTTCTACAACGATAACTTTCGTCCAAGTGTACTAATAAAAAAAAATATTAACAATTTAATTTTTTATTTTGGATTTTGACAATTTGACTGCAAAGCAAGTTAAATTTTGCAGCCGTTTCCAAAAAAAAAAAAAAAAATTATTATTTGCTTGAGTCAAAATTTTTATGGCAATTTTTGTTTAACGTACATTTCAAACCTAAGTTATTTTTTTTGATTTTTCAATTGCTTATTTTTTTGTCTATTTTATTTTTCTCTTATTTTATATATCTTTTTATAATATATAAATATAATATATTAATATAGAGAATATTGAATATTATAATATTTTTAATGTCTTAATTTTTGAATAATTTACTTTTAAGAGAACTCGTCTTAAACATCTTGTGATTTATTTTTCACTTGAAAGGACTTCTATGATGCAGTTTCGTTTTGAGTTAAGTGTAAAAAATCTTTTTGCCTGTTGTTGCAAAAGTTGCTTATTTTATTTTAATACCCTTCCATTTGCCTTAAAAAATTTTCTATGTACTCAGGAAAAAGTATTCACCAATTTATGTTTAATTGAATCAATTAAATTTTTAATTGTATTTATTAATTTGAGTGGAAAAAACTAATTAATAAAATCAAATTATTTATAAGTAAAAATTCAATTAATTTTTTAATTGATAAAACAAATATTTTAATTGATTTTACAAAATTATTCATATTAGTTTTTTGTGTCTAGTTGTTACTATATGTTTTTCTAAATATTACAATTTGTCTTTTTCCTAACAGTGCAACTTTTGATGTGAATACCCTTATTATCTTTAGTATCCGATTTTGTTGCGTAATATTATTTAGAAGTTTAATGTTAAGTGAATATAAAGCATACTAATCCAACTGTCTATTTTAATCTCTTAACAATATATTGCATTATGCACAATATTACGTTTCAGTAACTTGCTATTACAAAATGCCAAATAAAGTTCATTTAGGACTTAATATAACGAACAATAAGCCAACGCATAAGCCTATTAAGCAACACATAATTATTTATTCACATATTTGATATTAGTTAGATATTATTGTCAAATCTTAGTGCATGCATAGAATTTATTTGGAAAGTATAAAGCAAAATTGTGTGGGCTTAATGGAACAAGAAAAAACATGTAAAATATGTTCAAAATCTAACATTCATAAATATTTAAATAAATAAGCTTAGCATTAAATTTTGATATTTACATTACAGCGAAAGCTCTAACAAAATATGAAATAAGTATATTAAAAAATATGCAAATTCTTTTCTTAACAAATTTAAAATATTACGAAATTATATGAACCCAAATAGGAATTTAATCAATCTGCGATGCTGTGTACAATATTGGCACATCTGGCAATTAAAAATTGCCAGCACAAGGTAGATTGTCAGTTCCCACAGTTGTATAGAGTTTGTCAGAAAATCTTTCAGTTTATTGCCAGGCGATTTATTTACACACCAATAACTTTATCTGACAAAATCTTCAGTGAAACAATTAGCAGTTCCAAAGATATTCAGATTTATTGTTATGCGTTGTTAGACTCAAATCATCTCCTAGAAATTGTCAATTGCCAATCATTTGTGATTGTACAATTGTCATGATTTTGGCTCAATATATTTTATAATATTTTCGTACTTTCTTTTTTCTTTAAAATCAAGCGAGTGCAGTGTTGCCCATTGTCTGATGCATAAACTTTGACATCTGATAATACTAAAATGTCTGACAAATATCGGATAATAATTTTACAATGTCACTGAAATGTGTTCACACGATTGTAAGACAAATTGTAGTCAGCTGGTAGTCTTGCAATGGACTGGCAATGCTCTTACTGTTAACGTCATACTAAAATTGCCAGTTCCCAAAGTTGTAAGAAATTTTTAGCACATTATTAAATTTGCATCTGCTCAGTTCCATACTGCAATATAAGACGTAAGTCTTGTGTATCGGACTTCAAAAAAAAAAAGAATAAAAAAAATATAAATCTATAATTTCCGATTAGGTAGATAAGATATCAAACCTAATTTCAAAAAAGATTTATTTTAATTAATTTAATTTTATTGTGTAAAAAAGGAGATTCTATTTGATTTCACACTGCTTGGTT
Source organism: Tachina grossa (assembly GCA_949987645.1). Taxonomy (NCBI): domain Eukaryota; kingdom Metazoa; phylum Arthropoda; class Insecta; order Diptera; family Tachinidae; genus Tachina; species Tachina grossa. The sequence goes on along the minus strand of OX465276.1, from coordinate 33,505,504 downwards.
CAGTCGAAAGTACAACGAAAAAATTATTCGGAAGTGAATGTCTGTTTCATACGATTGATTGAGCCTGTAATCCTTACGCATGATTAATATTGCATGTTATAATTAAAATATTGCTCATACGCCACCAACCATTCGAAAATATATATAATGCTTTCACGAAAAATTGCCAAGGAATTCAGGGAGTAAACAATGGCTGTAAATGGAATAATGATATATTATACTTATTTCCCTGCACAAGAAATCTGATAATTTTTGCAACTGACAATTGTTTGACTGACGATTTTGTCAAATAAAGTTATTGGTGTGATAATAAATCATCGGCAATAAACTGAAAGATTTTCTGACAATTTCTATACAACCGTCACAAATTTTGACAATCTACCTTGTGCTGGCAATTTTTAATTGGCAAGTTTTAATTGTCAGTCCATTGCCAGATGTTACAATATTGTAAGATCTGACAACCATCTGTACACAGCATCGCAGATTAATTAAAATTCTATTTGAGTTTCATATAATTTCATAATATTTTAAATTTGTTTAGAAAATAATTTGCATATTTTTTATTATAATAATAATAATTAATAATTTCCCTGCACAAAAATTAAAAAAAAAACGGTCCCAAAAGGGAGGAAAAATTTGCCCCAAAATATGTTTGTGGCTTTCAATATACAAATTTTTAATTTAATTTTGGAGCCCTTTTAAATTTGGGGTGTCATTTCTGGTGAACTAAAAATAGTCCCAATGGAAAATGGACCCCAGCTTAAAAATAAAAAAATCCAAAAATAGTTTGGGTAAATTTTTCCTTGATTTAGGAAATTGCTAATTTTTTGTTTGGGGTAATTTTTAGTTTAGTTGTTTTTTGTTGGTGATTTTTAATTTTTCACAAAATATCCCCAAAATGTTGTTGGTGTAAAATCTTGTGGCTATTTCGTCAGCAAAACCGGTGTTCTCAGTACCATAGAGGAGAAAGTCCTTGCAGTCTGCGCTTAGCAGAAAACCTTTACATTTAGTAGCCAACGCTACTTCGCCTTGCAGAAAATCTATTGTAAGATACTTCTTCAATAATGACGATCTCTAAAATCTATCGTTAATCAAATGATATAAGAAATTGCGCTAAAGCCACATGTGTCTATTTAACTTTGAAATGAAACGAAATTCTGGCATTATAATTTGAATATGACTTTTGGGCATAGCGTTGCTTGGACGTAGCCTAATCTGGAGGAGCAATTTTCAATGACTTTTTCCAACATTTGTGGCCACATATGGGCAACAGCGCGTCGCATGTTGTCCTGCAAATGGTCAATAATTTTGGGCTTATTGGCGTAGACTAGTGCCATACATAACATATGCCCACATAAAATAGTCTAGGGGCCTTAAATTGTTAAGATTAAACGTAATGCGAAAACATTATACAGTTAAGCGAATTAATTGCTTTAATGGACGATTATATAGACCGTAAAATAGACGTAGTGCGCGATAAGATATTTCGAACAGAACCATGATTTTTTTTTGCACAATTTGGAAGCGTTATTCAGGCACCAGTCTATTTCTGTTGATATGCTAAACCAAATTAAACATAAATCACTTGGCAGCTGTCAACATGGACTCCAGTTAAAAAAGTATTGCCAACTAAAAGTTTTATACTGCTTTAAAAAATACACTTTATATAATATTCAATAAGAGCTTTTTTCTCCAAACTAATAAAATACATTTTTTTTCAGATATCTTGTAATAATTTTCTATAAAAAAACATCCTTTATAAACAACACTTTAATTTATTGAGCGATTAGTGATGTACCCAAATGCAAAAATAATTATTAGGATACATAAAAATAAAATAAATCCAAAATGCCTCCATAATTAATATTTAGCAAAGCCAGAATAATCAATCACAGAAACCGCACCCACCTCAACATTTATTAAAAAAAAACCTTAGTAAAAATACTTTTTCTGAAATAATTTAAGTCAAGTAACTGCAACAAACTGCAAATAATAAACAAAACAAAAACGAACTCAGTTAGTGACAAACAGTCTGCTTAAAGCCTTAAATGTTATTAATGATGTTGGAAACCAATGACAATATCTCAAGTAATACAAAATAATGAGAAATAAAAATAATTAGAGATGAAAAATATCCTTGGGATAGAAAATATAAATTAAAATTACAATAGAAGAAAAAAAACTTCATAAAGGAAATCGAATAATTTTTTTTTGTAACCTATATAAATTATTGATTATTTTTTCCTTTGATTTTATTAAATACTTGCATCTCACCGCGACTTTGTATGCATCCAAAAAGGGAACTGAAATTATTCTATAAACTGTATTTATACCAAGCTAAGCATGTACAAAACGATTGAAAAGCTTTTGAAGTCTTTCTATAAATTATTTTCAAAATGTTTAGTTTATTTTTCTTCTCTTCTTCTAATATAAATTTTATAATTTTAGGTTAATCTAATCAGTTAATGCTTGAATCTGTTAAAATTTCTTGGCAAAAGCTAAAGACGTTAGTGCTAAGGTATTGCTTTACTTTCTTACGGACCTGCTTGCGTTCTTGTAATTTTTATTTTTGTCTACCAATTATCAGGTTGCATTCCTTTGTTCAAATCTTTTTTTTTTATACACGCAGGAACTAAAAATAAATAAAGATTTATAATTATTGAACAAATATACAACCATTTACAACTTGAAACCCTAGAAAATAAATGAACTAAATTGCTTGTAAATAAAACAAAGGCACAGTGTTTATAGTTCAAGCCTCTCTATGCTAAATGCAAAAACAGTGAAAATAAATAAATAAAATGAAGCAGTACATTCCGTGAAGCTGTACAATAAAATTCCATAAACATTTTTTTGTTCAAAAATAAATACGATGAAATTCTAAAGAATTTCGTTTTATTCATTAAAGAAAATTAATTGCTTTTTATGGTCGCTTATTAAACGTGGTGGCAAACATTTAGGCGTTTATTAGCTTAAGAAGAAATCTATAGTACGAGGATCACCACTTATACTCATGATACTGAAATTCTTTTTAAATGGAAGCAAGCAAGGTATTCTACATTTAACTTTTTTGTATAAATTTAGTTGTTTTACATGAATACTTAATTTATTATTATTTAAACCAATTTGTGAAATCACTTTTTATCCATTTGACTTAAGAGATCTATTTGTTGTTTGTTTTACTAGCCTTTTAATATTATAGGTGAAGCCTGATACTGATTTCTATCTTAATTTCAAGTATGACATTTTCTATATATTTCAACATTGAAAATAAATATTTTGTGGCATTAATCCATATTAACGAGCTGCTGCATTGAGAGTTATTTTTCTGGTAAGCATCAGAGAATGAGAATTAGTACAAAAAAAGTACATAAGTAAATAGTTTTAATTTTAGTAACTTTGTATAATAATAATTGTAAAAGCAAACTATTTAAACGATAACACATTTTCTCTCAAGCAGCTATGACTATAGGCGATGCCAACATACAAGAGGGCACATGCGTATCAGAGTACAGAATGAAACCATTCGCATTTGCTAACAATTCATAAGTTCGTTGCTTTTGCCATGCATTTAGTCGACAACAATAATAAATGTAATTGCTATGAAACAATTCATTGCGATTTGTTGATTGCTCATACTCACTCTGTTATTACAATGGCGTTATAACACAAGCAGTGAAATGAAATGATGCATCATGAAAGAATGGATTTCTTTCATACCATTCACTCAGTATTCGCTGATCTATATATATAAAACAGGGTGTGTGTGTGTATGTATGTATGCAACGTATGGACTCCAAAACGGCTGGGCCGATTTTGATGAAATTTTCAGAATCTTCAGAACGAAATAGAGATGCGGGCGACACTGTGAAGTCTGATTTTTGATTTTCGGTCTGCGGGCGGAGGGGCGTGGCAAAATCTAATTTTCATATTGCACCACCAATGCGCAACACTTTCAAATCAATATAAATGAAATTGAAAAGAAAGGGGTAGCGAAGCACACCGGGTGTAGCTAGTCTTTTATATATCACGTTTAAATAACAAGTTTATTTTACGTGATCTTAATTAATGGTCATAAATAAAAAAAAAAATGCAGTGTGAGGAAGAAAAAATAAATGCCGATATTTACAGTGTTAAAAGAAAAGAAAATATAAAAATTAAAATTTGGAAAAAATAATAGATCTGATATGTATTTCAAATAACCGTTCCATATAAAATTTTACATGAAATGCATTTCAAATCTATATCGTGTTTTATGAATACTAATGTAAGATTTTTATACAAGCACAAAGTACAAAGACTATGTTATGTTCAATAACAGTAAAAAGTATTCGCACCATGCACTGACTATTCGTTGCTTTTGACAAGACCAGTGAACATTTATATAAAACAAGCAATGGACGAAATAAAATTCGACCCACTCATCTCTTTCGATTGTGCCATGTGTTGTTTTTTTTTCAAATGTTGTGGATTGACAACAATATGTAGGTTTTTTGTGATTGCATTCAAAACAACAAAATAAGGCATTCAATCTGTTCTCTAATGCGTATCAAGCGCATTAACTCTCTCTCATACTTACAGTCTGAGTATGCTTATACTCAGAGTAACTGTATTTAGTCGGAGAAAAAAAAATACACGCTAAAAATATATCACGTGTAAACGTAGAGTAAGGTGTAGAAAATGTCAAGAGCCTGTCAATAGCAGTCAGTTGTTTTCGACAAAGGGTAGACAAGGCCTAATTTTTTTGGTATTTTATGGGCGTGAAGTCGATGTTGATATTTGAAATAAGGGTGATTATTTTCCCATTTTCTTGATGCTACAAGTATGTCTGTTCGTAGCAAAACAAGCTGAACAACTGAAACTGTACCGATTCGACAGATATGGCTTCAACACATTGTTGCCATTTTAACATTTTCAATGCCAGATCTGGCATTTACATTAGTTAAAAAGCAGTCAACTTTTGAAAAATTCTGCCAAGTGCTTTCTGGCAGAATTTGTTGACAATAACAAATTTTAATTTTTTAAAAATATTCTTCTGTTTATAGGATTTTTCTCATAAATATATATGCATAGCAGGGTAAAGGTTCCCTGATGATCTTCACTATTATAACCAATTTCAATGTATTTTAAATTAAAAGATATTTTACTGAATAAGTAAAATAATATTTTGAGATTATTAGTGCGTTAAAAGAATTTTAAATGTAATTTAACATATCCAAAAGTTTTATGTTTGTATGTGCTATAAAAATACCTGTAAATAGTAATAAGTTTGTTTAAACATGAAATTCAGAGCCATTTAAATAATTTTCTTCATTTAAATCTAACATTATAAAGGGTGTTTTTTATTGAGGTATAGAACTTTAAGTTGGCATCACTTTTTTAACTGGCGGCCATTTTGTCAGCTGTCAAGTGATTAATATTTAGTTTGGTTTGCCATTTCATCATGAACAGGTTGACAAAAGAACAACGCTTGCAAATCGTGCAAATTTATTTCGAAAATAATGGTTCAGTTCGCGAAGTTTACCGCAAGCTCCGTCCATTTTATGGTCGACCTAATCGTCCATCAGAGCAATTAATTCGGTTAACCATGGATCGTTTTCGCACTACGTTTACTCTATGTGATAATACGCATCCGCAGAGACGTCGAACAGTGCGCACCGAAGAAACAATTGCCGCTGTAGAGCAAAGTGTTGAAGAGGACCCGAATGAATCGATTCGCCACCGTGCACAGCAATTGGAGCCGACTAACCGACTATTTTGTTCCCGAATTGGATGGCATGAATGTGGATGAGTTGTGGTTCCAACAAGACGGCGCTACATGCCACACAGCGCAAGTCACAATCGATTTATTGAAGGAAACATTCGATGAGCGCATAATTTCGCGGAATGGACCTGTCAATTGGCCACCAAGATCGTGTGATTTGACACCATTGGATTATTTTCTTTGGGGATATGTGAAGTCGCTCGTCTACGCCAACAAACCAGAAACGTTAGGGGACTTGGAAGCCAACATTCGTGGCGTTATTGCCAACATATGGCCCCATATGCTCGAAAAAGTGGTTGAAAATTGGACCTGTAGAATTGGCTTTATTCGAGCCAGCCGCGGCGGCCACATGCCCGAAATCATATTTAAACATTAATGGCATAAAATTATCCTTCCAATAAAGCCAAATTGATGGACATTAAAACGATTTTCTTGTGTTTTATTTCAATTCGAAGTTCTATACCTCTGAAAAAAACACCCTATACTTTTGTTCTGTAGAACATTTTAGCAGAATTTTTTAAACAATTTAGCATTCTCTCATCATCATTTTCTGGCAACACTGCTTCAACAGTTTGGCCGTAATTTTTTTTTTTTTTTTAATAAAGAGAAGTAACACTCATACAATGATGAATGCCTACTTATATTAATAGATGTGCCTTATTTAGGAAAGTGATAGTTAAAGAAAATGTGGTGAAGAAAAATATAGCGGAAAGCTTCATTCTTTTACAAATCTGCTCCTTTTTCACGTTTTTTTTTCTCTTAATAATGCAGTGTTGCAGTGCCTCTGGTGTTGAATGAGGCGTATTAAAATTTGATTCTGTTACACAACGAAGGAGGGCGCTTTGATGCTATATTAGTATTAATATCTGCAGAATTCGGTATTAGTTGAGTGATTATTCCTTCATCACTTGAACTTTGCTACTACAACTGATATTCGTACATAGTAATGCACATCAGAAAAATGCATGATGTCATTTAGTGACTGTTGGATACTGCGGCCGAACACATAACCTTCGGTTTGGTAGTCAACGTGCTAACTACTTCAGCCAACGCCACCATGTCACAGTTAGGAAGTTCCTACTGCAGGTCTTTTAGTTAACTTCCACACCCAAACAAAAAACTGCTTAAAATCGATAAAAACCATATTGAATTAATAAGAAACATTAATGAAAGTCTATTCATGTTGAAATTTCTTATTTCAATGCAGAAAAATATTAATTTGCAGTGTTAATTTATTAATTTTATTCATTTTTAATACGTGATTTACACGATGACTTTTTCCCCTGCATTTTTCTTGAATTCTCTTTTGTGTTGCTACCCCTTTGATTGTCTATCTATCCCGTTTGTCAATAAACTCTAGAAAAGTCAAGGTAAAAAGTCATAGTGTGAATCCCGTATAGGTATCTCAATATTCATTTTCTGTTATAATGAAAATTATTGAATTAATGTGACGGGTTCTTATATTTAAGTTGCTGCTTTTCACTGAGTGCATGAATCGCTTGATTCCATGGATTATAATATTCCATGGTTTTGCAGTAACTGGCTTTGTGCTGTGCAGATTGTCCTCCTTCACAATTTTTAGAATATCGATAACACAAAGCAGACGAACACAGAGAGCGTGCTAGAATTCTCAATTATGCTCTGATTAGTCGTTTGCGTGCCAAAACAGCGCTAATTTGTTAATACTTTGAGCACAAATATAAAGTCAATAGCTTTGTCTTATGAAGGAATATTAAGTTATTTTCAGTTGTAATAAATTGAGTTAAAATGGAAAGAATACCAACTCAGTAAGAGTTCAAGTATTGTATATACATATGTACATATATATGCGATAATTAACGTACAAAAAAGCTTATAAAGAAATGGGCTAGCATGCGAGACAAATATTTACAATTTTCAAAAAAGAAAAAAAAATCGTTATCACTTAGAAAGTAAAATTAAATATCTGCTGTTAGATTTTAATTTTTGTTCGAAGTCGTGTTGTGTGCTTATAAAGTTTTAATTAGGTTAACATATGTCATCGATAAAAATAAGGCAAATAGCATGTGATAACTCTTGCAGAGTAATCAACACCAAAAAAAATTTGAGAAAGCTGCTGGAGCTTTATTGTTAGCAGGAAAATGTATTGTCCATAAATTGGGGGAGCAAAACTTTTGTTTTTCATTCTTTCTTGAAAAGAAGGAATATCTAGTAAGAAGCTTAAATTTTTATTTGTTTATTTTAATACACTCTCGAAACACAATTTCTATAAACAGCAATGTATCACAAAACATACAGAAGTGTCACGAGACGGAAGATACGGATATTTTTCAGTTTGTCTCTAGTGCAATACATTTTTATTAGCTGTGTTAATTGGTAAGTAGTAATACACTACAGTATCAAATACACTATGCTTTTCTCTTTCTTCCATGAATTTTAACAAAAACCTGATTGGAGCTTTTTTTTTACCTGTCACTTTCTTCATTTCTGTGTATTCTGTGAATGTATCGTAGAAACTAAATTAATATGAAAATACTTTTGTATGAGTTTTTGTGTACAAAAAAACACGACAGCTGTGCGTCTGAATTTTCATGTTACAATAACCGAAACATTCACCCCTATCGTTAATAAAATGTGAAATTTTTGTTCCCATGAAATTTTCATTCCCCATGAAGGGAAATTTGCAATCGTGAATTTCATGGGAACGTTTGTTCCCGCTATCAATGCGTAGTGAATGCAAAAAAGCGGAAAAAAGACTTGTAAAGCTTCAAAATTAATTGAAAATCAAACAAATTAAGTTTAATAATAAGAAATACAAATATTTTGTGTTTCAAATGAAATGTTATAGAGTGTAAAGTTGTGTTTTTAATGGTTTTAGGCGCCGTGGAAAAAAAATCTTAACTATACCATCGCCATAAAATTTAGGGCATATGAACCAATGAGATGCATGTTCAACGAAAAAAGGTATTCCAAGGAATTATTTTTATTAATCGTGGACATTATTTATTGATCTTGCCCTAAAAATAATTATTTACAAGTTTTGATATATAATTGCAAGTATAATATTGAAATTAGGCAGTGTATTATTTCAGTTCGCCTGCAAAAAATAAAGTGAACAAAACGAAGAGAAAAGTGAAAAAATCCATGTGAAAAATGTTATTCACGATAAGGGGAATTAAGAAAGGAAATATATTTCAGGGAAAAAATTATTCACGATTGCAATTTGGGGGAAAAGGGAAAATATTTCGAAGGAAAAACTCTTCACGATAGGGGTGATTTATTATTATTTTAGGGGCCTTCAGAATCTTTTTAAAATAATACAAGTATTTGCCAATGAAGAAAACCTTTTTGCGGGGGATGTGGGAGTAAAGATTAAAAATTAAATTTGTTTTCCGGTTTTGCATAAATTTCATGGACGAATCTGACAACTTAATATTTATTCTTAGCTTTCCGTTAACTTCTCATAAATTAAAAATCGTAAATACTTGCAAAACTCTTATTGTAATCATTTTTATAAAATGTAAAATATTCCTACACTTTAAATTTTTTTTTTTTACATAATTATAACCATTTAAGTCAACTAAAATGAAATGTGTCAGTTTACAGGCGTGTCACAAAAATTCCTTGTAATTGTATTTATTTTTTTACTTGAACAAAACCTTTGTAAAAAATTAATTACATTGCTGAGGTTCAAGTTTGCGGTAAAGTACAGCTGTTGTGTTTTAGGGCTAATTGGACTATTAGGAAATTGATTGAAGCAATTAAGGGCATGGGGGCACTAGAGTTATTTAAAGAGACTAAGAGTGAAAAACCGAGTGTTATTATCAGATGTTAAATACCAGTTAAGGCTATAAGATTTGAACTTTATGAATTGACGAGTTCTAAATGAAAATATTTATGAGACAGATATATCGTTGGCTTAGTCGCAAATATGCTAAGTCCTTTTTTTATTTTTCATGAGGGCCCAAAGCACTATGTAAATTTAATGAAACTAAATGTGTGTGAGAACAACGAAACTATTAACTTTGTTATTTTAAGTTTAAAATTTGTTGATTATTGAGTTTTTGTTTCAACTTTGTTATTTGCTGTTGAGCTTCTCATTTGTTTAAATGATTAGTTGTTCTAAGAAACTTTGGGTAAAGGTTCCCTGATGATCTGCATTAGCAACAGTGAAATGCGCATAGGATCCAGCTAAACCCCTCAATAATCAATTTCAATGTATTTTTAATAAAAAAAAAATATTTTACTTAATAAGTAAAATATTAATTTGGGATTATTAGTGCGTTTAAAAAATTTTAAACTTAAATTTTAACAATTCCCATAAAAAAACACTAATTGTTATTTTAAATTAACACAAAAAAGTTATGTATTAAGTAAATGCAAGTACACGACATGCAGATAGATTCTTTTTCGCTGGACTTTTTTTATTTTTTCTTCACTTAGCATATTTGCTTACCACTGCATAACAGCAAGGAAAAACAAAATAACGAGATTTTAATTTTTGTAAAAGATGTGTTTTGAGTTACCCTAGCATTCTATATTAAAAACTCACTTTGCATAAAAAATGGACTTTGCATATTTGTCGACTAAGCCAACGATGTATATATATATATATATATATATATATATATATATATATATATATATTTACTTATTATAGCTACCAGAAAAAACAGAATAAATAAATATTTAAATCTATGAATTACGTGCATAAGAAATAAATTAATACTAAGAAGACCTTAGAGGTCTTGGGAAATAGGATGCTATAACAATTTTATTTAAAAATATTTTCGGCTGAAAATTCTTACTTGCATATAAAATGTTATAAATAATGCAAATAAAAAAAATCAAGTTTGCTTTTGAGTTCGCGGCAGTTCCCTAAAAAATTGCGCAAATCCCAAAAAATAGGATTTTTAGTATTTTTACTGTATTTTTCTTATGTTTTGCCGGTCTCAGATAATATTTTTAAGAATAAATGAGAAATTTTTATATATAATTGAACTGTTGTGAATTTTTAAAAATAAATAAATAATAAATAAATACCAAAAAAGCTTAGGCGACATAATTTTCGAACTTGATTTTTTTTACCAAAATCGATCATTTGTGATCGTAAATAAGTGATTTTGGAACAAAAATGAGGTCCAAAAAATATGTCGGTTAAGCTTTTTTGGTGGTTATGGGTCGATATTATGTCTCAAGGTAGCAGGATACATTTTTTGATTCCAGCTTTGGAGTTTGTTCAAAAAGGCCTTAATTTCTATATTTATAAAAAAATATGTCTATTTCGAAACAATCTGGTTCCTTCAATAATGAAAATTAAAAAAAAAATTTTTTTTTCTAATATTTTTTATGAGTTAAGAAATTTATTATTCGATATATTGTCAGAATGATGAGTATAAATATGGCCTTGTGATTTTGTACAAAAAAAAATATAATCGGGAAATGATAACACACCTTAAAAAAAGGGCGAAAAATCGATTTTTTTTTAATTTTAATTTAAATTGACATAATTGCTTATTTTTCACACCAATTTTTTCGATATTAGAAATTTTGTTTTCCATTATTTTCTTTATTTATTGTTTATGGTCAGCAGTGATGCCAGAATTCTTTCACCAAAGATGGCTAAATGAAGACAAAAAAATGGCTAAAAAATTGCTAAGCTCCATCGAGTGCAAAAATCATGAACTTTAGCAAAAATAAGAATGTATTTCATATATTATTTTTTTAAAGCAAATCGGAAACTTTTTTAAAGTAAATAAAAACAATAAGTTGAAGTAATAAATAAAATTATTTTTATTCAGGTAGTCAAGAAACTGCGCATATAGGGCAAACTTGCAATACTTACAGTACGCCTTCATTCATTAGTGTTTTCTGCTATTCAGTCTTTAAATTTTTGGGTTACTAATCCATTCCTTGCGAAATTTTTGTTTATACTTTTGATTCATTTTCTCTTTTTCAAACTTTTATTTAAACTGAAGTTTATTTTTTATTTTCAATCATGAAAAACAAAAATGATACTTGTTTGATTGATATCAGAAACCACCAATTAGAACCGGCAACTTATAACAACATTGCAACGATTATAAGAACGGAGTAGTAAATCTTATTGTTACCAATTTAGCCATCTCTTTCATATAAGCGCTTTTAAACTGCTGCAACAAACATGGCAAATTTGAACTGGGACTAATTTTTTTTGGTAGTCAATAAGTGTTCCTTTGATACGAGTTTAAATGTTTTTATGAAAAATCACAAATAAATTTCATGTTTGGAAAAATAGCTAAAAAATAGCTAGATTAAAATAAAAATGGCTAAAAAATAGCTAATAGCTAAATGCACTTTTCTTCCGGCTAAATGGGATGAAAAATTGCTAAATTTAGCCAGAAAATGGCTAAATTGGCATTACTGGTGGTCAGCTGTTACCCGGCTTACAACCGATCGACTTCATTCTATGGTTTATGCTCATGTGAAAAAACAATACAAAAACAAATTGAGCAATCGTTATCATTATTTTTGTTTTTGTTTCACTTACTCCAAAGAACAAAAACAAAAAATCAAAATCAAACAATTTGTTTCGTTTACTTTCGTACTCTGCTTTTAAATACAAAAAAATCAAAACAAAAATAAATTTATAGCTGTAAAATTGTCGATTATTTATGTTACGAAAATCACATCCTACCTCCTGTATCGCGTCACAGAACGCATAGCTCCAAAATTCAACGATAAAACTAATTTTTGAGCATCGACCAGTAATGAATGACCACACTTAACGAGGTCAGACTATCGACAACAGCTACAAAGCACATCTTAGCATTACGTGTAAAGCGACAAAAGATATTATAAAAACAATAGTGTTCGTCTTTTCCACTAATGTATACCAATCTAGGGTTAAAAACATCAGAGGGTCTACTCTGAATTTCCATGTTATAAACATTCAAATTCTAAATTATTTTCTTTCGCATCGGCTTACAAGAGTAGAAGCGCAGTTTGGTATAGAATTAAATTTTTCATTAACCAGAGGTGGTCCACTTTTGGGTTTTGATGTTCCGGCCTCTCTTTAAATATATAATATTTACATTCCAAATTTAAGCTATGTCACACCTCCTTAAATGCTATACGACAAGTGCTATATAACAATTGGACGGCCGGCCTAGAAACTTCAGAATTATTTCCATTTTTATCAAAAAATTGCCCACTGTGCATTGTTCATAATTTTTGCGACCCCTTGGAATAGATGTCAATTAAACCATTTACGTACGTATGTATATTAAATTCCCATTACTTCAGCAAAATTTCTTAAAACAAATTTTTAATATCTACCTAACATTTTCTTAATTAATAAAATGTCAATATTATTTTTGTAGTCTGTTTTCTTATTGAACAACTTTTTTCCTTTTTTCCATCAAACGACATTAAGTAGTGTTGAAATTGTTATTTTTGTGTCACTTATTTCTTTCATAACAAATTAATTAAATATCAATTATCTTTGTAAAGAAAATATAAAAATCAATACTTCATGGAACAATGCCTTTGGGTATTTAAAAGTCTAGAAAGTTTTAATGAAAAATACAGATAACATAAAAAATTATTTTTAGTGAATTGTTTTTCATTTATTTTCATATTTTCAGCACGAAAAGTAAACTTTCATTATTTTTCTCCCCCTCTCCCCCCCACTCACCCTCTCTCTCTCTCTCACTCTCCTATTTTTCATTGAAAACCAGGTACTTCAAGTTAAATTTACTACGTGACGCAGAATAAAGAATAAAAACAAAAGTTCAATAAACTTTCTGTTACGTGTTATTGCGTTGTTAAAGTTTGATTAGTATTGGTTTAATGAGTAAATTTTTATTGGTAAATGAAACATGATTTTAATATTTTTTTTTTTTTTAACCTGAAAACTTTTTATGGAAAACAAAGTACATCGTGTTTAATTAAGATTTTTCCGTATTTATGATGCAAAGTTACGAAAAGGGTTTTTAAGGGAAATAAAATTTTCATACTTTTAAGTGAAGGCACTTACGCTGGGAGTTGTTACACGAGAGAAGACACCACAATTTTAATGTTGTCATCAGATTTTCAATATTTTTATTGCATTCTTTTACCCAATTGTTTTTTTTTTATGTGTATACATCTATACGCTAGGGGGTCAAAATTTTTTGGCTTTGATTCTTTGCTGAGATTTCTTTGCTGAGATTTCTTTGCTTTTTGCTTTTGCTTTGCATTGTCAAATCGGTGTGAGCTATGTATGAGTGTATTAGTGTTTGAAAGAAGCAATACCAAGAAGAGAAACAAGTCGACCGGCTCGAAGCCGACGGTGCGCCGCCGCCGGTTATTTTTCTGTATATTTCCGTACACCAAAGGTGAAAATGAACCGTAAGAGCTACGGACTTGAAATTTGGACACAATATGTAGACATTTGGCCACTACAACAACAAATACATGGGAGTTAAAAACTAAAGGGTGTTCCACAATGAGCAACAAAAAATGTTAAAATCCCATGTAATATACATACAATTGTATGTACATATATACACTTGAAATTTGTAAAGTTAGTGTATTTTTATACAGACTACAACAATTAACACTAAATTTAAAAAGTTTAAATTAAAGGGTGTTCCATTAGTTAATGCAATTTTTACTTTGTAATTTTGACAACTTGCTGTATCTTGGAGACCGTAAGAGCAAAACTCTTGAAATTTTCATAAACGGTAAAACTAAAAAATCAAAAAAATATAAAATCGCCAAATATAAAAAAAATCGCCCAAAAACAAAAAAAATCGCCAAATCGAAAAAAGCACCAAATTAAAAAAAATCTCTAGGACTAAAATAAATAGCAAAAAACCGGAAAAATCGCCAAAATGAAAAAATCCTTCAACAAAAAAATCGCCAATATGAAAAAATCGCCAAAATAAAAATACCCCAAAAACAGAAAAAATCGCCAAAATGAAAAAAACCCAAAAAAACAGAAAAAAATCGCCAAAATGAAAAAAAAATTGCGAAAACTATAAAAACGCAAAAAGAGAAAAAAACGGCAAAACGGGAAAAAAGCGATAAAACTGAAAAAAATCGTTTAAACTGAAAAAACTTAAAAAAGGAAGAAAGCTAAATAAAAAAAATAAAAAATCAAAACCGAAAGAGCGCGAGTCAAAGTCGCACTTTACTGAATTTATTTTAATTGCAATGCGTACACAACAACAAGAACAGCAACAACTAAACGATGAACAACAGGAATTAAAAATTAAAAAGTAAAAGTAAAGGCATTTACCATAAATGAGCACTGCAGTACCACTAAAGTTTCAGTAAAAACAATAAAAAAATTTTAACAAGTAAATTTTTACTGATTACTAAAATTTTGTTTCTACAATTTTTATAAATTGCCTAAATGATTTGTTATATGATGAGGTGCATTGAATTTTCAGTAATCAGTAATGCCCGTATTCATAATGAAATTCTACCAAGTGGCTAAATGTTTTTCATACAAAAGTTTCAAAATTTGAATGAATAAACTTTGCCACTTGCTACAATTTTATTATGATTACTTACGGCCCTACGATTTTACTGGTAATGCAAATTAAATTTCATTAGCAGTAAAAATTTACTGAATTTTTTTAGTAATCATTAAATTTACTGCTTACTGTAATTTTGAATGCAGTACATATACATATACTGCAGTTTGCCCATTTACTAACCAAATAAGTTTAATAAAACAAACAAAAACCAACAAATTCCTATGTATTTACAATATTGAAAGTTTTGATACTTTTAATTAATTAATTTAAAAAAAGATACTAAAAGCATAAGTACTTCCAACTTAAAAAAAAAAACTTTCATTACTAGATGTTTACACATCTCCTCTGTGATCGGACTCACATTGCTTTTTTTTTTTAAAGAGAAGTAACGATCAGGCAGGCATGTATTGCCTACTATTACTAGGTGCTTCCTTCTTCTTAAGAAAGGGACACTGATAGAGAAGACATGTGGTGGAGGAAGATATAGAGGAAAGCTTCATTCTTTTACAACTCTGTTTTTTGCATGTATTATTAAAAACGCAGTGTTGCAGCGACTCTGGTGTTAAATGAGGCGTATTAAATTATCTTCGGAGCTGTGTTTAGTAGCCAGTTTATTGGTTATTTTACTTCGCCGATGATTCTGCTACACAACGAAGGAGGATGCTCTGATGTTACCTTAGGATTAGTATCTGCTGAACTGCTCAGTGACCAGTGGCTATGCCTTCATCAGTGGAACTTTCCTACAACGCTAATGCACATTAAAAAAATGCGTGGTGTTGTTATTTAATGAGTGTCGGAGAACCAGGGCCATCGGCTGTGTAGTACAACATTCTAACTATTTCAAACAACGCCACTGCAATTGTTTTCCACTTCAATCAATGTATGTAGTTTTAATTAACCATTATCATTATGATGAGTATATGAATATATTTGTGCATTATGTGTTTTTATTATTGCAACAGGAAGTTTACTCATGCCACTTTGTTTGTTTTTACAAAGCAGTGTACTTTAGGAAAACCTGCCGTTTGTCAAAGGCTTTGAGTAAAGAAAATGTTCAGTGTTTAAAAAATCATATTTCTTCATAAAACGATAATAAATTCATTGTGTTAAATGTAAGATATTTTATAACACATAGTAAAAAGTTCATTTAAAAATCATGCGTGTGTTATAAAGTAGGAAAATAAATAGAAGACAACGTTTTCTTTTGTTATTTGTACTGAGTAGAACCTAAAGACAGAGAATGATGGTGCGAAGTTACCAGTTATGTTTAATTTTAAGCGTACGTCGTTCAAAAATAGAATAAGGAGAACAAAATGAATACTTTGTTTTTTTATTTTTGTTAAGGACGTTTCGCGAACGTTTGCTAATTAATTTGCTTATTATTGTAGGATATATTAATAAGTTTTTGAATAAAAAAAAACTTGAACGTTTTTGGGGTTCCATCATATACCAAAGGTGAAAATAAAAATTAAAATAAAATCGCCAAAAACAGGAAAAACCCCAAAACGGAAAAAATCTCCAAAACGAAAAATAAATAGCCAAACGAAAAAAAAATTCCATAGCTAAAAATTCCGAAACAATTCACAAAAACGAAGAAAAAGCGCCGAACACTTTGAACTCTGAACTCTCCACATAAAAAAGTATCAAATAAACTTGATACAAAATATTTAAAAAGTTAAAAAAAAAATGTATTGCTTTTGCACGACTGATTTTTAGTTTGTTAAGTATCATGTATCAATCACCTGCTTGCTCAACACTATTTACAAAAAAATAAAAATAGAACTTGAAGTTGCCATTTTGCTGATGTGTACACATATATAAATACAAAAAATATCTTAGTAAACAAAAACACAATAAAAATAGATACTAAGCCAATAAACTCTTCAACAATTTACATTTATACACACAAACACATCCAAACATGTATGAACTAACATTCGACACCACACTGTGCAAGATGATGACCCATTTCTGTGCGAAAACATAAATTTTTGTTTTCGTATTGTCAATTATAAAAAAATGCAGAGGTATTTACAACACAGCTTTATAATTTCCGCAGAAAGCGGAAAGTCTAGTGATGATTTGGTTCAAGCGCCAATGAAATACGTATATAGACATGCTAAACTACCAGCAAATAAATTTCAAATAAATTTAATTTTAATTTTAAATAATTTGATTATTTCCTAGCAAGAAATGACAATATAAATCATTAGTTACAGCACTGATGAACTCTTCTTTAAAAAACTGCCTGGAAAGTGGAACAAATTTACTATTCGGTAATCTGGAAGTTGGCAGGTACTAGCTGCCCTTAGCAAAATATTTTCTTAAAAGTATCACTAACAACACAAACATCATTAAAAACTTAAGAAAAAAATAATTTTAATTTCTTATTCTGAGCTTTATTGGCTTTTAACAGCGCATTTACACCGAAAAAAAAAATCTATTACACGCGAGATTTCGAGCAAGATCTCATACAAATCAAAATATATGCTTAATTCAAAACAATCTTTATCGTGTATTTGTGTATCAAATACACTTTTGGTTTTTTAATTGTGAACACCCTATGTGTTGTGTATTAATGTATTTCGTATTTTTAATGAAAAAAGAAGAACAAGCTACATACAAATTCTCTCAGAGAGCCTCTCTTTGAATACAACATTTTAAAAACATATGAAATAAAATTGTAATAGTGTATTTCATTTTTATATGAAAATTTCATACAACAAATGTTACACTCTTGTATTTAATATGATAATACAATCGATACAGAGATACAAGAGGTTTTGTGAATTAAGCAATAGTTTGCCACTAGACTACGTAGTTATACTTATGGCCATTTATCAACTTTAAAGAAAAAAAAAATAATAATAATTTTCGTGTTTCATTTCCATACTAAGCAAATGATAATTTGTCGTTAAAAACTAGTCACCGTCCAAGTGAATACGTATGGGTGCTGGTGAAGAGCGTGGCATCACTAGTCTCATTTAAATTTTCTTTCCTTCTGAAAAAAATCACACGAATGGGGCGTAGTTGCCATTTTGAAAACGGTTTTTAATCTAAAAAATGTTTATGGAAATCATTCAAAAAATTTAGCGCTCTTGCTATAAATTTCCTAAACAAGTTGACTGCGTGTAATGTGGATACTACACCTTTTTAAATTTAAAAAAATTTGATATCTTAATATAACTGAAAATAATTCTTTCTGTCAAAAAAACCGACTTCAATGCAAATATCTGAAAAAAGTATGTAAAATATAAAATTTAATTTTTATGGGTGTGCTCCGCCCATTTTATAAATTCAAGATTATGTGTTTTTCAAAGCTCAGGGCTCGTGTGAAGTCTTGTTAAGATCGGTAAATCAGAACCACTTAAAATAAAATATTAAGTTTAAATAGGCGTGAACCCGCCATTTTTTTTAAATGCAGGATTGTGTCTATTTAGAGCTCAAGGTGTGTGGTAAGATTCATAAAAATTAGTAAGGCAGAAACGGGTGAGATATTATAATAAAATTTAATGAGCATAACCCCGTCCATATTTTCAACTTTCAAATTGTGTAAATACAAGAAAAAGGTGTTTTATAGGTTTCGCAGAAATCAGATAAGTAGAATATTATAAAATAAAATAAAAAATTTGTGGGCGTGTATCCGCCCACTTTTTTACAATGGCACCAATGGGAAGCTCTACCCTCTCAGAAAAAAAGAATTTTTACAATCGGTCTAAAATGTAGCGAGTTATGAAGTGTTAGCCTCCTCTTTTTTTGAAGTCGGTTAAAAATACTGCAACTGAGTTTACCTAGGTAGTTATAACTTGAAAACAAATTCACTGCAATTCGAAAAAAAGCTAAAAAAATAAATATAATTTTCCTTACTTTAACATAGTTTTTTAAATTCAACAAAAAATATTAAATTTGCTAGAAAAACGCAAAAATATAATTCATCCTTGCTAGCAAAAGCAAAACACACATATATACATACGAGTATATATGTATTTAATGTTTTTTTGTTTTTGTATTGACACTTTAACAAAAAAAAAAAAAAAAGGAAATTGATGCGAAAACTTTTGTGCTTTGTGGAAAGGGAAAAAAATCTTTTCACCTTGTTCACATAAAAACTTCGCAACTTTTGTATTGAAAATTAGCATCTGTTTATTTCTAAGTTTTTTCCTGTGTTAAAAGAATACTTAATGCTCTTAGAAATAAATAAATAAATAAGTTTTCTTGTTTTTATAGTGTCAGTTTAATTTGATACTGAAATATATTTTAATTTAATTAATTTTCTTTGACAGGAGATTGGAACCTTAAAAAAACATAGACAAAAGTTTGCTAAAGCAGAAGTTTAAATTATTTAATTTTAAAAAGATTTATATTCGGATAAAATGCATCGCAATTTATTTGCTTCGTGAACTAAAAATTAGTATAATCATGAAAAAAAAAACGTGTGAGCAATTGAAAATATCTGTTACCTGAGAGAAAAACAGAAAATTAAGTTAAAATCAAATAAGCAATTAAAATGCAAAAATTCGATATACATATGAATATACATATATGTACATATGTACGTATATGTGTGTGTATGTATGCATGAATCAAAAGAGTTATTATAATTCAACCAAGATGTTGGATAAGGTTTGATTACACTATTGCCACTAGCTGTAGTAGAAACTAATTAAAATTATTAAATTAAATAAATTATTAATTATCTTTTAGGAGTGGAACAATTTTTAATAAAAATTATTTTTAAATTTATTAAAATTAAATAGATTTTCTATAAAGAAAGTGTTCTTTTTATGGTTAAAAATTTAAATAAACTGAAGATTGTAGATTTCTAGTTATAGCCCCTTAAACTATATACATTATGCGTTCATATGAATAGGGAAGGCGAATAAGTTATACTAGATATACTAATTGGACGACAAATCGTCTGTATTCTAGAATCAATATATAAATAATTTTATTAAGATTCAAAGAAAATGTATCTAAACGTCATAAAAAATTCATTAAAACACAGCCACACACATACTTACATATGTACATATGAAACCATAATTAAATAATACTGAAATTAAAAAAACACAAACAAAATCCTTTAACCAAGAGAAATACTACAAACACACGTACACACATATGTTTTGTTTCTTTTTTACTTGTAAGCTAATAAATGCGTGTGTAATATGTGTGCATGTAGTAGTAGCAACTTTAATCGATTGTAGCTCCCAAAATACTTAACCGATTTCAATAAAATATATATTTTGCACATCTGTACGGAAAATCCTTTAAAACCATATAAATATTTTTAAAATCAGTGCAGTAGTATCATCGTAAAAGGGATTACAAAAAATATGTTCGCCTATTAATTATAAAGATATGCTGCCTTTGGGTAAAATCGCTATTCCAAAGACCCCAGAAATTTGGAGTTTGAGGTCCTGGATCGATGTGTCAGAATTGATCTCAAATACATTAATATTAAAAATCAGCAAAATCAAAAAGGTGGTTTTAGTGCTGGAAAATTGATTTTATTTATTTTTTTAAATATATTAAAGTAACTAAATGTCTAAATATTTTATAATAATTATAAAAATAAAAAAGACAGCTCCAGGGCTGGAAAATTGATTTTTTTGTATATTAAAGTACTATAACTAGTTCAAGAGGATCCTCACTCAAGAGTTTTTTTATATGTGTTTAATTTCACTATGCAACTTATGAAGACTTATAGGTTCGTACAGATAAATCAGGCGTAACGATAGTTATAAAATATATATTGCAATAATGTAGTCAAGAGTCTAATGAATAAATCTTGTTAACGTTTTCTTTCAAAAAAGTAATTTCTTGGTGCAAAATTGTTTTTGCTTTTGTGATGGTGAACACAAAATTTCACTTTACGTTAGTTTTTTTTCACAGTCAAAACACATGTCTTTAGATTTGTTTCTTGTAAAACCTGATGAAAGTCTTCATACATGTATTATTGTCTGAGTGCCCCTTAAAGAACATTCATAACTACAAACAATTTAAAGGATATGTAACATTTTATTTTTCTGAAATTAATTCGCTCTGCTGAACAAATTCAAAATTGTGATGTGAGTGAAGGTTCAGTATTTCGTTTTTACTACCAAAAAATTTAAATTATTAAAACTATTTCAAAGGTATTAAATAGTAACACGGGCTTTGAACATCATATGTTGTCAATAAAATTACGGTCGTATCAATTTTTCTACCCCTGCCATTGTTTGTTTTGCATTTTGTTAAAGTCACAATTAAATTTAACTCAACTTTAGAGAGGAATATTTTATTGTATGTTAATAGAAAACTTTACATGAATACCTTGCCAAACTGACTTTAGATTTAACTCAACGTTCCATAAATATAACCATACAAAATAGAGCACTGCAAAAGACTATTTAAAAGAACTTTCAAGAAATAAGGAATTTTTCAACTACTTTACTTCAGCGAAGTCTTTAAAAACAAATGATGAACAACATTATTTGCAAGACATTTGTTTCAGTTATTGCAGGCAGAGAAGTAAAGAAGAAAATACTTCGTGACAAAAGAATTTGTGGTGATTGCATGTGCATGCACACACGACAAAACATTTAAAAAAAGACGTATTTACATTTCAAGAATGCTTGTGCAGGCCACTAATACAAAACAGCGGTTCGAAACAAACCTTTGGGCAGCACTGTATTTGATTTTAGATGACTCGTCATAACGCCATACCTGTAACCATAATTATAGAAACCAATTCAATTTTTATTTTCTCGCCATAATCATAAACAGCTGGTTACTGTTGACAAACAAATCAAAACATAATCAACTGTTTACTGCTTAGCTATATATTTTTTGTTGAACTTTTGAAATGAATAAACAAATGAAAAACATAAACAGCTGTTTATGGTTACGGCAGCACTAATATTTGACGCAAATATATCTAAGGTTATTGAAATAGTTATGGCTATGGCATTATGGTATGGCGCGTCTGGTTAAACCTTTTCTGATTTATGACGTTGTGGGCAGAGGGAAAGGAGCGGTGAAGCTATATATTTACACATATTAAATTTTAAATAATTATTCTCTATAGTTTCATTGACTTAAACGCTTTTTAATGCAATAAAATTTAGTTTAACTTTATTTTTTTTTTAATATCCACTATAACTGCCAAGTCAAAAATACCTGCACTTTGTATTTAGATTTATTAAAAAAACTTATCCATCAATTTATGTATATGTCATTTACAAGGGAATGAGTGCAAATTCATGTAAATGTTCCGAAATGAATTCTCATTAGGGCTGAACTTCCCTTCTGTTTGTTTTGTTTATCAAAACTGACTCCTGTTTATTTGATTTATTTATATTTTTTAACGATTTGTGTTGACATAGTAATTGTTGTTTTTGATACAGGGTTTTCCAAAAATGTTGAAAAGAATTAAATTAAATTGAGTAAATGGTCGCTCTCTTGTACTTATTTATATTAAGTGAAGATAAAAACTTAAATATAAAACAATTAAACTGAATACTTAAGGAATAACTACGCATGGCCACAATATTTACTATCGTCACTATATATCTGTGGCAAAAAGTGCTTAAGTCGAGATATGCTGATTTTAAATTAACGACACCGCTGCAATCTCCAGACTTAAAAGTACCCCTACGCAAAATCTCAATTATTTTTTGCAATGTTCTGGGAAGTTAAATCGCTATGAATCGCTCATATTTCATAAAATCTTAATTTAGCTTATAGAGGCCTGCCTAAACAGTCTTGAAATGTAAATACGTCTTGTTTTTTAAATGTATTCTTGTGGCCACTAAAAAATGCTGCCGTTTAATAAGCGAAGCACGACGGATGTATTGATGTTCGTGTATCTAAATATTAACAAGCGATGTCGCGAAGACTTCTTGTTCGTAACAAACAATCAATAAAAGTAGTGTTGATGCGTATATGCTTGTTATTTTGCATATGGTACGCTTGAGTGTGTGTGTATATAAGATGTAGATGGTAAGCTATATGTGTTTAAGGGTTGTTTTTTACAGCAACCGCACACAAATAATGTCAATGCATGTGCGCGTTTGTATGTGCGCAGAAAAACAAAAGATCATTCACGCAACGTGTGTGTATACGCGCCCATGCGTAGGAAGAAGCAATCATCACAAATTCTTTCGTCACGAGGTATTTTCTTTTTCAGTCCTACACCTGAAATAACTGAAATAAATGTTTTGCCAATAGTATTGCTTAGCGTTTGTTTTAGAAGATTTCGCTAAAGCAAATCATTTGAAAAATACCTCATGTCTTAAAAGTTCTTTTAAGTGGTCTTGTGCAGGCGTCTATTAGCTCAGAATTTTGTATATATCAGATTGAATTTACAAATTACTAATAGATGTTTAAAAAAGTTAAAAGATTACGAAATTTCCCAATTTAATTGCAAAAGAAACAAATTTCTGAAAATCGACTTGAAAGTTTAAAAGTGCTCTACTGCGAAACAATAACATATAACTTCAGCACTTTTTCCTTATTGCCACAGGTATAGTGAATAATTGCCTCAATCTGAAACACCCTTTATTTGGGTTCTTTGCCATAACTATATTAAGAGCACTAATGTTTTGATTTCATGTTTACTTTGCATTAAAAATTTAATTTTTTCTCTATTTATGTCAAAACAAACTTGAATTGGCATTAAAACAAATAAGCGGATGCCGACATCGAATAAAAGGTGATAATTTTTTTTTTCGGAAAATGTTTGAAATCAAAAGCTGATAAGCAAATCATCATCATGTTGGATTGGTCTGTAATCAATATGACATCAATCAAGCCAAAAAAAAAAAAAAAACAAGAGAAAAAAACATATCTCTTATATTAGATATACATATGTATGTACATATATGTATATAGCCCACTTATTTAAATAAGTAAATATTTTTGTCAAAACATCTAGCGAAAAATATTTAAATTTTATATTGCCTGTTATCGTTTTATTTCTTTATTGTCCACAATTCGTAGTAGAAGCGAATTTGAGTATTTGGACTGCTATTTGAATTTAGTTAATAAAAGTAAACTTAAACTGTGCTATTTATTACTTTGCCTATTAAAATTATCAGGTTACTGATGTTTGTTTATTCGATTTACTTTTATTTCCTTTATTGCCAAATATATCACTCTATAGATTTTGATATGTATTGACAACTAGACGAATTACCTCAAATCTATCAATTTCAAGCAAATATTTTTTATTTGTTAAATATAGACATATTGTTAAAGCTTTTCATTTAAATGGGATAGAGGGGATAAGTTGTTCGAATTAAATTTTATTTTTACTGCAAACTGAGGAAAAAAATATCTTTGGTGGTAGCAACTACAGAATAAGATACAATTCATTCCAGGAATTAAAAATTCGAGTTTTATTTTTAACGCTAAACTAAAGTAATTAGCACGTTGACTACAAAACCAAAGGTACTCGGTCCGAGCCTGGTATCCAATAGACATTAAAATAATAACACCATGCATTTTTCTGATGTGCATTAGTGTCCCTTTGTGTCAGTTGTTGCAGGAAAGTTCAAGTGATGAAGGCATAGTCACTGGTCACTGAACTATACCGACTTCATAAAATAGTAATCCTAATGTAACATCAGAGTGCCTTCCTTCGTTGTGTAGCAGAATCATCGGCGAAGCAAAATAACCAATAAAATGGCTACTTAACATAGCTTTAAAAAATTTAATACTCCTCATTGATACCAGAGGCGCTGCAACACTGCATTATTAGAAACGCGCAAAAGCAGAGTTGTAAAGGAATGAAGCATTTCTCTGTCTCTTCCTTCACCGACTGTCTTCTCTGTCACTATCCCTGTTTTAAAGTAGGTAACACCTGGTTATAGGTGAAGTAAGGTTAGCTTAATCTGAGTGGTCAAAGAGCTCGCATAAACCGGGACTGATCCTTAGCGATGCCGGCAGATGGAAAGATAACCTGGAAGTATGGCAGCCTAGTTTGTGGTGCCTGTATCGAATGCCTCCCACACAGGTTTAACAAACTTTAGCAATCTACACAGTTCCACTCTCGGTACAAGTTCAAGTCTAGGAAAAGCGTGAGCACGAAGACATTTATATCTATCCGGGTCGGATAGTGACAACGTAGATGTTCCATTGTTTTAATTACCCCGGTGCATTTCCTGCAGGTACCGTTTAGTATTCGTACTATTTTTACAGTATACGAAGCCGTCCAACAGTTTCCAGTTAATACCCCCACTAGAAGTTTGCAGTTGCTTCTAGTTAATGATAAAAGGAATTTAGTCGATTTTTCCGCTTTTACAATTGGGAAATTGAAAAGCAGACATTTTTCTTATTCTCCTTTGAATTTACCTAAACCTTTTACAATTTTGAAATTAACAGACAGACGGAAAATTTATAGTTTGTTTACATATACATACAGCCCCTGAAAGGAGAAAAAGCGTGTGAAGCAACAAGAATAAACTACGAAAAGTAGAAAAGAAAAATAAAAAATGTCCAGTACAGAAGTTCGTGTACTAACCACTCTACCTCTTCAACTCCTCACCTACAAACTTCGTCAGTCTGCCTTACAATTTCACAATTGTAAAAGGGGACTTTGGTATCATAGGAGCCCCACATGATTTTAGAAGTTTTGCAAGTTTTCGTCGCACGCCAACATTTCTCCGCTTCTTCCCTCATCTTAGAGCCTATGATCTCTTTAAGGTGTTGAATTGGTTTTCGGGCATTTACCGTTTCCTCAGCTAGTAATTGAATTCCCCTTTTGGCCAGTGTATCCCTCAATTCCCATGTGTCCCCGGGCCTAGTAATAGTAGTAGGCATTCAATAATAATTTTTTATTTATTTTTTATACATATTATACAAAGTAAATTTGCATAATATGCCTGACCGCACTTAAGAAATAATTACGATGACGCGAGACGCTGTTCTTCAACCCAGAGCTGCTTAACGACAGGGGTTTGATTTTTTTTTTTGTTTTTAAAAAATGGGTCAGTGTTGCCAGGAGGATTTTTTTTTTGTTTGAAGATTTTCGTTAGATAGTTTTAAGTTATTTCTTTAATTATAAAATCATATTTTAATGCTGGTACATTTTCTATTTTCTAAGGTGCCTGCTGTTAGATAAATGTCTAGGTTAAGTAGTAAAGTATATACTTTCAAGATAATTATTTTTCATTTATTTACAAAAAATGCAATCTGACCAACATAAGCCCTATTCTAAGTTACGATTGACATCGAAACTTTCTCCATTTGACAACTACCCCACACAAACAAAATAATGGGTAACTCAGTCAAGTTGTAAGTACTTTCAATTGGAGAGTATATACACTTTTTTGTATACTTGTTAGCAATTTTTTATACTAGAAAGTTTTTTTTTGTAACGCAAAACTTAATTAGTATTCGTTTTAGTTTAGTTTTCGTTTGACCTTTTAGTTACATTGAATTAAATAAATTTATTTTGTGTTTTGTTTATAATACTTGTTAATATGTAAATAATTATAATACACGGAAAATGTTGTAAAATATAAAGTATAATTTTATCGCTAATTAATCCCCTATCGATTTGAGAAAAAAGTTATGTGAAAAGCACTAATTTTTTTTTTTTATTAATTTTCATACAAATTGTATAGACCTATCTTTTCTTTCAATGTGCACATTTTTTCTTGACATACTGTATTTATTTATTTTTTCCCTAAACGCAGAAAACTATTTTTGCCTAGTTTACTTAGATGTATGTGTTTACATATGTACATACATATTTTTAAAGTTTTATTAACGCATATGAAATATGAAAAAAATAATTTAAACATAATTGTTGTTTAGCTTTATCTATTCGAAAAGAAGAAATTAGATAAAAAATTTGCTTATCTCATGTTGTATTCTTATAATATGAACGTCTTTTGGTACATTTATGTTTTTAGATCTAAAACTTGATATTAGATAGAGCGCATAAGATGTCGAAAATGTTTTTAAATATTTTTTTAATAATTTTTCTTGTGAATGTTGTCTTAGCCAATTTAAAAGTTTCTGAATTGTATATACCTTGTAAATTGTATCAAGAGAAGTTTAAAAAAGTGGGACAAAAATCTTATTATTTCAGCAATGTGAAGGTTATGTATTTCCATTTGCTTTCTATGTCATAATATTTTATAATATTTGTTTTCTTTAGACTAATTGGAGAACAGCTCTTTCCCTGTGCCGTTTGAATTGCGGCTCTCTAGTAACTTTGGATAATTCCAAGGAACGAGACATTTTGTTCAACCACTTGTATAATAATACTGAAAAAAATCAGTATTGGTGGGTGGGCGCTAAATATCTTGATACAAAAGAAAAAATTACTTGGCTTAAAACAGTTAAAAAGGTCGAGCGTATTGATTGGTTTCATGGTGAACCAAGTGACGTTGCTAATAATGAGAATTGCATAATCTTGAGACAAAATAAAAAGGGTCAATATAATATAGACAATTTCAATTGTGAAGAAGCAGAAGAACATTTCATATGTGAAAAAGATTGATTAAGTCTAATAAAAACTTTACATATATATGCAATGAAGTATTGAAATATTTTTTTCGCACTAAAAAAATTAAATTTATTTTTAAATATGTCTATAAAACGTATTAAATGCATTTGCTTTATTCACTAGAAATTTTCTAAAGTACCAAACAATTGAATATTGAATTTTATTTAAAAAAAAGCAATGTGAGTCCAATCACAGAGGAGATGTGTAAACATCTAGTAATGAAAATTTTTTTTAAGTTGAAAGTACTTATGCTTTTAGTATCTTTTTTTAAATTAATTAATTAAAAGTATCAAAACTTTCAATATTGTAAATACATATGATTTTGTTGGTTTTTGTTTGTTTTATTAAACTTATTTGGTTTGTAAATGGGCACACTGCAGTATATGTATATGTACTGCATTCAAAATTGCAGTAAGCAGTAAATTTACTGATTACTAAAAAAATTCAGTAAATTTTTACTGCTAATGAAATTTAATTTGCATTACCAGTAAAATCGTACGGCCGTAATCATAATAAAATGGTAGCAAGTGGCAAAGTTTTTTCATTAAAATTTTTAAACTTTTGTATGAAAAACATTTAGCCACTTGGTAGAATTTCATTATGAATACGGGAATTACTGATTACTGAAAATTCAATGCACCTCAACATATAACAAATCATTTAGGCAATTTATAAAAATTGTAGAAAAAAATTTTAGTAATCAGTAAAAATTTACTTGTTAAAATTTTTTTATTGTTTTTACTGAAACTTTAGTGGTACTGCAGTGTTCATCTATAGTAAATGCCTTTACCTTTACTTTTTAATTTTTAATTCCTGTTGTTCATCGTTTAGTTGTTGCTGTTCTTGTTGTTGTGTACGCATTACAATTAAAATAAATTCAGTAAAGTGCGACTTTGACTCGCGCACTTTCGGTTTTGATTTTTTATTTTTTTTATTTGGCTTTCTTCCTTTTTTAAGTTTTTTCAGTTTAAACGATTTTTTTCAGTTTTATAGCTTTTTTCTCGTTTTGCCGTTTTTTTCTCTTTTTGCGTTTTTTTAGTTTTCGCAATTTTTTTAATTTTGGCGATTTTTTTCTGTTTTTGGGGTTTTTTATTTAGGCGATTTTTTTATTTTGGCGATTTTTTCATATTGGCGATTTTTTTGTTTAAGGATTTGTTTAATTCTTGCGATTTTTCCGGTTTTTCGCGATTTATTTTAGTCCTAGAGATTTTTTTTAATTTGGTGTTTTTTTGTTTTGGCGATTTTTTTTTTCGTTTTTGGCGATTTTTTTTATATTTGGCGATTTTATATTTTTTTAATTTTTTAGTTTTACCGTGTTTGAAAATTTCAAGAGTTTTACTCTTACGGTTTCCCAGATACAGCAAGTTGTCAAAATTGCATTAACTGATGGAACACCCATTGATTTAAATTTTTTAAATTTAGTGTAGTCTGTATAAAAATACACTAACTTTTAAAATTTCAAGTGTATATATGTACATACAATTGTATGTATATTACATGGGATTTTAACATTTTTCGTTGCTCGTTTTGGAACACCCTTTAGTTTTTAACTCTCATGTATTTGTTGGTGTAGTGGCCATATGTCTACATATTGTGTCCAAATTTCAAGTCCGTAGCTCTTACGGTTCATTTTCGCCTTTGGTGTACGGAAATATACAGAAAAATAACCGGCGGCGGCGCACCGTCTGCTTCGAGCCGGTCGACTTGTTTCCCTGCTTGGTATTGCTTCTTTCAAACACTAATACGCTCATACATAGCTCACACCGATTTGACAATGCAAAGAAATCTCAGCAAAGAAATCTCAGCAAAGAAAGCTCAGCAAAGAAATCAAAGTCAAAAGATTTTTACCCCCTAGCGTATAGATGTTTACACATCAAAAAAAAATTTATAAATTCAATTGAATTAATATATTGATTCTACATTCAACTGACTATAACTGTTTTTAAACAAAATTCAAGTATATGTTGGCAGAAAGTAAACGACTGATTTTTGAATATTTGTAAGTAATAAATATTATATTCTCGTAATCATATCAAAAAACTTTTTAAAGATAGATTTGTAAGGGTTGTCTTATGTGTTTTGAACTTCCCACATAAAACGAATGGGATTTTCACTCAAATTGTAACTGTAATTTTATGTAATTTTATGGCTTAATAGAGAGAAATACAAAAGAATCATGACAAAAGTATTAATGTTAAGTACTCGTGGAGTATTGGCTGAAATACGCCAACATGCGCATAAATATAAAACCAATATAAAATCAAATAATTACATAGAACTATAAACAACCAATGCCTGCAAATTTCTTTAATCATACAGCACAAACGACTTTAACTAAAATTTATAGACTGCATCCGCTACAATCAAATGCATAAGTATAAGTAAAATACTCTGAGTATTTATTCGGCTACAAAAGACTATACATGCAGGAGTATTTCATTTACATGTACTTAAAGCATTAGTGCTGCCAGAAAAGTAAATTTGTAAAATGCTAATATGGCAACGTTTTTCATTAGATTGTATGACAGGGATGGCAAATGCGATTTAATAATTCTCGACCGTGCCTAAATTACATACAAAATATCAATTTACTCAAACAACGTCATAACGCCTAAAAAAATAGTTTGTCAGAAAACGAGTTTGAAGTTTTCAATTTACACACAACTTAATGGAAAAAGAAAGTTTTATTTTGTTTTCAAGAGTTGAGTAAACAAGATATTTGTATAAAAGTTTTACACATAAAGAACGATATGAGGATTAATTCCGCTTCATTAACTAAAATTTTTTTTTTTTTTTTGAGATATGACGTTCTTTGAGTAAATGAGCGATATTTATATTAGCATATGTTGAAAAGTATGAGCAGTCACTGACTGAAATGTGGTAGCAAAATAATCTTTAGGCCGGGCAAACATTGTTAATCAATATCGTTAAAGTTTGACCAAAAAAAAAATTATAAATTTTATAAGAAATTTAAAATTTTTGATAATAATACTTTCACAAAAAAAATTTATAAAAGATTTTTAAATTTTTAAAAAATAAAAATTTTATAAAAATTTTAAAAATTTGAAGAATAAAAATTTTTGTAAAAAACTTTAACCCCCATATTCATAAAATTTTAAACGAACTTAAAATGTATTTTATTTAAAATTTTTAATACAAAATTTTCCTAAAATGAATTTCAAATTCATTTTAGTTTTTTATGAATATGGGGGTAAATATTTAAAATTAAAAATTGTATAAAATAATTTCAAAAAAAAAATTGGCTTGCTTTTATGGTTAAGCAATTGTCTATATGCATTTCGTTCCCGCTTGTCGAACTCGTCAGTAGACTTCAACCCAAAAAAGTTTTGAATTCCGTTAACAAGCTCCGTATAAAATATTTAAAAGTTTTTATAAAAGAATTCATAAAAAATAACAACGAAGTCATTGTGTTTTTACGATGTCTCTGAAATTACTGAGGGGCCTAAAGATAATCTTTCTTACGAATTTCAGTCAGCGACGACTAAAATTTTTTCGGAAAGTGATGGATGTACTGTTGTGACGTGTAATATTTCTGTAGTGACTTATGTTCTGTTTCCACTAGTAAGGCAGGCGACTCGTATAAAAAATTTCTACGAAAATCACTCAAAAAAATTTGTGCTATTCATGTTAGTTTTCTACTAAAGTCAACCGTCCGTTTTTTTTGGATTCCGTAAGAGGCAAGCAAACTCTTGAAATTTTTAAAAACGGTAAAACTAAAAAATCTTAAATTAATAAAATCTCCAAACCGAAAAAAATCGCTAAAAACCGAAAAAAATCCCCAAAACGAAAAAAAGCCAAATTAAAAAAAATCTGAAACTAGAAAACTGGTTTGCTTAAATTTTTTTTCCAAGAAAAAGTGTTTGATGTTATTAATAAACAAATTCATTTAATATAAATTTTTAAATGTAAATATGAATAGTAGTCCATGTCAATTCACTATTAGTTAACAAGTAATTAGTTACCAGCAGCTGTCTTAAGAAACTTGCCAGTCATGTTGCTCAGTAATAAAAATGCTTTTTGAAATTTAACAACATATAAAATTTGAATATGATTCGTAGGAATTGTAAAGTTTATTGCCAGTAAAAATTATAATATAAGTATACATACATACACAAACATACATACATACATACATACATACATACATACATACATACATACATACATACATACATAAATACATAAATAAATATATAGTTTTATAGTACTGTGTAATTAAATTTGAATTCTGCTAATTACTCTGAACTTGCAAATAAAATTTTAAATATCTGCACACTCTCCTACTTGCGACTATTAATTTACTCTATACAGAATTATAATATTACCAGCAATTTTAATTCGAATTAAATACTTAAAAGTGTTTCTGCATAATAATGATTTTATGAAAACAATTTAAAGTCGATTAGCCCATTAAATAAAGCAGCTTAATTTTAATACTCATGCGTCTGACCATGACTAGATTGTAGCAAGACTAACGTTAGTTTTCGTTAACAACAAGCACAAGATAACGATTTGCTGCACGTGAAAGCATTATGTTTGTTGTCTTAGTTGTTTTTTTCCTCCCCCCCCCCCCCCAAATATATATATATGTATATAAATACTCGCTCGTGCCACGTAAAAATGTTTAAAGGAGCAGTAGAATTTGTTCATATTTATTTTTATTTTTTGTAGATAAAGAGAACGATGAACTGTTAATTCTTAAGATGATTTACAACTTATACAACTGCCGATTACTGATATTTATAATAAAATCAAAGTAGTTACTTTTTATTTGTATGTTGTTTAGTGCTTTAAAAAATTTAAATAATTCAAAGCACAATCTTTAAATAAAATATATAAAAGTGGGTGTAAGAATTATTTTATTGCTAATATCTTAATGAAATGAAAAATAAACAGATAAGCATGAACAATAAAGTTGAAACTATGCTTGTAGATTTAAATAAAAAAAAATCTCAATTAGCTATGCGGGTCCTAAATATGGTAAAATGTGTTTCTTTATTTATTTTGCGCCTGGTGTAAATTATTTAATTTTAATCACATTAAAATTTCAATTTCAATAAACTGCGTTTTTAATTAAAAAAATAATTATGTAGGTTTTGTAATTAATAATTATTTATGTTAAAATTTAAAATCGCCACATTGCTGTGGTTTTTAAGAAAAGTTGCGGCAAGCACTTTTATAATATTAAGTTTATGCTTCAGAGCTGGCTTCTGTGCTTAAGAAAATATAATTTTGCTGCAGTTTTTAATCAACCTATTCAATAAATATTTTCTTATTTTTTTAATTTACTTGCCTATTTTTCTCCAAAAGATAAAGAAATTTGGCTGATTATGAGGGAAAGGCATAAAATGGCTTCGGGCCCATTTAGATGAAGGGTGGCCTAGCTGCGGCAATGCTTACGTTCATTTTTGGAGTCCCTTCTTAAATCCACTCGCGTTTACATGAAGACATTTTTGTCGCAATAGTCAATCGACTTTTTGATATTTATTTGATCAATGCTTTTTTTTTCGTTCATTCGTAGCAGTGCTGCCGTAAAGGAACTAACTGTTAGTTTGGGAAATGTAGAATTAATATGTCCATATAATATAATTTTTTTTTTTAATTTACTACCAAAATACAAATTCCTTTTCTCTTCTTGCTTTATTTCTTTATAATTTTTATATTATAACTGTTAATTTCATGCATGTTATAAAAAACTGGTCTAACTGGCAACACTGCTTGTGCAGTGTTGCACCAGAGCAAGAAATATGTGAGAGAGAAGTGTGAGAATTGTCGCTTCAATTCGCAGCACGTGCGACTTTTGCTACCCCGCAAGCATCTGAAATTTACTGAAATAATATATATATGGTTCGAAAGGTCTCAGTTTTTTCTTTGTAAATCACAGGGACAGAAAATAACTGTTATTTTTAAAAATTTACATCATAAAAGCACACATAAAAAATGATCGTAGAAAATTTTGGTTCTTATCATTATGATACATACATAGGTGATGTACATGCAAATTTTTCTATGACTTTTAAATTTGTGCCTTTTTTGACTTTTATTATTTTACTCAAGAAATAAAAGTTATTTTTTAACTTTTAATATTTTAAAGCAAAAATAAAAGTCATGAATTAAATATTGCATAGTGATACGCAAGTTTTATTGCTTTCAATGCTATAAATGATGAAACATCCGTTATCAAAATAATAATATTATTATTAACAATAATTTTTATAGACTTCTGTTATATACATCAATTATCATAGCTGTAATAAGTGAATGGAATGAAAAATAAAAATATTTTTATTTCAGTTATAGTTTTTATTTTAAATTAGAAATAATAAAAATTCAAACAATTATTTGTTATGTGAAAATTCAATACAATTTATTTATTTTAAAACGATTGAAATTTTTTAAATTTATACATTGCTCAAATCCATTTTTTAGAGTATTAAATCAATTTACAATATTCGAAATACAATTTTGTTTGTATTTTTAAAACAAAAGAAAATTTTATGAATTTAAATATCCAAAATTTGAATAAAATTCACTTCAATATTATTTGACTACAAAAAAATCAAATAGTTTTTCTCAGAATTTAATTTAAAAAAAAAACAATAAATTAATTAAATCGGGCTATTTTTTCTTGAATAGAATTTATTTCTGAAAAATAAAAATAAATATTTTTTAGACTTAAAAATATATAACAACCATTTGTGATATATTTAGTTCAGAGAGTTCTATAGTTGAACTTTTTTTTAAAACGGACTCATGGTATCACCAATGAAAAAGAGCACTTTTTGTGCGAACGCGTTTTTCTTAGCTCTTTTCTTACTACTGAGCCTCTGGTATTCATTATATTTTTCACTATGAAATTTCTTTAGGTGTACAATAAAATTTGAATTTCATTTGGAGCTAGCACATAATGATTTCGCGCAAGTTTTGCAAAAACCCAATACCTTGTTATTTTTATTGAGCTAAATATTTAGGGAATAGATAATAATAAAAAAATCTCATTACTAGAAATCATTTTCAATAATTTTCAATAATAATTAAAAGAAAATTTTTTTATTTGTATGCGTTTTTACAATTTAAAACTATTTGAAACTATTTTTTATGATTTTGAAGTTTTTGTTGAATAATATAAATTTGACTTATTAATATAAAATTATTTGAATTTCAAAAACTCAAATGAAATAAAATAAAATTTTATTCAAACTATAGAAATGAAATTTAAAAAAATTTCAGTCGCTCAATTCAAATAAAGCATTAATTTTTTATATTTTTATTTGAATTTCTGAAGACATGATTTTTTTAAATTTTCTGACAAAAAAATAAATTTACATTTGAAAAATATTATTTCAAATCAATAACAACAAATTTTAATTCATTTCATGAGAAATGTAAATGATCTCAAGGAAATTATATTTCTTAAACAGAAATAAAATTTAAAATTAATTTAATTTTATGAAAAAATTCAAATAAAAAAAAAATCACACTGAACAGCTATGTCTATAAATTGGAGGAAATAAAACTAGCGCATTATTATGCAATACTTAATTCAAGACTTTTATTTTTGCTTTAAATATTAAAAGTTAACAAATAACTTTTATTTTTTGAGTAAAATAATAAAAGTCAAAAATAACTTTTAATTTTTGTCTTAAAAAATAAAAGTTAAGAAATAACTTTTATTTCTGCCTTAAAAAAAAGTTAAAAATAACTTTTTTTCTTGACTTTTTCGATAAAAGTCATAACAGTTAAGGTCCCTGGTAAATCCATTTAGTAAATTTACAATTGGTTGATATTCAACTTAGTTAGAGGTTGTTAAGTGCCTACGGTTATGTAAACCCATTTTTTTAGCCTACCAGAAAAAAAATAGTAGTTAACATGTCTCAGGTATTTCGATTTCATTCATTTTTGTCACACAGTGTTATGGTTGATCCAAGTTTTATCCGCGGTTACAAAGGCATTAAAATTGTACATTCTTCAAATCTCGTCCAAGTACACTAAATGAAATTAAAGCATCCATAAATTCATAAATATTCGCCATCTCCCAAATAAACAACTTAAAATAATATTGAAAATAAAGCACAAATATTTTCTATAGGTCAATAAAAACTCCAAGTTATTTATTTGGAGGCGTTTGTTTTGTATGATATATTTTTATCTTATAAATTGACATATATTCGTTTATTAGAAAAATTTTTTTATTAACAGAAATTATAAATTATTATTATTATTGTCTATTTTCTTGTTTTTTTTTTAAATTTATGTACCGTCGGAGGGGGGGGGGGTTGCCTCATATAACATAAAGAGATGTTATAAGAAATGCTAGTTAAAGTTGTGCAAAACAAATTGTACAATTTATAATGCGCCAAAAATAATATCTAGTAGAATGAATGTTAATGAAAAGTAAATTATAGTCTTTTCAACAAATAGGAATTACTCTTCTTTCTTTGTTGTAATGAAATGTCACAAATAAATCTAAAACATAAAATGGACATAAAAAGTAATTGTTTTCCTTTGTAAATTTTATTTCCTAAATGGCTTATTTTCGATTGGAATTTCAAACGAAATAAAAACTTTTTAATAGATGTTTTATGCTTTAATATAAAAGGTAATTTATTACTGATGGAGTCTTGTTAACTTTCGGCAGCGGTGGACAATTACAGGCTCTTAAATGTATATGTTTACGACGAAATACAACTTTTAATTTTCTGTCCTACTTAATAACTTTTTGGGTTTTATTTCAAGTAAATATTGCTTGTAATTTCTCCTTAGTTTAATAAATAACTCACCTTTATAAATTTATGTGCAAAATCTATAACTGCCTGTCCCACGATGTCACTCGCAAACGTTCGATCGACAACTTGTATTGCAAACAACAATAACATTAGAAATTTTGTTTTTGTTTTCAATATAAGTTGTCATTCGAAAGTTTGCGAGTGACATCGTGGGACAGGCAGTAAATATCTGTTATTATGGCGCCAAACAGAAATGTCATAAAATAAATATGAGGAGTAAATTTGTTTAGTAATTTCAAACTATATCGATGTGGCCGTAATTTTGCTCTGTGAAAAATTTAAATGAAATGGCTTTTAAATTTTATTTAAAGTTAACTAATCTACTACATCTTCTATTCTTTTTTAATATTACGCTATGCAACAAATGAAAACTTTTAGAAAAACACACGGAGTGGACAGTACAGGTTGGATAGTACAACGAGGGCGGATCAATAACTCCATGACTTTTTAAATGAAACACAGTATTTTTTGAAAACAAAAATTTATTTTTCGTTATAATCTCCTTTTAACTCAATACACTTAGTCCAACGTTTCTCCAGTTTTTGTATCCATTTTTCGAAGTATTTAAAACAGGCATTTCTTTGGTCAATAATTTCATCGTTGGAGCTAAACCTCTTTCCAACGAGCCATTTCTTTAGGTTTGGAAATAGGAAGTAGTCACTAGAGGCTAAACCCGGGGAATATGGAAAACAGGGTACCAATTCGTAGCCCAATTCATAGAGTTTTACCATTGAGACTGCACACGTGTGCACTCGTGCATTATTTTGATGAAACATAACTTTTTCTTGCCCATATGGGATCGTTTTCTTTTTAAATCCCATTAAATTGGTCTAATAAGTTGGCATAGTATTCGTCGTTTATTGGTTTTTCCCTTTTGAAGGTAATCGATTTGGATTATCCTGCATGCATACCAAAAAACTGTTGCCATCACCTTATTAACCGACAAACTAACCTTGGCCTTCTTTGGAGCAAATTTAGACTGCTGCTTGGTCTCCGCAGTACAGTAATGGATCCATGTTTCATCCACAGTTACAAAACGCCGCAAAAACTCATTGGTATTGCGGTTAAACAACTTTGAAGTTGTCACACGTTTACGTTTATGGTTAATTGAGAGCAAACGCGGCACCTATCTGGCAGACAACTTTCTTAAACCCAGCTGATCATTTGAAATCGAAGCCACACTGCCATATTAAATGCCTATAATCTGACGCACTTTTACTCTTCGATCGGCCAACACCATATCGTGGATTTTTTCAAAATTTTCGGATGTACTGACCTCAATTGGCGGTCCGGAACGTTCAGCGTCATTTTTACTTGTGCGACCACAAGGAAAGTCAGTAAACCACTTTTTATACCATTGAAATCGATGGTGCAGAGTCGTCCCCATAGTATTTATCGAGCTTTTCCTTGGTTTGATTGACGCTTGTTTTTCTCAAACAATAATGTTTAATTAGCACACGAAATTTACTTTTTCCATTTACTTCTCAAAAGGCGAGGTAGTGTGTTATCAACGGCTGGCAAACACAAATTAAATGACACAGGTTGTTCAAATTTAGACAGGAGTCAACTGACAGTTGCCTCTTGACAGAAGCAGTGTTTCCATTTCAATCAAGAGGCGGGAAATTAAAAAAGACACTGAGTTAAAGATTCACCCTCGTATATAAAACCGTAATCTACAGATTCCAGTTGATTGTTCGCAGGTAGCTTGCAGCCACGTTAACGAATCATTCAGATATCTAAAGGAAAAGTTTAAGTTTAGAATTTTTTAAACGCACTAATAATCGCAAATTTATATTTTACTTATTAAGTAAAATATTTTTTGATGTGTAAACATCTATACGCTAGGGGGTAAAAATCTTTTGACTTTGATTTCTTTGCTGAGATTTCTTTGCTGAGATTTCTTTGCATTGTCAAATCGGTGTGAGCTATGTATGAGTGTATTAGTGTTTGAAAGAAGCAATACCAAGCAGAGAAACAAGTCGACCGGCTCGAAGCCGACGGTGCGCCGCCGCCGGTTATTTTTCTGTATATTTTCGTACACCAAAGGTGAAAATGAATGTGTAGACATTTGGCCACTACAACAACAAATACATGAGAGTTAAAAACTAAAGGGTGTTCCAAAACGAGCAACGAAAAATGTTAAAATCCCATTTAATATACATACAATTGTATGTACATATATACACTTGAAATTTTAAAAGTTAGTGTATTTTTATACAGACTAAAACAATTAACACTAAATTTAAAAAATTTAAATCAATGGGTGTTCCATCAGTTAATGCAATTTTGACTTTGTAATTTTGACAACTTGCTGTATCTTGGAAACCGTAAGAGCAAAACTCTTGAAATTTTCAAAAACGGTAAAACTAAAAAATCAAAAAAATATAAAATCGCCAAATATAAAAAATCGCCATAAACAAAAAAAAAATCGCCAAAACGAAAAAAAGCATCAAATTAAAAAAAATATCTAGGACTAAAATAAATCGCGAAAAACCGGGAAAATCGCAAAAATGAAAAAACCCCAAAAAACAGAAAAAATCGCCAAAATGAAAAAATCGCCAAAATGAAAAAAAAAATTGCGAAAATTAAAAAAAACCAAAAAGAGAAAAAAAAACACTAAAACGAGAAAAAACCGATAAAACTGAAAAAAATCGTTTAAACTGAAAAAACTTAAAAAAGGAAGGAAGCTAAATAAAAAAAATTATCAAAACCGAATGTGCGCGAGTCAAAGTCGCACTTTACCGAATTTATTTCAATTGCAATGCGTACACAACAACACGAACAGCAACAACTAAACGATGAACAACAGGAATTTAAAATTAAAAAGTAAAAGTAAAGGCATTTACCATAAATGAGCACTGCAGTACCACTAAAGTTTCAGTAAAAATAAGAAAAAAATTTTAACAAGTAAATTTTTACTGATTACTAAAATTTGTTTCTACAATTTTTATAAATTGCCTAAATGATTTGTTATATGATGAGGTGCAT
This sequence comes from Tachina grossa, assembly GCA_949987645.1. Classification (NCBI taxonomy): domain Eukaryota; kingdom Metazoa; phylum Arthropoda; class Insecta; order Diptera; family Tachinidae; genus Tachina; species Tachina grossa. The sequence continues at coordinate 33,465,961 of OX465276.1, read as the reverse complement.
TGAATTTTCAGTAATCAGTAATGCCCGTATTCATAATGAAATTCTACCAAGTGGCTAAATGTTTTTCATACAAAAGTTTCAAAATTTGAATGAATAAACTTTGCCACTTGCTACAATTTTATTATGATTACGGCCCTACGATTTTACTGGTAATGCAAATTAAATTTCATTAGCAGTAAAAATTTACTGAATTTTTTTAGTAATCATTAAATTTACTGCTTACTGTAATTTTGAATGCAGTACATATACATATACTGCAGTGTGCCCATTTACAAACCAAATAAGTTTAATAAAACAAATAAAAACCATCAAATTCCTATGTATTGATATTGAAAGTATTGATACTTTTAATTAATTAATTTAAAAAAAGATACTAAAAGCATAAGTACTTCCAACTTAAAAAAATTTTTTATTACTAGACGTTTACACATCTCCTCTGTGATCGGACTCACATTGCTTTTTTTTTATTAAAAATACATTGAAATTGCTTATTGAGGAGTCTAGCTGGATCCTATGCGCATTTCACTGTTGCTAATGCAGATCATCAGGGAACCTTTAACAAAAGTTTCTTAGAACAACTAGAGTTATTATGTTATAAACTTTCATTTAAACAACTCACTCAATAGAGTGTTGCCACACAAGTATTTTTTGACCTGGTGCAGTCAATTTAATAATTAGTGATTTTTTGTATGGGAATTGCTAAATTGACTGCACCAGGTCAAAAAATACTTGTGTGGCAACACACTATTCTTAAATAGCTGTTGTTGTTATTTACATTCATTTTCTTTTTACATACTTTTACAACTACAATTTGAAGCTGAAAAAAGTCAGCCAATGTAGTAATGGTAAAGAAATTAAAAAACATGTTGATTATTGAGTTCTCGTTTCAAGTTTGTTATTTGTTTTAAGCTTCTCATTTGTTTAAATGAAAGTTTATAACATAATAACTCTAGTTGTTTTAAGAAACTTTGGGTAAAGGTTCTCTGATGATCTGCATTAGCAACAGTGAAATGCGCCTAGGATCCAGCTAAACCCCTCAATAGTCAATTTCAATGTATTTTTAATAAAAAATATTTTACTTAATAAGTAAAATATTAATTTGGGATTATTAGTGCGTTTAAAAAATTTTAAACTTAAATTTTAGCAATTCCCATAAAAAAATCACTAATTAAAAGAAAAGTTTTTAGTTTCTTCAAATACGACCGAGAGCCGTGAAATGAGCAGTTATAGGTTCATCAAAATACCGACATACATATATACTACATGATTGCACGAGAAATATCAAAAGCCACTCTTGCTTTTCTATTTATTAACTTTATATGGTTTTAAAATAAAAGGAAAATATTTCTTGCGCTCTCAAATAGAATGAGATAAATGGCATGCTTATAAGTAATTAGCACATTTATTAGTAATTACCATAAAATTGCTAATTGTTCACATAATTTCTTAAATGATATTTCTAAATAGGTTTCTTTTAAACTTAAATAGAAAGAAAATCTTATCCTCCTTTTTTAAAATGAGAAAGTAAAAAAAATTTTCGCGTAAGCATTGCAAGTACTTTTTATAATGCATCTCTGCTTTCAGTATTACTTAAATTACTCCTGCTTGTAATCACTTTTTAATTGACAATAATCTTCATTTTACAAACCTGCAATCATTTTATTTTTAGTATCTTTGCCATAAAAGCCAACATCCCATTACATCGTTCCTGAGGAAGTTACAGTTAAAGCTGCTACAAGTATTCTTGGTAAATCAATTGCTTATACATATTCCTTAAAATGTTCTTCTTGTGTTTGCTTTCCCACACACACACACGCACACACACACACACACACACACACACACACACACACACACAAGTACAAAATGCAGCAATTATCTCGTTTTAATTGCCATCCAACAAGCAATAATTATAAAATGGCAATTAAATAAAAAAAGTGGTATAAATGAAAATGAGTTTAAAATTATCATGAACCATAAAATGGCATTAAAACACAAGCAACGATGCTAAAAGCAAAGTAAGCAAATAACAATAAATGCAAGAGGCATAGTATATGCGTGCATTGTAAAGTTGTGAAGGAAGTAATGTAAATTTGGCATAATGTATGCACATGCTAATGGCTGAAAGCTAAAATAGGCTAAGTGACAAATGGAAAAAAAATTTCATAGGAGTGTCAGAGACGCTCATGAAGGCGATGATTTGGGTTAACTCACACACTCGTTGCTTTCATTGTATATGAAATTAGCTTGGTCAGTCTGACACTCTCGCAAATACCTATCATTCCTTTAATTTGACTTAAAGTGACGTTAGTAATAACAGCTCAAAAATTGTTGTGATTTTAATCGTGTACAACAGTTTCTGATGTACGATTCATTAAAGTCCTGTGTAGAAAGCGAGCATAGAAAGCAAATTCAGTATAAATGAATAAAACCATTTGCAAATTTTATGTATATTGTTCTATCTCGGTTTTAAGTGTTCCAAAAGTATAAGTTCATTATTTCAATTCCATTTAGGAACATCTCTTATCTATCTTTATTTGATTTTATATTTCACATCAACTTGTGGCTCTGAAACAGGAAGAAAATAAATATAAATATTCTAGAATTACAAAATCCATATAGTACAATTCCGTTCAAAAGCATTATATATGCATGTTGTTTATAATTTATTATATTATACCACATATTCAAATGTAATCAGAAGCTGTAATCAGCTGCAATGTATCTTGTATGTTAACCTTTGTAAGCTAAAGACTGGAAGCAGAAATAAATAAATGAAAAGATAATTAAGAAGAAGCCAATGAAAAGAAAAAAATTTTTAATGAAATAAAATTTGAAAAACTAATTGAATTTTCAAAATACTAGTAATTTTTTTGTTTAAAATTTTCATGGCAAAGAAGCCAATAAAAAAGTTGTATAATATAATTAGTTTGGGCCAAAATTTATATATTTAGGAAGACAAATTACGTTTGAAAACTTATAATGGGTGTTTTTTATTGAGGTATAGAACTTTAAGTTGGCATCACTTTTTTAACTGGTGGCCATTTTGTCAGCTGTCATGTGATTAATATTTAGTTTGGTTTGCCATTTCATCATGAACAGGTTGACAAAAGAACAACGCTTGCAAATCGTGCAAATTTATTTCGAAAATAATGGTTCAGTTCGCGAAGTTTACCGCAAGCTCCGTCCATTTTATGGTCGACATAATCGTCCATCAGAGCAATTAATTCGGTTAATCATGGATCGTTTTCGCACTACGTTTACTCTATGTGATAATACGCATCCGCAGAGACGTCGAACAGTGTGCACCGAAGAAACAATTGCCGCTGTAGAGCAAAGTGTTGAAGAGGACCCGAATGAATCGATTCGCCACCGTGCACAGCAATTGGAGCTTTGTCCATCAACTTTATGGAAGATTTTGCGCAAAGATCTTGGCTTGCGACCTTACAAGATCCAGCTTGTGCAAGAATTAAAGCCGCGAGACCATGCAATGCGTCGTGATTTTGGTGTATGGGCCGAAAATGAGATTGATCTCGATGCTGATTTTCATCGCAAAATTTTGTTCAGTGATGAGGCTCATTTTTGGTTGAATGGCTACGTCAACAAGCAAAATTGCCGCATTTGGAGTGAAGAGAATCCACATGAGACCCTTGAGACGCCATTACATCCACAAAAACTGACTGTTTGGTGTGCTCTATGGGCTGATGGAGTCATTGGGCCATACTTCTTCCGAAATAATGCTGGAGAGTCAGTTACCGTTAATGGAGACCGGTATAGAGCCATGATAACCGACTATTTTGTTCTCGAATTGGATGGCAGGAATGTGGATGAGTTGTGGTTCCAACAAGACGGCGCTACATGCCACACAGCGCACGTCACAATCGATTTATTGAAGGAAACATTCGATGAGCGCATAATTTCGCGGAATAGACCTGTCAATTGGCCACCAAGATCGTGTGATTTGACACCATTGGATTATTTTCTTTGGGGATATGTGAAGTTGCTCGTCTACGCCAACAAACCAGAAACGTTAGGGGACTTGGAAGCCAACATTCGTGGCGTTATTGCCAACATACGGCCCCATATGCTCGAAAAAGTGGTTAAAAATTGGACCTGTAGAATTGGCTTTATTCGAGCCAGCCGCGGCGGCCACATGCCCGAAATCATATTTAAACATTAATGGCATAAAATTATCCTTCCAATAAAGCCAAATTGATGGACATTAAAACAATTTTCTTGTGTTTTATTTCAATTCGAAGTTCTATACCTCTAAAAAAAACTTTATATGTGCCCTTAATTATGAAAGTGGTCTAAGTCATGTGCATTTCTGCTTCGAAATATCAAAGAAATCTTTTAAAAACTTCAATAAATGTTTAAAAGATATTAAATAAATTTATATAAATCGAGACTAGTACAACTCTTAATTAAAATGCTGTGTAATATTAAAATAATTTTTAATTTTTGCAAATGTAATCTACTAAACATCTCAAACAAGGAAATATATGACTTAGACCACTTTCATAATTAAGGACACATATATATTCCTTTACTTCCTTTAAGGAGCATAGGGCCTTTGAGGTTTCGGTAATCAGATAGTTTAAGATGAGAAGCTGATTGGGCTACCGCATCCGATCGTGGAACTAGATCTCCCGGAACACCATGGCTTCCAGAAGCGAGCGGATTGTTACAAGTCCCGACCTTCGCTTCTAGCCGCCTTTAACATGAGGAACAATCGCAGGCTGCCGGCGATTGGTTATTTGAAGGTTATTTGATAATTTGCTAGCATCAAATTAAAATAAAGACAGAACGAGAGCCGCAACACCTTCATCGCCAGCTTTCATGTGCTGTCAGTCAGCATTTTATGAAATTAATGTTCATATTCGAGTCTTGTTCGACTCCTCTGCGTGATTAAAATAATCATTTATAAGTTCTTTTTCTAGTCGAAAAAGATTGCATCTATTTTGGTAGATAAATATGCCATTATAGAGTCAACAATATTTTCTATAAGATCAGTGTACCAATTTATAGCAAAATTCAATGAACTATACACGGCACACTTTTCAAATAGAAAAAATTCAATGGGCTATACGAAGAACAAGATTTATATAGCAAAATTAAATGGGCTATACACAGCAAACTTTTCATATAGAATAATTCAATGGGCTATACACGACATACTTTTCATATAGAAAAAAATACTATGGGCTATACACGGCACAATTCTCATATAGCAAAATTCAATGGGTTATACACGACAAATTTTTCATATAAGCTAATTCAATGGAGCTATACGCAGCACACTTTTCATATTGAATAATTCATTGGGATAATAAATTATTTTTTTAAGCTTTACGACTTTAGTTATACACATATAGTATATAATTTTATTGTCGACATTCGGTTAACTTCTTTAGGAAATCTCTTAAATCGTCTTAAATATCTTATGTTTGTTTGTCATTTAAAAAAAGTAGTTAGCACATTGACTACAAAACCGATGGTCCTGAATTCAAGCCACGTATCCCACAGTCATTAAGTAATACCACCACGCATTGTTCTGATGTGCATTAGTGTCCCTTTGTGTCAGTTGTTGTAGGAAACTTCAAGTGATGAAGCCATAGTCACTGGTCACTGATCTACACCGGCTTTAGCAGAAACTAAGCGTAATGTAACATCAGAGCGCCCTTCTTGGTTGTGTAGCAGACTCATCGGCGAAGTGAAATAACAAATAAAATGGCTACTAAACACAGCTTCAAACAAAACTTTAATACGCCTCATTTAATATCAGAGGCGCTGCAACAATGCATTATTAAAAACGTAAAAATCAGAGTTGTAAAAGAATGAAGCCTTCTCTAGCTCTTACTTCACAACCTGCCTTCTCTATCACTATCCTTTTCCTACAGAAGGTAACACCTAGTAATAGTAGTAGGCATTCATTGTCCGAGTGCTACTTGTCTTAAAAGAAATTCAATGAGCTATACATAGCACACTCACTTTTCATATAGAAAAATTCAATGGGCTATACAGTCTTCCATAGTAGAATAAATCATCCTTTCTATAAGAGCAGTATGCCATTAGACAGTTGACCGCATTTTGTATAAGACCAGTGCTCCATTACAAAGCCAACTATTCTATTCGACTAGTTTGCGAGCACAAAGTCAACAATTTTTTTCCATCATAGAAGCAACCATCTTTTCTATTTTCTATAAGACCAGTGTGGCATTAGACTGACAACCATATTTTTTATAAAACAAATATATTATTAAACACTTGACCGTAATCGTTATAAGAAAAGTGTGTCATTATGCAGTCAACCATTTGTTCTCTAAGACCAGTATATCATTAAGGACTCAACTATCTTTTCTGAGCAATCACATCTCCATTACACAGTTAAACGTCTTTTCTATTACGACTAGTGTGCGCTTTGTCGTTCAATAATATTTTCCGTCTGTCTTATAAAAAAGATAGATAGATCGTCTAATAGCACACTGGTCTTATAAAAAAATGCTTGACGTGGAGATGGCACACTGGTCTTATGGAAAATATAGTTGACTCAGTGATGGCACACTGGTCTGATAGAAAAATATTTAAGCGTAGTACAATATTCTGTTTTTATAAATAGAATGGTTGACTGTGTAATATCAATGTTACATATAACAAAGTGAAACTCTTATTCGCAGCTTGTGAAATTTTTCTCTCAGATCTTTTATTATTCTGTAAATAACTTTCAATGAAGTAAGTTTCATCCTTGAACAAATATAATTTTAATAAAAAAAACTTTAGTGATGACGAAGCGTAACATAAAAATGTTTTATTACATTGCTAAATTACGCAGGAGAGTTTTTCTTTCAATAAAGCATGATTTTTATTTCTTTGATTTGTCTTTGTAAGAGTGACAGGTCTAACTCAGATTGTGATTGACAGTGACACATGTCACAAAGTAATAAATTAATAAATCAATAGACAAAAATAAAGCAAAGGCCTGTCAAAAAAAAAAAAAAAAAAAAAAGAATTTGCATTAAGCAACTAAAAGATAAAAAGAAAATCATCTTTTATTATTTATTTTATTGTAAGTCTATGAGCTATTCCTAATGCTTCTTTTGTTGCTTATGAAACATTTTTTATTTTTTGTATAACGATGACTTCAATTTTCTTGGCCCCATTTATTAATTTATTGGTATCAAACATATTTTTTTCGCTATAATAATTACTTAGCAAAAGGGTTTTTTTATAACATTCATTTGATTACTAAATGACACAAATATATATGTATATAATTGCTAGCAAGCAGGGGTCAAACTAGAACTCATTATATCTATGAATATTTAACTTAGTCACCCATTCTAAGTAAACTTATTAAAGAAGCGACAATAAAAACAAAAGCAAATTCATATAAGAACTACACTTTAATGTAAGAAATAATCAAACTTATAAACATCGTTACGTTTATATGAATATTTGCTTGTACGCATATAAATAAATTTATTATAATGATCAGATTTCAATGTAGACATGTTAAGGAAATGGAAAAGAGGTTAAGGGGCAGAAAGACAGCGGCGAAGGAAGGGCAAAAATACTAAAGAACTTCAAATAAAATATTGACATATAAACAATCATAGTCTTGTATAAAAATAAACAAATACATGATATATACATTTGTACATATAAAATTGAACAACCAAAAGCACACATACATACTTCACAGAGTATTAAAGGGGAAGCAATACAAACAACATGAAAAGTCATAAATGAGTACAAACAGCAGAGTGGTCATAAAAGATACAACACAAACACAAACACAAAACGAAAACAAAAATAAAACAAAGTAACTAAACTAACTCATTAAGCTGTAAATGTATTGACATTTAAGTGTCTAAGAATGTAAATGGTGTTGGTAAGTACTCGCATATTATTCGAATTGCTAGTGGCTGAGACGAGACAGTTTAAGGGCATGAGTGCCTAAATGTATGTTACAATTTTATGTCTTTCGCCATCACTCATATACATAGAGACATAAATACATAAATAAAAGAAAAATACTTAATCATCAATATGTAAAGTTTGTTAGCGAGGCAGAAAATAAAAAACAAAAGAATAAATAACACACCCACACATAAATACGAGTACATGGGCGCTGACATAAAATCTTAACAAACAAAATTATATGAAAGTGATTTGGAAACGTATTAAATAGAAAAAGAAGGAACTTTATGTGTTTATTATAGCAAATAGACATATTTAATTTCCCTTCGGGGGCAGTCTTTGTGGAATATAAACATATGTTTTGAGTTCAATGTATAATTTTAAAACTTATCTGAATAGGGTAACACCTTAATAATTGACAGCTATTTGAAGATGTGTAGCAGAGAATGACAATGTGTACTCAAAAAAAAAAATATACTTACGTAAATACTCTTAATTTAAGTAACTGCGTATAATTTTATTTATATACAAACAATACATACGCTCATATATTTTATCTCAAGTTCTCTCTATACTTATAGTCAGATTATGGATATTTAGTCCGACAAAAAAATACGCATCATACTTAGGATACTTATTCATCATTCGCCACTATATACATACATACATTTGTGTATATAAAATTAATTGGATTTCTTTAAGGTTAACCTTAATAGAAACATAATAATATTTGCAATATTTTGCAAAATTTTTATGTATTTTATTTGTTTTAGAATTTTTTTTTTTAAATTTCAATGGTGCCAAACCATTAAAATAATATCAATTAAGAATAATATAATCGTTAACAGGTTTATTGTTTTGAGCCAGGCGTTGGCTGAAGTACATAGTTGGCACGTTGTTTACAAAATCGAAGGTCCTTTAAAAAAATAATAGCACCACACACCAACTATTCCAGCTATTGTAGTAAAGTTCAAATGATGTATACATTAACACTAGTCACTGAATTACACCGGGTTCAGCGGATACTAATCCTAATGTAACATCAGAGCGCCCTCCTTCATCGGTATTGTGTAGCAGAATCAATGGCTACTAAATAGAAAAATTAATGCGTCTCATTGATACCAGAGGCGCTGCAATACTGCATTATTGCAAATGTGCAAAATTCAGAATTTTAAAGAAATTAAGCTTTCCCTTATCTGTTCTTTCATTACCTGCCTTCTCTATCACTATCCCTTGCCTAAAGAAGGCAACACCTGGTAATAGTAGTAGGAATTCATTGCCGCCTGAGTGTTATGTTATAAAAAACAGACATTATTAAAGAAATTTAAACAGGAATAATTTCTTAAATCGGCTTAAGTTCAATATTTTCAATTCTTATTGATTGAAATATTTTTATTAACTCATGTGAGCAGGCGTTGAGTACATGTGCGTATATTAAAACGACTGTTTTCACGACAACACTGATATACAACTACGTTGGCAGCTGTTACCAAATTAGCCTAATTTCTATTTTTGTTGGTGACAAAAATGGAAATGTGAAAAAATTAAAGCTTGGGAATTATTGGATATTTGTTACAATATTTTGTTTTATATGACGCGTGTCCAATTAAATACGTTTAGATACATTTTCTGGTTGCTAAGCCAACAACAAATAAATTGTTTTATAAGAAAATCTCATAAAAAGAAATAAATTGATTCCTTTTTATATATTTGCGTGGTATGCATAAGTACATTTGAAATAAGTATTTGTGTTTTTATAAATGTGAAATATTTCAAAGTAGCACCATTGAAATATATATTACTATTTGAATATCATGTGCTTATGTTGCTGCTGGCGTTTACCAAATATATAATTACGCACCTGAGTATGCGGAGACAATTTTTCCTAGTGACATTTATTGCGTTGTAGTCAGTTGATTGCTGTTGTTAATATGTTTAATATAAAATTACAAAACCCTAGAAAACTGTAAGTCTTATAATAATATTTAATATATATTTTCCCTTTTTAAAAAACTTAAAAAAATTTAAATGAAAAAGCTCAAATGTCCCATATTTTTTTAATACTGCCAGTTTATGGAAGCCATGTAAGAATTCTCGTCTGCCTATTTATATTGAAAACAAACATAAAGCACTCAAAATTTGTTTTTGTTTTCAATATAAAAAGACAAGCGAGAATTTTTACATGGCCTCTATAAACTGGCAGATAATGTTCTCATATATAAGTTTTTTATATAATTTTTTTTTTTATGATGTAAAATTTTTTGGTTTTTCGTTATCTTACATACTTATTTTTATTAAAAAAATTTAATTATCAAATAAGTAAAAACAACTAATACATACTGACTTTATTTATGTTCAATTGATACAAAATACTCAAATATAAAATTTTTTATTCAATTAAAAACCCGTATGATTTATATTTATTTATTCATGTTGGAGTATCACTCATACGCTTCATGTTTTTTTCACATAATGAAATATAGTGAAGCATATTTCAAGGAGCCGTTAAATTGCATGCAAATATTCAAGTAGTAACAGTTTACGTATGATTGATATGGACGGCACAGTGGCGTGAAATTTAAAAAAAAATTTTAATCAGAAATAATTTTTAGTCAGACTTAAGTTCAGTAATTTCAATTCTTTTTATTGAATGAAATATTTTATTAATTAATGTGAGTTTCTAAAGAAGAGAAGAAAAATTAAATTAGACTTTTAAGCTGGGGGAAATACCGATATTTTTCTGTGCAGCAACGCACTTCATCAGCACCCTAGTCTATCTACTTGGGTAGAGATTGTTATTAACATCAGCTATTTAACGTAAATTCTAATGAAACGGAATGTGAGAAATGATTGTTGTGTACAATTATTGATTTACCTTTGGTAAATACATATGTAAGTATCACTATTTATTTCCCCTGTTTTTCCATTTTTTCATTTTTTTCTATTTAGGTTAGCACGAAGTTATATTACTCTACCTACGTATGTTTAACTATTCTTGCTTATCTTTTACGATCATCACATTAATTATTTTTACTTATTCGATGTACCGTCGGTACATACATATAAGTATTATAGTATTATTATAGTATTATTATTAAAAAAAAATTAATAATAAATCCGTAACTTTTAAACTACGAAACGGTTTTAAATGAATTAAATTGCTATATATAAGTAAGGTCATAAACTTTTTGAATATTATATTTCGATGGACCCTATTACAACACGGGTGGAGAAAAAGTACTTTAAAGTGGGCAACACCTTGTTTCAAAATAATTTCAGGAGACTTGTAACTTTTGTAAATGATAATTAGTTTCAATGATTTTTCGTGTTTTTATGATCTTCAATAAAAACAAGTGCGTCGATTTTTAAAATATCACGAATATTAATTGTTGTATATATAAATTTTTAAATGCACCAGGAGCACAAAGTTCGCGGAAAAATTAACACAATTTTCATATACAGTTTCATTGTCTTTATTTGTAACATTTTAATAACAATATGATTTGATAAAAATTTTTGTATAATTTTTTTGCCTAGTGTAATTAGTTTGCTTAATTTACTTTTAAAAGTTTTTGTGTTCTAATCCAGTTTTATTGCTCTATGCAAGAAAATCTACATAATTGTGTTTTAATTACGAGTTAACTTACTTATAAAGAAGAATAACTTAAGCCCACACCAGCCTTAAACTGTCTTTTTTCAAATTATTGACAAGAGTTGCACTTTATTAGGTTTCCAAATTACATAAATTAATATATAATTTGTATGTAATTATACAAATTGTATAGTTTCGTAAACTTTTGTTTCTAATTTAATACAATATAATTATAAAGACACTGTTGAGTTCAAAAGAAGTAAAATGAAACACTTGGATATAAATACAATATTGTCGACTGAACGAAGAAATCTATAAAGTTCTTTGAAATTTTAACTTAGTGGTAGCTTTTTATCGTATTACTTTAAGGGCATTTTATAAGTTAAAATTTCTTCTCACACTAAAAATATATTGAAATTGATTATTGAGGAGTTTATTTGGATTCTATGCGCATTTCACTGTTGCTAATGTAGATAATAAAGGAACCTTTGCCCAAAAATTTTCATTAGAACAACTAGAGTTATTATGTTAAACTTTCATTTACACAATCAAGAAGCTCAAAAAATAACAAACTTGAAACAAGAACTCAATAATCAACAAGTTTTTTATTTCCTTTCCACTTGTACTTAATTTGAAATTTATTTGCTGTAGATTCAGCGTTGTGTATATGCATTTCATTGTTGCTGTAACAAATCATCAGTAGACTTCAACCACACATTTTGTACAGTCACAAACCTCTTATCTTATGCAAAGACTTTCAAAAACTATTTGAGAATTCACAAATAATAATATTTTTGAAAACCACAAAAAAATAAGCGTAGTAGGCTTAGAAACTTATACAAAACCCAGCAAATAATTTATATTCGATATGAATTTATTCTGTTTTTCTATTTTTATGAACGAAATCGAACGAATGATTTTTTCTTAGTTGTTGGCTATTATTTTAGAATTCAAGTTTTTTAGTTTTTTTGAGCCTTTTTGCATTAAGCGATTTATTTATTTAATTTTTAGTGTTATTTTTAACTTCAGCGCTTTTTTAAATTTGGCGATTTTTCGTTGCGGAATTTTTTCAATATTGGAATTTTTTATTTTGGCGTTTTTTTAATTTTGGCAATTTTTTCGTTTCGGCGATTTTTTTAAGGTTTTGGCAATTTTTTTTTAGTTTTGGTAATTTTCTTAGTTTTGGCGCTCTTCGTTTCTCTTTGGCGATTTTGTCTGCTTTTAGCAATTTTTTATTTCTGAGGTTTTTTTAGTTTTTGACGATTTTTTCGATTTTTGGCGTTTGAGTTAATTTTAGCGATTTTCTCTAGTACTGGCCTTTTTTTGTCTTGGCGATTTTTTTCGGTTTTTGCCGATTTTTTCGTTTTTGGCATTGTTGATATTTTGGTATTTCTTAGTTTTTGCACTTAAAAATTTCCAGAGTTTGCCTCTTGTGGTTTCCAAGATACAAAATTACATATACAAACTTAAGAAGCAATTTTTGTTTTTAGCAGAAAGTAATAGTTCTAAGCTATTCCTCTATTCATTAGGCTTATGTGTCCCTATTTTACCTGATTCTAGTAAAAGTAACTGCTTTTGAAGCGGAATTTTTTACTGTGCATTTGAATTAAAAACTCGTTTTTTATATATTTTTTTTTACATTGGAAATATTATTTTTATTATTTTTAATCACAGTTTCTGTATATATGTATATATATTAATAATAATTCAATTGTTTATATCAAAATTGTTGGGTTATATTATTCCAAGGCTTAAAAGCTAAACATATTTTCTTAAAACTATTCAAGGAAATGGAATGATTTCCTTCCAGCATTTAAATACTTTCAATATTAACATTTATCTAAATTATTTAATTTTTAAACTTCATCTTTTAAACAAACTAAAACAGCAAAATGCTGTAAAAAATATTATTTTAAATATACAAAGATACAAATATCTAAACATTAATAATTATATATGTACTTTACATTCTATATAAAATTTATTTCAATATTAATAATTAAATGATGTTAAGAAGAATCAAGTACTCGTGTATTAAATATTCAATATTTTTAATAACTATTTACAAGGTTAGCTAGCAGCTGTAGAACAAAAGAAAATGATAAATATTTCAAAAGAAAAACAACAACAATACGAAATGGCTCGCATATCTGTGGGGCTCCTGGCAAATATGTACGTACATATGTGCCATTTTTGTTTTGTATATATAAAACTACTTTTTGTTCTCTTATAATTTTTTTTTCACTGCGAGAAATTCAATTTCTATATATTTTTGTATTTAATTTAACAGTAATTTGATAAAGTAATTTAATAAGCCAGTAACAGCATTACAAGTTTATATACATAAGAAAAAAAAATATATATACTTAATTGAAATACAATATGTGTAAAAGATATACACAGTTACACAATTCTACACAGACATAATGTGTGTATGTGTTTTAACACACAAAAAATCACATGGAGTGAGTATTTGTGTGTGTGTGTGTGTGTGTGTTTGTTCGTTTATTTGTTTTGCTATATCATGCATGACTTAAGGTTTGCGTATTCAAATACATGTGCTTACATACACAAAATATACATATTTGTATGTGTGTCAGCTGGTTTTTTTTGTGTGTGTGTGTGTACAAATACACTCGTTTGCATGAAACTTTCGTTGAAATATACAATATACACACACACTATCTTTTTTTCTGCCTGTTGCTCTCCGCTTAAGTTACTGTTTATTTTTCTATCTATTATACGTGTCATAGACATGCATACAAATATTTGGTAAATGTTCATTAAGTTAAGTCAATAATTTAAATTAATTATAATATTAAAGAGTGTGTGCATGTATGTTTGTATTTGATTATGAATAATTTATTTTTTTAATAATTGGGGTATTCAAATGATAGTCATAAATTAATATATTTTAAAATAATAACACGAAAATATATGACTGCTGTGAGCAACCCCTCAAAATTTGCAATTACAAATATCCCAGCAAAAATTACTGCTTCGCCGTAAGCAGGTAACGTACGGGGTTCAACCACTGTATCCAACAGTCAATAAATAATAGTACCATGCATTTTTCTAATGCCCATTAGAGTCCCTTTGTGTCAGTTTTTAAAGGAAAGTTCAACTGATGAAGTCATATTCAGTGGTCACTGAACTATACCGACTTCAACAGATACGAAGCCTTATGTAACATCAGAGCGCCCTCCTTCGTTGTCTAGCAGAATAATTGGCGAAGTAAAATAACCGATAAAATAGCTACTAATCAAAGCTTCAAAAGGCAAAAAAATTAATAAGCCTCATTTAACACCAGAGGCGCTACAACACTCCATTATTAAAAATGTGCAAAAAAAACCATAGTTGTAAAAAGAATGAAGCTCTTTTCCATCCCTTTCTTCACCGCCTGTCTCCTCTATCTCAATCTCTTTCCTAAAAGAAGATAACACCTGGTTATAGTAGTAGGCATTCATTGCCTTCTCTTTAAGGAAAATAAACTTACATTGACTAGACTTGGGTCCAGTTCTTTCACTAGTTAATTTTTGCCACAAGCGGATGATCAAACCCATTTAAATTACATGGGTTTGATCATAACTTTTTGTCAAAAATTAAGTAGTGAACGAGTTCGACCTTAGGCTAATATTGACATTTTTGACCGGACTTGTGTCCGTCAGCGAATCTTAGTTCAAAAGAGCTTTTAGACACAACCCTACTTGTGTCAAACTCGTTCTTTTGTTTTTTTTTAGACACAAACCTATCATCAAACACATGCAACGAACCACTTTGCCTGTAGACAAGGGTCGAACTCATTCAGTCGGTATCTGCCTCTTCCTTCACCGCCTGTCTTCTCTATCAGCATCTATTTCCTAAAAGAAGGTAACACATAGTAATAGTAGTAGGCACTCATTGCCTGAGTGTTACTTCTCTTAAAAAAAACCTATGATCGAATTCATGCTGTTTAAATAGGTTGGATCATTACTTTGTATCAAACATGAACTAATGAATATACTTCGACTTATTCAGTCGGCCGATCTAATATTACAAAGTAATTGAGAATATAGTAGGATTGGATCGAACTCTTTCTCTAGCCCGTTTTTGATACAAAAGCCTATGATGAAACCCTCTTAAAATTGTATGGGTTTAATCATTGGTTTGTGTCACAAACGGGTGCTGAAAGAGTTCGATCCAAGTCTAGGATATAGTATATAGTACAGCTCTTATGGCAAAGATATGAAATTAATTTGTAGCTAAGATTTCATTTTTTTTACTTCCCAAATTTTACCCAAGTGCAGAATATAAAACCATTTTATTTTAGGGCTTGAAAAAAGTTGTGATCAAAATATATTCAAATATAAAAAATTACAACAAAATAAAAAAAGCCAGAAAACAAAGCAACGAGTATATAAAATGCATTTTAGTTAAGGGATATTACTCAACCCGTACCAGCAAAGAGTATGATGGAGTTTCGAGCGCTAGTTATAAAAAGTTTAAACAAATTTGAATATGAGCCGCAACGGCCTTCTATTGTGAAATCACAAGTGGATGAATATCATTAGAGTGGCCGTTAATTGTATGGAGAGTTTTTTTTTATTTCTTCTACTCTCACCTCCCAAATCGGTTCAGTTTTATGTAAAATAATACAAAAAAATTTCATACCGATAAGTTGCGTTTTAGGGGGTGCGTCCGGCCCTCAAACTTGTCCCATTTTTAAATGTAATTTTTTGCGTATAACTATCTTTTTAAAAAATCATTTCAAGTCAACAATATTAATCTCAAAAAAGGTTTTTTGCTAAAATTAATATTTTAGAAAATAATGAGGAAAATAACCAACAAAATACCAAAAATTTCATGTAATAAAATTATATTTATATGGAAATTTTTTATTTTAAGCATGAACAACAAGAGCTTATATATATTAAATTATTTCATACAAAATAAAACTAAACAAAAATAAATAAATTACATTGAATATATCGCCTTGAGGGTCAACTTTGACGGCCGTACGCACCCCCCTAAAACACAACTTATCGGTATGAAATTTTTTTGAATTTTTTTTTACATAAAAATTAAACCTATTTTGGGCGTGAGAGGAGAAGAAATAAAAAAAAACGGCCACCCTAATGTTCATACACCATTATACGCTAAATTTTTTTTTAAATTTTTCTTTCACATATTTCGTTGACACAAAATTCTAAATTTAAAAATTAACATTTAACTACATAGACACATTATAAAACTTTTTTGGATCTTGCATTAGTTCAAAACATAATTTATTGAAGCTGCAACATATTCACTGTTCTCTCTATCAAATCATCAAAATCATCACGTTATTAAATTTTAACGAGCTACCACTTTACTGGTGTGATCTAACTTATCGTTATTAATTTAATAAAATAATAAATACCAGAGTACATCCACAAAAATGTTAATTTTCTATGTAACATCAAAATTATTGCATGTTCTTAAGCTCTTATCATAATTTGATCATTGTTTTAAAAATTCTATGGTAGAGCGAACGAATTATGTTGAGTAGTAAAAAGGCAACAGAATTTTTGTTGCTGCATAAAATAAAAATGTTTTATAGCGCACAACATGGATGTAGTAGTTTTTATTTTTCAGCAGTTCTCTTACAATTACTGGTGTTTAATAATACAAAAAAGAAAACTTCTAGCACAGACACCCTAGATAAAAAGCTTCAAAAAGTGTTCAATTTTGCACTACTTCCGGATTACAAGTTCAGGTTCTTATTGGCTTTCTTGGGAGCTCTTTTTTACAGGGTTATTATGGCATTTTTTTTGTTTAACATATAAATCTTTATACTCAAGCTGAAGCTTGAGAACATATCAAAACCAGTCTTCAGTAGTGCGATTCAGTAACTTTTAACCATCCGACAATCGTAATTTTTATCTATATATTTTGTCGCACTAACGATTGTGTGATTCCGTAACTTCTTTTTAACGATAGTTCTGCTGATAGTTTCTGTTGTCTTTTATCGATAAAACTAACAGGGCATAAAATATTGTCGCTTAAATAATGACGCAGCTGACATTAACCTACAGCAGATGTGATTATCGTTAAAAAAAAAAGTTAGTGAATCGCATATACAGGGCAAGAGAAAAATTGTCATAAGGCCTATAAGTCTATAAGCCTGTTTTTAATAAAATGTATTTCTTTTTTAAATGGAGTTTTCAATTTAATAATATAAAACAAAAATACCCCAGAAAATATATATTTCGAAAAATCTCCGCTGCGCCACTGGCAAATACTCCATCCATTAAAAGCGTTTGTGTAGAAAACATGTGTATTTTGGGAACGTTTTAATGTTGTTTTATGGCGTTTTCATGTTTTATAAAAATTAACAAAACACTTCAGCGCTAACAAATAAATACTTCTGTTTAAGCACAAAAGGAGAAAACAAAAGCAAATGCCACAAACACTTGAATTTTTGAAGGAAGTATTATTTTTCTGTTTTTGTGTCGTTCTTATCAGTCATTTGTAATATTTCCATCATAGAAACCAAGCATTAATTTTGCAATTGTATATTTCATTAATTTCTTTCTGTCTGTCTGTCAGTCTGTCGGTCTTGTTTGAATGCTACAACATTTTTATGACAATCTTGTTTTTTTTTGTAGTCCCAAATGACAGAGTGTATTTAGTTTATGAGCTTTTTCCCCTACTCCGTTCAGACAACAAGTATTTTGTTGCTAAGTTGAAAATAAATTATTCAGAGTGTTGCTCACTGTCGCATGGAATTTCTAATGCCCACATATTGCACACATTAAATCGAGACAAATCGGATATTTTCATTTTATTTTCTTTTATATTTTGTTATTTGTTATATTGTAAGAACAAAAGAGGAACGTGATCTCTGTGTTAGAAGGATTTTTTTTTAAATACATCTTAAGTGTTATTGGCAATGACATAAAAGTTCCCTATTTGAGTATCATAGCACTTGCTTTATAAAAAAAGCCCAGTCAGTAAACTAATTTATTGACATGTTTTATGAAATTAATTTTAGTACAAAATTTTCGCACGTACCGTAAATTGGCACCTAAAAAATAAGCACCCCCTAAAGTAGGCTCTAGAAATTATATTTTAATATATCTTTAAGGACCAATCGTACGATGTCAACAACGTTCGACACAAAATTTTAATATTTTGTTGTTGTTTCAAGTGTGGGTGTGAGACAAGTCTAACGTTGTCGACATATTGCGATTTGCCCTTATTTTTCTTTTCAAGACTGAATTGACATGCAGCGTATTTTCTCTATTAATTTTTTACTTCATAGAGAAGAAAAAGAAGAAGATAATGAAAAGAGGACCCGCTATAAAAAAGTTTGTTTGTGACTGCACTTAGTCTAATTGACCTCAGAAAAATATGTGTCGATCTAAACACGCTTTGCATTACCTGGAAAACAAGGATGGGTCATTAACTCAGTGTATTTTTGAATTTACCGCCTGTTAATTGAAATAGCAACACTGCTCTTGTCAACAAGCAACTGTCGGTGGACTCTCGAACAAGTTGTGTCATTTAATTTTGGTTTGATAGCCGTTGATAGTAGACTACCACGCGTTTTGAGAAGGAAATTTCAAAAAAAAAAATTAATTTCGTGTGCTCATTAAGCACTACTTTCGGCGAAAAAAACATCACTCAAACCAAGGCTAAACTTGCTAAATAAGAACGATTCACCATCAATTTCAATTTTAAAAAAGTGCTTTATTGAATTTCGTTGTGGCCATACAAGTTGAACGTTCTAAACGTCCAATTGAGGTCTCTACATCCGAAACAATTGAAAAAATTTCACGAGATTGTTTTAGCCGGTCAGAGATTAAATATGAGAGATATTATGGAAGCCATAGGTATCTCACATGTCCGAGTGATTTCAATTTTTAATGATCACTTGCGCATCAGAAAGTTTTTCGCAAGATTAGTGCCGCGTTTACTCACAATCGCCCACAAACGCATGTGCAGTTTCCATGGCAAAAATCCATAAATTAGGCTATTCCCCAGATTTAGCTCCGAGTGACTATTTCTTGTTCCCAAACTTGAAGAAATGGCTCAGCGGAATAAGATTTGACTCCAACGAACAATAATCTCCCAAACAAATGCCTATTTTGATGGCCTCGACAAATCATTTTTTTCGGAAGGGATAAAAAAAAATTGGAGAAACGTTGGCCAAAGTGTATGGAATTCAAAGGATATAACTTTGAAATATAACTTTTTATATTTACAAGCCTGTGTTTCTTCAAAAAGTCACTGTGTTAATAACCCACCCTCGCATCTACGTACATCGTTGTTCTCTTGTTTAT
The DNA here is from genome assembly GCA_949987645.1 of Tachina grossa. NCBI lineage: Eukaryota > Metazoa > Arthropoda > Insecta > Diptera > Tachinidae > Tachina > Tachina grossa. The sequence goes on along the minus strand of OX465276.1, from coordinate 33,446,146 downwards.
TTAAATAAAAAACTCCTCAATCGCAATTTTCTCTCTCATAAGCTAACATACATATTAACGCATACATACATATGTAAGTAATAATTTTTTAGGTTTTTTTTTTTAATAAATACTAATGTGTTTCTTTTTTTTCTCAAGTAAGCAACACATTGCTTCCCTCAGGTGTTAGTGCTTCCAAATCAGATTTTTTTGCTATGTAACTATTGAGAATAACAGCTTCTGTTGTAACTGGCAACGCAATTAAAGTTTAATTTTAATCTCCATCTATCTTTTAGTACCAACCATATGATTAATGATTTAAGTTTCTTAAATCTTAGATTTTTATTTATGATTTTTGCCCACATGTTTTATTATTATTATTTTAAAATTTTAACATAAACCAATAAAAGGACAAAAAAAAAGACATGAAATAATTTCTTGTATCCGAATGGAATTAATTTCTTGTTGAAATATTTTTCATACTTTTTGTCATGTGGACCAAAGAAATCCTTAAACTGATGGCTTACAAGGATTACTAAGATTTTACAAATTCAAACTCATTATTTTATTTCTGCTTGAAAAGTTTGAATGCATGTACATTTACGCTTTAAGTGTTTAAAAATTGTTAATACTTATCTGCCAACAGCCATCCTTAGTATTGCTTAAGTTAAAGTGGCTTTTCGCCCATTTCATTTTAATTTATGCGGTGCCGATTTGCTTTTCATTACTTTGATGTACATAGTCTTTTATTTTTCACATCCCCTTATTAACATCTGTCTTCACTTACTGTGTGCAGCCTCTATCTCGGAAAAGAAATGATGAAACATTAGGGAAATTAAAACATCGCAGAGTTTGTTAAACAAAATTTTTAGGTTTTAACTATGCTTAAGCTGGCTAATTAATTGACTTATTTTTATCGTTCTTGCATTTTTTTTCACTTAACTTTTTGGCCATTGCTTAGCGAAATGAAAGCGTAAAAGATTGCAATAAATTTAAGATTAGTTTACGCCTTTGGAATATAATAAATTGCTGCTAAGTCAGTATAGTCATAAACTATAATGTAAAAAAAATTGTAGAAAGTATCCTGGCGCCTGGCTTTGTGCTTTCCACAATAATTAAGGGTCTTGTCTGTCTTATGTTATGGTTTTAGTCATTCCATAAGCGCTATCAATCAAGGAAATTAAGTAAAATTACTTAGCAGCAGCTATCAAAAATTACAAAGTTAAAGCTAAATATACATATATTAATTTATTTGAGACATATTTCACAACATTAATTTGCAAAATCTGGCTGCAGATAAGCTAACTGACTAAAGCCAAGCATATAATCATGATTTTTTTAACATCATACTTGAGGGTGACGTTATCTGAAGTAGTTAGCACGTTGATTACAAAATCGAAAGTCCTAGGTTCAAGCCCTATCTCCGATAGTCATTAAGTAAAAATAACACGTATTTTTCTGATCTGCATTAGTGTACCTTTGTATCAGTTGTTGTAGGAAAGTTCAAGTTATGAAGGCATAGTCACTGGTCACTGAACTGTACCGACTTCAGCAGATACTAATCCTAATGTAACATGAGAGCGCCTTCCTTCATTGTCTAGCAGAATCATTGGCGAAGTAAAATAACCGATAAAAAAAAATTGAAATGAAAAAAAATTAATGCGCTTCATTTAACACTAGAGGCGCTGCAACACTCCAATATAAAAAACGTGCAAAAAAGCAGAGTTGTAAAAAGAATGAAGCTCTTCTCCGTCTCTTCCTTCACCGCCTGTCTCCTATATCTCTGTCCCTTTCCCAAAAGAAGCTAACACCTAGTAATAGTAGAAGGCATTCATTGCCTAAGTGTTACTTCTCTTTGAAAAAAAAATTTGCATTGACTAGACTTGGGTCGAATTCTAACTGACTAAAGCCAAGCATATAATAATGATTTTTCTTAAACATAATATTTGTATGTAAATGTTTTTATGCTCGATTATAAACTACCAATGCTTTCAATATTTTCCCTGAATTCTACAAGAATGAAAGTTTTATTCGAATTTAGCAGAAAATTTTTAATATCTACGTAACCATTATCCCTTTGTTCTCTCATCCCCCCACAAACTATTTGTCTACATATGTTTTACAAAGAAAATGTATCAAAATGATTAGAATTGATCCAGAACCTTAACAAGTGCCTTGGATTCTCATTTTTTTTTTTACTGAGAATGAATGCGTAAACAAGCAAAACTGTTCCCATTTCAAATGAAAAGGATCGACACGCCCTTGTTGAATTAACACTACATCAATAAAATCACTGTTTTACTTGTTTTAAGAACCAGCCGCTGCAAGGATTGAACCGTGGAGTAGCTAAAACTGATTCATTCAAAACTTATTCAAGAAACTTTTGGTGAATAGTTTTGCGTCTTGAAGTACCAAAATTAACTCCAAAATTGACTAATAAATCATAGAAGATACTAGCTTTGAGAAAGATAGATAGAAAGATTTTCTGATATAGAAACGGCCTCCACAGATGCTGTCAAAATGGCAAAAAATTATTTTAATAACAAAACCAAGTCCATGATAGTTAAAATGCATTTCTTTAAATTGTATTTCAATTTGAAATTCTACTCCTCTAAAAAGCACCCTTTATTGTCAAAATACAGTTTACATAACGCGTCTTTAAATGGTAGACAGTTTGACACAACATACAGACAGACAACGATGAAGTTAGAAACTTGTATTTTAAACTGATGTGTGGGTGTATGTGTATGTGTGTATAGTCAATCATCAACAGAAACAGTACCTTAAAAATTTTTAATCTACAGTCATGGCCTTGTTACAGCTCCATTTGTATACAGATTTATGTTTCCAGTTTAATGACGGCATGGATTAATCCAAAAAATAAATTAAAATGCAAAATCTGTTGTTGTTATTGTTGTTGTTGTTGTTCTTGTTGTGCGTTACTTTTAATTTCTTCATTTAAAAACAAAACCATTTTCACTTGGGAATATTTTTTGGAAGCTTTTGATTAAAGTTTAAGTGTTATAATAATTACGACGCCATAGCAGCCTTGTGAAAATATTAAAATTAATTCAACCATCCATAATGCTTGTTTGCTTAGAAAAAGCCTCTGTCGTAATGTCTATTTCAGGAAACCTTAAAATATAATTTTCCATAAATTACAGAGTTAGAAATCAAAGAATTTTACACAAAACCAAAACGAAATTTTCAACACAATCATGTGAGCAAATCCCTTGCCATTAGTGCTGGGTATAATTAAAAACAATAACAACAAGGACATGCTTGCGGCCTAAGAACAATTACAGCAGTATGTCGAGTGACATGTGTGTGTGTATGTATGTATGTATAAATGTCTATGCATGTATGTAGATGAATATGGGTTTTTGGTTCTTTAGTAGGATACAAAAGCTTTAGCAACTCTTAAGACACTTAAAACCAAAGAGATGACAAACGATGTATTCGTTGATTTCAATGACAATTATACTGATGTTGTTCTTATTGTTCCTCCTGCTCTTGCTGCTCCTGCTAATGCTGCTTTTGGTGCTTCTTTTTCTGTCTCTAGATAAAAGCTTTGCTGTTGTATTATTGCTACATCATTGTCGTAATCGCTGTCATTAACATTATCATCGCTATCATCATCATCGTCAGCGTCATCATCATCATCATCATCATCTCTAACAGCCACCTCACCATTATCATCACTACCTTGCAAATTTATCAAGCCTTTTTGTTTGTGTGGCTGGTAAATGTGATGATCTATGGTGTTATCTTTGCTGACAACAGCCACAACTAAGGACGCCTGAACGCCAGAATTGTTAGTGAATATTTTCGATTTATCGTCAGCATTAAATAGTTTTTCTTGTTGATGTTGCGGTTGCTGGTCTGGAGTTAAATCGCAACTAGTGTTGTGGCGTTTCAGTAAAGAATTTAATAGTGAAGTAGATGGTTTTGCTGTTATTGTTGCGACTGCGACTGCTTTTGTTTTGAACTTAAACAATCTTTTGTAATTATTGTTATTTAGAGCCTGTCTATTACACGCTAAGCAACTTACTGCTATGGTTACTTCACTGCCACTGGCAGCAGGAGCTTGAGACTTTACTTGTTTCTCATTGCAGCAATTGTTATCGTCCGTACTATTCTTAGCTTTACAAGGTATTTGACACACATTTCTAAAATCGATGTTTTTACATTTAAACTTATTATTATCTAAATGGCAAATACCTTCTTCAGAGCTATTTGCCTTTTTAACAACTTCAGTTGAAAATATATTTACACCTACTTCCACTCCCTTGTCTACTGGAATTGTTGTTGTGACTGCTGCTGCTTGTTTTATTTTTTGCTATGTTGAATTGTTTCGTTGTTGTTTTTGCTACACATTCGTTACTTGTGTTGTTGTATTAAAGTTCTGTTCACCCATTACACTCTTACTAATCACGTCACGTTGTATGCCATTTGTTCTGCCTGCACCGCCACTGCATCCGCCCGCACGTTGGCTATTGCCAGCAGCATGACCGCCCGTACCACTTCCAGCGCCAGCCATTTCATCCTCTTGGGCAACTGGTAGCCATTTATCCAAGAACTTGGGACGAAACAATAAGGTAAATGTTGAACGAAATTGTCTGCTCATCGAACAGTACAATATAAAATTAATGCTGGAATTTATGAGAGCCAATATGTCCATAATATCACCTGTAGAAGAGAGAAAAAAGACCCACTAAATTAAACTGTTTCTTGTGGTAAAACCTTAAAATATATATATATATATATACGTATACAAGTTTTTTGTTTATTTTGTAGATGTAACAAATGACACTAATGACGTTAATGAGTTAGTTGATTATGGAATAAACATTAACAATTGATGATGGTCGTAAAAAAGTTAATGAAAAAAAAATTAAGTTGTTTGCTTGTGAAATTATATCTGGAGTAAATTAGCTTTTCAGCTTGATTACTTGCAGAGCCTTAAACTATGTTATAATTATAATGCTTTTGCGAAATATTTGCCCATTATGTGGAAATGTTTTAATTAATCATATTAATCTTTGCCTCGAACTATTCATTTTGCTTTATATAAAAATTAATAAACATTGAATAATGTATTTAATGGTGTAGTGATGCGCTCCCACAGCCTCTCCTGCACAACTGTCAAGCTCCCCTACATAAGGCGTACCCTCTTATTAGCTGACGAGGCTCTAACAACCGACCATGGGCGGTATAACCCTCACAAACGATGGCGCATAAATATCGACTGTTTTCCAGGAGTGACGCACTGGTAGCCCCAGATCCAGAATCGGATGCAGAAGCCCTATCAGCTACTCATCTTAAATTAAGCAAAGATTAGGGAAACCTCATGAGGCCCTATGCTCCTTATAAGGAGCCAAAAAAACAAAACACGTATACAACTCTAAATTCAAATGTTGCATAACATAATATACAACTTTTGATTTACTTAAAGGTAATTTCCACCAAATACTTACACTACTTGCATAATTATGTGCAAATAAGCCAGAAAGGCATTATATAAAATACTTTATGGTTTTGCAAATCTCTTTGGAACAAACATACACACATACACGCATATAAATATACATATATATCCAGCAAATTGTTTTATTTCCTGTGTAGGACATTAAGATTGCAAAAGGAGATACCTAATTAAAAAGTATTTGCTTTTTACTTAAAAATTTGTTTTAAAACAAAAAGCAAATATATTTTTCATTAACGCTACCCACTACCTGTATCTTCTTTAATGCTTCTTTCGCAGTGAAATTGATTTAAAGTATTTACATTTTATATTATATATTTTTTTTGTGGTCACATTCGCTGTGATTTTTTTGATTAAGGGCAAAAACTAATGAAAATGCATAAATTTTAATCAGGAAGCATTGGTGTATGTTCTGACTTCCACATCGTTATCACATGTTTTCTTATGAATTCGGATGTTAAAACGTATGCTACGCCTGTTTAAATTGAAATTTAGAAAATACAAATTAATAGTACGTGTTCTAGCATCCGAATTAAGAAGAAAATAATTAATATATAATCGACAACAAATAGTTATGTGGAAATATGAGAATTTCGATTTCATTGCAATACATTCTATTAAAGTAGCGACAAATAAACTAAATGTACCCTTCATTACGTCAATAATGCAATAAGTAAATATTGTGATCCATGATTTTTTTCACCCCCTTCGCAATATACTTAGATACAAGAAGTTTGCACAAAACATTTGCTTGCTTAATCTTCGTTGATGTACTCTATTGCGTTGCTCTCTTTTTTTATTGCTCTTGACTTTATGAGAACCCTAAACCTGTTATTCCCTTTTATTAAAAGCATGCAACAGTATTTGTTTATATGCGAAGCAAGGTTATAATTAACTATAGTGTCGAAGCAAAGTGCACCATTGCATACCGATTGACAATAGTGTCAAATAAAATGAAATATTAGCCCAATTCACGATCTTGTGCAAATGGGGCTTGCATCGTTGCATGTGCAAAATGGTATAGTATATTAATACTCACCACTTAACATTTATTAAAAATGTATTTGGGTCAATTAAACTTTGCAATTAATAAAATTTTTAAACAAATGTTTAGTTGACTTAAATACATTTTTAATTGATTTTTGTTTTATTTTCAATTACAGTTGTTTATTGCAAAAATAATTAATTTTTAAACAAAAGTTTTATTGACTTAAATACGTTTTTATTTGATTTTTGATTTTAATTTCAATCAAAATTGTTTATTGCAGGAATATTTTTTTCTGTGAATACAAGTCCCATCTTTGGTTTTTGGTTATATTGGTCACAGTGTTACTTAGTGGAACTTAAATGAATTATTGCAGTTATTGGTTTTCTCATTTAATTTCTCTTTCAAATGAGTGAATCTAGTGTTACTAAAAACTCATATCAAATTGCGGCTTGTGTGGTTTTTCATCTCTCATATTGTTATTTAATTTAAAGGCTGTTATTGCTTAACTTTTTATAATCAAGCTACGATAACTTTTATTGAAACCAAATATGTACTAAATTTAAAAAAAAAATAACCGATTTATTGTAAGGAAACATTATTAACTAATAGTATTTTTTGGGTAATTTTCTTAACAAATAACTACAACATACGACAACATATTTATGGCAATGGCCTTTAAAAATATTCAAATAACAATCGATTGGTAGACATTATGGCCACCGGTGTGTGTTGATGTTAATACAAATATTATGAAAATAAAAAGGCGAACATAATATAATATAAATTTACAAGTTTAAGACCAGCCAATATAAGATTATGCTTGTGTACAATTCATTCGTATTGGTAGTAACAATATATTTGATATTTTAATATACTTTTGGGTATATTGTCGTGTATGCCGCATATTTATGTTCCGTTTCCTGTATGTAATTGTTGACCTAAATATGACATTTCCTTTCACCCACACAAGTCAGAATTTACAAGTTATTATTAGTTTTTTTTTCTTTTCACTTCTACAAGCCAATATTACAACATATTTACTTTATTATAGAAATTGCTTAAGTCGTTTGCTTAGTAGTTGAAAACTATTATTGGAACATTATTTAATGTCATTACTAACTTCATAGTTAAACAAAATTTGTCCATGAGAGTTGCTATTTTCAGCAAATTTTTAGCAGAGTAATTTATATGGCATATTGACCATATAATACATGGAGAGAAAGTAGAATAATGGGCTCGATACACACAACATAAGTGTGGCTACTTAACCTTGGTTGCAACTTGATAATAATCGTTTGTCAAATAAGGCTTTGAATAAAATAATTGTTTGACTTGTAAGATCGGAGTTTCAAAACTATGTTCTTTATTTTAGACTGGTCGGTCACAAAGGCTTTGCAGTGGAGTTAAGAATAAAAAAATTCAGTAAAGTGCAGCTTTGACTTTTACACGAAAGGTTCCTAACGGCGCTCTTTTTTTAAATTTTCTTTTTGTTTTTTTTTTGTGCTTATCAATTTTTTTAGTACTGGCCTTTTTTTAATTTTTGCGTTTATTTTTCGTTTTGGCGATTTTGTTCTATTTTCGGCGAATTTTTTCTTAATTTTTGCCGACCTTTTTATTTATGGCTATTTTTTTATTATTTAAGCGATGTTTTCATTTTGGGGCCTTTAGGAATTTTCTTAGTTTTGGCGTTAATTTTCATTTTAGCGATTTATTTTTTTTTTTGCATATTTTTAGTTTTTAATTTAAGCGCTGTTTTCATTTTGGCGACTTTTTTTGGTTTTAGCAATTTTCTTAGTTTCGGCGGTAATTTTTATTTTGGCGATTTATTTTGTTTTTTTTTTCTTGCATTTTTTTAGTTTTTAGCGACCTGTTTCTTTGTTTGCATTTAAGCGATCTATTTTATTTTTTGTTATACTTTTCATCTAAGCGTATTTTTCATTTTTCTTTTTGGTGTTTCGTTTTTTAATTTGGGATTTCTTTTAGCGTTTCTAAGAATTTCAAGAGTTTGACTCTTAAGGTTTGCTAGATACAGCAGTTGTCAAAATTACATAGTGCAACTAACATTAACTGACAGAATACCTTTTAGTTTTGATTTTTTAAATTTCAGTGTAAATTGGTGTATTCTGCACGCAAAGAAAAGATATGGTTGTAGAATGGTTGAAAAAACAATATTATGTCGTCTGAAACAAATGTGTGGTCGTCGAAAACTAGTTATTGTTATTTTAAACATTTATTTCGTTACGATAAACAGAGTAATATTTGAATTTAATAATTACATTATCAGATCCATATAAAAGTGTGATATGGTTAGAGTTTAACAATATAGTTTTGTTAGAAATTTATGACTACAACATAATTTGTATTATTATTTAAAAATAATATGATGTAAATAACAATATAATGTTTTTCAAAACCATACTATGTTAAGTTTAAAGAAAAATCTCTTTGAGAAATATCTGTCAGTTCAGTATTTCGTTTGTAAGCTATCGGGAGCGTTAAATAAATGAATAAATAAATAAAGTACAAACGAAAGGGTATATAAACATTTGTGTATCTTTTTATACAGACATGTCTGTATGTCGTGCAAGTACACAGAAAAAAATGATTTTGATATTTGAATACGAAAATCGTTGATTCAATAAAAAAATCTTTCGAATTTTCTGTGATGACGATTTTTGCATTATTGATAAATAAAATTGTATGCACGTTTGTTGAATATATTTTTTTCAGTCAATAAAGAAATTTAATGAATCAAAGAAAAATGTTGTTGACTGAAATTTTATTTTCAGTGATAATTCTTATTGTGTGTGTGTGTGTGTGGATGAATGTCACATTTTCAACCCCTTTTTGTTGGCTTTTGCTCGTCTGCTATAAAATTTTAATAATTAAAACTAAATCTTTTTGGGATGAGTCGAACCGGCAATCTCTTGACTAATAAACCAACGTACTTACCACTCAGCTAAAGAGCAAATCATTTTTGAATAAGCAAATAATGAATACAAGCAAAACATGATTTCTTGTGTGCGCATTGTCTTGATTAATCTAAAAATAACTTTCTTGAGTAAAAAAAACAAGCCACGACGTTTTTCGGCTTCTTGTCCGAAATCACACGTATACAACACAAGTAATCAAAAAAAAAAAAAAAAAAAAAAAAAAAAAAAAAAAACAACATCAGCACATGACCAAGTTGAGTCAATCGACAAGCAAGGAAAACACCAACACAAACAAATGAAATTAAATGATATTTTAAAATATTCGGAATTGATAAATACAATATTCAAGGTAATGGCAAATATTATTGAAATTAAAAATTTTATTCAATAACATGGTTTTATCGAAAATAAATTATGTCTATTTTTTTCTGTGTATACATTTCTATATATACAATTTATTTCAACAAAATTTATGTTTAAAATTTTTAAACGCACTAATAATCCCAAATTAATATTGTTTCAACTTTGTTATTTGTTATTGAGCTTCTCATTTGTTTAAATGAAAGTTTATAATATAATAACTCTAGTTGTTCTAAGAAGCTTTGGGTAAAGGTTCCCTGATGATCTGCATTAGCAACAGTGAAATGCGCATAGGATCCAGCTAAACCCCTCAATAATCAATTTCAATGTATTTTTAATAAAAAAATATTTTACTTAATAAGTAAAATATTAATTTGGGATTATTAGTGCGTTTAAAAATTTTAAACTTAAATTGTAACAATTCCCATAAAAAACACTAAATATTAATTTATTTTTATTTCGAATTTAACGCACAGCTGTTTCTACAATAAATATATGATAAAAAAATAAAATAGTATTATTATATTAAATAATACTGTGGTCGTATTTAACAATATTAATATAATATTAGAACATGGTATGGTGAGTCTCAATTATATTTTAGTCACATCTAACAATAGTGTTGTCATATTTACAATACTAAGATTATAATATAATTAACTCAGATAATATTATAATTAACTCAGATAATAATATTGGCAAAGTTTTTTTGTTTCTATTAACAATAATATGATTTGACTGCAACCATATAATTCAATCATAGTATCTTGCTGTTTGATTATGGTCACCTCAACCATATTTTTCTTTGCGTGTGCATACAAATACATTACTTTGGAAATTTCAATTGTCTATTACATTAGAATTTCAACTTTTCAGTTTTTAACTATCATATACATATGTACATATGTATGTATTTATTTATTATAGCGGCTGAAAATTTTGCTTATTCTGTAAAATTTTCCGGTACCTGTCCTTTACAGTTCTTGAGAAAACAACATGCGATAGACAGATGGACGGACGGACATCGTAGCGAAAACAATAGGGCTCGTTTTCTCCTTTGGTGTGCCGAACCCTAAAAAGTAAATATATGAGTTAGACAATAAATCATATTGAAAAAATTTATAATATTGATGCGGGTCTCTACAGAGCTCGAACTTAAAAAAAAACTAAACAAGGCGGCGCCTGAAAATTTAAAACAAATGTTATTTATATAAGGTTGTCACTAGGGTTTCTAATTTCCCGGACTTTTCCAATTTCCGGGAATCGTTAAAATAAAATTTCTATTCCCGGGAATTTCAAAGACATATGAATCTAATTAAATGACCTCAATAAAAAATATAATTTTATGAAAAAAAAACACAACATTTAACATTTAAGAAATTTATTATTTGACATATTGTCATAAGTTTATTTTAATTGAAAATTTATTTGCTGGTGGTTAAGCATTGTCTTTGATCTTCAAAAATATTATTGTTTGTTTATTCTCAAACAGTTCTTGAAAGTCTTTCCATAACATAAGATGTTTGTGACTATTCAAAATAAGTGGTTGAAGTCTACTGATGATTTTGCTTAGCACCAATGAAATACATAGACAATGCTTATCCACCAGCAAATACATTTCAATTAAAATACAACATTTAAATTAAAACTAAAACAATTTCATTCGTTCATTTCAAGAACAACAATGGGCCTAATTACGACTGTCGTATTTCGACCACGACTACGACGATTTTGTACTAGATTAAAGAAAAAATGTTGCAATTTGCTTTAGTCAAGTACAAAATCGTTACAGTCGAAGTCGTAATACGACACTCGTAATAAGGCCCAATATTTCAAAAACACAAATAAATAAATTCATATGCTGTGAGTTATGGCATGGATGGAAATTCCACCTTCATCTGCCAATCTAGATATTATGCCTTATCGTGTTTGGCGTATTTCAAATACGACTACGACAGTTTGGTAATACATTAAAGACGACTTCAAAATATTTTCTTTAATTTATTACCAAACTGTCGTAGTCGTATTTGAAATACGCCAACCACAATAAGGGGGACTGTTTTCTGTAAAGAGTTTTTAGGCTAAAAATATTTCGTAACTCTTGAAGTTGTTGGTTTCACTCGGAAACTTCTATTACATCTGTTTCCATGCAAAATTGTTTTTTAAGTAATAAAACAACGAACAGCAATGTAAAAAAGCAAATTCCAAAAACGTAAGTATTAAATTCCTGAAAATTCCCGTTGAAAACTGCCCGGGATTTCTAAAAAAAATAATTCCCGAAAATGTCCGGCATTTTTTTCCCGTGTAGAAACTCTAGTTGCCATTTTTCGCCAAAGTAATTTAGTTTTCTCGAAACCTATATCGTATTATGAGAAAATAAGTTCTGGTAAACTTTTTGCCATATTTTGTTTGATGTGTGTTTTATTGGAGTCTTTTAAATAATTAAAAAACTTATGCATGCAAGCAAATTAAATAAAAATATATATTTTTATGAAATATCGTTTATTTAATTCATTTATATATTTTTTATATTTGTTTTTTTTTTGCCAATAAATACACCCATTAGTTAGGTGGCTTGAAAGAAAAAATATGATAGCAAATAATATCGTTTAGTAGAAATGTAATCTCGTCTGTGTTTAATCACCAAACGAGTTTTTGCCTCTTGAAACTGCATGCTATCAAATAAAGTTAATAAATATTTTTATATGTAAACGTTTTTTAGTGAAGCAGAATTCTGAAATCAAACAAGTATCAGTATAGTATACTGATACTCACCACTTAACAATTCTTAGTGGTGAGTATCAATATACTATACCACTTTGCACATGCAACGGTGCAAGACCATTTGCACAAGATTATGAATTGGACTAATGATACAAGCTAAATATCATAAATTGAATGTTTTATTGCAAAATTTTTTATACATATTAAAAGTTGCTTATCAAGCGGAATAATTTAATAATTTGAAATCGATAAAAAAAATATGTGTGTTTGTGTGTGACTGTGTTGCTGGGCAGCAAAAATTTAATATAGAAATTTAAAAAAAATATTCTATAATAATACAATAAAAAAAAAATACAACAAAAAGGTTGCAAACGTATTTTCAGGCTCTCAAAAGTTATTAACAGTATTGGGATTAGAATAAAAGTTAAATAAAAATTTGACTACCACCAAATAAATACAATAACAATATACTACATATAAAAATAAGACAAAGGAAAGTTTTTGTTTGAAAATATTTTGGTAAAAATTGTCTACGCATTATTTAACAACATTGACATGTTAATTTTAACAACTTTTAGAGGAAAGATTGTGGTTTGAATAAATTTATGACAATTATTTGGAAAAATTCAACAACAAACATATACTGAATTTACATTGTTTCTGTTATTAGTCCAGAGGCAGTTTTGTGGCATAAACTGGTGGACTGTTACGAGAGGCAATTTAGAGTCAAAAACTGGTGGACTGTTTCATTGCGTTTCTAAGCAAAGGAAATGATATTTCGACAGCAAACGAAGATTGGCTGTCTTTTTGTGGTTAAGTTTAGGCCAAAGCATTGATCCAACCATTTTCATATGACGTCATATAGAATTTAAACAGATAAAATGATTTATGGCAGTGGTGCCACTTTGAGCGGCTAATATTTACAGTTTGGGACTGGTTTTCTCCCTGGTCACTTTGGACTGTGGAAAATTAATTCAGGACCTTCATTCTTTTGTCATTTATATTAAGAAGATGATGGTTTGTCATGTCCGTATAGACAAATAAAAAGAATTTCAAGCCACTAATTTTATTAAAAATTTCATAATATAAATTCAGTCATATAATGAAATAATGCTAGGAACACAACTGAGACGAACGACGAATTTTTCGGTGCGAACTTTCGTCATAAAAAATAAAACACATTTGTTCATATGAAAATGAGCACAACACCGCCGTAGAAAGAAATTCGTCGTGCGTGACGAACTCTGAGATAGATTTATTTCTATTTTGTACGCCGACGAACGACGAAAAAAACAAATTTCTCTCACTCTCTTTACATACACAATAAACAGTGTGACCAGATTTTAAAACAAAATTAAGCTAAATCACGTATGTCTTTGATATATTTTTAGAGAATACTCAATTTGGATTAAAAAAGTCTAAAAAAGCTAAACCCGTTTTTAAAAAAGCTAAAAAAAGAACCTAAGAGCTTAATAAAAATTTTAAAGCTAAATTTAGCCAATAATTACTAATATGGTCACACTGACAATAACCAACTTTATCAATTATAAGAGCTGAGTTCGCTGAGTAAATTCGTCGTTATTGTCAGCGTTGTCAACTTGGTGCGTTTCGCACCATTTTGGGTGCTTTTTGAAATGTTTTGTGCGAAAAATTCCTTAGTTGGTGCGTGGTGCACTTTTTTTTAAATTTCGGTGCGTTTTTTAATTTTTGGTGGCACCAACGCAAATTTAACACAGCAATGGGTTAAAACCGGACAATTCTTGTTGTGAAACTTACCAACTTCCTGATATTGTTAATTACCATATTAATACTAATAATGTTTACAAAATATCAGAATTTGAAATGTAATCTGTTTTATGGCCCAATGATAACAATAATACTGAAAATATTAGATTTATTTATTTGGAATAATTAATTCTTGGTTTCTTTTTAAAAAGTTTTAAACCGAATTTATAAAATTAATATACAAAAATGTATCATCTTGGACAAATTAATGCAAAGATATGTATGTGCCCTTAATTATGAAAGTTGTATATGTCTTATATTTCTTTGGTCGAGATATTTAGTAGATTACATTGGAACAAATCCAAAAATAATTTTGTTATGCAAGAGTTTAATTTAGAGTTGTTCTAGTCTGATCAAAATGTACTATATCGTATCAAAAATGGTATGACCTAGACCACTTTCATATTTACAATATGTATGTACGAATTTGTTTAGTTTTTTTTTTGTTGTTTTTTAATTATGTACATATATTGTAAAAGGCTGTTTATTTTTATTGTTATATTTTTACTCCCATATTCATAAAATTTTAAACGAATTTGAAATGTATTTTTTTTAAAATTTCGATACAAAATTTTCCAAAAATTAATTTCAAATTCATTTTATTTTTTTATGAATATGGTTAATATGGATATATGTATTAAACTTCTAATTAAAAAAAAATTTAAAAATATATGAATAAAATGAACTTTTATTAGTTTTGAATCCTTTCTATTAATCCTGGATCTCTTTAAAAAGTTTTGTACAGAATTTATGAAATTAAAAAAAATTATTATCTATTTAATACAAATGAATATAAGCAAATTTGCTAAGTTCTTTTAGGTTTTATTTTTTGAACCCTGAACTGTAAAATCCTCTTTTAGTGTTAAATTTTTAACACAAAAAAATAATGTACTTTTATGCATAATTCAATAAACATTTTAAACTAATAAAATAAATTCTAAAATTGGTGCGTTTTTTTTGTAAATGGCGCGTTTTTTCTCCATTTTGGTGCGTTTTGAAATTTCAAAGTTGACAACGCTGGTTATTGTGCTTCACACGACAAATTTACGCAGCGAATTCTTATCGACGAATTCGTCGATGTGGACGAAATTCTTCGTTCGTCCCAATTATGTTCCTAGCCTAAAGTGAAACCTCTCATAACGCACGCCTCCTATAACCAGACAAATCTAATAACCCGAAAAGTCTTGTAGATCCAAGACGTTTATTAGTTTTTCCATACAAAATACACTCCCCGAACCGGACACTCTAATAAACATAGAACTTTGTGGTCTGTAACTTCATTTAATTTAATTTATGAGTAAAAGCTTCCCCACAAGATGCAAGTGCTGACAAAGCAAATGCATTACCTTGATTTTTAATAGAAATCACTGAATGCTAATTAGAAATTAATAGGGGTCTTGCAATGGTCAAATACAATACACATTTCATATTAACAACTATGAATTCAATTTATTAGGCAATGATTTGGAAAATAAAGTTTAAACTTGTATGGTATAGTGCATCAGTGCAACAAATGTGAGTATGTATGTATGTATATAAATTGGGTATTGAGAACTCACACATTATGATACGTTTGTTGCAGACTCACCGTGCATTGTACGTATGAAGGTTTTACAAAATTTTATTTATTGCGGCGACTGTAGTGTAAAGAGCATTTTGTAATACATACTATGTGTTCGTACCACTCAAGTGATGTACCAATCATATCCTTTATTCGAAAATGTATCGAAAGTTTTAGGGAACTCAGCCGAACACTGTAATAAACTCAAATCGGAATGACCAAAGTTATCAAGAACGGTAGGAATTATGGAAAGTGTTAATCATTACGTCGGTGACGATCACCAGCTTTAAATGAGGAAGCACACATGTAGGTGCTTTAATGTGCGTAGATCTTCATTATACAAAAAACTAAAACTACATCCCCATAAAATTTAATTGTCATAAAAATATAGAAGATAGAATTCCAGTCAGAGGATTGATTGACTTCCCTTTTGAACAGTTGAAGTGATGTGAATCGGTCTCCACACAGTTCTTATTTATTTATCCCTTAAAGCAGTGTCCCGCAAAATAAAATATAGGGTGTTTTTTTAAAAGGTATAAAACTTTGAATTGAAATAAAACACTAGAAAATCGTTTTAATGTTCATCAATTTGGCTTTATAAAAGGATAATTTTATGCCATTAGTGCTTAAATATGATTTCGGGCATGTGGCCGCCGCGGCTGGCTCGAATAAAGCCAATTCTACAGGTCCAATTTTCAACCACTTTTTCGAGCATATGGGGTCGTATGTTGGTAATAACGCCACGAATGTTGGCTTCCAAGTCCCCTAACGTTTCTGGTTTGTTGGCGTAGACGAGCGACTTCACATATCCCCAAAGAAAATAATCCAATGGTGTCAAATCACACGATCTTGGTGGCCAATTGACAGGTCCATTCCGCGATATTATGCGCTCATCGAATGTTTCCTTCAATAAATCGATTGTGACGTACGCTGTGTGGCATGTAGTGCCGTCTTGTTTGAACCACAACTCATCCACATTCATGCCATCCAATTCGGGAACAAAATAGTCGGTTAGTCGGCTCCAATTGCTGTGCACGGTGGCGAATCGATTCATTCGGGTCCTCTTCAACACTTTGCTCTACAGCGGCAATTGTTTCTTCGGTGCGCACTGTTCGACGTCTCTGCGGATGCGTATTATCACATAGAGTAAACGTTGTGCGAAAACGATCCATAGTTAACCGAATTAATTGCTCTGATGGACGATTATGTCGACCATAAAATGGACGGAGCTTGTGGTAAACTTCGCGAACTGAACCATTATTTTCGAAATAAATTTGCACGATTTGCAAGCGTTGTTCTTTTGTCAACCTGTTCATGATGAAATGGCAAACCAAACTAAATATTAATCACTTGACAGCTGACCAAATGGCCGCCAGTTAAAAAAGTGATGCCAACTTAAAGTTCTATACCTCAATAAAAAACACCCTTTATGTTTGTATTGGTGAGAAAAATGAGAATAAAATAAACTTGCACTTGAAAAAAAGTTTTGTAATATAAACTACATGATGTGGTTATTAGTTGTTTGAATTTTGTTTTGTAAATAAACAATTTACTAAAAACTTAAATAAAAAGTAAAAATTTAATAACCATTCAACAATTTAGTGTATAAATTCAAAATTAAATTTATTCACAGCTCTGTTGATACTATTAAAATGCATTTTTAAACTATTTTCCCTATTATTTTTAAATATTCCAAACATAAAATGCATTGCATATTGCCAAAAGCATTTTTAATCACGAAATATTTCCCAGCTCCCATAATTATATTATCAATTTTTTGTCTGTAGAAATTTATTATATTTGAACTTTAATTTCGTTCCGTGTGCTCAAAAAAACTAAACACAAAACCAGGAAAAAATTAATACATGCGTGCACAACTTAATTCGTCGCTTGCTCAGTGACGACTAAATGAAAGAGCATAAGCATATATGTGATTTTCATCCGCACAATTGTGCTATGGCTTGCGGGTTACTGCCTTAAGGATTTTTTGCTGTGGGCTTATTTTAAATCAAAAGCTAACATACCTCCATAGACATCAAAAAATCTATCAGGGTAATCGTCATAGCATATTTAACTAAATTAATTATATTAGTAATAAATATTTTTTCGATTAGCAGCTTATTTATTTTTTAATCGATCCACTAAACATAAACTTTATTTTGAGACATCCTTGACAAAATTTTTTATTTGTTTATATGTTCACACTGTATGTAATTTTTAAGTCATGGAAATATGTACAACCATAAACGGACACCACTACGTGATAAATGATCAAAGAGAAAAGAGCTCTGTCTCCCAGTTTTCCCCTTTTTTTATGGGCCCCCAAAGATTTGAGGCCTAGGTGTCATTTTTGCATTTTCTCAGGCAAACCGTTCGGTATTTCTATTAACTGTATGAGGCAAAGTTGTAGCTCTTGTCATAAACCACAAAAATTTAGTCATTTCATGATCAAAATCGCAAAAAATATTTAAAAAAAAATTCGATTTTTTTTTACCTTTTTTCACCTGTTCAGGCCAGGCAAACCGTTCAAAATTCAAGGAAACAATAAACTACAAAAATGTACCTAAGATAACAATAAACAACCTTTTAGAACATATGAACTTCCTAGGAATGATTCTTAACACCGTTTAGGCAAAAGTGAAAAATTTCCTAAGAATTTTTTAATTTCATTTGCTTGTCTCAATCGATTTGTCTTAATCCCAGGAGTGTCACTAAGCACATTTCAGTTGTCAAAACTCAATATGGCGGCCAACAGACGCTAGGTTCCACTCAATTTAACAAAGACAAAATAACAGGAATGGTTTCTGGACTGATTCTAGCTTTGTAATATATAAATTGCACTGGAGATCGTTAAACTGGTTTGTCTTTCAATGTATTAGACATAGAGAAAACTATTACAAAGAAAATATTATTGTTAAATTTTTTCTAGTAGCTGATTGCATAGAAAAATAATATTTTTTATTAATATTTTAATTAAAGCTATATTTGTTTTAACTGAATTTACTGCTCTATTAAAAAATTGTTATGAACAGATTTTAACTCAAAATACATTGAAATGGTAAAAAGTTATTATACTGCTGCAGGAGCAAATCGAACTGTTAAAAGACTATTCACGTGACCGGTTCCCAAGAAAGTTCCAACACTTCCTATGAGAGTGGACCAGTCACTTTTACATTGGGATGGCATAGGACGGAAGTTGTATGCATTATAGAATTGCACAGATACCTCTGTTTGTACTAGTTTTGCATGTTTTTTGGTTCTGGTATGAACAAATATGATATCGTTTTCTGTTACTAGTTGTAAATGTTGATTTTTTAAGTAATTATTGTAAGGTTGGGCAATGAGCAAATGAAAACAACACATTTATTTTTTTTTTTTTGTTTTTCTAAGGCAAATAAGATACATAAAACTGCTTTTACCATAAGTGCCTTATGATGTGTTGAGAAAAAATGTAATTGGCTGATGAATGAATGAATGAAAGCAAAATTGCACATACATATGTAAGTAAATGATACATGTACATGAAACACATGCATTTGTAATTACTCTCAGAGCAAAATTGTCTCTTTCTCTCTCTATACTTTGGCTGCGCCATAAAATAACATAACGAACGTCCGCACATACATCTGCACATCATGTATTTGTTTCAATAGTGGTTTTTTCATATATTTGTATTACAATATGTATTTTTTGAGCAAAAACAGATCAAACAGTTGCTCAGCAGCAATACAATAAGCAATTGTTATTTGTTTTCAATTGTATTTTAATTTGGAAAAGCACGCACACACAATAACTCTTATATTAGTTCTGTCGCTTACACTACAATTATATGGTACATACCATGGTATATTTGTTTTGACTATACAAACGAGATACAAATTCAACCCTTTAGTATGCATCTGCCAACTTGTCTCTGAACTATTCTATAGGGACCTAATCGGTGTAGAATAATATAAATTATATATAAATGTCATTTTCCGACATTTAGTTTTAACAAGGAAAACTTATAAATTTTTATTATTGCTACAAATGCAATTATGTTCTATTTTCAATCATGGATTTTTTTTTTTTTTGGATTCGAACTGACAACCTATGTCATGAAAGGCTTGCACACTATCCACTCGGCCATAGGGACACACTCGTATTTTTAAAGTATAAATAACAGCTAATCTTTGGTTAATATTTAATTATGTTTACGGAACTATTTCTTGAGTCTCATTGAAGGGAACAATTAGCATTATTTCTATATTATTTGATATGTCCTGGATTCAACCACATCGAACATGTCTAATTAAATTTACTAAATATCAATACGATGCACCACAAAAATGGTGAATTTGTAACCGTTTAAACGATATTTCTATTTTTCATCACACAGTACTACCCACTTTTGGTAACGCTCCGATTTTGTCAAGTTTGGATGAATTGTCACCAAATTTTCTGCAGGGTCATTAAAGAAAATTTTTGAGTTTTCTATGATAAAAGATTTTTGTATACTGTGCTATGGAAATGTGTTGATTCAATAAAAACAAATGCTGAACATTCTGCGTTATTTTTCCGATATGTGATAAAAAACATTTTTTTGAATACATATATTTTTATTTTTCCTAATTAATTACTAAAAAAAATTACTTTCAACAAACATGCGCCATTATATTTGAATCAAATACAGGTTTCGTTGAATTTCATACTACACAGAAAAAAATATACAAGATTTATGTTCAACAAAACCAAGTTATTGAAAAAAAATTTTAATTTCAATAATATTTGGCATTAAATTAAATATTGTATTTATCAATACCACGTATTTTAAAATATCATTCAAATTACCTTGTTTGTGTTGGTGTGTATCTTGCTTGTTGATTGACTGACTCAACGTGGTCATGTGCCGATGTTGTTGTTTATTTTGATTGTTGGTGTTGTATACGTGTAAATTCCGAAAAACGTCGTGACTTGTTTTTTTTTTTTAATCAACAAAGTTATTTTTAGATTATATCAATGATGAAATGCGCCATGCAGAAGAAACATAAGAAATCATGTTTTGCGTGTATTCATTATTTGCGTATCTAATAACGATTTGCTCTTTAGCTGAGTGGTAAGTACGTTAGTCTATTAGTCAAGAGGTTGCCGGTTAGACTCATCCCAAACGTCTTTAAATTAAAATTTAATAAAAAACCAATTTGTAAAAAAAAATTTAAGCAAACAGCGAAAAACAACACATTAGACTTTTTTAGTTGGAAATAATTGTGTTGATTTTGTTTTCTTATGTGTTTGTATTTACAAAAATCGTTGTAGGTGCCTTTTTAAATAATATTTTATTTGTATTCACAAATAAATTAGTTGTATTTACAATTCTTTTTTTTTCTGTGAATATTTGAGATAAATTAAACTTGCAGATTTTTTGTTGAACTTTAGTCTATATTCAACCCTACCAATAATGTACATATAAATAATCATAAGCTGATTCTCGCAAGGCTGGAAATTATTTTAATAGTGTTTTATTTTGGTGTTGCAAATCAACGATAATAATCTTCTAATATGTGGCTCATAAATATTTGAAATAAATTAATTAATTTTACTCACTCAGTCTCAGATAGCACTGCATTAGGAATGCATCGCCCAGCACTGTATTCAACAGGCCCATTATGCCTTGAGGAAATTCCGTTATAAGAAACAACAACAACACAGCCAGCAACATTCTCGTGGTACGATCCGTTTGCTTTTCCTTCTCCAAAGTCTTGCTGTTCTTACGCTGACGCGGCTGTTCGACCACTTTACCATTTACTATTGACTTCATGCCATTGGCAGAATTGCTGATGAGCATTTTTCGACGACGTTTTGCCTCCAGCAGAGCCATTATCAGGCGCACAGATAAAATGGTTAGAGCAATGCAGGGTATCAGTTTAATCAATACACTATAGATGAGAAATGTGGCATTGCGTAGGGTTTGGTTACGTAATGCCACGTCACTGTGATAGAGACGATAAACGGTTATGTTGCGCATCACGTCTATTGTTAGAGTGGCATTGGTCAGTGGGGGTGCTACAGTCGTAGAAGTTATTGAAGTGGGCAGAGAGTTTGTAGATGAATTAACAATGTCTAAAAACAGTTTGTCGATAGTTTGTGTGGTATTTGGCCAGTCAATAATATTTCTAGTGGCTGCTGTTGCTGTTTCTGCTGTCACAACTGTCTTGTTTATTAGACTCTGCTTATAGTCAATTACATATTGCGATAATGCTATGGATTTAACGGTCTTGCCATTCACATCTAACATTTCTAGAAATTCTGCTATTGATGTGACCAAATAGAGCGAAGGTGATACCACCAACACACACACCACATACGCACTCGTTATGGTGATAATAGTGGTTCTCATGCCACACCACTGGCGATTCTTTTGGGGATGAGCCACGGCTATGTAACGCCATACGGCCAGAGTTACTGTCAGCCAAATGGATATGGTGTGCAGCACTTGAGCAAAAATAGAGTGGAATTTAATAAAACAGGCCCAGGGATAACTCAATTGCTGTTCACGCGGCAATCTCTCCCACATGATGTAGTCGTGTATTGTGTAG
Organism: Tachina grossa; assembly: GCA_949987645.1. NCBI lineage: Eukaryota > Metazoa > Arthropoda > Insecta > Diptera > Tachinidae > Tachina > Tachina grossa. Next base: position 33,423,756 of record OX465276.1, on the reverse strand, counting down.
GGTATGTATTCAATCATGACGGCCAAATCAGCGACTGCCAAACCGGTCAAGATGGCATTTGTGGGAGAGCGCATTTCGCGCCGTGTCAAGACAATGATATTCAGGGTATTGGCTATGGTGCCCAATATGCAAACAATTAGGGAAATGTAACCGTGCAAATTTTTGTAGCTGCAAGAGAAAATTAAAAAAAATATATATATAATTTCTATTCACATCCATGACTAATAAATACATTTTAATAATTGCGCCCTATGAAATAAGGCAGACTGTTGCTATGTTTGGCTCTATAAAATAAGACACAAGGAAATAACACCCAAACATGAATATGAAATAAGGCCCAATAAAATTAAGGAATTTTTAAGAGTGCTTTACTTGATTGATATTGAGCTTTATTTCATCTTGAATTTGGTTAAGCATTATTTAATTTTTTTTCTGCTTTATTTCATCTTGAGTTTGCTTTCATTGGAATTTTTTAATTGGGCCTTATTTCATTTATTTTGTATGTTTTTTCAAAAAATTTTCTTGGGCCTTATTTTATTTTGTTTGCTTTTATTTTATTGGGACTTATTGCATTTATTATTAAGGCGTTATTTCCTTGGGCCTTATTTCATAGTGCCGTTATACTCGATGATAGCTACTAAAAAAAAATAATAATAATAATAATAACACATAACAGTTATTTTTTGTCACATAAAATTACTATATTAAATTAAATTGATGTTGTTTCAAATTAAAACAAATTTGATTCAACATGTGTTCATCGTGTTGTTTCAGTACGAAATTCATGTTGTTTCAATTTTGACTTTAGTTCAACATAGTTCTTCATTTTAATTTAATTCCAGTACTGGAATGTTAAATCAACATATAATAAAAATGTTTCGAAAGGAAACATTTTCCTTGAAGATTGTTGTAAATCATGTTGAATTGAATTGAAACAAATCATTTCTATAAAATGCAATTTAGTTTTGTTTTTCGTAGATTTTAATATGAAATATTTCTCTGTGTAAAAAAATGTTAAATTTACCTTCTTTTTCATAAATTTTAATATGAAATTTTTCTGTGTCTACTTTATATATGTGCATGTATTTATTTTAGCAGTAACGAGCAAACTATAAAATTTTTTTAATTTTTTTATGTATTTATATAATTATTTATTATAAAATATTACATGTATTATAACATATTCATATACTATGTATATCGTCAGCTGAAATGCAAACTCATGTACCTAAAAAGTTAAGTATGACATCGGAACACATGTTCGCACAAAATTTTTAAACTTTTATCGTAATAATTAACTGAATTGAAAAATAAAACAATGAAACTTTCTTTTAGTCACTTGAATAATTTTGTTAAATTTTTCCTCTCACCTATATAACATATCTGTGGCAAAAATTAAAATGTGCTTAAGTCGAAATAAGCTAATTTTGAGTTAATGGTACCGCCATATTATTTGAAAGTATCATTGGGCAAAATCTTAATTAATTTGTGCGATTTTTCAGGAAGTTATAGCAAAATGAAATGCGGCATATCTTTTTTAGACTTCTAGTTTCATTTATTATTTTTCATTCATTAGAATATTAACTTAATTTAGATTATACTTTAGTATATTTCAACTTGAATATATTATTTACACTATGTAGAACGATGTTTGCTAAAAATATAAGGGTTCACAGAAAATTTCCCAACAACAAAACAGTCAAACATGATTTGAGCACTTTTCCTCTATTGCCACAGATATATGTATACAAGTTTAGTTAGGCAATTTTTTTATTTTAGCTAACGGTATGTGTATACATATTATTGCCTCAATATAGAAATAAATTCAGTGAAGTGCGACTTTGAGCCGCGCACGACACTAGACATGTAATTCAATACGAACTTTAGCCTATATAATAAATAGTTTTGGTTTTTTTTCGTTTTTGGGTGTTTTCGGTTTTGCCGATTTTTTTTAAGTTTTGGCGTTTTTTTTAGTTTTGGAATTTTTTTCTCGTTTTAGTGATTTTTTTCGGTTTTTGGCGTTTTTTTCATTTTGGTGTTTTTTTTTTTTCATTTTGGCGATTTTTTCATTTTTATGATTTTTTTTCATTTCGGTGATTTTTTGAGTTTTGGCGCCTTTTTCGCGTTTTTGGCGATATTTTTCGGTTCTTGGCGTTTTTTTAATTTTGGTGATTTTTTCATATTGTCGATTTTTTCGATTTATTTTAGAGTTTTTTTTTTAATTTGGTGCTTTTTTTCGTTTTGGCGATTTTTTTGGATTTTGGCCTTTTTTTTTTGATTTGGCGATTTTATAATTTTTGGATTTTTTCCTTTAACCGGTTTTGAAAATTTTAAGAGTTTGCCTCTTACGGTTTCCAAGATATAGCAAGTTGTCAAAATTACATAGTCAAAATTGCATTAACTGATGGAACACCTTTTAATTTAAATTTTTTCAAAATTTTAGTGTCAATTGTTGTAGTCTGTATAAAAATACACTAATTTTACAAATTTCGGGTGTCAATATACATATGTATGTACATACCAGTGTATGTATGTATATTACATAGGATTTAGGGCCAATTTCACCAACTTATTTAAATATCAATTCATATTTAAAAATAATTTTTCCATACAAAAATTAATCAAAATCGACATTTAAATATGAATTTATATTTAAATAGAGTTGGTGAGATTGGCCCTTAAACATTTTTCGTGGCTCGTTTTGGAACACCCATTAATTTTTGACTCTCATGTTAAAAAGTTCTACATACTCTGTCCAGTATTTACGGTTCCTGAGAAAATAGCCTGTGATGGACAGACGGACAGCGTAGCGAAAACAATAGGGTTCCTTTTCGCCTTTGGCCCTAACTCATTATGTTTTTTTCATATCGATTTTTTGTATATTTTGATAGGAAAACATCTAATGAATTGTAAAATGCAAAAATCTCGATTAAAACAATAATAAATTAGGGCCTTTCTATATTAAGGTAACGATATACACATATTTTTTAGTAAATATAAAAACATATTTCGCGGTTTTTACCAAACTCAGTTATCTCATGGCGACTTGGCGAATATGTAACAAAAAAAGAAAGAAAAAAACAAGGACTTCATTCAATCTACAAATAATGAAAATATTTCTCTCTTTTTGAAATAAATTGAAAAAGTATGATTTGCAATTAGTTTAATGATATTGATATCACTTCTTAATGACTTGATAAAAAGAAACCAAAAAAATTAAAAAAAAAACCCTCAGTTAAAAAATTATGGAAATAATTACATTAAGTACAAAAATATGAATACAGAAATAGACACCAATACAACTGCAGCAGTCACTTACCTTGTATGGAAATTATCCATACCCGAACCGCAATAAAGCGGTTGAGATTCATTAACAGCCATAATGAATGAAGGTGACAAGGATTACACTGCTGGGAAACTTCCGTAACGTGGTATGCAAAAATCTTTTACACTTTTATGTCTTTGCATTCGTTTTTTCTTCTCAGTATGATAAAGTAACTCGAAGTCAGGCAACAAGATTTTCAACTGAAATTATATAATAAAAAGAAATGAAGAAAAAAGTTTAAGAAAACAGCAGGAAAAAAAATTTTTTTTTTCAATGAAGTAATCTGCAAAATATGTAATTGAAATGAAAGTAAGTCAACAGCATCATTCACTAAATTCAGAAATGTGAAACTTGTAAATGTAATTTAAGCAAACAATTCATACAATTTCATAAATAAACGCATGTGTTCTAAGATCAATTGTGTTTGTGCTAAATTAATGAAAAAGTTTAAGCAGATGTTGTTTGTTTTTGCACTGGCACGGATGGTTCTTGTAAAGTAAAAGTTGTTTAATTGATTTTCATTAAAAACAACAAATCTATGGATGTATGAGTGTGGTGTTGTGCTTAAAAAGTATTTCTTGCTTTTAATTAATTTAATTAATTTTAGACAGTTACTTTGCAACAGCTGTTAACTAGAACTGTGACTCATCATGCGGCCTAATGATAAAATAATTAATAATTTTTTTTTAATCTTATTATCTCTTTATATTTCAAACAACCCGAGTATTCAAAATATGTTGCTTAATTGTCTTTGAAGGCTAGATTTTACTATCCCTCATAATCGTGAGATAATACAACCGTGGTATTGATGGAGCTTTTGAAAATTTTCAAAAGACAAGACAAGAATTCATTAGATCTGAGTTGTATTTTTTCAAGAGTCGTGTCCATATATGCATGCAAAAGTTTTGGGTGAAAATCATATTAAAATTTATAAGAAATAATATGGCTCCTTAACTCAAAGAAACTCCACAGTATATTCTAAAGTACTGTGAGGCTTTATGCCACAGAAGATGTAGCCAATTGTGCCAGCACCTATAACAGGATTGGGATCTGCAAACAATCTTGAGATTCATTAGGAAAGTATATCTAGATGAGGTTTTCTAGCATCTGGCAGAGGATACAATAGATCTACTTCGGTCGCAGTGTCTGTGTTTCCCGTTTAACTTAATTCATTCATTTAAGAAAAACAGCTAGTTGTTCCGTTATGCTAGTGCTTATCAGAATATTTACAATTTACTTCTGTGTTATTTGATCATTAATATTATAATTTTATAATCAAATCATAAATATAAAATGACTACATTGAATTAAATTCATATAGTAAATTGATTTAAACTCACATTGTTTCAACTGGAAATAATTTTGCTTAAACATGTTTCTAAGTGTTATTTAAGTATCAAATTCACGTTTTTTCAACTTGAAATAACTTTGATTTAATATGATTCTTAATTTTGATAAAACAGTTACATATTTCTTTGAAGTTTATTGTAAATCATGTTGAATTAACATAAAACACATGTGCATCTTTGTGTATAACTTTTCGCTTTTAGGTTTTGTTTTGACTGCAACTGTTTGCATTTTGAGAAGCTAAAGCGTGAGTAGAAGCGGAAGCAATTACAAAAACGAGAAGTTTTTAAATACTAGACATGATATATAAAATTCCTTAGAGATTTTTCTATATATATACATATCGTTGGTTTCAAGTAGAAAGCCCTTAACTCAAATTAAAGTAACTTTATAGGAGAATAAAACTGTAATATTCAATATGTAACTTTTTTTGTACAACTGATTGTAAAATCGTTATTTTTTTGCAGTATTGCAACAAATTTTTGTAACGATGTATTGGAATCACTGAAAAACTAAATTTAAAACAAAATAAGATTTAGGGCCTTTCTACTTGATATCATCAACATGTATGTACTAGTGATGCACAAATATTCGTATTCGTATTCGAATTGCCGAATATTCGGCCATTTTTAATGCGACAGTTCAGGTTTCAGTTGTTTATCACAGACTAGTCAGGGTGTATAGCAATTGAATTTTGTAATTTAATATTGTCTTTGTCTTCTTTTGTGTTCATTGTCTGTTTGATCCGTTCTTGTATACGTAGGCTATCTAAAGTGTAGCGTTTATTGTGTTTTGTTTCTTTGTCTAGAATTTTAACGCTTTGAAAGCATATGTTGTGTCCACTCTCTTTTAAATGTTGAGATAGAGCCGTGCTTTCTCTCCCCTTCTCAACATCAGCTGCATGTTCAGATATTCACAATAAACGCTACACTTTGGAGAGCCTACGTATACAAGAACGGATCAAACAGACAATGAACACAAAATAAGACAAAGACAATATTCAATCGCTATACACCCTGACTAGTCTGTGATAAACAACTGAAACCTAAACTGTGATAATTTGTGTTGTATCGCAAATATTTATTTATTTATTTATTTTATTTTAATTTTTGACTACAAACTTATGTTGTGATGTCCAGTTTTCTATTTATTTATTTTAATTTTACATAATTAATTGTGCCGTGATGTCCAGTTTTTTATTAATTAAAACTCTTATAAATATGAAAAATAGTTAAACGTAAGTTTACACACACACATGTATATATATACATTTTCATTATGTTAATTACATTTATTTAATTTGTCAGAATTAAAAATAAAAAAGCTCCTGTGGAAGTTGGAAAAAGCCAACGAAACGTCGAGCAGATGTTATATACATACATCCAAATTTTAAAATAACATTGTTTTATTACTGATTTAAAACATAAACTGATCAAAAAATCAGCCTAAGGTAACCCGTAATAATATTAAAATAAATAAATGCACAAATCCTAAACTAAATTTAAATAAATGGATAAAAATATTAGTTTGTACGAATCCATTAAATTTTTTATAGAAATTTGTGCTTTGTATCATTTTCAAATAATATTTAGTTACGATCATTAAAATTTTGGGTAGTTTTTATTAACTGTAAAGTACGCCAACAGGAGTATTAAGTCCTTTTTCATAACAATTTCATATTTCATATCCAGACGTAAATAGAACCCCTATTTAATGTTTATAGATTTCATAAATTATATTCGTATTCGCATTCGTATTCGCGAATATCGTTTCAAATATTCGTATTCGTATTCGCGAATATCAAAAATTGGCATTCGTTACATCACTAGTATGTACATTGACACATGACATTGATATTGTTTCCGATAGATTGGGAAGACTGGTTTCAAACATTTTCATATAGGGCTAAAGTTAAAAAAGTAACTGGCGAATTTAATACAATTTGTAATGTTTTATTTCTTTTATATTCTCTTAGACCCCTTTTCCACACGCAAAGTTTGCTTTGCAAAGTCTTAATTCAGCTGGGAGAAAGAGAGAAGGAGAGAGTATATCTTCCCCTATCTCCCACTCCGCTGAACTAAAACTTTGAAACGTAAGCTTTGTGTGTGGAAAACGGGTCTTTTTTCAACAGATTTAAGCTTTTTACACCATAAATTATAAATCATACACCAACGGCTTAGACTATTTTGCTCTCAGTTTCAGATATACATACAGCAGATACTAATCCTAATGTAACATCAGAGCACCCTTCTTCGTCGGTATTGTGTAGCAGAATTATCTGTGAAGTTATATATTAAAATAAAATTTATACTAAGCACAGCTTAAAAAATTTAATACGCCTCATTGACACCAGAGGCGTTGCAACACTGCATTATTAAGAACGTGAAAAAAGCAGAGTTGTAAAAGAATGAAGCTTTCCTCTATATCTTCTAAATATGTAAACATATTCGAAGATAACTTGTTTTGCTCCGTCATCACTAAATACCTTAAATAAGAACACTCGTAGATTAAGGAACCATTAACGGTAAATGTTAAAACTGTTGTCCATATAACTGAAATTTGGTCGGCAACGAACCAACTTAGTTGTCGCCGCACTTAGAGTTAATTTTTTCAACCTTGCAAATCAACTCTTAATGAGATGTCACATCCCTTGAAAGCTTTCAAAACCCAAATATACATTTATATAACTAAAAATTGTTTTTTTTTTTTTTTTGATAAAAGTAAAGACATAAGAGCATCGTAAGCCTTACTTTTAAGTTTACGTAACAAGGTTTCTCTGCATGCGGATTTCAATTTTTTTTTTATAATACAAAAAGTTTTCAATTTAAATTTCCAGCTACAACCTTCAAAGTGTACAATCAATCAAAGCCACAGCCGCTTTTCCAAACTGTCTGTTCTTTCTTTTATTTAAATTTTTTTACACATTTGACATAAATCTGATTTAACTGCAGAAGTTAAAAATATTTTTTTCCTTTAAATTAAATTTGTACGTGATGTGAATACAAATTAAAATCAACAAGCAAAAAATAAACATACACAATAAATAAGTAGGGGTGCTGCAGTCAACTCTGTACTTTAATTATCATATGAATCACAATTTGTATTAAATTCAATTTTAAAAAAATGGTGTGAGTAATTCTATTCACCGCTTAGCATCACTGGTGGTAATATTTTAAGTATAATGCAATTATACCAGGTGACTGCATTAAGATTTATTGTACAAAAATACCATAGATGTGCAAGGAAGCGAAGAACGTCAAAAGCACAAAAATAATTGTATCAAAGTTAGAGATGGGCGCGTGTCGTGTTTTTTTTCGAGACACGAACAGGCATGACCCAACACGAAATATTCGTAGTGACAAAAAATCTGATTTTGTGCGTGTTCGGGTCGTTTCGTGTTGTGCACAATTGACACGAAAAATACGAAACGATATTAGATGTAAAATATGTATGAATGAATTTTCAGTAGAGAAAAAAATTTAATATTTTGTATCGTCAAACACACAACACCAGCATTGATATTGTATGGGCCTCTGAAGCTTAAATTTCTGTACGTAAACCGATAGTATTAGCTGTGATGTCAGATAGTATCAGCTGGCAATGCCAACTCGGGTGCCATATTTTGAAAAGCGACTCTTGAAAAAAAAAATCAATTACATTTTCTGATTTTCAAATACCATACCAATAATATTTTCGTGCGTGTTGTGCAGTGCCGTGTTGCCATATTTTTTCGAGTGCGTTTTTAATATATGTATCCGTGTTCGTGTCGTGTCGTGTTGGAAAAATTCGACACGCGCCAATCTCTAACCAAAACCAAAACAAAGGGAAGTTTTTGACATTCGTCAGATACAAAGCATAGAGATTAAAAAAATTACCATTTGAAATAGGGCTACTAGTTTGATTTTGAGGTACATATTCAAAATGTTTAACCGATTTTGCTGCGCTCTTCAATTTTTCGAACAGTAAAAATCAAATTTTTTCAAAAAAAATTTAATGTATTTATGAAAAAGGTGGAATTTTGGGAAAATATTTTTAGACACTTTTTTTAATTTACGGCCTGTCCCACGATGTCACCAGAATTTGTTCGATCGAATACTTATATTGAAAACAACAATAAATTTTCTAATGTTATTGTTGTTTGCAATACAAGTTGTCGATCGAATGATTTCTGGTGACATCGTGGGACAGGCCGTTAATTTTTAAGAATCTTAAAAAATTTATATTTTAATTTTATATTTAAAATATCTATTAATTTATTCAGGCTCTAGGTCAGTGATATACTTCAAATAAAACTATTTTATATTTTTTTATTAGAGATAATTTTATTATCTGTTATTTTCTAGTATTAATTAAATTTTAATAAATATTATATTTTCTTTGTTTACAGTTTATCTATTTTCTTTTATATCATATTGTGGATCTGCAATTTTGTTGGATTGACAGCTGATGTGGTTATGCGTTTGCTTACAAATGTTGAACACCCAATGCGACAAGGAGTTTATTTGGACAACTTCTTCAAAACATTCAATTTGCTTTGCTTGTTGTTTGATAAAGGGTTTTACGCTTAAGCAACCGCTCCACCCAAACGACTGACTGGTGGGGTGGATATACTAAATGGAAAACTGGTAAAAAAAAATTTGTAAGAAGTCAAGATGATATTTTATTTCACAAAAAATATATTGCGGGCAACAAAGAGGTTACCATGGCAACAAAGTTTCGATCAAAACCTGCATTTGCACAATATTCAACACTGGAAAAAGGCAATGACATCGAAAAATAACCCAAAACCTGTTAAGTACATCATGTATAATCACACAGTCATGTTACCTAATTATAACAAGGACATTGAGGTGTTCACTTCCAAAACTACCGAATCAATCAGAAAGAAGTAATATTGGCCTTTGTGGTGGACTACACCATTGAAAGACCCTTGAATATCTAAGAAATCATTAAATTATAAACTAAAATTTTGTATCCTCGCTGAAGGCTCATGAAGATGAAAACCAAGATATTTTTTAAGCAAATTTTAAAATTTGAACCTCCCTATTTGTAAATAATTTATATTCACGGCATTCTTGACATGTGTAAATACACTTTAAATGCAAATAAGTATGTGGTGATAATAAAACATGTGGAATCATTTTTTTTTACTTTATATAAAAATTATATACCTGACTCATAAATGTATGTATGTGTGTATATTTTTCTCACACTTCGCTCTCAGATAAGTGCAAAAGAGATGTAATTTTAATTTTAAACTTTCTACCTCTTCTCTCTCCATCCCTCTAATTGTTTAAATTTTGTAACATGTCACGAACAAACGGGAAACACGCAGTTTATTTAACGACATTTCACAATATTTATTTGCTTGCATGATAGAAATTTCAATCATATGGAAAGAAATTAATTCATTTTAAGCACACAGGTAGTGAGTTTATAGTTCTAGAGTCTTTTTAAGTCACTATGTCTTGTCTGAGAGGAGAGATAGGGTTCATTTTCCTCGTACTTTAAATAACAGAACATTATTATATTATCTTTTTACTCACTGATAATGTTTAAAAAAAACACGATAAAAGGCGATAAAAAATTAAAAAACAGAATAAAAACCGGGTTTAAAACTGTTTAAACAATCAAACCGGTTTGCGAACCGGATAAAAAATAGACGATGTTTGCCGCTGGTAATGTAGCTTTGCATTGGTGAAAGAATTTTCAAAATTGGTTTGAAAATCCATATCAAATATACAAAAACCAGTTCTGAACCGGATAAAAAATAGGTAATACTTGACGCTGATAATGAAGCTTTTTATTGGTGAACGAATTTTTAAAATTGGTTTCGAGGTTTGAAAATATATACTAAATATAAAAAACCGATTCTGAACCGGATAAAAAACAGCCTACGTTTGACGCTGGCAATGTAGCTTTCTATTGGTGAAAGAACCTTCAAAATCGCTTTATTGGTTTCGCGCGAGAAAGCGTAGCAAACAAACAAACAAACCCGCTTTGACATTTCTAATATTATTAGAAATTATATTAAAAACCATTTATGTATTAGAAAAATTCAACGTGCATAAACATCGTCAATTTTTGATTGGAAGTAATTATTCAGGCACTACTTTTCTCCACTTACAAAATATCAATATGTGTGTATTTTTGACTAATCAAAAATCGATTATTAACGACATCTAGATAATTAATTAACAAGCTATTTCACTTATGCAAAATTGGAGATCATTTATAGTTAAAATAGATATCACGAAATTTTAATAAATACTTACGATATGTATTGATTTTTTAGGAAAATAAAAGCAGTGTTATGAGGCATAATATTTTTATTTATAAAAAATATATTGATTTTTAAGAAATTTAGGAAAAGACAAAAAAGAGCATACGAAAAATCAGATTTGCTCAACATGATGAACATGACTTCGGATTCACCGAATATGCAGCAAAAACACAGAAGTTCTTGCAATGACAACCAGCATAAGAAATTATCCGATTTTGCACTACTTTTGCATCGCAAGTTCAGGATCTTAGTGACTTCCTTGGCAGCACTTTTTTTACTGGGCGATGATCAAAATTTGATAAACTTCCGGATCGCAAATTATGTATTTTTATAACTTTTTGGGAATGTCTTTTTTAATAAGAATGAGCGGAAAAATAAAAAGCGAATTCAGAAGCCCTTTTATTGATAGATTTTAAAATAGAACCCAGTCTGACTCAGACTTTCCAGCCAAGAAGCCACCTGCTTGAAACGACAAAAGAGTTTTTGTACTACTGGAAACGTTATAATTTTTCGATATACAAAATGGACGATGTATAGCACGAATAATTTTTTCCATGAAAAATGGACAATGTGTGTTGTCCATTATATTTGGTGTATGTAATTATTTTTTGCGTAAAATATGGACGATGTATAGTCCATTATATGTTTTGCATAAAATAATTTTTTCCATGAAAAATGGAATAATTGAAATGAAATAATTTTTTGCATGAAATAATTTATTCCATGAAATATAGACGATGTATAGTTCATTTTATTTTTTGCATGAAATAATTTATTCCATGAAAAATGGACTATGTGTAGTCCATTATATTTTTTGCATGAAATTATTTTTCCATGAAAAATTGACGATGTATAGTTCATTTTATTTTTTGCATGAAATTATTTTTTTCATGAAAAATGGACGATGTATAGTCCATTTTATTTTTTGGTTTTAATAGTTTTTTTCCATGAAAAATGGACGATGTGTAATTAGATTTTTCGCATGAAATAATTTTTCCCATGAAAAATCGATGATGTAAAGTACATTATATTTTTTGCATTTAATAGTTTTCTCCATGAAAAATGGACGACGTATAGTCCATTATATTTTTTTCATGAAATTATTTTTTTTTTAAGAAAAATGGACGATGTATAATTATATTTTTTGCATGAAATAATTTTTTGCATGAAAAATTGACGATGTATAGTCCATTATATTTTTTGGATTTAATAGTTTTTTCTATGAAAAAATGGACGATGTATATTTCCATGAAAATTGGACGATGTATAGTCCATTTTATTTTTTCAATGAAATAATTTTTTCCATGAAAAATGGACGATGTATTATAGTCCATTATAGTTTTTGCATAAAATAGTTTTTTTCATGAAAAATGGACAATGTATAGTCCATTATATTTTTTGCATTTAATAATTTTTTCCACGAAAAATGGAATAATTGAAATGAAATAATTTTTTGCATGAAATAATTTCTTCCATGAAAAACGGACGATATATAATTGACGATGTATAGTCCATTATATTTTTTGCATTTAATAATTTTTTCCACGAAAAATGGAATAATTGAAATGAAATAATTTTTTGCATGAAAAAATTTTTTCCATGAAAATTGGACGATGTATAGTCCATTATATTTTTTGCATGAAATTATTTTTCCATGAAAAATTGACGATGTATAGTTCATTATATTTTTTGCATGAAATTATTTTTTTTATGAAAAATGGACGATGTATAGTCCATTTTATTTTTTGGTTTTAATAGTTTTTTCCATGAAAAATGGACGATGTATAAATATATTCTTCGCATGAAATAATTTTTCCCATGAAAAATTGACGATGTATAGTTCATTATATTTTTTGCATGAAATAATTTTTTCCATGAAAAATGGATGATGTATAATTATATTTTTTGCATGAAATAATTTTTTCCATGGAAAATGGACGATGTATAGTCCATTATATTTTTTGCATGAAATAATTTTTCCCATGAAAAATGGATGATGTATAATTATATTTTTTGCATGAAATAATTTTTTCCATGGAAAATGGACGATGTATAGTCCATTATATTTTTTGCATGAAATAATTTTTTCCATGAAAAACGGACGATATATAATTGACGATGTATAGTCCATTATATTTTTTGCATGAAATAATTTTTCCCATGAAAAATGGACGATGTATAATAGTCCATTATATTTTTTGCATGAAATAATTTTTTCCATGGAAAATGGACGATGTATAGTCCATTATATTTTTGCATTTAATAATTTTTCCATGAAAAACGGACGATATATAATTGACGATGTATAGTCCATTATATTTTTTGCATGAAACAATTTTTCCCATGAAAAATGGAATAATTGAAATGAAATAATTTTTTGCATGAAATAATTTTTTTCATGGAAAATGGACGATGTATAGTCCATTATATTTTTTGCATTTAATAATTTATTCCATGAAAAATGGACGATGTGTAGTCCATTATATTTTTTGCATGAAATTATTTTTTTCATGAAAAATGGACGATGTATAGTCCATTTTATTTTTTGGTTTTAATAGTTTTTTCCATGAAAAATGGACGATGTATAATTATATTTTTCGCATGAAATAATTTTTCCCATGAAAAATTGACGATGTATAGTTCATTATATTTTTTGCATGAAATAATTTTTTCCATGAAAAATGGATGATGTATAATTATATTTTTTGCATGAAATAATTTTTTCCATGGAAAATGGATGATGTATAGTCGATTATATTTTTTGCATGAAATAATTTTTCCCATGAAAAATTTACGATGTATAGTGCATTATATTTTTTGCATTTAATAGTTTTCTCCATGAAAAATGGACGACGTATAGTCCATTATATTTTTCGCATGAAATAATTTTTCCCATGAAAAATTGACGATGTATAGTCCATTATATATTTTGCATGAAATAATTTTTTCCATGAAAAACGGACGATATATAATTGACGATGTATAGTCCATTATATTTTTTGCATGAAATAATTTTCCCATGAAAAATGGACGATGTATAATAGTCCATTATATTTTTTGCATGAAATAATTTTTTCCATGGAAAATGGACGATGTATAGTCCATTATATTTTTTGCATTTAATAATTTTTTTCACGAAAAATGGAATAATTGAAATGAAATAATTTTTTGCATGAAATAATTTTTTCCATGAAAATTGGACGATGTATAGTCCATTTTATTTTTTGGTTTTAATAGTTTTTTCCATGAAAAATGGACGATGTATATATATATTTTTCGCATGAAATAATTTTTCCCATGAAAAATTGACGATGTATAAAAATGGACGACGTATAGTCCATTATATTTTTCGCATGAAATAATTTTTCCCATGAAAAATTGACGATGTATAGTCCATTATATATTTTGCATGAAATAATTTTTTCCATGAAAAATGGACGATGTATAGTCCGTTATATCTTTTGCATGAAATAATTTTTCCCATGAAAAATGGACGATGTATAATAGTCCATTATATTTTTTGCATGAAATAATTTTTTCCATGGAAAATGGAATAATTGAAATGAAATAATTTTTTGCATGAAATAATTTATTCCATGAAAAATGGACTATGTGTAGTCCATTATATTTTTTGCATGAAATTATTTTTCCATGAAAAATGGACGATGTATAATAGTCCATTTTATTTTTTGGATTTAATAGTTTTTTCCATGAAAAATGGACGATGTATAATTATATTTTTCGCATGAAATAATTTTTCCCATGGAAAATGGACGATATATACTCCATTATATTTTATTCATGAAATAATTTTTTTTTTCATGAAAAATGGACGATGTATAGTCCATTATATTTTTTGCATGAAATAATTTTTTCCATGAAAAATGGACGATGTATAATTATATTTTTTGCATGAAATAATTTTTTCCATGAAAAATAGACGATATATAGTCCATAATATTTTTTGCATGAAATAATTTTTTTCCGTGAAAAATGGATGATGTATAGTCCATTATATTTTTTGCATAAAATAGTGTTTTCATGAAAAATGGACGATGTATAGTCCATAATATTTTTTGAATGAAATAAATTTTTACATGAAAAATGGACGATGTATAGTCCATTTTATTTTTTGCATAAAATAATTTTTTCCATGAAAAATTGACGATACATAGTCCTTTATATTTTTTGCATGAAATAATTTTTTGCATGAAAAATGGACGATGTATAATTATATTTTTTGCATGAAATAATTTTTTCCATGAAAAATGGACGATGTATAATTATATTTCTTGCATGAAATAATTTTTTCCGGAAAAATTGACGATATATATATAGTTCATTATATTTTTTTGCATGAAATAATTTATTCCGTGAAAAATGGACGATGTAGTCTATTATAGTTTTTGCATAAAATAATTTTTTGCATGAAAAATTGAATATGTATAGTCCATTTTATTTTTTGGATTTAATAGTTTTTTCCATGAAAAATGAACGATGTATAGTCCATTATATTTTTTCCATGAAATAATTTTTTCCATGAAAAATGGACGATGTATAGTCCATTATATTTTTTCCATGAAATTATTTTTTCCGTGAAAAATGGACGATGTATAGTCTATTATATTTTTTGCATGAAATAACTTTTTCCGTGAAAAATGGACGATGTATGGTCCATTATATTTTTTGCATGAAATAATTTTTTCCATGAAAAATGGACGATGTATAATTATATTTCTTGCATGAAATAATTTTTTCCGGAAAAATTGACGATATATATATAGTTCATTATATTTTTTTGCATGAAATAATTTTTTCCATGAAAAATTGACGATATATATATATGCCATTTTATTTTTTGGATTTAATAGTTTTTTCCATGAAAAATTTTTTGCATGAAATAATTTTTTGCATGAAAAATTGACGATGTATAGTCCATTTTATTTTTTGGATTTAATAGTTTTTTCCATGAAAAATTTTTTGCATGAAATAATTTTTTCCATGAAAAATGGACGATTATATTTTTTGCATGAAATAATTTTTTCCATGAAAAATGGACGATGTATAGTCCATTATATTTTTTGCATGAAAAATGGACGATATATGGTCCATTATATTTTTTGCATGAAATAATTTTTTTCATGAAAAATGGACGATGTATAGTCCATTATATTTTTTGCATGAAATTATTTTTTCCATGAAAAATGGACGATGTATAGTCTATTATATTTCTTGCATGAAATAATTTATTCCGTGAGAAATGGACGATGTATAGTCCATTATATTTTTTGCAGGAAATAATTTTTTCCATGAAAAATGGACGATGTATAGTCCATAATATTTTTTGCATGAAATAATTTTTTCCGTGAAAAATGGATGATGTATAATTATATTTTTTGCATGAAATAATTTTTTCTATGAAAAATGGACGATGTATTGTCCATTATATTTTTTGCATGAACTAATTTTTTCCATGAAAAATGAACGATGTATAGTCCATTATATTTTTTGCATGAAATAATTTATTCCGTGAGAAATGGACGATGTATAGTCCATTATATTTTTTGCATGAAATAATTTTTTCCATGAAAAATGGACGATGTATAGTCCATTATATTTTTTCCAGGAAATAATTTTTTCCATGAAAAATGGACGATGTATAGTCCATTATATTTTTTGCATGAGATAATTTTTTCCATGAAAAATGGACGATGATAGTCCATTTTATTTTTTTGCATGAAATAATTTTTTCCATGAAAAATGGACGATGTATAGTCCATTATTTTTTTGCATGAAATAATTTTTTCCATGAAAAATGGACGATGTGTAGTCCATTATTTTTTTGCATGAAATAATTTATTCCGTGAGAAATGAACGATGTGTAGTCCATTATATTTTTTGCATGAAATACTTTTTTCCATGAAAAATCGACGATGTATAATTAAATTTTTTGCATGAAATAATTTTTTCCATGAAAAATGGACGATGTATAGTCCATTTTATTTTTTGCATGAAATAATTTATTACGTGAAAAATGGACGATGTATAGTCCATAATATTTTTTGCATGAAATAATTTATTCCCCGAAAAATGGACGATGTATAGTTCATTATATTTTTTGCATAAAATAATTTTTTCCATGAAAAATGGACGATGTATAGTCCATTTTATTTTTTGCATGAAATAATTTATTACGTGAAAAATGGACGATGTATATATTATAGTTCATTATATTTTTTGCATAAAATAATTTTTTCCATGAAAAATGGATGATGTATAATTATATATTTTGCATGAAATAATTTTTTCCATGAAAAATGGACGATGTATAGTCCATTTTATTTTTTGCATGAAATAATTTATTCTGTGAAAATTAGACGATGTATAGTCCATTTTATTTTTTGCATGAAATAATTTATTCTGTGAAAGTTAGACGATGTATAGTCCATTTTATTTTTTGCATGAAATAATTTATTCCGTGAAAAATGGAAGATGTATAGTCCATTTTATTTTTTTGCATTTAATAATTTATTCCGTGAAAAATGGAAGATGTATAGTCCATTATATTTTTTGCATGAAATAATTTTTTCCGTGAAAAATGGTTGATGCATAGTCCATTATGTTTTTTGCATGAAAAATTGACGATGTAAAGTCCATAATATTTTTTGCATTTAATAATTTTTTCCATGAAAAATGGACGATGTATAGTCCATAATATTTTTTGCATTTAATAATTTTTTTCATGAAAAATGGACGATGTATTGTCCTTTATATTGTTTGCATGAAATAATTTATTTCGTGAAAAATGGAAGATGTATAGTCCATTATATTTTTTGCATGAAATAATTATATTTTTTGCATGAAATAAATTTTTCCATTAAAAATGGACGATATATAGTCCAATATATTTTTTGTATGAAATAATTTTTTCCATGAAAAATGGACCATTATATTTTTTGCATTAAAATTATTTTTTTCATGAGAAAGGGACGATGTAAAGTCCATAATATTTTTTGCATGAAATAATTTTTTCCATGAAAAATGAGCGATGTATAGTCCATAATATTATTTGCATTTTATAATTTTTTCCATTAAAAATGGACTATGTATAGTCCATTATATTCTTTGTATGAAATAATGTTTTCCATGAAAAATGAACGATGTATAGTCCATAATATTTTTTGCATTTAATAATTTTTTCATGAAAAATGGACGATGTATATCCATTATATTTTTTGCATGAAATAATTTATTTCGTGAAAAATTGACGATGTATAGTCCATTATATTTTTTGCATTTAATAATTTTTTCCATTAAAAATGGACTATGTATAGTCCATTATATTGTTTGTATGAAATAATTTTTTTCATGAAAAATGGACGATGTATTGTCCATTATATTCTTTGTATGAAATAATGTTTTCCATGAAAAATGAACGATGTATATATAGTCCATAATATTTTTTGCATGAAATAATTTTTTCCATGAAAAATGGACGATGTATTGTCCATTATATTTTTTGTATGAACTAATTTTTTCCATGAAAAATGAACGATGTATAGTCCATTATATTTTTTGCATGAAATAATTTATTTCGTGAAAAATGGACGATGTATAGGCCATTTTATTTTTTTGCATGAAATAATTTTTTTCCATGAAAAATGGACGATGTATAGTCCATTTTATTTTTTGCATAAAATAATTTTTTCCATGAAAAATTGACGATACATAGTCCTTTATATTTTTTGCATGAAATAATTTTTTGCATGAAAAATTGACGATGTATAGTCCATTATATTTTTTGCATGACATAATTTATTCCGTGAAAAATGGACGATGTATAATTATATTTTTTGCATGAAATAATTTTTTCCATGAAAAATGGACGATGTATAATTATATTTCTTGCATGAAATAATTTTTTCCGGAAAAATTGACGATATATATATAGTTCATTATATTTTTTGCATGAAATAATTTATTCCGTGAAAAATGGACGATGTAGTCTATTATAGTTTTTGCATGAAATAATTTTTTTCATGACAAATGGACGATGCATAGTCTATTATATTTTTTGCATGAAATAATTTTTTGCATGAAAAATTGAATATGTATAGTCCATTTTATTTTTTGGATTTAATAGTTTTTTCCATGAAAAATGAACGATGTATAGTCCATTATATTTTTTCCATGAAATAATTTTTTCCATGAAAAATGGACGATGTATAGTCTATTATATTTTTTGCATGAAATAACTTTTTCCGTGAAAAATGGACGATGTATGGTCCATTATATTTTTTGCATGAAATAAT
The DNA here is from genome assembly GCA_949987645.1 of Tachina grossa. Lineage (NCBI taxonomy): Eukaryota > Metazoa > Arthropoda > Insecta > Diptera > Tachinidae > Tachina > Tachina grossa. The sequence continues at coordinate 33,404,489 of OX465276.1, read as the reverse complement.
TTTTTCCATGAAAAATGGACGATGTATAATTATATTTCTTGCATGAAATAATTTTTTCCGGAAAAATTGACGATATATATATAGTTCATTATATTTTTTTGCATGAAATAATTTTTTCCATGAAAAATTGACGATATATATATATGCCATTTTATTTTTTGGATTTAATAGTTTTTTCCATGAAAAATTTTTTGCATGAAATAATTTTTTGCATGAAAAATTGACGATGTATAGTCCATTTTATTTTTTGGATTTAATAGTTTTTTCCATGAAAAATTTTTTGCATGAAATAATTTTTTCCATGAAAAATGGACGATTATATTTTTTGCATGAAATAATTTTTTCCATGAAAAATGGACGATGTATAGTCCATTATATTTTTTGCATGAAAAATGGACGATATATGGTCCATTATATTTTTTGCATGAAATAATTTTTTTCATGAAAAATGGACGATGTATAGTCCATTATATTTTTTGCATGAAATTATTTTTTCCATGAAAAATGGACGATGTATAGTCTATTATATTTCTTGCATGAAATAATTTATTCCGTGAGAAATGGACGATGTATAGTCCATTATATTTTTTGCATGAAATAATTTTTTCCATGAAAAATGGACGATGTATAGTCCATAATATTTTTTGCATGAAATAATTTTTTCCGTGAAAAATGGATGATGTATAATTATATTTTTTGCATGAAATAATTTTTTCCATGAAAAATGGACGATGTATTGTCCATTATATTTTTTGCATGAACTAATTTTTTCCATGAAAAATGAACGATGTATAGTCCATTATATTTTTTGCATGAAATAATTTATTCCGTGAGAAATGGACGATGTATAGTCCATTATATTTTTTGCATGAAATAATTTTTTCCATGAAAAATGGACGATGTATAGTCCATTATATTTTTTCCAGGAAATAATTTTTTCCATGAAAAATGGACGATGTATAGTCCATTATATTTTTTGCATGAAATAATTTTTTCCATGAAAAATGGACGATGATAGTCCATTTTATTTTTTTGCATGAAATAATTTTTTCCATGAAAAATGGACGATGTATAGTCCACTATTTTTTTGCATGAAATAATTTTTTCCATGAAAAATGGACGATGTGTAGTCCATTATTTTTTTGCATGAAATAATTTATTCCGTGAGAAATGGACGATGTGTAGTCCATTATATTTTTTGCATGAAATACTTTTTTCCATGAAAAATCGACGATGTATAATTAAATTTTTTGCATGAAATAATTTTTTCCATGAAAAATGGACGATGTATAGTCCATTTTATTTTTTGCATGAAATAATTTATTACGTGAAAAATGGACGATGTATAGTCCATAATATTTTTTGCATGAAATAATTTATTCCCCGAAAAATGGACGATGTATAGTTCATTATATTTTTTGCATAAAATAATTTTTTCCATGAAAAATGGACGATGTATAGTCCATTTTATTTTTTGCATGAAATAATTTATTACGTGAAAAATGGACGATGTATATATTATAGTTCATTATATTTTTTGCATAAAATAATTTTTTCCATGAAAAATGGATGATGTATAATTATATATTTTGCATGAAATAATTTTTTCCATGAAAAATGGACGATGTATAGTCCATTTTATTTTTTGCATGAAATAATTTATTCTGTGAAAATTAGACGATGTATAGTCCATTTTATTTTTTGCATGAAATAATTTATTCTGTGAAAGTTAGACGATGTATAGTCCATTTTATTTTTTGCATGAAATAATTTATTCCGTGAAAAATGGAAGATGTATAGTCCATTTTATTTTTTTGCATTTAATAATTTATTCCGTGAAAAATGGAAGATGTATAGTCCATTATATTTTTTGCATTTAATAATTTTTTCCATGAAAAATGGACGATGTATAGTCCATAATATTTTTTGCATTTAATAATTTTTTTCATGAAAAATGGACGATGTATTGTCCTTTATATTGTTTGCATGAAATAATTTATTTCGTGAAAAATGGAAGATGTATAGTCCATTATATTTTTTGCATGAAATAATTATATTTTTTGCATGAAATAAATTTTTCCATTAAAAATGGACGATATATAGTCCAATATATTTTTTGTATGAAATAATTTTTTCCATGAAAAATGGACCATTATATTTTTTGCATTAAAATTATTTTTTTCATGAGAAAGGGACGATGTAAAGTCCATAATATTATTTGCATTTTATAATTTTTTCCATTAAAAATGGACTATGTATAGTCCATTATATTCTTTGTATGAAATAATGTTTTCCATGAAAAATGAACGATGTATAGTCCATAATATTTTTTGCATTTAATAATTTTTTCATGAAAAATGGACGATGTATATCCATTATATTTTTTGCATGAAATAATTTATTTCGTGAAAAATTGACGATGTATAGTCCATTATATTTTTTGCATGAACTAATTTTTTCCATGAAAAATGAACGATGTATAGCCCATTATATTTTTTGCATGAAATAATTTATTTCGTGAAAAATGGACGATGTATAGGCCATTTTATTTTTTTGCATGAAATAATTTTTTTCCATGAAAAATTGACGATACATAGTCCATTATATTTTTTGCATGAAATTTATTCCGTGAAAAATGGACGATGTGTAGTCCATTATATTTTTTGCATGAAATAATTTTTTCCATGAAAAATGGACGATGTATAGTCCATTATATTTTTTCCAGGAAATAATTTTTTCCATGAAAAATGGACGATGATAGTCCATTTTATTTTTTTGCATGAAATAATTTTTTCCATGAAAAATGGACGATGTATAGTCCATTTTATTTTTTGCATGAAATAATTTATTCCGTGAAAAATGGAAGATGTATAGTCCATAATATTTTTTGCATGAAATAATTTATTCCGTGAAAAATGGAAGATGTATAGTCCATTATATTTTTTGCATGAAATAATTTATTCCGTGAAAAATGGAAGATGTATAGTCCATTATATATTTTGCATGAAATAATTTTTTCCGTGAAAAATGGTTGATGCATAGTCCATTATGTTTTTTGCATGAAAAATTGACGATGTAAAGTCCATAATATTTTTTGCATTTAATAATTTTTTCCATGAAAAATGGACGATGTATAGTCCATAATATTTTTTGCATTTAATAATTTTTTTCATGAAAAATGGACGATGTATTGTCCTTTATATTGTTTGCATGAAATAATTTATTTCGTGAAAAATGGAAGATGTATAGTCCATTATATTTTTTGCATGAAATAATTATATTTTTTGCATGAAATAAATTTTTCCATTAAAAATGGACGATATATAGTCCATTATATTTTTTGCATGAAATAATTTTTTCCATGAAAAATGAGCGATGTATAGCCCATAATATTATTTGCATTTAATAATTTTTTCCATTAAAAATGGACTATGTATAGTCCATTATATTGTTTGTATGAAATTATTTTTTTCATGAGAAAGGGACGATGTAAAGTCCATAATATTATTTGCATTTTATAATTTTTTCCATTAAAAATGGACTATGTATAGTCCATTATATTCTTTGTATGAAATAATGTTTTCCATGAATGTATAGTCCATAATATTTTTTGCATTTAATAATTTTTTCATGAAAAATGGACGATGTATAGTCCATTATATTTTTTGCATGAAATAATTTATTTCGTGAAAAATTGACGATGTATAGTCCATTATATTTTTTGCATTTAATAATTTTTTCCATTAAAAATGGACTATGTATAGTCCATTATATTCTTTGTATGAAATAATGTTTTCCATGAAAAATGAACGATGTATAGTCCATAATATTTTTTGCATTTAATAATTTTTTTCATGAAAAATGGACGATGTATAGTCCATTATATTTTTTGCATGAAATAATTTATTTTGTGAAAAATTGACGATGTATAGTCCATTATATTGTTTGTATGAAATAATGTTTTCCATGAAAAATGAACGATGTATAGTCCATAATATTTTTCGCATTTAATAATTTTTTTCATGAAAAATGGACGATATATAGTCCATTATATTTTTTGCATGAAATAATTTATTTTTTGAAAAATTGACGATGTGTAGTCCATTATATTGTTTGTATGAAATAATGTTTTCCATGAAAAATGAACGATGTATTGTCCATTATATTTTTTGCATGAAATAATATTTTCCGTGAAAAATGGACGATGTATAGTCCATTATATTTTTTACATGAAAAATGGACGCTGAATAAATAAAAATAAAAAAAATAAAAATTAAATAAAAAATTAAAAATGCTTAGCAAGTTTGATTTGTCGATATGAAAAATTATCAAAGTTGTAACGTTGGTCACTCTCTAAAAATAAGTACTTTGCTTTTGGCCGACTTTACATCTGTGTGTCAATGTGCTAAAAAAATCGTAATCAATAATTAGTTATGAAAAACTGTTTCATTCAAATCAATAAATACATGTCGGAGTCAAACAGTTTTTATTAGTAATTAGTGGTTTCGCTTTTTTGGGCACATGACACACGGATGTAAGCCCGGCCATACCCAAGCAAACATTATACAATCATATACACAAAACATTCTGCACATATGTATACCGGCATGAATTTTCATAGGATTTTTGTTAGTATTTGCATGTATTTTTTTAGTGTAATATTCATGTATTTAATTCTTGTTTAGTTAGTTTTCTGAAATCTATAAGATTTTAATGTTTTTTAACCATAGGGATGTTCCATCAAGCACAGTAATTCCGCTGTAAGGACTCGTACAATTAGTTTTGTTGACTTCGACTGGCTATTCTCACAGTCACTTCTGTTAACTGTTCTCGCAAACGTGTCGGCTGACTGTTTCATTATGCTGAGCAATTATTATTGCAGGTATTGTAGAATGTAGGTATCTTGCTAACCTGATACCGGCCAAAGCAGATAAGTGAACCTGCATTATCATAAGCAGAAGCTACATTCGCAACATATACCTAGTCAAAATGTCAATCAACGAACGAATTCATCGAGCCGAAGCTAATATCAACGAATATGCGTAAACTATAATCAACGAAATCATCGAGCCGAACTAAAAGTCAACGAAGCAAATCACCAAACTGAACAGAAAGCTGACATCTCAATCAAAGAAGTTATTTTGAGCTATTTTTCATTGTTTATATTTTTATTCAATAAAGTAAGACTTTAGTATGGAACCCCATAGAGGGATAAATAAAGGTATTTTTATTACGAAAAAACCACGTGACGTACAGCACCTTTAATTTTTCAATATGAAAAATGGACGATTTTTTTAATTTTTCTTTTGCGAGCTCTGACACAAAGCTTTCATATAAAGAATCAGTTTTTACAAATGCGTCCATTAATTTTTTTCAAATTGTACAGAGCTTTGAAAAACTTCCTCATGAGCATTACCTTGTTAAGCGCCATGTTATATACCGCTCTTCAATCATTATTAATGATTGATAAAATTAAAAAAAAAGATTAAGATAACAAGAAGTAAAAAATCTAAAATTTACGGTTTTCTCTCCGGTTTCGAATGTTTGAACTAAAAAAAAACCGATTTTATTTCGTTTAAAACCGAACAGCAAAACACTGTATATTTTGCTTGCTTCAGGCCATAAACAAGTCAAGATCAATTACATACTCGCACAAATATAATTTTTCATTCGCTCAAGAATTTATTCAATACGATAGCGAGGCAATAAAATTTTTAACAAAACCACAAAACGAGCAAAATTGTTAGCGTTGACCTTGAATTAAATAAAATCTTTTTAATTGCAAACAATAAATGCTTTTAATATTTACCCATCTGTTTGCTGCCATTAAATACAAAATTAATTATTTCTATATTTCTTATTTTATATATTTTTTTATTTCAATCGGAACCACAAAATACTTAATTTTGTAGCACCAATAGTGTAAAATTGTATTTAACAAACGATTATTTATATGAAAGTGGTTTTTGCGGTTTTTGCTTTAACGAAATATGTAAATAATAAAATTAGTTAGTGCTTTAGAAAACGAATCTTATTTAGCTTAATTTTACTTCTAAGAAATTATATGAATAAGTGTGGGACATCTGTACTGGAAAGAATAATATCAAAAGGCGAAATGCCTCTTAAAAACATATTCCACCAAAAAAAAGGTGCAACCTGGTGGATAAAGTAACAGCGTCAAAACTCTAGGAATTTCGCTCATTGTCGCATTTTTTTTATATAGTAAAGCTTAGTTTTTGTAAAGAATAACTGCTTGATTTCATTATGATGCATATGTATCAATCAAAAATTTTTTTAACATAAAAAACTTGCTAAAAAAAATTCTTTAGCATTTTTTGTAAATATAGAATTTGCTAAGCTGATTGGCACCGACTTCGAATAGCACTATAGATAATTTTATTATTATTTAACATTTAAGTGCTTATTTTTAGAGTCTGTTAAATTTGTTAGGTTTTTTTAAGTTTTATATTGGTAAATTTTTTTAAATCGATATCGACATCATTTTAACACAATACCAAAAAATTTGGGCTTATGTACCCGCTGTCGAAGACAGCTGAACCTGTTGGCAGGTTAAGCGAAAGAAAATAGTTTGTTAGTACCTCAAAATTTTTCTCGATAGCGAGTAAGCAAGCACCAATTTTTTGGTATTATGTTAAAGTGATGTCGATGTCGATGTCGACAACTGAAAAGAGGGTGAATATAAAAAAAATTAAAAATAAATTTATTAAAAGTATTTTTTTTTTGCCCCAAGGTTTCGAAAACCGCATTTGATGTATAAATTTTCATGACGAGATTACTACCACAATTCATAAATGCCTTGTTGTACCGATGTTTTTGTTTATATAATATTTTTCATCTTCTCCTGTTAATACAAAATATTTTCCAGAGTCACAAAGACTTACATAAAATATACAAGCTAATTTTTGTTTAAAGCAAAAAACAAAACAAAAAACCATTTCAGTAAAATAATCACATTATTAAAATTATCACTCAAATCATATTAAATAACAACAACCCACTGCAGCAGCCGCCACAATTATCCTTATTATCGTTCGCATCACCATCATCGTCATCATTAGACTAATTTAATTGTTAAAGTTGTTTGCTTCAATAACAACACAATATGGCGAGAAGCATAAAGTATGAGTATGCTGCGATAAAAGAAAGTTGTGAGAACGACTGAGAAAATATAAAAAAAGTAAGATAAACAAAAGCAAAGGAAACAAATTTGTTTGATGCAAGCAGAAAATATTATTATAAAAATATGTGAAGCACAAAAAGTATTATTTTTTTTCACAAAATATAAAATAAAAATAAAAATTTCTAAACAAAACAAAAAGTTACCACAACATTATGTAAACAATGTTGAAAGATGAAAAATTGCGTAAAGTTCGTTAGTGGCGGCAAAAGTAATATGAGGCGGAAAACTTTAGAAATGAGAAATTATTTGTTGCTTTTTTTTACTTGGAGAAATTTATGGATTTCTTTTTTAAGATTCTGATTTCAAAAAAGAAAAAGAAATAAATGCTATAAGGAAAAAGGAAGTCAATAAAAATAAAGAGCTCTCCTTTTAATATATTAAGACAACATTAAATTTTTAAAAAGGTAAAAAGTTTCTATGTGGGCATAAAATTTATAAGACTACTGAAAATTTGTTTTTTCTTCAATAAACATTTGGCCAACTCACAAGCTTTAAATATTACTCTCCCAGATACGAAAAGTATATAAAAGTATGTTTAATTCTATTATATTAACAAATACAAAAATTATACTTTCCATCTCTGATCAGATTTGATAAGCAAACAAAATTATTTGGCCATAAATGTATTAATATATGTGCTTTCTTTTAACATACGTATAAATGTTTTTTTTTTCTTTTTAATAAATAAAATGCAAATTTTTGAGTTATCATTTTCACATATACATATTTCAAATAATTTATTTGAAAACAAAACACAGTACAGCTGTTTGGATAATTCTTGCAAGTAAAAATTTTACTAGTAATAATTTGTAAGAATTGTTTTGTCTCTAAATTTTTTTTTTTGCTTTCTTTAGACGCTCTCTCTCTTTGCAAACTTTTTGAGTTAATGAATACTTTCCAGTAAAAATTCGTAAACATTTTAAGTAAGTGAACAAACCTTATGTTAGATGTAACATAAAATATATAATGCCAGAGAAGACTATTTAGGCAATTTTCGGCTGAATTATAAAAAAAATCGTATTAACACAAAACTTTCTGGTCGTTAGTAAGCCACCCAGCCAGCCAGCAAGAGTCTAATTTTAGTTTCATGGCTGCGCCAGAACACAACCAGGCTTATAAAAACAATATAACAAAGTTATAGCGCAGAGTTATTGCTACTATTTGCTTATATAAATTCATATATGTATACAAATATTCACAAACTTGTAATTATTTTTTTGTACTCGTGACTAAAGCTACGGTCACACTTGTCAATTATTTGCCCAAAAAAGCGTAACCAACAAACACCAATGAAAAAAGTTTTGATCCAGACATTTGTTTATCATATTAAACAGTTTCGAACCCAACTAATGCATAATGTCATAAAATCCAACAATATTAGGTACTCTTTAACTTGACAAACTTTTGTCTGAATTGAAAGATTTTTCATTAGCATTTAGTGGTTACGCTTTTTTGAGCAAATATTTGACAAGTGTGACCGTAGCTTAAGTAACTTACACTATCGTTTTAATTGTTTGGCTTCTTTTACAAGCCTTTTTATTTTGGTTATAAAAAAGTAACTCAACATAAGTGAATATCGAGTAACAGCGGCATGAAGAAAGAAATTGTTCTACCAGATATTCTTAGCAAAACTTATTTGATTTATGGCATTAAGCTCAAACACTTTCGTTGTTTTTTTTTTTTTTTTTTTTTTGTTGTACCTAATTTTATTGAAATAATAATCTTATTTTGGCTGTCTATACTTGAATTTCTTACCACCTTGTTAATCCACGAATCGTGTTTCACTGACTCGTTAAGAACAAAAAAAAAAAATCCATTAAGCGAAGAAAAAACTTGTGGCAGTGGCATGATAAGTAGCGTCGGCACTAATGGAGTGTAAGCACGATTAGAGATTTGGGAATTTAATTTTTTTTAATATATGCGTTCTATTTTTTTTTTTCTTAATTCCTTTTGCTGTTTGTTTTTACGAATATTACTCGTACTTTGGCGGCAGCACAGCAGTAATTTTAATGAAGTTGCATGCGTTCTGTGTGTGATTTAATTAATAATGAAATAAGAACTATTATAATTCAAGCAAACAACATGTAGAATTAAATTTAAGTCTCATCTTAAGCAAGATTATCATTTAGAGTGTGAGTTTGTGTTTTTTTTTCTTTACCACAAAAAACTAAACTTCTCTAATAAATTTACAACAAATACGAATGAATCTGTTTCCCGAATTATTTAAGTTTCATGAAAATTATCTTTTAATTATTTATCTTTTTGTAAACTGTATTTTTATATATTAAATAAAAAAACAAACCAAGTTTTCTTGCAAATTCAATAACATTTTCATATAGTATTAGCATAGTAATACGAATAAAATTTATTCAATTAATAAAAATAAATAAACTTAATTTTTTTTTTTTGCAAATTTTCAATTCGCTTAAACCTTTAGTTAATTTAAATTATAATTCGTTATTTATGTAATAGTATTTAAAAACAGCAATGGTTTTAATATAAGTTGGCTTTAACGTTAAAACCAACTGTTAAAACTTGGTTTTGCCACACAAATTGTTGTTGTTAAAATCAAGTAAAAACCATTTTTGAATTGGTTTTAAGTTTTTTTTTTTATGAAATGCAACCTTGTTTTCGCTGTGATAAATTTAGTGCTGCCAAGTTAAAATGGCCGGGAGCAGCTGATAATGTTTATGCCAGTGAATAAAAGATTTTTAACTCAAAAATGGATGCAGCAGCAACAACAATAAAAAAATTATAGAAAAAAAGAGTTTTTTTGAAAGGAAAACAACGAAAATATTTTCATTGACCTCTGGGAAGTGAAAAAAAAACGATATGACTGACATTGATCCGCCAATAAAAAGTTTTATTTTTTTTATATATTTGCGAATTTTTAATATAAAATAACTTGATATCCAAGCACTTCTCCACTTTGTATTACTAGTTTCATTATTTTAAAATATTTATTTACAAAATATAAAATAATTTCCATATTTTATGATTTGAACAGGCTAAAGTTCGTATCGAAATGCGCAAGGAATCCAGTTAAGCCATTAATAAACAATTTCAATATATGTATTTTTTTTTTTTTAAACAATTAATATTTTACTGCACAAGTTAAATATCAATTTTTGGGAAAAAGTACTTGTACGATGAAAATATTAAAACTGAATAAAAATAAAAATTCGCTATAAAGCACAAATTAAAAAGCTTTATTTTTTATTTTTTCGAACATAGTTACGACAAAATAATTGACTTTTAGTTGGAATTTCATAAAAACAAATAAATTTTACACCAATTTGTAGCAGAACACCAGAGTTTTATATAAAACCACAAATAAATAAAAATTTAATAAAACTTACATGAGAGTGACTGCTTCATGCCAGCCGTGAGAAACAATAAAACGTTATTAACCTGAAAATAAATTTAAATTGAAAATATATTAAATTTTTGTAGTCTATGTAAGGTCTTGTGGACTTTAGGTGACGATATACACACAAATTTATATTAGAAAATATTTAATTACAATTTTAAATAAATAAAAATGAATGCATTGAAAAATTTTATACAAAAGACTGGTTGGAACCCATGACCTTGTCTGCATCCAAAGATCATTAAAAAGAGCAAGAACGGCAAATTTTTTTTTTTTTTTTAATTTAGCGGTAGATTTCGGTTATAACGAACGTTAGTTGCCAAGAAGCAAGCATCACAAATTCTTTCGGCACGAAGTATTCTCTTCTTTGCTTCTATACCTGCAATAAGTGAAACAAATGTCTTGCCAACAGTGTTGTTTAGCGTTTGTTTTAGAAGATTTTGCTATAGTACAGCATTTGAAAAATCTCTCATGTCTTAAAAGTTGTTGTAAAGGGTCTTATGCAGGGGTCTTATGTCTATATAAGTAATCTAATTTTAATTATGTAGCACCAATAATTTTTTTTTTTTGCATATTCATATGACGAAATAAATTACTTTAAATCTTAATTACCTCCTGCTGCTATTATAACTTGAAATGTATTTTCAATGTTTTTTTTTTTTATTAAAAAGAAGTTTTAGAAATTTTAACGAAATTTTTTGCGCCGCAGCAACAAAACCTTACAATGCCAACCATAATAAGAATCTGTGTCAACAAATGAGTTGTTTTGAAAAGTTTTTAATTTTCTTTCTGCTTTTTCGAACTTTCAAAAATTTGAAGTGCTTTCTAATAACAGTGCGGTTTTACGGCCTGTCGCCATGGATTTAAACTTTTCTTAGACGAAAAAAAAAATTAAAAAGAAATATTACAAGTGGGAAACAATTTTTTTCTTAATCATGTGGATGTGTAATGAGGGTGGGACTAGGAGTTAAAGCTTTTAAATGTTTTTGTTTAAATCCAAGATGTTGAACAAAATATAAGGGATACAAGTGTGGGGAGGGGGAGGGAAGGACATCAATATTACTCGTGTTTATACGAAACCAAAAATAATTAAATTCACAAACAGCAAAATAAGAAATTACAAATGTATTCCTCAGAAAGTTTTATAAAGTTGTATAATTTAAAATAAAGCACATATTTCAAGCTCATATGCAACTTATAAGAAGTTTTCGCATCGAAAAAAAAAATTGAATAGTATAGCAGTATTTTTCTATCAAATCACGTAATTGAAAAAAAAAATTTCCGATACCAATTAAATGTAATAACCGAAGTTTCAGCTCTTTAAATATATGTTGAAAAATATAGAAAAAAATAGTGCTTCTTAAGCCCTTATTCTGTAGATGGCTAAAGCTAAAAATCTATGAAATCAATTTGTCGATTTTCGATTTTCTAAAACGAAAACATAAAAACTTAATCCACTTAAGCCAATTTTATTGCCATGTGGCATTGCCAAACATTTTTAATTTTGTATCCGTTCAGCATTTTAGCGACCGCCTTTAGCTTTATCTTTCGCGAATTGCAGAATAAGGGGGCTGAATAGACACGCGTACTTAAAGAGGTATAGAGGAGTTAACGTCTAGCTGACGAAATGTTATCGCTAAGCCCTATGGTTTCTAATTTTTCGGACTTTTCCAACTCCCGGGAATCGAAATAAAAATGTTTTATTCCCGGGAATTTCCGGCAATTTCAAAAACATATGAATTTAACTTAGCATTTACACATGTAAGTGCAAGTTCGAAAAACTCAATACACACGTTGATTTTTACTACTGCTCAGCTTGCAACACAATTTCCTTGTAAGTAATTTGTGCAAGTAAAATGACAAATGAAAGAACAGTGTTACCGAGGATGAGTTTTGTATTTTTATTAGTACTTCGTATAATAAAAGTAATATTTATTGCGGATTTCCTACGTATTTAAAAAAAATAATATATATTCATGCATATTGAAACAAAAAGTTTTTGAGGAAAATATACTTTTCAGTAATTTTATGATATCGGGAATACGACAATGCTTTTTTTTTTGTTAATTTTATTTGGACATTATAATTTTACAAATTTCTGTTTGGCCTCAGCGCCAAAAAGGCATTATTGAGGCAAGTTGGCAAAATAGTTCAAAAGTTAAATGTACAAAAAATAAAATATAAGGTAAAAAGTTACTTTTAGAATATATTACAAATATATTTTTATAAATGAAGAAGGAAGAAAAAAAATAAAAAAAATGTTAAAATTTTATAACAAAAAAAAAAAAAATATATATATATATTAAAAAGCTATATTAAAAGCGTTTCAATTATATTATATAAGTATTCTTTACAAGAAGATTTAAAAATAGAAATTCGATCAATTGATTTTAAAGCTATAGGCAAATTATTAAATTTTATTCCACCAATATAATCAATTCGCTGTTTAGTTGTTTCTAACCTGCATCTAGGAATTTTAAAATTTGTTCTGTTCCGTGTATTGAAATATATTTGGTTTTGCGTGAATGTTATAGTATGGTAACCAATATTGTAAATACATTTAAACACAAACATTAAAACTTGATATTCATGCAACCCATAAATTGTTAATATTGTGTTGCATATTTCTTTATACAACGAAATAGTTGAATAGAATAATGGTAAATCGTGTACAATTGTTAAAGCTTTGTTTTGCATACATTGAAGAGATTTAAGTAGATTGTTGTTTTTATTGTAAGCATATCCCAGCAAAAAATTACACATTACCATTAGAACTACTTGCCATATAATGACTTACTTTTCTGATTGCCAATTTTCATTACTCGCTTACAAATCACATTACCTAAAATTTAAAAAAAATGACGTACAAGTTGCTAAATGAAGAGAATCATTGTTTTAGACAAACTAGATTACGTGAAATGTTGACAAATAAAAAAAATGTAAGTACTTCTCAAGAATCGATTATTTTAGTCTCACGCCTTGTTACAATCATTAAGTTGGTAATCCAGTAGGGAAGTGCTTGCACCAAAAATGCTTAATTCCAAACTCGATTACCTTTCTTGAAATTTTTCGCTGGGATATTATAGCCAAGTAATTCAGATGAGATTGAATTAAGGAATGATATATCATCAGTTTTGATATTTTTTTCAATTTGTTCTTCAATTTATATAAAATTCCAATCGCTGGAGCTATCTTTCTTTTCACATTACTGCTTTGCATATCCCATGATAAGTTTCTTTGAAGAATAATTCCTAAATACTTGGTCCATACATTTTTCAAATAAACATATTTTTCCATTCAAAAGCAAATTTATTTTCATAAGACGTGTAGGCTTCGAGAACATTTTTAAATTCAACTTACAACTGACTGAGTAAAATCTCAAGTAACTTGCAACACTTTCGATTACTTCTTCGAAATTTTCATTGATAATAGGTATGCACTACTTGCAAGCAAATACTTACATGTGTAAATACAAGGTAATTAAATGGCCTCAATAAAAAATATAATTTTATGGAAAAAAACGTACAACATTTAACATTTAAGAAATTTATTATTTGACATATAGTCATAAGTTTATTTTAATTGAAAATTTATTTGCTAGTGGTTAAACATTGTCGTTTTCTTTCGCAAACAGTTCTTGCGAATTTCATATTGTGACTGTTCAAAATATGCGGTTAAAGTCTACTGATGATTTGGCTAAGCAGCAATGAAACATATAGACAATACTTAACCACCAGGAAATAAATTTCAATTAAAATACAACATTTACTGCCTGTCCCACGATGTCACCAGCAAACGTTCGATTGACAACTTCTAATTTTATTGTTGTTTCCAATACAAGTTGTCTATCGAACGTTTGCTGGTGACATAGTGGGACAGGCAGTTAAATTAAAAACAAACAACTTCATTCGTTCATTTCAAGAACAACAATATTTCAAAAACAATAATAGATACTATAAATACTGTGAGTTATAGCATGGATGGAAATTCCATCTACATCTGCCAATCTAGATACTATTTCCTATAAAGAGTTTTTACGCTGAAAATATTTCGTAACTCTTGAAGTTGTTGGTGTCACTCGGAAACTTCTATTACATCTGTTTCCATGCTCATATTATGCATCGTTACAAAATTGAATTTTTGAGTAATAAAAAAACGAACATCAATGTAAAAAAAGCAAATTCCAAAAACGTAAGTATTAAATTCCCGAAAACGCCCGTTGCAAATTTAGCGGGATTTGTAAGAAAATAATTCCCGGGAATTCCCAGGATTTTTTTCCCGCGTAGAAACTCTACTAAATCCCCAAAAATATTTCGCCTATCATTATAAAACAAACCCATATTTACTTAGAGAACTGTAAAATCTCTTTCTTTTATCTTCATACAAGATGAGCTTCCCTAATGTAAAGTTTAATCAATTTTTAATATATTTTATCATAAAGAATTAAATGATTTTCATTTGTTTACGAGTACAATGAATTTATGCAAAAATACAATGTGGATGTTTATAATAGAATTGTCAGGAAAATATTGTGTGTGTGTGTGTTTTTCTTTTAAATATTTTTAAATAAACAAATTAAATGCAACAGTTTGAAACAAATGTGGTGTTGCGTATTTTCTGTGAACTTTGATATTTAATATTATTCAAAAAGTTTTTGTATATGATTTAATAATTTTTTTTTATAAATGCGTTATATTTTATCCAATTAATAAACGATGAAATTTGTAAAAAAAATAGTTAAAAGCTAGAGAAAAGAATCACAATTAAAATGGCGCAACATGAATTCTTAAAGCATTTTTGGCACTTTATTTAGTCTGTTTTACTTCTATAGATAAATAAAAAAAAATTCTTAGTTTGCGTAAAAATTCATAACAATTTATAGATATAATGTAAATTTAGTTTAACTGCAGATTTTAAAGAGCGAAATGGGGAAATATTTTCCTTCAAATATGTTTGATCATACTTAAGGAATTTTTTGGGAAATAAATAGAAAATCGGTTTTGTCGTCAAACTACACCATTGATGGACTTCTCTCATGACACAATTGTTTTGCCAGAATTCTTATATATTCTCAACCTCTTTCATTTGGTCATGACTATCATGATACACATCTATTGGCCCATTTTGTTTAATCAAACAGCTGTCAAATATAGGTAAGACTTAACATAGGAAAATATATATGTAATATGGTCACTCTTAAATTTGTAAGTTTGGTTGTACTAAGTTGGGGAAAAGCATCATTAAAAATTTTGGATGAGTAGGAACAAATTAATAGAAAAACTAAGAAAGCAAATAGATTCAAAGTCTGCAAGATGAAAGATGCTTTTCAAGAATATTAAGGGGTCCAGGGGACCCCAGCTTCATATAAAACCTTTTTACGAATGAACTCAAGTAATTTTGACTATTTTGTGAAATTGTACTTTTATGAAATGGTACTTTTATGAAAAGGTACTTTTAGGACAGGGTACTTTAGGAAAATGTACTTTTAGGAAAAGTTATTTTTGGGAAAAGGTACTTTAAGAAGAAGGTACTTTTAGCAAAAGCTACTTTTAGCAAAAGGTACTTCTAGGAAAAGGTACTTTTAGAAAGCGATTTTTTGGAAAATGTACTTCTAGGAAAATGTATTTTTAGAAAAATGTACTTTTAGGAAAATGAACTTTTGGGAAAGTTACTTTTAGCAGAAGGTACTTTTAGTACAAGGTATTTTTAGGAAAAGGTACTGTTAGGAAAATGTACTTTTAGAAAAAGATGTTTTTAGAAAAAGGTACTTTTGGGAAAAAGTACCTTAATGAAAAGGTATTTTAGGGAAAAGGTACTTTTAGGAAAAGATACTTTTAGAAAAAAGTACTTTTAGGAAAACGTACTTTTAAGAAAAGGTACTTTTAGGAAAGTTTATTTTTATGAAAAGCTGGTTTTAGAAACTATTTGTAGAAAAATAGGTACTTTTAGGAAAGTGTACCTTTGGGAAAGTATTATTTTAGTTAACTGTACTTTTAGAAAATGATGAGCGATTCAAATTTAACTATCAGAGATATAAACCTGAATTTCTAACATAGCATGTTTCGCACATAACAGAGCACTGTTAGTTACTTAACAGTAATTGCTAAATGGATTATTGTGAAATGGTTCTAACTGAAACAATATGAATGAAGAAAAAAATTTGAAAAATTGCTGTGAAGATTATTAGACTTGGGTCGAACTCATTCAGTCGGTCTTTTTTGACACAAACCAACGAAATGTATTTAGCTAGACATGCATGCGTATTTATTATAAATTTCTACTAAATATTTTTTCCGTGTAGTTATCAGTTACTATTTCTTTCATTGAAGAATGTAGCTTCAAAACTAATAAAAATAACAATTTTATTACTTAAAGCTGGTGTTTTTATTTTATTATTATTTGTTTAGCAGTTTTTTAGCATTTTTTTAGCACTTCATTAGCATTATATTAAAGAAAATTTAAGACATGTTTACAAGCCTCAATTTCTCACTATAATTTTTGTTTTATCCTAATTTTATGATCATATAAAATCCTCAGAACAGCGATTTTTACTACCATTATTTTTACAATCGCTCCCACTGTGAGCTGACAAGCTGCTCCGTAGCATTTACGCCAATGCAACGCAAGCATGAACTTTTACTTCTAAAAACATCCGCATTTTCTATTAAAAAAGCAAGATTGCAAGTAAATATTTTATTTTTCATTTCATTTTAACAGCCTGTATACATTTCGCTATTGTTTCTATTCTTTTGTTTGTTTATTTTCTTATCTTATGTTTGTGTCAGCGCTGGTTGGCAATAGAAATAATACGCGTTTCGTGAAATTACATTTTAAAATCTTTGTTAGCATATGCGAGGGTCAATAAAAAAGAAAATATGTATATTTGAAATTTTATGTACGTATTTATTTATAATGGAATTATCTTGTGAATATAAGGCAGTGAAATTATTTACGTGTTACAAAAACCAGGGTAAAGTTTCACTTTGTGTTTTTTTTTTGTGGGTATCAAAACCACTATACCTTCGGAGTGGTAAACTAGACTTCATTTGCTAGTGCAGTGGAGCAGCTAATAAAATTCATAATTTAGCAGCCGTGTTCAATAAAAAATTTCAAACTAAACTTTATGGCATGTGTAAATAGAGAAAGAGAAAAGTAGTTATAACAACCACCTTAAAAGGGCATGTGTCAAAATTCTGAGAACAGCTGGTAGTTTTTCTGGTAAAAACCGCACTTTTCTCTAATTCCTAATGTTTTTTTATTTGACAAAAGTGTGTAAATTGTTCTTCTTTTCGTTTTCTATTTGCAAACTTTTCATTCTTTCTTTGACAAAATATAGTATTTTTAAAACGACTTCTTTGCAAAGCTTACACCAAGATTTCCTCAGCTACTTACCACAAAATCACCGCTAGAGGCCATAATTAATGGCCGCAATATTTTAAGGTTCATTGTTGCTCAAGCAACATGACATAAATATGTAATTCTCCGTGATATCATTAACCATTAAAACATGTTCAAGACTTTAGCCCCGAGCACTAAACATACACACAAGTCAATGCCAACTCCCCCCAATAAATAATAAACAGAAAAAATAAAAATAAAATAGAAATCAAAGCTAAAAAGAACAAACAGCACAATGCGTATTTTGCCCAATTTATATCTTATACAATTTTGTAACACTAATGAAGCAGAAACATTAAATGAATTTGACAAACAAATACGAGTTTAAGAAGAAGAAAAAAATACAAACCCCAAAAACATTATTAAATTCTTTGTTACACGTATTCGTTTAACCACATCAAGTAAATAATACTCTGCACCTTCTTCTTTTTTTTTTTCTTTTTCTTTCAATAACAAAAAGAAAATATTAAGGCAAAAAATCTGTGAAATTTATTCAATCAATAATAGATTGATTTTATTTACATTTCTGTTTGTCAAGAAAATGTGTAATAAAATACATTAAAGATGTGATGTATGAGGTAAGAGAGAATTATATTATAGATTTTTCTTTTAAAGAAAATATTTATGTTTATTCATTTGATTTATAAGTTAAGATTAAAATGCCAACAATACTTCTAAATATACCCATGAGTAATTCAAGAGAAATTACACATTTCCATAAAAGTAAGTGCTGTGCCAAAAAGAGTGATAAGTTGTTAAAATAACACTCATTAAATCCAAACCATAATTAATCGACTTATTAAGGATTTTTGCCAAACTTTTATATGTTTACAATACATCTTTTCCAAATGAGTGAATTGATTTCTAGGAAACCAAAGCGAGATAAAAGCTATTTTTCTTCTGTTGCTGTTTATATATTTAAGCTGTTGCTTTTTTGAATACGGCAAAGATGTTGTTTAAAATTTGAGATAAAACACAAAAATTTTTACATTTTCTTTTACAGAAAATAAACTTAATGCGTGCGAGTTTATACAAAACAAGTAAAAATTTTCGTCTGCTTATTTATATTGAAAAAAAGAACAAGACACTCAAATTCGTTTTTGTTTTCAATGGAAATAGACAGACGGAAACTTTTACTTGTCTTTTTATTAAATAACATCTTTGATATATTCAAAGGATGAACATACTGATAGTTAATTTTATTTTCATACAAGCACTGGTTTGAAACTAGTTTAAAAATTTTATAAATAGTTTGTCTTATTCACAAGATGCTTCATTTTCCTATTTAAAATAAATTTAACAAGAAAATAACGCACTGTGATATTGGCTGGGAAGGAAGTTTGACTTACTTTGATTGAATTCTTTAAACAGATAGATAGATAGAAAAAATTTTAGATACAAATTATAAGCTATTATTTTTGATGTGTAAACATCTATACGCTAGGGGTTAAAAATCTTTTTCACAATACAATCACAAATTTTGAGTAAGATGAACACCGCGTTATGAAATCGGTGTGAGCTATGTATGAGTGTATTAGTGTAATCATACGAGCAAGAAGTACTAAGAAATTTAACAGCAGCATAGAAATACAGTCATCCGAATTTTAAAGCATACTTTCAGGAGTCAATTTTAATAGAAATTGCTTGTGAAGTGTAATAAGTCTTGCCAGTGGGGATAATTTTGTTAAAAAGTGGAAAAATATTAAATAAATAAAATATATATAAACTTTTAAATAAAAGAGCGTTTTAAACGTCAAATATTTGTTTAAAAGATATAAAGCAGTCTTTATAACATAAAGTCTACACCTAACATAATATGTAAGATGAGAGCGTCAGATTTAATCGCAGAGAGAATTATGTTACGTGTTGACTTCAAATTAGTGTTATCTCAATCTTATAAGATTTTTCATGAGAGCGTTGTTATAAGAAATCCTATAACAACAATATTATATGATGAACTGTCAAAAAAGACACGTAAATGAAAATAAATTAGTGTGCATGTGTGAGTGTTTATTAAAATAAATGAAAGACTATGCTTTGAAAAAAAATTTCTGGGATTTTATGTGTCGTATGCAAAAAAAACTTAACAAAGCCTTGCCAAGCAATATTAGGTAAAGTTGTATTCTAAAAAAATTATTATATCAAAATTCTAAAGTAGGCACCCACGTTTGTTAAGACTACTTTAAGTTATATAAGATATTTCCAAAATGTGTATTTTGCACCTCAAATAGTTTTGTTAATATATCACATACTGATTCATGTTACATCTGAAAATGAAGCTAGGAGTGCCTGCTCTTATCTTAAATTTATTATTTCAGTCATGTAATGGAAAACATCACCAAATTATCCAACTGATTCGAAATACATAGCAAAATTCATAAAAAAAATATTAAAATAAATACAATTATACAAAAATGTTTTAGTGGTGTACATACAATCAAAACGAATCGAAAAAAGCTGGATATACAAATACTCATTTCATTGGAATAAAACAAATTGTGATAATTTTTCACATTTTTTTTTTACTTTTACTTCTTGGTTGTGTTTATCTGTTTTCCTACCATGTCAGAAGCTCATATTTTTTTTAATTAGGTGGCTTTACTTCAAGATAATAAAAATGTATTTAATAAAATAAATAAATTATTTGAATACTCGAATGAAATTGTATTCTATTTTGTACATCATAAGCTGTGAAGTGGTTGTTGAACATGGTGGTGTTACCAGTATTTATTATTAAATTACAAAATAATTAAAGTTGTCTTTTGCATATGATTTCTTAACAATGCTATGTTAGCCTTAAAGTGCTTAGCAACTAATACGAACTTTTAAGCCAAAGTAAAATATTTTTATGCATGAGGGGGTATATGTTTAAATGTGTTTAATTGATTTATAAATTTAAGGTTTTTGTGAAAAAGTGAAAATAAAATGACTAATTATACAAAAATAAAACATGTTAACTCGATGAAAATTTGCATCAAATGAAATGTTATAAGAAAAGTTAAATTACGTTGTCCTCTTGTATAAGATGAAGAAAAATACCGGCATTTTATTTTTGTTATTCTGCCGACGTTTCCTCATATATTATGTCAGAGCTAATCGCAGTTGTAGACGCTGTGTAAAGAATTTATAATATTATATTATAACATATCTTCATTACGTACTGTTGCCTTACACTGAAGCTGGTGCACGACAATTGGGTAACAATCTCCATCTCATGCCAATTATTATGTGTGAAGATTTTAATACATACATATTTTCCAAACCCACAGTCGCAAGATTTATCAAAATTTTTATTTGACGTTTTCCACTTGCATATGAACAATTCTCCACAAACCACCTTAACTAATAATTCCAGTACTATAGATGCAGTTTTCCGCACATACTACTGGAAATCTGGAGTGCCAGTTTCCTAAAATTTTTGTTCTTGCTCTGACCAAGCAGTGACCAGTCAACGCTCCTATCACGATACTCATTGCCTTCCTATTCATTTTCAGTATCAGTTTGGATCATCATGAGTCAAGTTTTGGCGACATAGCCCTCGAGACTCTACACTCCTTCCTAATTCGCAATGAACTATTGGTCCTGCTTTCTAGTAACGTACTGAACTAACGGTAGGTAGTTTCACCCATCTGTCACATATTCGCGCATCTAACACCGGCAATATTCTTGCCAGCTCATCGGCAATTTTATTTTTCTCAACACTGCTGTTGCCAGGAACCCAACATATTCTGACACTATATTTGCCCATAAGGCAAGTTGAGGGCTCTCGTACAGTCACTCACAAGTTTCGATTTGATATTGTTTGTGTGCCTTCAAAGCTCTTAGCGCTGCCTGGCTATTGACATAGAAAGTTACCCTCTCACCTTCAGCTACGTTCTTAACCACCAACTTCCAAAAAACTTTTAACATTTTTAATTTTCTATCTTAAGTAAATTAAATAAAGATTAAAAACTAATTAATATTTCATTAAAAAACAAGACATCCTGCATTTCACGAAATAGTATGACAGAATGCAATAAACGTACAAAATATTCAGGCTTCATGGAAAAGCAGCAGTCATTACCAACCAATAATGTAGTAATTTTAAAAGAAATACGTAAAATTCAATGTAAAAAGTTCAATACAATAACTTAACAAGGCTCCTTCCTTTTAAAGTTAATTAAGAAGAAGCGGGTGCAAATTTATTTTTTTTCCCAGTATTTTTTATTGCATAAAATTTTAATATTTCACGCTTGATGCCATCAAGTTTTTTTTAACATTCCTTGCAAATGTTTAACAGGATATGCTCCATTTTTTCATTTGTCCATTTTTTATATTCTTTTTCTTGCAATTATTCAAACGGAAATTAAGTAACGAACAAAAATTTGCATTTTTTTTCGGCAACAACCAAATGTAAATGTTGTGCTTTAAGACAGAAAGATTTCCGGTTTTGTTTTCTTAATTTTGTTTATTTAATTTGCATATTTTCTGCAAAAAAATTCCCTTTAATGTCTTTTTTAATACGAGGCAAATAGAAAAAAATTTATGCTTCCTAAAAAGGAGTATTTATTTTCTAGAAAAAATAAAATAAAAAAGGACAGATACACAACGTTTTCTGATTATTCTTCAGGTATTCGAAATATAATCCTTTTTTTTGGCATGGCTTTGGAATGGAATAAATGTATGAATGAACATGGTAATGATTTAATTAATATTGAATAAAATTATGAGTTATAACACAACTAAGGAAATGTTTATACAATTCAATACCAGATAAAAAGGGGAGTTTGTCGGTTTAGTATTTTTGTAATAGTTCGGGAGGTAAATTAATTAAGGCACATATATAAATTTCTTTTTTTTTTTTGTTGTTTAAAAAAAATCGTGGGGTTGAGATCTTTTCATATTTCGCTTACGGGTCTCAGCTTGAAGAGTAAGAAGAAACATGCTTGCGAATATTTCGACCGAATGATTTTTCCCCAATTTTAAATGTAACAATTCCCAAAAAAAAAGCCTTAACAAATAAACAAAAATTATTTTAAAATGTATACGAAAAACTTGTTATTTTATTGAACGTGATGTAAAATAATAGGCCTGTTCATTTTCTTTCTTAGCAGCAACGAGAGAGTTAGGCAGAAATTTAAAAAAAATTACTCTCCCAGATACGAAAAAGTAAATGAACGCTTTGCTTTGTAAAACTTGCCAGAAAATTGTATTCCTATCAGAACCAAAGATGGAAATCATGAAACAATTGTTTTTTTTTTGTAATGTAAAGGGTCCGCCAGATAACTTTTTTTTTAAATGCTATAAAAAAACTACTGAAGCTTCGGCTGTGTGGCACGTAGCGCCGTCCTGTTGAAACCGAATGTTGCCAACATCCTCCTCTTCAATTTTTGTGAACAAAAATTCGTTCAACATGGCCCGATAACGATCGCCATTGATGGCCATAATGGCCACTCCTTGCTCAATGGCCCAATTATGCCTCTGGACCAAAATCCGCACCAAACAGCGACTCGTTTTGCGTGCGTCGGCTTTTCAATGTATGCGTGCGGGTTTTCTGTGCCCCAAATGCGACAATTTTGCTTGCTTACATACCCGCCAAGATTAAAATGAGCTTCATCTGAAAAGATGATTTTTTTTTTGGCAAAATCGGCATCTTCTGTAAGTCGATCGCAGGCCTACTTAGCGAAGCGAAAACGCATTGGATGGTCAGTTGGCTCGTTCAGCGGAAGGAAAAAACTAATTATCTGTCAAATCAGACATGAGCTAAGTGTTACCATTCACGAAACAAGAACTAGTTGAAAGAAAAAAAAAACGTTAGATGGCGGACAACAAGCACAAAAATTCCACTTCCCATATCTGATCAGACATGAAAAGCAAACAAAATTAGTTGAGCATAAAATTATTCCCACAAGAATAATACCAGTCAAATGACCGGCCATTTGATCGGAAGTCATGCAGGATATATTCATTATTGCGTAGAACGAAGTTTCTATTACAGTATTAATGGCAAAATGAATAATCTGATGGAAGGTTTTGTGTACGTGTGGTGTTGCATCTCACTTTAATGATTATAAAACACATCGTCGGCTCACTCTACACGCAAAGAAAAGATATGGTTGTAGAATGGTTGAGAAAACAATATTATGTTCTCTGAAACAAATGTGTGGTCGTTGAAAACTATTTATTGTTATTTTAAACGTTTATTTCGTTACGATAAACAGAGTAATATTTGAATTTAATAATTACATTATCACATCCATAAAAAAGTGTGATATGGTTAGAGTTTAACAATACAGTTTTGTTAAAAATTTATGACTACAACATAATTTGTATTATTATTTAAAAATAATATGATGTAAATAACAATATAATGTTATCCAAAACCATACTATTTTAAGTTAAAAAATAAAATCTTTTTCAGAAACATCTGTCAGTTCGGTATTTCGTTTGTAAGCTATCGGTAGTGCACGGGTGGTGTCAAATAAATAAATAGATAAATAAAGTATAAACAAAAGGGTTGGCCAATAAAAATATATAAACATATGTATATCTCTTTATACAGACATGTCTGTTTGTCGTATAAGTATACATTTCTATATATACATTTTATGTCAATAATATTAATTTATTTTTATTTCGAATTTAACGCACAGCTGTTTCTACAATAAAAATATGATTAAAAAACAAAAAAATATTATTAAATTAAATAATACTGTGGTCGTATTTAACAATATTAATATAATATTAGATCATGGTATGGTGAGTCTCAATTATATTTTAGTCACATCTTACAATAGTGTTGTCACATTAACAATAATAAGATTAGGTACAACAAAGTTAATTGTTTTTGTAGATAATATTATTATTAATTCAGATAATAATATAGTTAAAGTTTGCTTTTTTATTAACAATAATATGATTTGATTGCAACCATATAATTCAATCATGGTAGGTTGCTCTTTGATTATGGTTGCCTCAACCATATTTTTTCTTTGCATGTACTGTTTTTTTTTACTAATCAATGATAGCATAACTCGACTAATCAATGATAGCATAACTCGATAGCATAATTGACTAATATATGTCTCATAATTAAGCAATCATACATGATTGATATACTGACAATAAATATAATTTTTATTATTTTAAATGTTCTTTTTTATTATAAAAAATCATCATCAAATATAAAATCAAATAAAATATTTAAAATGAGGGTTATAATTCAGAAAAAAAAAACATAATAACATGGGCGGTATCTATCCCTTTTCGCACCTTTTCACTACTAACGCATCTTGTTTTTTACAAATATCTAAAGTTTTGAAAAGAAATATATATTAAATTAAATTTTTTAATTTCTTTTATTCACTGTTGTTTTTGCTTATCTTTTTTTAACACTTATTAATTGTAATTTTCTTAGACAGAATGAATTGTAATTTTTAATTAATAAATAAATCCATCATCACTTCCTACCAAATGACTACTCACTATTGAATTCAATGTAAAATTGCTGCAAATGTGTTAGTGATAATCTTTTATCTGTGTTAGTTTCAATCGTTCATTTCTTGTAGAGTTATATATGTGGCTTAATCAAAGAAAAACAATACATTAACAAAATATGCGTTCCTTTTACAAATGTATGTATTCATATTTTTTAATAAAGAAATTCACATTTTTGAGTTTTTATTTTTCATATATTTTTCAAATAATAAAAAAAATACAAAACAGGTGTTTATATAGCTCTTGCAAGTAAAAATTTTACTAGTAATAATTTGTAAGAATTTCTTAGTCTCTCAATTTGTATCTCTCCTTCGGCGTTCTCTCCTTGCAAACTTTTTGAGTTAATGAACACTTTCCAGTAACAATTGTTACCAATTCCAAGCAAATAAAATTTAAAGATTTTCTTGTATATTTTGTCCTACAAGAATTCTACGCCTTCCAGCTGATTTTTTCTTCTTCTATTTCATTTACTCGTAGGTACTGTTTAACAAAATTTAAAAATTCTACAAATTTCATTTAATTTTTATTTTACCTTGAGATGATTTTTGAAGTTTAACCTCATCCCACTTTGTTTATTTTGGGCGCAATCATGAACATTAACTGTCTGCAGGACTTAGTTATTTTCATGAATTCGCTATTTGACACGTATCCAGTGCCAAGTTCAGTTTTATTTGTTTGCTTGCTCATTTTATTTCGTATATAAATACATGTTCACATGGAAACGCCTGCTGGTTTGCACTTTATTAGTTACTGTCCTTGTAGTTTAATTGTTTTTGAACAGTTGCTGTCTGGGAAGTAACATGGATATATTTAATATTCATTTAAGTGTTTAATTTGAAATTTCATTGATTTTTTTTATTTGATTTTTTTTAAGAATTAATACTACGAGGGGTGACTGCTTTGATAATGCCATATAGTAATACCTTTTCACTCATGAGAAATTTGTTTAAAAATATTACCTAAATTTATATTAAATATATCTATGTTCCTTTTAAGACAGCAGCTCTAATAACAAGCAAGTGTTGAAATAACAAAATGATTTTGTTTATTAGCTAAAAATCAACATACCAGGAGGCATAGCTGGTGTATTTTTTATTACTAAATATATTAAAATAAATATACCATAAATATTACTTTCTAACGAAAAAAAAATTATTTTATTTTCTCTAGCAAAAATTTACCTTTTGACTTTTTTAATGTTAACACTGGTTCTGGGAATAAGGCTTGACTTTGTTTCAGTGCATTCCACGAAATATTTGGCTAGAATTTTTATTTTTGCATTTCCTGTGAAAAACCATCTATTGCCATTATGGGAAAAACAAGTGAGACACATTTAAAAGATTTTGTTTTAGAGCCACAGCGAATAATTAAGGCAGCTATCTTTGAAGTCATATGTGAAAGCATTTTTTCTCTCGAAATATTTTCCCTTTTCCCCAAATTGCAATCGTGAATAATTTCCCTTATTGTGAATAATATTGCACACTGTGCATGTCTTATTGCTAAGCTGATTAGTTTCAGGGAGAGAGAGCCGAGGGGAACAGCAACGTTTCTTTTCCCCACGTCTCTCTCTCCTAATAAACTAATCAGCTTAGCAATAAGACTTGCATAGTGTAAATAGGGACTAATTTCAATATTCTACTTGCAATTATATATTAAAACTTATAAATAATTACTTTTAGGGCAAGATCAATAAATAATGTCCACGATTAATAATAATAATTCCTTAGAAGACCTTTCTTCATTGAACATTAATTTCTTTGGTTAATATGCCGTAAATTTTATGGCTGTGGTATAAAAAAAAATTTTTGCACGGCACCTAAAACAAAAAACTTTACACTCTATAACATTTCTTTTTTTTTAATTAATTTTGAAGCTTTACAAGCCTTCTTCCCGTTTTTTACATTCACTACACATAGCGGAAACAAACGTTGCCACGAAATTCACGATTGCAAATTTCCCTTCATGGGAACAAAAATTTCACATTTTATTCACAATAGGGGTGATTATGTCATAATGTGAAAAATTCCAGCTAAAACTAAAAAATATACTATCAAAATTGAGCTTAAACGCTTAAAAGAATAAATGCGCTTTTTTTAATTATAAAACTTAAAAATGGAATTCCATGGAATGATGGAATTAAGCAAAGACCTTCCATTACGAAAATTTAGAAGTCATATGATAATACATTGTTTCGAGCCTTTTCTACGATTTTATCGTAAGCGTTATGTTATCGAAAATAGACTTTTTTATTGAAATTAAAATTTTATGGGCCTACCCATAGTTTAGTATTACCAAAGTGATAAAAATGTTGGTAATTTTTAATACGGACAGTAAAATTTTATCTTAAGCGACAATTTACGTACAGAGAAAAAAGTATTTACCAATTAATATTTTCAATTAAGAATTAAATTTATTTAATTAGATTATTAATTGTGTTAATTAATTTAAGTAAAAAAAAACTTAATTTATATTATCAAATTGTTTATAGGTGAAAATTTAATTAAATTGGTTATTTCCTGTACAAAATGTTGCCACTACTATTTTCTGTTTACTTACGAAAGGTCCTCATTTCACTAACAAAAGACTTTAAGTTATCCAACGAGTCGAGACAATCCTAAATTTCTCTCTCAACCTATAAACTTTACGAAGCAGAAGAACCCATACGCAATGAAAAAATAAACAATTTGTTCAGTACTTCCGAGAAGAAAACATTTGGTTACACAACTGAGCTCAAAAGCCTACAGCAGAAAGCAATGAAAGTAACAAAGTAAGTTCAAAGTTTTACTATAGATACTTCTGTTAAATTCTTAGCACAGAAACAGATTTCAATAAAATGATACAATTAATTCAAAAACCATTATATATATAAATATATATGTTCCCTTAATTATGAAAGTGATCTAAGTTATATATTTCTTCCGTCTAGATATTTAGTATATTTAGTAGAATATTTCTCTTATACAACATTTGAATTAAGAGTTGTACTAGTCTCGATTAATATAAATTTGTTTAATATTTATTAAATATTTATTGAAGATTTTTTAACATTATTTGATAATTTGAAGCAAAAATGAATATGACTTAGACCGCTTTCATAATAAAAGGCAATTATATAAAATCGTAGTGTGTATTAGTTCGTGACGCATGAGCTCTGAAACTATTACAGCTTTTGAGCTAAAGTTTTCAACACAAAGTCGATTCAATACCCGGTAGATTTTTTTTGTACACGTTTTAACATAGAAAATAATAAATTGAAAATATATTAATTATTAATTATTTTCAACTCCCGATAATGTTAAGTATCACAAAAGCAGAAGCAACAAAAAACTTTAAAAGGGAAAATAAACAGTTATCATTTTTTGTAACAAGAAACTTTTCATAAATAATCGATTCATTTAAAAGCTGAATTGTGGATGGCAACCAAATTTCAGTTGCAATCAAAATTAGTACTATGAATGGCAACTTTCTCAAAATGTGAAAAAAATATCGAAAAAATAATAATGAGGTAGTTAGGTTTGTTCATTTAATAAAATTGTTTACGAATTTTTAATAATTGTTACTGTAAAATGTTCATTAACTCAAAAAGTTTGTAAAGAGAGAAAGAGCGTCAAACGAGAGTAAAAAATTGAGCGACAAAAAAATTCTTACAAATTATTACTAGTAAAATGTTTACTTGCAAGAATTATCGAAACAGCTGAACTGTGTTTTTTTCTTTTTTAATTAATTATTTGAAAAATTATCTTAAGCAATAAGGTCCATTACTGGATGAAAGAGTTTGTCCACAAGGAAAATTATTAATCTTGGGAAAATACAAATGCATATGAAACCCTAGAGCATCAAATGCATCCCAACGGATTCACTGTTTGTTTGCAATCTTCGCGTTGTCGGTGTCATCGAGTTCATCTCTCTTTGAGGCCCTCACCGTTAATGTACGAGCACTCTATATCGATGATTATTAACTTCTTTGAACCAAAATAGATTGATATACACTAAGAGAAAAATTACGATCTAAATTCAAGAACAAAATTCTTAAATTAAGATTGCACAAATCTTCAGTTTTCAATCTTGAAATTTGATCAGTAAGATTGACGATCTCAAGTTTAAGCATAACTTCTTAATTTTTAGAGTAAATTCTAAAAATCAAGTACGTAATCTTAATTTTTAAATTTTAATCTTCAATCTAAGAACGTGGTCTTAAACTTTAAGAACGCGTTCTTAACTTAAGTTAATTTAATTATTATTCGAACTCCATTTGTTTCTATATTCATTAATAATTATCACATGTAATTTGGCTTAAAAAGCGATACGAACTTTAGCCTGTTCAAATCATAAATATAGAAACAAATGGAGTTCGAATAATAATTAAATTAACTAAAATTAATAGTCATTGGCTTGTGGCAAAAATTAAATAAATATACTTAATAGTAACAAACCAAAAAAGTTTGTCTTAAGTAGAACAAAAATAAGCAAATTAACTAACATGTGTATAATTAGTAAGGAACAAACGACAATGGTAAGACTGTTGTAAATTTAGAGATGGTAAGGTGAAATTTCATTACAAAATATCTTTCAGCAAATTGAAATACGATGAATCAAAACAATTCACATATTCCATTTGCAAAAAAGTTTCGTATATAAAGCAGCAATCTACATCAACTGACACCACACACAGTGAACCAAACACAGAAAAACGCTGATGATGAAGGTTTAGTGGCTTTCGAAAACGGCTAGCTGTTCCGTTCAACAATGTGTTGTCAGAATATTTACAACTAACTTTGGTGTTATTTGTTCATTAATAATTATCACATGTAATTTGGCTTAAAAAGCGATACTAACTTTAGCATGTTCAAATCAAAAATAAAGAACTTAATTTTAATTTTGAGATCGTATTCTAAAATTTTTAAGAATGTGATCTTAATTTAAAATTCTTTAATCTGATCTTAAAATGAGATATTTTTCAAGATTATAATATTAATTGCGATCTTTTCTATTCTTGAATCAAGAATTTTCATGTTTAAAAGACTATTAAGATTGAAATAATTTGATTTTGTGCGTAAAATCTTGATTTTGGCACGTTTTTCCTCTTACTATAGATACTAGAAATATGTGGTTTCAACAAACCAGCTCTACGTACCATACAATTCATCCTTTATTTTATATTTTGTGTGATTTGAGGTCTTGATAATCTCACTTGTAGCTAATACAAACTGGTCAAGAAGATCGTGCTATTTTACCCCCTTAGACTTTTCCTTGCAGGCTTTGATGGAGTCTCAGGTCTATGCAAATAAATCACAAACTATAGCACCTATTAATAATAGAAAAACAATGCCATTGGAAAAATGCAGCCTGTTAGATGCCCCAATATCATGGAAAATCGTTAGATGTTCGCCACCGACTGAAGTCGTAGAGGGCATTTGCCCGCAATATTATTCCATGCATAATGTCATTTATACAATTTTCAAAAAAATAACAAATTGCGTTTACATCTTACACACAAATTGCCTTATTGAAATTTACAAATAGGAAGCGCTTAATGCTAGACCCCTTAGAAAAATATTATTATTTATAAGTACAAAATAATGAAGCCAAAAATAATAACAAGAAATTAAAAAGTCAAGTAGTGAATTATTTATGTTATTGTTTTTTTCATGAATTTTATGCCTACAAGAATTCATTATGTTAAATATATGTACATACATACAGTATTGTGCAGAACAAAAGCAACAAAATACCTATTTGACTTAAATTTGTAATATTTTGGATTTTTGATTATTTCAAGCAGCCCTTTTTACATACTTTTGTAAGCAATCATACTAGAAAACGAATTCGCATTTAAATTTTTCAATATTGAGACATTTTTAGATTTTTAATTGAACTATAGTGAATTTTTAATCAGAAATAATTTTTAGTCAGGCTTAAGTTCAGTAATTTCAATTCTTTTTATTGAATGAAATATTTTATTAATTAATGTGCGTTTCTAAAGAAGAGAACAAAAATTAAATTCGACTTTTAAGCTGGGGGAAATACCGATATTTTTCTGTGCAGCAACGCACTTCATCAGCACCCTAGTCTATCTACTTGATTTTCAATATATTTTCCAATATTGATATTTCCTGAAAAATAAAATAACTTATATTATCAAACTCGTGTATCGTGATTGTGCAGAACAATAGCAACAAAATAGAGAATTTCATAATTATCAATAAACTCTTTGATATAGCGCTATAATTCCGAAGTCCAACAGGCTTAATAGTACTTATTATTCCTTATATTAGATTTTAAAATTCCTTTCTAAATGTTGTTGGTGCTGCTTGATCTAGCAAGAGTGGGAAAGAGTAGATATTGCTGTACATCCGAATCTTTAAAAAGTTAAGGGTCTAAAAACATATAGAAATTGGCCGTTAATCACTTAAAAGTGTAATAAAAATATATCCCAAGTTTCCCGATGGGTAGGTCGGCAGGATAATTACGTATTAAGCAGTCTTGTGTACGACCGCGAAAAACTTCCGCAGTTTATGAAAGAAAATTGTATTTCACATAATCCAAAAAGCTCGATTACTGTTTCTAATGAGGTTATAATATCTGCAAATTTAAGTGAGCTGTATGGTATAACTCTAAATCGTGTCAGAGAAAGCAATTGAAAAAGTTGCAAACTATGAAAATACCATAGTTGAACAAGAGATAATTCCAAAAAGAAAGACACGTAAATCTTATATTTACTTCATACAATTTTATTGTTTTTATATGCTTAAAATAGAGTTCAGTAGAACACATCCTAGTTGGATCATAATAAAATGGGAAACCGATTTATTTATTGAAGAATTCAAATTCTATGTAACAAATTGGTATATCATATCTTAAGTTCGGCTCTTGCCTAGCAAACAGTTTTCGCTACGAAATATCAAAATGGGTTTTAAGCATAACAGCGGTTAGGTGATGGTGATCTTTTGTTTTCCGACGAATAAAGTTAGACCATTCCAAAAATTTTATAAAAAAATATACTTGAAGTAAAGTTCATTATGCATTTTGAGTGGAATATGACACTTCTACGGATGTTTCAATGCGGTAGTAGTCCACAACATCCTTGGAGGTTGGGCAAAAAATAGCAAGAAAATTAATTTAACTCCAATCCTTGCTTGACCGACACACAGTTTTCTTCAACGCCATTGAAAACCTCTTTGCAAGATGGTGCAGGAGTGTTCTCGGAAAATAGTTCCAAAATTGCAACAAACACCTCGAAATTCCAGTAACTCAGCCGAAATGTATTCTATAGTGCATAATAAATAATATTTGTGAATTAATTCAGCGTTGAAATATACGTGTTATGAAAAAACTAAAGATTATACGAAAAGTATTCATTTGTTGCTTTTGTTATGCACATCTCCATATCAAAGCCTGGACTATTTTATACAACTTTTGAAAACCCAGTATTTTTAACCAAGATTTTATTTAATGCGCTACATAGGCCACATAAATACAAATGAATATGGTCACAGTTTTTGTCACATATGATGTATATTCGGAAATAATCATCTGCATTTATTTTTGCAGAATTTGTTGCTTTTGTTTTGCACAGTACTGTATGTATGTAAGTAACTGTAATTCCAAGCACGCGCGCAAAAAAGCAACACTCAACCTCATTTTCGAAACACACACTACCAAAACAAGCGTATACTTGATAATTTGATAACATATGGAAAAATAACACTCATACGCCCACGTGCCCTACAAATCTTTCTTTAACAAGAATAACAATTTCATGCATATTAATTTATAAACAAATGGAAAAACAAAACCACCATAATTATCCAATCCATATAAATTAGATTCATTAAGTTGAAATTTTCAATAAGAATATTTATTGTTACAAATAAAATTCCTATAAATAAAAAAACATCATACAACAAGGTGGATTGCATGATCTTTGCGAAACCTCTAACATTTGTTAAACCATTTTTATGTTTTTTTTATTATATTTTTCAAGCCATAAATTTGTTTATACTGTTCAGCAGCTGGAGCAATAAAATTTTTTAAGATTGTCAACTTAGTGCAAATAAATTGCAGGTATAATCTAATACAATATTGCATTTTAAATTACAAATAACACAGCTGAAAATAAAATTTTTATGTATTTATTTTTATTGCATAATAACTAGAGTAAAGAATTCGGAATGATTTTTTGGCTTTTTTAAATTATACAATATCGTAAAATTTAATGGCCAGCGACGCAATATTTATTTGCATAGACTGATTTACCATAAAAATTGGTTATTAGAAATGTTTTTATTTGTGGTAAATAAATATTTTGTATTTTGTATGCAATCAATATTTTGTGCTTTTAACGAATATCAATAAATATTTCTTAATTTGTTTTTTTTTTGTTGTACAAAAAGCTAAAATAAACTCTTTTGAAAACCATTCAACCCTTTTTGAAACTAAAAATTTAAATAAGAAAAAACTTTGTATGACAATTTCTGGTGAAAGCTGTTGATATAAAAATAATAATCACAAACTGCGCCGAATCTTATATACCCTACAGCGACATTAGTATTGGAATTGGAGAAATACATATGGGCATTTCCACGGGAATGTCAATATTTTGCAACGTGCGACACCAAACGAATATGCTTGCTATCTATATATATATATCTGGTACCACTACACCGATTTTAAAAAGATTTATATGGTTTTAATGGATTTTCCGTACAGAATCTATATTTTATTGAAATCGGCTTAGTATTTTGGAGCTATAAGCGTTTAAAGTTGCTACTACTACGTGCACACATATTACACACGCATTTATTAGCTTACTAGTAAAAAATAAACAAAACATGTGTGTGTGTGTGTGTGTGTGTGTGTGTGTGTGTGTGTGTGTGTGTGTGTGTGTGTGTGTGTGTGTGTGTGTGTGAGTGTGTGTGTGTGCTTGTAGTATTTTTCTTGATCTAAAAATTTTTTTCTCTTATTTGTTGTTGTATGAAAACCATAACACTTAAAGGAAGAGAGTTGAATAAATTGAATTAGCTTGATTAAAGGATTTTGTTTATGTTTTTTTAATTTCATGTCTTATTTAATTATGGTTGCATATGTATGTAAGTATGAGTGTGGCTGTATTTTAATGAATTTTTTATGACGTTTAGATACATTTTCGTTGAATCTTATTAAAATTATTTATATTTTGATCCTAGAATACGGACGATTTTGTCGTCCGTTTGGTATATCTAGTTTGTTCAGAAACGTAACTTTTTTACATTGAGAAAAATTTTAATAAACATCGAGTCACATTGTTCTAAAAAGGATTTTTGATTATCACTACTTATGTATTATTTACAACTATCACTAAGTTTATGTCCGACTCTGGTCGGGCCTAATAATTTTTTTTATAGATTTAAGATTTGAATACTTATTGTTAGTTCACATATGAAGATACAACAAATAAATACATGTATTGAAAAAAAAAACATTGTTCTAAGATATAAGATTAATTGTTTGCTGTCGCACGCGACAAAATAGTGGAATTCTAGTGTAAATGCCCATGTGTGCATATATGTTTGTTTGATAGTTTATTTATTTTTTTTCTCTATTGCAATTGATAAAGACCTCTCGGTATTTTTCGAATTACGAGTTTAAATAAGTTGTTGAATATTTTATTCTGCGCCCTACATTTAAGAAATTTGTTTGTATTATTAATTAATATTCTTATTTTTATCCGCCCTACTTGACCGTTTGTTGAATGGTGTCCTGCCTGGCAATACAAAGATAGGAATGGCTTACTGAGAAAAATTTCCAATTGATGCAGTGGCCTCCGCAAAGAAGCGACCTCACTCCAATTGAGAATTCAAGGCCACTTGTGAATTTATGGTCGGCACAATATCAAACTGTTCCATCTATCTAAATCGAGTTGTAACAACGCGTGCAGCTATAGTGGCAGAAAATTTCAGGCGAAATTATCCAAAAATTGTTTAAAAGTATACCTAAATGCATAAATAGTGCATTACAAAATAAAGGCATATGGATCAAGTACTAAAAATACATTATATTTTACATAAGAGTTATTTTAATTTGATTTTGTTTTTTCTAAAACAAACCACTTAAGATAAAATAAATCGCCAAAAACGAAAAATAGCACGTCGAATCTAAAAAATTACTAAAACTAAAATAAATCGCCAAAAACCAAAAAAAAAGAGCTAAAACTAAAAAGATCACTTAAATTGAAATAAATAGCCAAAAAAAAAAGAAGAAAATGTCCAAAAAGAACAAACGACAAAATTAAAAAAAGTCTAAAACCAAATTCCAAAGAGTAAGATAATCGCTAAAACTAAAAAATATTCACAAAAATTAAAAAAATTCGCAAAAAAGGCTAAAACTTGAAATAATCGCCGGCTTCCAATGTAAGAGGAATAATCTTTAAATTTTTCAAAATTCTAAAACTAAAAAGTTCCAAAATAAAAAATCGTCAAAACGAAAAAAATGACCGAAAACCGAAAACAAATTGTAAAAAAAAAAAATTCAGTAAAGTTCGACTCTGACTCGCGCACGAAGGGTTCCGTACGAACACTAGATATGTAATTTAATACATACTTCATCCTATATAATATATATAGTTTTGGCATTATTTTTCGTTTTTGGGTTCTTTTCGGTTTTTTTTTTGTTTGTTTTGGCGTTTTTAAGTTTTTTCGGTTTTGGCGACCTTTTTTAGTTTTGGCTCTTTTTTTAATTTTGACAATTTATTTTCTTGTTTTGGCGATTTTTTCTTATTTTTGGCGATTTTTTTAACTTTTGCGATTTTTTTTTATTTAAAATTTTTTTTTAGTTTTGGCGACATTTTCGCGTTTTGGCGATTTTTTTCGATTTTTGGCGTTTTTTTCATTTTGGCGTTTTTTTCATTTTGGCGATTTTTTCGAATTTGGCGATTTATATTAGTGTTAGAAATTTTTTTTTAATTTTGGCGATTTTTTTTCGTTCTGGCAATTTTTTTTTAATTTTTGGCGATTTTTTTTTTTTGGTTTGGCGATTTTATAATTTTCGGTTTTTTTAGTTTTACTGTTTTTGAAAATTTCAAGTGTTTGCCACTTACGGTTTCCAAGATATAACAAATTGTCAAAATTACATAGTCAAAATTGCATTAACTGATGGACCACCCTTTAATTTAATTTTTTTTTTTAATTTTAGTGTTAATTGTTGTGGTCTGTATAAAAATACACTAAGTTTACAAGTTTCAAGTTTCAATATACATATGTATGTTCATACAATTGTATGTATATTACATGGGATTTTAATATTTTTCGTTGCTCGTTTTGGAACACCCTTTAATTTTTAATTCTCATGTATTTTCTGTTGTAGCGGCCAAGGTTCTTCATACTCTGTCCAAATTTCAGGTAAGAGCTACTGCTTACGGTTCCTGAGAAAATACCGTGTGACGGACAGACGGACAGCGTAGCGAAAACAATAGGGTTTCTTTTCACCTTTGGTGTACGGAACCCTAAAAAACCACTTAAACTCAAATAACTCTCCAAAAACCTCCGGAACTAAAAAACGCCAAGACTAAGCAATCGTCAAAAGCACCAAACCAAAATCAAAATCTAAAAAAAAAAGTTTACCGGGTACTAAAAATTGTTTTGTTACATCAGATAAGATATTCGATTATGCAGGCTTAAGTTTGTGTAGTGTAGTGTCCTGCGTGAGTCAAAGTCGCACTTTACTGAATCTATTTTTAAGAATGTAATATAAAATAAAAATAAGTTTCGTATTAACATTTCCATCAATCTAGTCAATTCTTGAGAATATTCTAATATAATATAATATTTATATTTCTCAAAATATAATTAAATCCCTACATTTGTTATTTTATTCCCAGTTACGTCAATATAAAAATAAGTTTCATATTAACACTTTCGTCAATCTAGTCAATTCTTCAGAATACTGCAATTTTAGAACTAAAAGTGAAAACAAAATTACGTGTGTATGTCCACATTTACATTTATATTTATATTTCCTAAAAGTATAATTTTCCTTCATACAAATACTTTCCATAATCACAGTTTTTTTTCTTTGTCCGTTTCATGTTAAATCCTCCCTCCTGAGAAAGACATCATTCATCTTGCAATAATTCTTATGATTGCTATTGTCAATACGTTCTCACGTCCAATTTTATGTAAAACGTGAGAAATAAATAAATGTAATAAAACTACATTTTCATGTAAACAATTTTTATCATTCAATAAGTCAACTAGTGTGTAGTAGTCTTTACTTTATGATTCTTCTTTTTTTTTAAATCGAACGAAGTTCTCAAAAATAAGTGAGGCAATAAAATTCCAACAAATTGCCGTGTTAAATGAAGGAGGCGGCACGTTTCTGTTTTTTTTTTTTTATAAGATAATATTTTGCTATAAATTAGCCTTACAGGCAAACAGTATAAGACTAATTTTCATGAAAATAAATGTTTTTATGAAAATCAAATAGAACTTCTTGGAACATACACATAAAAATTTTTAGAAAAGCATATTTCTAAACTTGTGTTTTTCAGTGAAAAAAAATCATATTTTTTATGTAAAATTTTAGAAAATATTTAACGCAATTTGCACACTAATGCTGGTTTCAGTTAAATTTTTTTTTCACCTGAAACTTAAAATTTTTTTATGTAGATAACATGTTGTTAGCTGAAATTTCAAAAAACGTAATTATACTTTTTTTTTGATTTTATAGGGGAGAGAAAAAACTGAACAAAATTATTCAAGTGACTGACGTAAAGTTTCATGAAGAAAAATTTTAAATTATTATTTTTTTGATGCTGTTTTCGCATGTCTAGATGCATTTCGTTGCTGCTAAGCAACATTTTAGTAGACTTCAAGCACAATTCAAAAAAGCTTACAAAGCCTTAATGTTTTTAGACAAACTCTCAATAAATTAATGAGAATTAAAGAAGCTACTATTATAGTAGGCGATTAATAAATATACTTGTAAAACATTGAAATAAATATTTCATTTTATTTCATCATATAATATGATATATGTAATACTATTTGTTGGTTTTGAAAAAGCTTCCTAACCAACTGTTGTTGCAGTTTTGTAATTCTCAAAAATTTGTTGAGGGTTTATCTACAAGCAATAGGGTTTAGATAAGCTTTTCTTGAACAAAAGTTCCTTTATTTACATTTTTAATGGAGTTTTAAAAAATGTGTGTTAGATGTTTGTAGTGTGTGTCTGTGTATCTGTAAGGATGTACGAGTCCAAGTTTTTCTGTTTAAAAGGCGACTTGATCGAGAATGATGAATGAATGATGAATGTTCGAAGAAAATCAGTCCATCCGCGGCTAGCCGCTTAGAAGATATTTTCTATATATATATGGGGGATGTTTGAAATTTTTAATTTGTTTTTATTAATTTTTTTATTTTGTAAGATAGAGGATTTTGCATTCATAAATGACAAATGGTGAAAAACTTAATTTTAATTTATAATTTTTACCCTCAATGCGGGATATTTTTACACAATATTTAATAAGCTTTTAAAAGTAATTTTAGTCGAAATGGTATATTAAGCTTTTTGAATATCACCCGTCCGTCGCACAGTGAGGCAAAAGGCTCATTCTGCGCATATCAAGTCACCATATTTTATATGGATATATGGAAAACTACATTTTACAAAAAAATCTTGAAGGCATAGGAAAGCAGAGAAGGGTACCCCTTATGCAAAGTAATTGTTATCTTTCCCATATCTTCAGAACTACAATAGTGAGACATACTAAATTTAATGTGTATAACTCTTAAGACAAACTGCATATTTCATTAAAATCTTGGGGATATAGGAAGAGGGAGATAGGTAACTGTCATTAGAAGTAGCTATTAATTAACTAATAAACATGCCCGAAGCAGGAACGGGCGAAATGTATATAGACGGTGCTTTACAAGCAAGAATTTGTGTTTTTTTTAAATTACGCGCATTTCTGATGAATGAAAATGCTGATTTGGAAGCACTAACAATTAAGGGAAGCAATGCATTGCTTAGTTGATCTCTAACAAAGTAGAAACTTATCACAGCAAATTTAGTAAATCAGTAACTTTTGCATCTGAGTACTATTTCTGTGAATCACTTAAGTAAAGCAAAAAATTATTGGCTTTTTGGAAGCTGAATATATTGCTTCTACACCCTTTCCAATTGTAATTCAGAAAGCGTCAATTGTAATTTAGAAAGCTTCAATTGTAATTTAGATTTATCAATTGAATTCAGAAATTGTGAATTGTAATTCAGAAAAAGAACAAATTTTATTAAATATGAATTTATTTTAATTTTATCAAAGAAAAAAACTATGGGCCATAACCATAGTCATAGAATAAAGTCGGTTCGTTTTAGAAACAACTTAAAATTAAAAACCTGTTCTTAAATATTTTTCTACTATAGTCAAAAACAAAGTGTGTGTTAAGTTGAACCAACTTTAACTGGGTGCCACAGTAAATATTGGAAATTTTTCATATGATAGAAAACAAAATATAAGGAAGTGGCAACTCTGTCTCTCAACTCTCTCATCTCTCTCTCAACGGACATTGTGTCAGCGATGCCAACTTGGTGCTTTTGGCACTATTTTTAGTGCTTTTTGAAGACTAAAAACGCCAATTTTTGAGCGTTAGTGTCAAACTAGCAAAAAGCACTAAGTAGTGCTTTTAAGAAATTTGTGTATTTTTAAAATTACTTTAATAAAAAACTTGGTGTATTTATTTTTTCTGTGTAAATCATACCTTTTTCGTCTGATATATTTCATTAAAGATGTTGATAATATTGCCGAAATAGGGAATAGCTTAGAAATCATTGTTAAATTGCACTCGTTTTTCACGTTAGTGCTTCTTACGCTTTTTAGATCTCAAAATTACGCTTTTTAGTGCTTTTTTTAAATTCTGATGTGCTTTTAGAGCCAAAAAAGTTGGCATCACTGCATTGTGTTATCAAAAAGGGTTGAGTTTAAGAATAAGATAAAATAAAACAACCAAACATAAAAATAAGTTAACAAACAATTAATATAGAGAAAATTAAAAAGGTGTTTGTATTTTGTATTATTTTAATACAATAAACTGTTCAATGATTGGATTATAAATTGTTTATAGGAACAAAAGAAGCCAAGAGATAGAAAGTTATACACACACACATACATACATACATACATACATATGTGTTCTCTTTTATTTTAATGTGTTTTGTGTTGAACTAAAGAGCCAGAGTCGATGCTAATCTAGTTAAAAACAACTTCAGCATGTTTTAACTTTAGAACCGACTTTTTCCATTAAAGTGCAGTTTTTCTCGTCTATGGTAGGTCAAAAGTACATGTTTTAAAAAAGTGCATTTTAAAACTTAAAAAGGTACACTTTTTTGTTAACTATGCTTATGGCCCTATGTTTTTTAATTTTTTTTCCTCTCAATTGCTTCTTTTCCAATAATTATTATTCTGAAAATAGGACAAGCACTATCTTCAACAGTGGTGTATGATTTCATACAATTTTTGGCCATTAAATTTTTATGTAGTAATTTTTCTATATAATATTTACTATTTTCTGAATTACAATTGATGGTTTCTGAATTTAAGTTGATAAATCTAAATAACAATTGACGCTTTCTGAATTAGAACTGGAAAAAGTGTAGTTGGTTCATCTCGAAAAATGCATTATTCTTGTGCAAAAACAAGTGATTCTAATTTTTGCAGGGTTCGGATACGAATTATTTAAGAATATGTGTGTAAACAAGTCCAAGGAAGTTGGCTTAAATCACACACACTATTTTGGTAAATAATTATCCTTATGCTTATCCTTATCCCTACTACACTAGAAAAAACTAAATTTCGTTTTCAGTAACCAAATTCATTGAATCAGTAAATTTTTTGTGGGAATGCGGACCTACAAAGAAATTTGTAGATTCTGATAACAATTTTGTAAAAATTTAACTGAAAATAAAAATTTTATTTTTAGTTAACTTATTATGGCACTAGAGAAAAATTTTAACTGAAACTCAAAATATTTTCAGTCAAATTTATTAATAGGAACAGAAAAACATTTTTGCAGATTTTTTTTTTGTATTATTCAGCAAATTTTTTTTTATAATTTACAAACACATTCACTAAAATTTTTCGCATTATCAGAAAATAAATTAACTGAATCAATAACAGTTCTTAATTTTTTTTTTTTTTAAATTAGTAAAAGTTGTATTTGAGAATCACAATATAGAAACATAATAAGTTTGAAAACCGCAAACAAAAATCGTTAATAAAAATAAAATGTTTTTTATATCTATAAAATAATTTGTAAAAAAAAATTAAAAAAAAATCAGACAAATTTTTTTACAGTATATAAAAATAAATTTAACTGAAAATAACAAATTTAAATATAAAAAAATATATCTAAGAATTTTTTTTTTACAAATCTTACTTTATATAGATAATTTTCATTCTATACAGTTTTTTTTACATAAAATAAAATTGGAACAAATAATTTACTGGAACAGTAAAAAATATTTACTGAAACTAAATTATATTTCAAAACACACGTTTGTCTGAAAAATTTTTTGGGAATAATTTTTTCTGTGTAATATTACTAAATGTGAACGTACGTTTGCTTGTTTGTTTCTTTGCTACGCTTTCAGGTTAAAACCGCTAATCCGATTTCGGAAATTTTTTCATCAGTAAATAGTTGCATTACCAGCGTCAAGTATAGGATATTTTTTATCCGGTTCGGAACCGGTATTTATATTTGGTGCGGATTTTTTACGAAAAACTAATATTAGGGTTGGTTAGGGTAATCTTCGTTTCGGGTTGGATTGTTTTTAACTAGTTTTAAAACCGGTTGCTATTTATATATAAATTCAATCACGTTTCAAGAGTGACTGACGCATGAATTTTTTTTTGCATTACAGAAAACGGTTTTCATTTTTTTTTTTTTTTTTTTTTTTGCATGTATTTATTTATTGTATCTTCATATATGAACTAACAATAAGTATTCAAATCTTAAATCTAGTGTCGGACATAAACTTAGTGATAGTTATAAATAATACATTAGTAGTGATAATCATATTTTCAAGTAGTCCCATCTGGAGTGTTAGGTATAAGAGCCCGTGTGTCCCTTTTTCTTAGGCGGATGTGTCCAGTAAAGCTCAAAATATTACGAGCAAGTGGATTAGGATGTGATTCGAGTTTTGTTAAATATTTGCCTGCGTAGTTTGCAGGTTTTCATTTAACTGACATTAGTTTAAATAGTTTATGTAAAATAAATAACATTAAATAAATTTAATTTTTATCATTAAATTATTTTTTTTATCCCATTCAATATTTATTTAAAAAACAAATCATAAACTAGTTACTTTAAGCACACCCTGTACTTTTCGTTGTCACGGAACTTAATTTTTTTCTAATTAAAACTAAGAAATCTTCTTGACATACTGTTAATAGAACACTCAACACAATAGCTTTCTTTATAGTGCGCAGTGGGGCAAAAAATCTGTCG
The DNA here is from genome assembly GCA_949987645.1 of Tachina grossa. Classification (NCBI taxonomy): domain Eukaryota; kingdom Metazoa; phylum Arthropoda; class Insecta; order Diptera; family Tachinidae; genus Tachina; species Tachina grossa. The sequence continues at coordinate 33,361,570 of OX465276.1, read as the reverse complement.
TCTTAAATCACAAAAGCTAAAAAAATGTTTTTATTCCAATATGGTACAGTTTCTACAAAATACAACCATAAAGCTGAAAAAAATACATTTTCCGGAACATAAGTTCTGGGAAAAGATTCAACCCTTACACTCATGTGAACTACTGAAGCTCATCTGTGCTTTTTTCTTTTCTTTTTTTTTTTTTTTTTTTTTTTTTTGCATAAACAAATGCACAATAAAGTCAACGCAAATAAGGAAACACAACAGCCAAGAGTTGAAAATAGTTTCCTTTTTGTATGCTTTTAAATGAAAATAATAATAAAAAAAAATAATTAAAAATAAACAGAAAAGAAAGTTGCATAATGCAACGAACAAAGAAAAGAATATACGTAATATAAATTCCTGAGACTTGGGAAAATTAGAAGGGTAATTAGTAAAACAACTACTGACAATTACCAGAAGACAGACTTGCTACAAAAATATATATACTTAAAAACATATTTCTATATTAAAACGTCTATTATATGTATTTGCTAATAAAATAATAATGAAAAATAATACTTTTTTGCAAAAAGGAAAAAATAGTAGAAGTAATGGAAATAAATCAAAATGAGATATTTATATAAATGAAATTACATTATTTCACTTTAATCTTTACAACAAATTGCAATTTTTATTTTTATGTTATATTTATATAAAAATCATTCACTTAATTTCAAGGTAATACTTTTTAAATAAATCTCAGCAGCCATTAAAAAAAAGCTTCTGTTACAACTTAACCCACTTGCTACCTGCACACAAATTTTTTTATTGCTCAATTTTTTATTGGCTTTTTATACATTATCTTTATGGCAGCGTAGTCAATTTAAATATTTTTTTAAATTAACTTGGTCAAACATTTCATTTTTTATTTTCTACCTTTTCTAAATCGTAAAGTATGTGTACTTATGTTGACTTAATAACATTTACTTTTATGACCTTTTTCCAACACGGCTTACATGGAAATTTAAATTTTATGACTTTCATAACATTTACAAAACTGTTGGGACTTACATTTAAGTCTAAATAAAATTTAGATTTTATTTTGATTTATAAAAAAAAGGAAAATTAAAATTTTTTTATGAAAATTTTAAAATATTTTTATTGTGGCAGAAAAAGGTGCATTTGACATTTTATGGGCGAGACAAAATGATATTTAAGTTTTAAAATAAAAACTTATTTAGCTGAATTTTATAGATACATACCTGTATTTTTGTTTTATTACAGCAACTGGGCTGGGCGTGTGTTTTGGTTCCCTGTATAAAGTGCAAATCAAGGTGAGTTACAAACGAAGGAAACTGTAACGACAAAGACAAACTCATCATGAAAAGTTTTTTTTTTATAAATTAATAAAAACTTATTTAAATATTTTATTATATGTAACACAAGTCATTATAAACACGAATCATGTTTAAACATTGAATTATATAGTTACCATCGACTCAAATAAATATTTCATACATTTCTCTCCATTTTATGTGTTTTTTTTTAAATAAAATCTGAAAGCTCTTAAAAAATCAACCTATATATAAGCACTTGAAATTTGCAAAGTTAGTATATTTTTATGCAGGCTACACCAATTAAAACTAAAATTAAAAAAAAATAATTAAAAGATATTCTACTAGTTAATGTAATTTTTAATATATAATTTTGAGAACTTGCTGTATCTTGGAAACCGTATGAGGTAACACAAACACTTAAAATTTTCATCAACGCTGAAGCTAAAAAATTACAAAATTATAAAAATCGCCAAAGCAAAAAAAGCGCCTAAGCCAAAATGCCGCTGGAGTTAAAATAAATCGCCAAAAACAGAAAAAATTTACAAAAAAAAATCACAGAGAGACGAAAAAACCTCAAAAAGAAAAAAAGAGCCAAAACAAAAAAAAAAAAAGCCAAAACAAGAAAAATCGTCAAATCTTTAAAAAAAAAATCGCCAACACCAAAAAAAAGTTTATCAAATACTCAAATTTGTTTTATGTAAAAAAACTGCCAAAACGGTAAAAGAAACAAAACTAAGAAAAAGCGCCAAAACTAAACAAATCAGCAAACACCAAAAAAAGATTAGCGGATACCTAATTTTTGTTTATGTCAAACGGAAAATCGCCAAAACGGAAAAAATAGCCAGAACTAAAAAAATCGCTTAAACTGAACTTAATCTCCAAAAACCAACAAACCGCTAAATTGAAAAAAAGCCAAAACTAAAAATCGCCAAAACTAAGAAAAAGCGCCAAAACTAAAGAAATTGGCCAAAACTAAAAAAAGTTTACCTGGTACTTAATTCTTTTTTTGATGCCAAAAAAATCGGCAAACGATAAAATCTCCAAAACCGCAAAAAATAACTAAAATGAAAAAAGAGACAGAACTAAGAAAATGCGCCAAAACAAAAAAAATCGGCAACCACCAAAAAAAGATTACCGGATACTTAATTTTTTTATGTCAAAAAAAATATCCAAAACAAAAAAAATAGCCAGAACTAAAAAATATCGCTTAATCTATACTTAGTCTCCAAAAACCAAAAACCGCAATATTGAAAAAAAAACGCCAAAACTAAAAAGAACGCCAAAACTAAAAATCGTCAAAACTAAAAAAATTGGTAAAAACTAAAAAAAAATCTCCAAAACCGAAAAAATCGCCAAAAGAAAATAAAAGAAAAAACTAAGAAAAGGCGCCAAAAAAATAATACGCCAGACACAAAAAAAAAAAAGTTTACCGGATACTTAAATTTTTTTAATACAAAAAAAATTGTCAAAACGAAAATGAAGCGCCAAAACTAAAAAAACGCTTAAACTAAACTTAATCGCCAAAAATCGAAAAGCCGCAAAAACAAACAAAAAACGCTGAAACTAAATTGAGTATGAAGTGCTTAAATTATGTATAAAATTTTAAATCAAGTACAAAGTTCTTGAAGTGAGTAAAAAAAAATTATTTAAAGTACTTTATACACATTTAAAAAGAAAAAGAAAAAACCTTTTTACCAAAATATTTCAAGTTCATTAGTATGCTTATGATAGAAATTCAATAAAATTAAAAAAATTAATTTAAAAATCGGTACATTAAAATAAAAATAATTTAATATTTGTAATTTTTAACGGATATTTGTTTTATTTAAGTGTGAATAAGTGCGGTTTATTCTTAATACTCGTGTGCAAAAGTGTGGTTTTAAAAATATAATGGTAAACAAAATAAAACTATAATGTTCAATGATAATTAATTTAATAAGACTATAATATCAATATTAACTAAAAAAAAATAAAAAGTGAAATCAATTGACGACTCTTAACTGTTCCAGCTTCTTAGGGGCTTAAATGCAAAGCTGTTTCTGAATATCTAAAGAGTAAGTAATAAATATTTGGTTTTTTTTATCGAATGTGCGTGTTGTTTTTTACAATTTCCGTTTCAATGTATACATATAAGTACATATGTATGTACATATGTATATTTTAATCTGTAGTTTTTTTTTAGTTACACCATCAAATTATAGATAAAAAATAAAGATACATACATATTAAGTAAATAACAAAAATTGAAAATTTTAAAAACCCCCGACTTTTTTCAGAAAAGATATTATATCTTCTAAGCGGCTTGACCGATTTTTTTCAAACATAGCTAAGAACCCTCTCGATCAAGTCATCTTTCAAACAGAAAAAACTAAATGAAACTCGGCCCAGCCGTTTGGCCTGTACGTGGACACAGACAGACACACAGATGTACAGATACACAGACACACGCTACAAACTTATAACACCCCTTTTTTTAGTCGGGGGTTAAAAATAGTAATAGGTACGAAAACTTTCTGCATATGCATGTCTCATGAGTTCTCATTGAAGAATTATTTTCTTATGCTCAACTCGCTGTAAGACCGAACTCAAAAATATGTTATCGCTCTAGGTGTCCAAGAACCCCTAGCTTCTTAATGACATAGTTTCGCTTAGAGCACTGATGGGGTTGCACTTTTGGAGCGATGACGATTATAAATCTAATCAGCTTAGAAACGTGGGCTATAGTTGAGAGCAAAACAGATAATTCATTCATTGATGACAAAGAGGCAGTATTGTGCAGGTCAAGTGCCTATTATTATTTAGTAAAAAAAACATTCAAAAAACTGATATACAAATCTAAAATCTATAATTTTTTTCTTCCATAGAACAGACATCTTGGACTCATTTAGCATTCTTCCATCATAATTTTCTGCCAACACTGTTAGAGATACATGTAATAGAGCGACGTAAAGGAAACAAGACCCGCTTTTGGTCTTTTGCATTAAATTTAATTGTTACTACCATAGAAATTCTTATCAATAATTAAAACAAATAACAAAATATTAATATGGACAATAAAAAGTTAATAAAAAATGATATTAAATCTTTTTATTCAAAAAATCAAGTTAGGATTTCTTAAAAGTACGGATTTGGGATTAAATGAACCCCATTTTTAGATTAATTCAATCCCAGATTTTCTTAAATCAATTTCGTTTTGGGAGTATTTCAAGTATGGATTCCAATTAAATCAAGTTAGAAATTCTTGAATCAAGCGTATTTTGAAATTAATTCAATCTGAGGTTAACTGAAATCAATCTGGTTTTGGAATTATTTCAAGTACGGAATCAGGATTAAATATGGATAAAATTAACTATTTAGCACTTGAATAGTCCGTACTTAAATTAATCCTTTTGTACTTGATTTAAATAAATCCGTAATTACCGTACTTATAACACCGCTTTTAATTGATTTTTATTTTGAGTGTAATTAAGAAAAAGCTCCAAAACTATAACAAATCGTCAAAAACTTAAAAGAGGTTTACCATGACAAGATATTTGATTACATGGGCTAAAGCTCGTATAGTATTACATATACAGTGTCCGTACGGAACCAATCTGGTGCGAGTCAATGTCACACTTTACTGAATTTATTATATTTTTTGCTTCAATTTCAAATCAGATTGCTAATAAAAATGTATTTGAGAGCAAATATCTCTGCGGCCACAAGCGATAATAGCGTAAGTCGAAAAAAATAGTTTCAAGAAACACCACTTTAAACAAATGAGTGGTTTTTTTTTCGAAAAAAAAACAAGATAGCCAAATTTAAATCATTTTGTCGTTAAGTAAAGATTACTGTTTTAACAAATGCGCTCAACATTTTATGGAAACTTAGTTTTCAATAACAAATTTTTTAATCTAATTTTATGATTTTCTTTTTTAATTAAACTACTTTTCCAAGCTTTAGGTCTTTTTGTATTGTTATGTTTTAGTTCCATATTTCGTTTACCTTCAGTTATCTTCTTCAGAATATTTCTTATCAAAAAACAAAACAATATCCTAAAGAGGTTAACGACACATCAAACAAAAAAAATTTAAATACATATAAACAGACCTTAAGCTTGGTTGAATTATAGTTTTTAGTATCATTTAGCGCTTATTGCAAATTTTATTGGCCTTTGTTTTAACACTTAGAGCAATATTACTGAATAAGTAAAATAATAATTTGGGATTATTATTTGGTTAACAAATGTGAAGCTGAGATCAAAATTGTTTTGTTTATATCTTTACAGTAAACTTCGTTAGAGACATTTGTTTGTAAAATTTTCTGACATATAAAATTCGATTTTATCTTAAGTTTACTTATGCTGTTATAGCTTTCAAGCACTGTTTTGTTGGTAATAGTTTCCAGTTCAGCAAGCAAATTTTCAAAAACTATTATCTTTACAACTACCAAACTAGAACAGGAACATTTATTACTTTATATGCACAGCTTAGCATGAAGTTTTTATTTCAAAACTATTTATCAAAATCCACTAAAAATAAAACGATAAAGATTTGTAACACACAGTGCATGACTATCTACACAAAAAAAAACGTTAAACAAACATTTGTTATAAATAATGCAGAATTGTTTTTTATTTGCGCTGTTGACGGTTAAAAAGCTAAAAAAAAAATGTATATGACAAGTGGAAAAAAGGGAGATTTGAAGTACAGCATTATTTGCATATTTCAAGTGCCGAATGGATTTTGTTGCTGCAAAAATATATGTAAGTTTAATAAGAACTTGGAGGAGAGTAAGCAAACAGTGATGAGCAACAAATAATTTGGAACGAAGACTGTATTTTAGTATTTTATTTATAAAGCGAATCCTGTATTTTAAACAGAAATTTAGTGACATTTTTTTTAAAGTGATGACAATCCAAGAGAAAAATAAACATTTGACACACCCAGAAAAAAGATTAGTTGGAAATCGGTTAGTCCAATAAAATATCATTTGCATTAACTATATTTCAGTTCACGCTATCAATTTTCTGTTAATCCAAAAAACAATCCATGTTCATTGCCATAAGGGCATAATTGTAACAAAGATATGATTGCGACAGTACTTAAATTGATTGCATCAACCGAGCGTATGCTTTTGTCATGACTAATTAACTGATTGGTTAACCCAACCGAATAAAATATTACGAATTGAATTTTACTACCAACTTTTGGTATTAGCAACTAAAAAATTTTCGTTCGTTCGGGCCAAAAGAAACCAAGGGGTGTAAAAGTTTAATAACTTTTTTGTTTATTAACTTTTTTTTATTTTTTCTTTCAGATTATATAATATACAAAATGGAAATTTTTTTACACTAAGTATGAAAAATGATGTCTCTTAAATGACCACCGTTTTCAGCTTCGCCCTGATGGGCTCTTTTTAGAGCATTTTTCATAACATCTTTCAAAACTTGTGGCTGTAGCGTTCGAATTTCTGCAACAATGTTTGCCTTGAGTTCAAGGATTGTCTCAAGCTTGTTCACATACACTCGCTCCTTCAAAAAACCCCAAAGAAAATAGTCGGGTGCTGTCAAATCTGGCGATCGCGCCATTTACGGTTACAGCACTTCCATCTTCATTCTCGAAGAAGTAGGGCCCAATGACATTTTCAGATGTGATCCCACACCATACTGTACACCTGATGGGGTGCAATTGGCGTTGATGAATGGCTCTTGGATTTTGAGAACCCCAGAACCTAAAGTTCTGCTTATTAACAAAGCCATTCAAATGAAAATGAGCTTCATCACTCATAATCAAATTTTCAATAAAGTTGATTTCATTTATTCATTTCTTATTTTCCGATTTTTATTTATTATTTTCATTCATTATAAATTCTCCAAGTGTTGTCTATATAATCTGAAAGAAAAAGTAAAAAAAAAATTAATAAACAAAAAAGTTATTAAACTTTTACACCCCTTGGTTTCTTTTGGCCCACCCTGTATATTCAAATTAAAATAAAAACTTTTAATCAGTTGCTGCAACTAACTACAGGTTGAGTTTACTATCATAGCTTATAGCAGCAAATTAAAAAATTAACTTTTGTGACTGTCAAAGATATTATGATTTTTGAGTTCTCAAATAGTTTTTGAAAGTCTGTGCATAAGATAACAGGTTTGTGGCTTTTCAAAATGTGTGGTGGAAGAAATGTATATATAAAAATGTATATAATGTATATAATAAATTTATTAAATTGTTTATTTTTATTTCAGCAAGGAAGGCCAATTTTTCTTTTGAAGGTACCAATTATAATATTGTTTTAATTATATTAACCAAATTTTCGGTAGCAAGAATAACATTTATTTCAAATTCCATAGCCCCAATTCATACGATGATTTAAAAATCTTGTTTTATTTTTTATTCTCTTTAAAAGTTGCTTCCAAAAACATTTTACATTCATACGATGATTTTTTCATGTTTCTAGTTTTTATTTTTTTTTCTTCCAAAAATTGTATCAGTGTTGCCAGTAGATTTTTAAAAAATCTGTTCTGTTCTTTCCCTACATGTTAAAAAATTTACTCCATACGAAAGTCTACAAATTTTAGCAACTTAATTTAAAGAAAGATAAATTAAAAACATTTAAGGCCTTAATGATCAAAGAGAATTGCGGCATAAACACATTTTTCATACAAATTGACACAAAAAGTAGCGCCAGAAAGCAGTCGAGAGATAAAATGTGTTTTATTTTGACAGCGTTTTTTCTTATCCTCTCACATATAAATAAATATTCTCTCAGCAACGCTGTGACACCAAAATAGTTATATAAAAGTCTATGTAATTCCGAGCAGAAACAAATTTTGAAACGGTTTATTAGCAAAAATATAGTTTTAATATAGTTATTTTCACATTTATGCACAAAAAATGCAATACGAGAATAAAGAAGTAAAATGTGCACTTGTCGACCAGGGATTCAAGGTAAAAAATGTTACCAACATATTTAATAGAGAAAAGGTCCCCCAACCCCTATTTCGGGTTGAACTGGAGCCGAACGACATACAATTGAAAAAAAATGAAGCCCATCCAGTTTATAACGTAAAGTATCTCTTACATCGAAAAATCACAGTTGAAGAGCCACGTAAGCGTTCAGGTCCCGTACAGTGCCATAATTGCCAAGAATATGGCCATACGAAAACTTACTGCAAGTTACCTACAGTGTGTGTTATCTGCGGTGAATTGCATGGTACTGCTAGCTGCACTAAGCCAAAAGATCAAGCAGAAAAAAAATGTAGTAATTGTGGAGGTAATCACACAGCTAACTATAGAGGGTGCCCTGTATTTTCTTTCGTTAAACAGGCTATGGGTCAAAAACCCAAGTTAACTCCAGCTCTACAAGTAAACGCGAACTCCGACACTTTTGCTCAAATCAGCCAACCAGTTACTTCACGTGTATCGTATGCTGATGCTGCTAAGACTAGTTCAATTCCCACGCAAAATGTTCCACCGCCAAATAATTCAACGAATTCAAACTCAAGCTTTAACTTTAGTCGCCTTGAAGCTACTATTGAGAATCTGGTGCTAACTATAAACAACTTTACTACAAATATGACAAGCATGATGCAAGAAATGCTGCGAATGCAGAATACACTGCTTCAAGCATTAGTTAATAAACCATGAACACGTTAAAAATATGTTTCTGGAACGCAAACGGCATTCGCCAACATAAAAATGAACTTGAGCACTTCCTCATGGAAAAAAATATTGATATAATGTTAGTTTCTGAGACCCATTTGACCTCAAGAAGCTTATTTAAAATAAATGGTTACACTTTATATGATACAAAGGACCCGAGAGAGAGAGAGCATGTGGTGGATCAGCAATTCTGATTAAGTCAAGACTCAAGCACTATGTCCTTGACAACGTTAGTGAAGAATATTTGCAAGCAACGAATATTTTCGTAGAAAATTTTTGTGCGAATTTCGTGATATCATCAATTTACTCACCTCCCAGATTTTCAGTTACCGAAGATCAGTACGAGAAGTTCTACAAATCGCTTGGATCTTGTTTCGTGGCAGCTGGTGACTACAATGCAAAACATACGTACTGGGGATCGCGTCTTGTTACACCTAGAGGTCGAGCCTTGTTCAATACAATTTCAAAAATGGGCTTAGATGTCATTTCGAGTGGGGAGCCTACTTACTGGCCTACTGACGTAAGAAAAATTCCAGATGTTATAGATTTTGCCGTCACTAAAAATATTCATAGGGACTTAATTCATGTAGAGGCCTCTCTAGATCTGTCCTCCGATCACTCTCCAACAATAGTTACAATTTTCAACCCACTAAGGAGTGATTTAACTAACTCATATGTGAAGATGATTAATGGAATCAACTGGCTGGCATTCAAAAAATATCTTAGTAGTCACTGCGTAGAAAACATTCAGCTTAGATCATGCGATGATATTGAATTTAACATTGCCAATCTTAACGAAAATATTAAACAGGCTGCTGAACACGCCACTACCTCCTATCCGCAGACCGGCTTTAACAGAATTTATTCTACGGAAATTGAACGTCTTGTATGTGAAAAAAGGAGAGCTAGAAGAGAATGGCAACAACACAGATCACCCCTAAATAAAATCAGACTTAAAGAATGTACTAAACGACTCAAAGAGCTGCTATCGTCGGAAAAAACTGCACTACTGGAAAAGTATTTAGAAGGTCTTGATGTAACGTCCGCATCTAATTACTCTTTATGGCGCGCTACTAGAAATCTTAAACGACCCGTTGATATTAAATCACCATTGCGTACTGCGACCGGAGGCTGGGCAAGAAGTGATAGTGAGAAAGGTAACTTATTTTCTGAGCATTTAAAATCTGTATTCACTCCCAATTCATGTACGGGTGCTGCTGATTTACCGTGTGTAGTTTCTCTACCCCCTCGTCCCTTAAGGTTTAAGATGCGTGAAGTACAAAAAGTAATTGCTGAACTCAACCCGAAGAAAGCTCCAGGTATTGATGGAATTAGTAACAAAATGCTCATGAACTTGCCTCATATTGCAATAAGAATCCTGCTATTTACTTTTAATGCTATTTTAAGAATGCAGTATTTTCCACATAACTGGAAACTGGCCAAGATCAAAATGATTCCAAAGGCGGGCAAAGATCTTACCAAGACTGAGTCATATAGGCCTATAAGCTTACTATCTACAATCTCAAAGCTTTTCGAAAAGCTGCTCATGACTAAATTGTCCAAAATTTTAACTGATAATGGGTGCATTCCAGACCATCAATTTGGCTTTAGAAGTCAGCACAGCACGATTGAACAAACGCATAGATTGGTCCAAGTTGTAAGAAGAACATTTGAAGAAAAGAAGTATTGTTCTGCTCTCTTTATTGATGTTTCTCAGGCGTTTGATAAAGTATGGCACGAAGGCCTAGTTTTAAAATTGAAGACATATCTGCCAATAAACATTCAAAAGCTTTTGGAAAGTTATATTATTGATAGGAAGTTCACTGTTGTGGAAGGAGAGTTCACGAGTGTGCCCGAAACTATATCTTCTGGTGTGCCCCAAGGTAGTATTCTGGGTCCTGTCTTGTATTTAATATATACTTGTGATATGCCTGTGAGCAATAATATCCATATTTCTACTTTTGCCGATGATACAGCCTGTATGAGTGTGCACGAAAACCCTTATGAGGCATCCCGCAATCTCCAGGAACATATCACCCAGCTGGAAATATGGCTGAACTTATGGAGAATTAAAGTCAATGAACAAAAGTGTGTCCATATAACGTTCACCCTAAGAAGAGATACTTGCTCCCCCATTCGAATCAACAATCAAAATATTCCTCAACATTCCCAAGTGAAATACCTTGGTATACACCTCGATCGAAGACTTACATGGAAACATCATATTGACTCTAAGTTAACTCAGATGAAACTTAAGTTAACTCAAATATATTGGTTGATTGGCAGAAACTCAACACTCAGCCTAGACTGCAAGCTTTTATTATACAAGTCGCTTTTGAAGCCAATGTGGCGCTACGGAATTCAGTTATGGGGCACTGCTTCAGCTTCCAATGTCGAGAGAATCCAACGAAGACAAAACAAAATTTTACGGTTAATAACATCGGCTCCATGGTACATCCAAAATTCTATTATACATCGAGATTTAAATATGCCACTAGTGACTGAAGAAATTGAAAAATACACATGCAAATATTTAACAAAACTCGAATCACATCCTAATCCGCTTGCTCGTAATATTTTGAACTTTACTGGACACGTCCGCTTAAAAAAGAGGGACACACGGGCTCTTATACCTAACACTCCAGATGGGACTACTTGAAAATACTTTCCCCCCTTTTTTTTTGATTATCACTACTAATGTATTATTTATAACTATCACTAAGTTTATGTCCGACACTGGTCGGGCCTAATAATTTTTTTTATAGATTTAAGATTTGAATACTTATTGTTAGTTCATATATGAAGATACAATAAATTAATACATGCATTAAAAAAAAAAAAAAAAAGAGAATAAAAAATACCAACATTTTGTCAAAAATAAAATATTTTCCGATATTCCCTATACTCATATATTAGTGACAAAAATACCTACAGGTAACACTGTTTTGTATTAGAAAAAGCTCTTGTCGCATTCAATGAAAAAATAAAATAAAGCAACATAAAAAAATGAAAATATATGTTAAGAAAATTTAAAAAAAAACTCGTAGAACGGAAAATGTGACTTTTTTTCTACCCCTTTTGCTTTTCTATTACCTTCGCCTACAATCTCTAAAAATCTTGTTTCAAAAAATCATTGAAAAATCAACGTGTGAATTACGTGATACTGTCAACCAATTTTTTCTGTTGCTGCAACTATTGGGTTGAGGGTTATAATTAAAATATAGTGGTACCACAAGAAAATTTCAGTCGCTATAGCAGAATTCTATGATAGTTGCTGCAACCGCCAAAATTCAATTGGCAACAAATTCGGTTGTCACAACGAATCTGTTTTCTCTGTGCAGCAACAACAAGTTTATAGAATCACATAACACTGTTCAAAACGATTATTAAAAATAGCAAAAGGAGACAAAAGGCGTGATTACAGAAGGCGTGTAAAGCAGTTGACGCAAATTTAGGGTTAAGAAGTAAATTGGCTTAAAACTCAGTTTTTTTAATTATTCATTTTTATTGATGGAAATGTGGGAATTAATAATAGAATATGATCCCGGGCAAATGTCCATCTCTAGCACGTTAGCAGACGTCCAGTTTTTTCACAAAATTTTTAATCACATTTTGCAGCAAAACTTCGGTTATATCGTTAATGCAGCACCGAATATCATCTTTCAGTATGTCAGTTGTGTCTGGTTTGTTCACGTAAGCCTTAAAATTCACAAATGTCACAATTAAAATTTTTTGTTCAAGAATGTAGGCTTCCATGGTTAAAATTTCCGAAATTTTTAATAAATAAATTTTAAAGGATAATAGCTAATTTTTTGATATTCCATCATTTGACAGTAAATTTGCTTCCTAACCTCAAATTTGCCCACCCTTTATGAGAGATGCATTTATAGAAATATGAGTTAGCAAATTTATATATTAAGATAATGATATACATATGTGTACCACATTATTTACTTTGATACGCTCCAAAAAAAATCCGATTTTCAAAAACGTCTTTGAGAATAAAATGTAAATTTTACGAAGGCCGAACTTTTTCCATAAAAATCTAAGCTGGCAACATTGAAAAAGGGTCATATGGATTCATTCAAACACACACACAAACAATCCCATTTGCAAGACAAACCGTAAATTTATAAAAATAAATTCTGTAAAGTGCGACTCTGACTCGCGCACGAAGGGTTCCGTACCAACACTAGATATGTAATTTAATACAAACTTCAGCCTATATAATTTGGCGATTTTTTTCATTTTGGCGATTTTTTCATTTTGGCGTTTTTTTTTATTTGGGCGATTTTTTTAGTTTTGTCGCCTTTTTCGCGTTTTGGCGATTTTTTTCGGTTTTTGGCGTTTTTTTAATTTGGCGATTTTTTTCATTTTGGCGACTTTTATTCATTTTGGCGATTTTTTTTTCATATATATAAGCAATTATTTTGGTTTTGGCGCCTTTTTAGCGTTTTAGCGATTTTTTTCGATTTTTTGAGTTTTTTTTTATTTTGGAGATTTTTTTTTTGGACGATTTTTTCGAATTTGGCGATTTATTTTAGTGTTAGACTTTTTTTTTAATTTTGGCGATTTTTTTGGTTTTGGCGATTTTTTTTAGTTTTTGGCGATTTTTTTTTTTTTGTTTTGACGATTTTATTATTTTCGGATTTTTTAATTTTACCGTTTTTGAAAATTTCAAGTGTTTGCCACTTACGGTTTCCAACATATAGCAAATTGTCAAAATTACATAGTCAAAATTGCATTAACTGATGGACCACCCTTTAATTTAAATTTTTTTTAAATTTTAGTGTTAATTGTTGTAGTCTGTATAAAAATACACTAATTTTAAAAATTTCAAGTTCCAATATACATATGTTCATACAATTGTATGTATATTACATGGGATTTTAACATTTTTCGTTGCTCGTTTTGGAACACCCTTTAATTTTTAATTCTCATGTATTTGTTGTTGTAGCGGCCAAGGTTCTACATACCCTGTCCAAATTTCAGGTCCGTAGCTCTTACGGTTCCTGAGAAAATACCGTGTGACGGACAGACGGACAGACGGACAGACGGACAGCGTAGCGAAAACAATAGGGTTCCTTTTCACCTTTGGTGTACGGAACCCTAAAAATGAAATTTTAAGTTAAAAATAAATTTTTTTTGGAGTTTCTATTTGGAATAATGGAATAAAATTTTTTTATGAGTTCTATAAGTCGAATAATCGAATTAAAATTTTTCATAAGTTCAATAAGTCGAATAATCGAATAAAGTTGTTGTATGAGCTATTCCCAAAAAAAAAAAAAAAATTAATACATATGTGTGTATATTTATTGATAGAAATATGAAATATGTATAAATCCTTGATGCTATGAATATATTGAAAAATGAAAAAACTAGATAAAATTTGAGGAGACAAATTCTTATGTATTTTATATTTATTATGCATTTAATGTTAAGCCACAAATTTTATATTCCCAACAACTACAATTTCCTTGCCACAAACTTTATGATTATGATGACAAGGAAACATAAATATTTTTCGCTCTCTAACTTCCTACAACTTTCAATAAAGTTTATTATGTGCTTGAATCCCAGAAGAGTTTGAACATAAATTATTTTCTATTACCGAAAAAAAATTTATGAATTGAACAATTGGAATAATCTAGTAAAATTCTGTCATAATTTATTGTGTGGAGTCTGAAGTCAATTGTTTTGCTTCCGGCAGTATTTCTAGCTATAAGTAAGCTTCTTAAAAGCTATCTACAGTTGTCTGACACTGTACTAGTAGATATTCGTTAGATTTGATTTGTACCCTTTTTAATTTAAATTTTATACACATATGTATCTATACACATATGAATCTCCTAGCAATCATAGAAGCACAGCTCAACACACACATATAGAATTATATATTTTTATAGTTGTATCTCGACTAAATATTTAATCCTCTTTCAATTTGTATGCGACAAATATTAAATAAATCCTCCCTAAAGCAGGTCAAATATATTTCTTAAGTATTAAGTCCTTAAATATTTATGTTGTGAGATTTACTTTAATTTTAATCAGTGATGCCAACTTTTTTAGCTCTAAAAGAACATTAAAATTTAAAAAAAGCACAAAAAGCGTAATTTTGAAATCTAAAAAGCGTAAAAAGCACTAACGTCAAAAACGAGTGAAGATCCAAACGAGCGAAGTTTAATAATGTTTAATATTTTCGAAGCTATTCTTTGTTGAATGAAATATATCAGACGAAAAAGATTTCTTTACACTCCAAAAATAAATACACCAAGTTTTAATTAAAGTAATTTTAAGAAATACACATATCTCTCAAAAGCACTACTTAGTGCTTTTTCTTAGTTTGGCACTAGCGCTCAAAATTTGGCGTTTTGAGTCTTCAAAAAGCACTAAAAATAATGCCAAAAGCACCAAGTTGGCATCGCTGATTTTAATGCAATATCAAAAAAAAAAAAAAAATTAATACATATGTGTGTATATTTATTGATAGAAATATGAAATATGTATAAATCCTTGATGCTATGAATATATTGAAAAATGAAAAAACTAGATAAAATTTGAGGAGACAAATTCTTATGTATTTTATATTTATTATGCATTTAATGTTAAGCCACAAATTTTATATTCCCAACAACTACAATTTCCTTGCCACAAACTTTATGATTATGATGACAAGGAAACATAAATATTTTTCGCTCTCTAACTTCCTACAACTTTCAATAAAGTTTATTATGTGCTTGAATCCCAGAAGAGTTTGAACATAAATTATTTTCTATTACCTCTTAACACTTGCTCTGTTTCGCCCTTAATATTGCACAGTTTTCTTGTATTTTTTTTCTTCTTTTCCTCTTTTGCTTTATTTAAGAGCAAACAAAAAATCAAATGCTTGATTTAGTTGATTGAAATAATATTATCAGGCAAAACCAGCAGCAATAAATTAAAGAATACTTTAAGTCTTGTTTTTCACCAAATTTTGCACGATTATGAGAATGATGAATGCGGCTAAATGATGCTAAAATAAATACATAAAGGCTGAATCAATAAAGGACTTGCTTTGGCTGACCAGGAGAGAAAAAATATGAAATAATAAATATAGGAGATTGATTGTTGTAATATAAGGAAACTAGCCAAATCAGACAATGGAGGTAATCAGTCTTAAATATTGGCATTTAATGTCATTACAAAACTTGAAGGTTTACACACACAAAAGTATTATGACATGGCAGATTTAGGCTTTTAGTTTCTAATTTTTTGCACACCAGGCAAAAATTATAAGCCAGCTGGGACTGATTTTGCACAAAAGAAAATTATCATCAAACTAATTTTCAATTACTGCCATTGCTCGATACTGTACCTTAATTGAATTCATTTAATTTAATTCATTCAATTATTTTCTTAGAATTTTTTTTTCAATTATCTTTTTGATTGAATTTGAAATGACATTCAATTAAACTAATAATTGTTTAATAACTATTTCTTTAGAACAACTATATTGCTATTTTTCTTAAACAAAATAACTGGATTTAATTTATTGAATTTTATTTATTACCTTCAACATTCGTTTTCTTGATGAGAAAAAACCTGAAAAAATTTTTTTCAATAACTTTTTGATTTAATTTTACCCCCATATTCGTAAAATTTAAAATGAGTTTGAAACATATTTTATTTAAAATTTTTCATTGAGATTTTTTAAACGGATTTCAAATACGTTTTATTTTTTCATGAACATGTGCCTTATTGATTTAATAATTATTTAATTATAAGGCAATAAGTTGTTTGTTTTTCTTTTAAAATGTGTTATTTTTCTCTTGGAGGTTTTACTAAAAATAATAGGTCGGTAAGCCTTTTCACTAACTAGGATTGGGAATTCTTGAATAATTTTTGAAAGTCTGTACATAAGATAAAAGGATTTTTACTTTTCAAAATGTGTGGTTGAAGTCTACTGATGAACTTTTTAAAGCAACAATGAAGTGCATATAGACAATGATTAACCACCAGCAAATATATTTCACACTCTTAACTAAACGAATAAAACGGCTCAGCTAATTCAATACAATTTTTAAATTCTTCTGGGAAATATTTTTTTTTGTTATTATTATATGTATTATTTAATTAATTTATTAACTTAAACCTTTTAATTAAAATCAAAATTGCTTTTGTTTTTTCTTTTAATCAAACATAGAAAATCATTTAATTGAAACAAGTTACGCCCTTAAAATTTCTGAACTCAGTGAGACACAATTATATCATGTTTTTATTGATTCGCGCAATTTGATCATTAATGATTAAACAGAATAAATCCGTAACTTCAGGGAAAATCACTGGCAAATTAACAAAGCCCAGAATAAATTCTATGGCAGTAACTTCAAATGCTCTCTAATTTTTATTTTATTATTATTTTTCTTTGTAGTTTTGAATACAAAATGTATGAAATTTATTGAAAGTATTTTAGCATTGTTGAGAGAATATTTATTTATATGTGAGAGCATAAGAAAAAACGCTGTCAAAATAAAATAGATTCTATCTCTCGACTGCTTTCTGACGCTACCTTTTGTGTCAATTCGTACAGAAAATATGTTTATGCCGCAATTCTGTTTGATCATTTACGACCAATTTTCCATTTTTTTTTTGTATATGATTTCTTGTTGCTAGTATCAAAACAATACAAAACAAAAATAATTAAAAGTTGAAATGATTTTTTCCTCTCTGTTTATATAATTTTTAATATGGCTTTTGTGGTTCCATAAACCAAAAGTGAAAAGGGACCCTATTATTTTCGCTACGATGTTCGTCTATCTGCCTGTCTATCTGCCACAGGCAGTTTTCTCGGAAACTGTAAGAGCTACAGATCTAAAATTTTCACAGAATATGTAAACCTTTTGTTGCAACAACAACAAGTATATGACAGGTTAAACTTAAAGGGCATTCTAAAGCAGAATTTTCAGATACGCTAATACTAAAAATCTCAAAATAAAAATATTCCGAAACAAAAAATCGCCAAAGTGAAAAAGTGCTTAAATAAAAAAATTTACATAAAATTAAATAAATCGTCAAAATTCAACCAAATAATCATCAAAAGTAGAAAGTTCGAAGAACTAAAAAAATCAATGAAATCCTACAAAATCGCCAAAATAAATCAAGTCTCTAAAACGAGAAAGCCACCAAAAAATTTTCAAAAATAAAAAAGTCGTCAAAACAAAAAAAAAACGCTGAAACTAAAAAAAATTCAAAATAATTGTTTTTAAATGTCTCAATCAGTTAAGATATTCGATTAAATAGGCTAAAGTTGGTATAGTATTACATATGTAGTGTCTGTAAGAAATCCTTCCTATGCGAGTCGAAGTCACACTTCCTGAATTTATCTTAATTAAATATAAAAAAAATCCTTTAACTGAAAAAGTTCAATTTGAAATCCTCAATTCTGATGATTGGTACGTGTAGCATCGTTCTGTAAATAGCAGCGGAATTAAAAAAAAATTATTGTTTCAACCAAATTTTATCATAACGACCAATTTTCTATATTCTCTGTATGATTTAGTGTTGGTCATACTAAAACCAAAAAAAAACTCAAACTTAGAACGACATTTTTTCTTTCTTTATAACTCAAAAGGCAACTGAAGTAAAGGGCTTAAAAGTGGAATAATTATTCATATTCCTTTTAGGGCCAATTTCACCAACTCTATTTCAATATCAATTCATATTTAAATGTCGATTTTGATTAATTTTTGTATGGAAAAATTATTTTTAAATATGAATTGATATTTAAATAAGTTGGTGAAATTGGCCCTTAGTTTTTCACTTTAGGAAAATTTTATAATCCTAGAAAACGGATTAAAATATTTGAATGAAATTTTAGCAAATGGACAGCATATAGTCAAGATTAAGGAGTAAACGGGTAAAAAAAGGAAAATTTCAGTTTCTTTCTTTTTAACATATTAAGTACAAGATATTTTTTTAAAAAATTTAAATTTTCAAAACGATATTGGTTATTATATTTATTATTAAAGAAAACTTATCCTTAAGCTCCGGGGAAATTTTTTTATTTAATTTTTGTTCATGACTTACGTCGATTATCGTTTCATGCAGGTATTCAAGTGGAGTCTAGATGATTCGTTTTTGCTCATAACTAAAACATTTTTGATATGGTTAAAATTTTTGTACCAGCAAAATGAGGATCATAAAGTCAAAATCTTAAAGAAAATCTTTGTATCTTTCATTCTTTATTGCATACTTAGAAAATGACATCTATCGGCTTCAAAAATAATAAAAGTCTACCAACAATGCCGCTATAGTACGTCGTCTTTCATACTACCCTTTAAAGATGATCGAAACTATGATTTTTTAATAATGTTGCTCGTTGTGAACGTGATTTATAAGTCGATGTTCCTTTAACCAGTTTAGCATTATTTTGTTTGTAGCAGCTCTGTTATTTTGAGAAAATCTAATTCGAAGAGCAGCAGTGAAATTAAACAGTGACTGTGATTTTAACACATTTCACGACTTCTGCTTTAAAAGTGTGTATTAATTAGTATTGGTGTTGATAAGTACTAATAAGAAGAGGGACACGAACAAACAACTAGCAATCAATCCCGTCCAAATACTGAGACACAGAGAAACAATAAAACTGCAAATAAAAAATGTGAGAGCTGTACTTAATTGCCAGAAAAGACGATTTGGCAATTTTGTTTTTCTTGATTAAAACTGAAGGTATGACTGTAAAGTAAACATACAAGAACAATCACAGTTTGTATGAAAGAACTATATTTTAAAAACCTCTTACTTGATAAATTCAGTCACAGTTGTGATTAATGATTTTTCAATCGCTCAATTCTAATACCCTTCAATTCGATACCAACTTTATTCTTCATCGCAGACCTAGAAACTATCATCTATCGGTGAGAGAGGAATTATTTTTTATTCCAGCTTATCAGTAGAAAAAAATATGGTAACTTCAAGTACCCAGTTATTCAGATTTATTGAAATAGCATTCTTAAAAGATTTTGTTTTGTAATAAATTTACTTATTAAATTGATTTTTTTTATAATATTTTCATCAGCATCGTCATCATATTTAATCAGCAATATTAAGTGTTGTGGAAAATTTACAATTAAATGGTAATTTATTATTTAAAAATTGTGTTTCCTTTTGTATTTAAATTCAGCCTTAAACTACAATGGAAGTTTTTATTTAATGTTTAGTCAGCCTCATGGTAAACTTAAAAAAGTTTCTTAGATGACTGTGCAAAGTTACGCTTCATTCTTGGGTTCAAATTATTTTTGGGTTACATTGTTACTTTCTTATACTCTTATAAGGTTTGAAAGATGGCTGGCAAAACGAACCTACACAGAAAAAAAAATATTTATTTATTTGTTACAAAAATCGTTCAACTGACGTCGAGAAGAGAATGGAATATATGGACAATTTAAAATAGATACAAATATTTCTATTTATTATAAATTTTGAAGATGTTATCTGTGAAAAGTATATACTACTTATTTACTTTCTTTTTAAAGTTTGGGCTTTTTTTTTGTCTTAAAATGAGAGTTTTGGGGGATTAACTGAAATATTAAAATTTTTGTTCACACCCGGCACAGTAAAACCTTAGAAACTATAATAAACCTTTTGTAGTATATAATAAGTATTTGAACTACACTTTAGCAATAAGAAGAACTAAGAGCAATTTGTTAAAACGTTTCATATAATCCAGCCTAAGGAAACTCTGACTTAAATCATCAGCTGTGGGTCGCAATTAAATTAAATTAAGATATTTGAAGAAACCCAAAGTTATGTAGTGTAAATTAAATATTAATATTTTACTAATGATATTTTATAATTAAAAAAATTGGATTACCTTGCTGAAAACACCTTATTTTTTTATTTACCTTCTCGCCTGAGCGGCCACCAATATTCCAAATTGGAAATATTTGGTCACACCCGTCACATCAAAGCTAAATTCATTTTCGTTTCACGTCTTAAAATTTATTATTTTTTAACCCCCGACTAAAAAAAGGGGTGTTATAAGTTTGTAGTGTGTGTCTGTGTGTCTGTGTATCTGTGTATCTGTGTATCTGTGTGTCTGTCTGTGTCCACGTACAGGCCAAACGGCTGGACCGATTTTCGTTAAGTTTTTTCTGTTTGAAAGATGACTTGATCGAGAGGGTTCTTAGCTATGTTTGAAAAAAATCGGTCCAGCCGTTTAGAAGATATAACATCTTTTCTGAAAAAAAGTCGGGGGTTTTTAAAATTTTTAATTTTTGTTATCTATAGTTTGTTTCAAAAACTTTTGGTCTTACATATTTATCCCTTTTTAGGGTTCCCTTCACCAAACGTGAAAAGGAACCCTATTATTTTTACAACGATGTCCGTCTGTCTGTCACAGCTTGTTTTCTTGGTAACTGTGAGGGCTAACGCTACAACAACAAATATATGAGAGCTAGAAATTAAAGGGTGTTTTAAAACGAGCAACGAAGAGTTGTAAAATCCCATTTAATATACAAACAATTAATATACAAATATTATATATTATTGAAGCTCGCCGCTAGAAGGCATTTCATAAGTATGCAATAAAGAATGAAGTTTATACAAAGATTTTTTTTAAGATTTCGTTTTTATAATTCTCATTTTGTTGGTAGAAAAATTTTAACCACATCGAAAATGTTTTAGCTATGAGCAAAAACGAATTATCTAGATTATACTTGAATGGCTGCATGAAGCGGACATCGACGTAAATCATGAACAAAAATTAAAAAAATAGATAAATACAGACTACAACAATTAGCACTGTCATTTAAAAAAATCAAAATTATAGGGTTTATGTAATTTTGACAACGTTCGGTATATTGGAAACCGTGAGAGGCAAACTCTTGAAATTTTCAAAAAAACTACAACTAAAAAAAGACAAAATTAAAAAAATCGCCAAAAAAGACAAAAGTAAAAAATCTTACAAGACCGGATAAACTTACATAAATTGCCAAGAACTGGAAAAATCTGAAAAACGATCAAAAGTAAGAAAAAGCAGCTAAACAAATAAATAGGCAAAAATTTAAAAAAAAATGTTTATCGGGTAGTGACAATTTTTTTTTAAATTTCTACATCAGATACGATATTATATTATATTGGCTAAAGTTCATATAATATTACGTACTAGAGGCCTGTATAAACAGTCTTGAAATGTAAATACGTTTTGTTTATTTTTAAATGCGTTCTCGTGGCTTATATTATATTATACTAAACCAATTATAAATGCTGCCATAGAATAAGCAAAGCACGATGAATAGCTTGATGTTCGTGTATATGAGTGTTTAAAAGCGGTGTCACGAAGACTTCTTGTTCGTAACAAACAATCAAAAGAAGTAGCGTGATGCGTTAATGCTTGTTATTTTGCATATTGTACGTTTGAGTGTGTGTGTTTTTGTGTGTGTGTGTGTGTGTGTGTGTGTGTATGTGTGTGTGTGTGTGTGTGTGTGTGTGTGTGTGTGTGTGTGTGTGTGTGTGTGTCTGTGTGTGTGTGTGTGTGTGTGTGTGTGTGTGTGTGTGTGTGCGTGTGTGTGTGTGTGTGTGTGTGTGTGTGTGTGTAAGATGAAGATGGTAAGCTATTATGTGATTACGGGTGGTTTTTAAAGCAAGTGCATACAACTTATGTCAATGCGTGTGTGCGTTTATATGTGCGCAGAAAAATAAAAGATCATACACACAACGTGTGTTTGTATGTACATGCAGGACGTTTGTATACCCGCGCGCCCATGCGTAGAAAGAAGCAAGCATCACAAATTCTTTTGTCACGAAGTATTTTCTTCTTTACTTCTATACATGCAATAACTAAGACAAATGCCTTGCTAATACCCAGAAAAAAATTATAGCCACTTAGAAGCACTAAAAGCTGTTAGAAGCAATACGTTGCATCTCTAGAAGCACTAACGTAAGCGAGACCAT
Source organism: Tachina grossa (assembly GCA_949987645.1). NCBI lineage: Eukaryota > Metazoa > Arthropoda > Insecta > Diptera > Tachinidae > Tachina > Tachina grossa. Next base: position 33,338,697 of record OX465276.1, on the reverse strand, counting down.
TAAAATACGTTCTACGATCATACACGAACAGAACACAACTATATGTGTATGTGTATAGTACAGGCAGGCATACGTTTGTTGGATGATTTATTGCTATTGCTTCTAAGTGGCTCATCGCGAACAAAAATCATGTATTATAAAAGCGCAATTGCAAGTGATTCCGTTTCATGGTCTCCCTTACAAAAATGCTTCCAGCAAGCAAAAATTTTTGCTTGGTAGAGGTTGTTTAGTGTTTGGTTTAGAAGACTTCAGTGTAACAAGGCATTTGAAAAATTCCTCATGTTTTGTAAGTTCTTTGAAATGGCCTTTTGCAGGGATCTATTACGTACATAGATTCGTGAGGGAGTTAAAGTCGCACTTCACTTTATATATTCTAGAAGGAAAGTAAAGATTTGAGAGCAACAATTGCAGCCCTTGCTATTAATATTTTTTTTTCATTTATTACATTTTTTTTGTTGCTTTTTTATAATTTTTTTTGACTATTTATGATTTTTTAGCGCAAATTATTAATTTTCAAATATTATAAACATTTTTGGTTACAAATGTTATTATTATATCCCTTTCACTTTACAAATTAATCCACGATTGTCATGAAATTATCCTTGAAAATAGATTATAATTTTATTGTCTCCAATAAAATATTTCTTATGCTGAAAAAAATTCTAAATTTTATTGTATTCATTTCTTTACTTTTATTTGAAATCAAACTATTAAAAAAATTAAGCATTACAAACATAATTTCAACGAAAAATTGGTCTTAAATCAAGCGTTTAGTTTTTTATTGGAGCAGTAAAAATTGGAAAAAAAAATTAAATATTAATGGATTTCTGCAATTTATTTAACTCAGTTAAGAAAAGTAATATTATACTTTATTACATTTTTTGTGGAATAATTTTAAAATAAATTATGTTTGTTTGCTCAGAATATAGTTTCCATACATTTTAATGAAAAAATACATATTTTGCAAAATAAACCATAAAAAGGAATGATTGAAAAATTTTGTTTAATTGCTGTAGTCTGCACTAATTTTGAAAATTTCTAGTGTCTATATATAATTGTCTGTATATTAAATGGAATTGAATATATTTGTTGTTTTAGTGAACAAATTTTTACATGTTCTCTGCAAATTTCAGAACTGGAGCCCTTTCAGTTCTCGAGAAAACAGCTGGGACAGACAGACAGAAAGACAGACAGACAGACAGACAGACAGACAGACAAAGAGACAGACGGACGGACGTCGCAGCGAAAATAATAGGGTTCCTTGAGATCTTTAAGAAGAGGGTAGTATCATCTCTATTCAGAGTGTCTAACGAAAAAGAATTTATATGAAATGTTGGGTTACATCACGCTACAGTAGTTGCCGCTTAAATGATTTAAAAAAAAAATTCATAATTTTTCCTGCAACGAAGTGGATAAAATTCAGATACATGATATTCCCCTAATTGATACACTAACGCAATTCCATGATTTTTTAATCAATTAGCAGGAAACTACTGGAGAAATATTTTTTTTCATTTGCCAGCTATCGCTCCAATCTCACACATTAAAAAGGGACTTATTTACAAACCAAATTCAAAGTCGACGTTACTATTTACTGCACATTAATTGTTATTTATTTTCTAGGGGATTAGACGAAGCTGCTGTACCAGCATCGCCCACTTTTTTTCAAATACTTCACTAATAGTTGTACATGTATAAATGTATTTATATAAATACACAAAGTTATGAGATAATTAGTGTTGAAATTGTGTGGAAATTGTCAATTATTACCACCATTACGTTGCTCAAATGAAAACAAAAAAAAAAAACGTTCACGATTCCAGCTGCAATAATTCTATTTTATTGAACGCCCACTTGAAATCTCAAAGGAAGGGGTAAATGTGTATGCTAGTTTTGCTGCTTTCAGAAAGACAAGAGGACACTGGCTTTCGAAGTTACGAAAGCAACACGAAAACGTTTATTTTTCTGTAAACATATGCGTAAGTGTGCTTGTGTGTTTTGCATAAGAATAAGTATTTTTTTCAAGAATAATACCATCCATTAAAGTTTTATTTCATTCTTCATTCTTTTTTTTTATATTACAAATAAAATCATCTCTTGCTGTTTTTAAAGCCAAAAAAAACTTTCACTTTCACAATAAAACAAGACATAAGAAATCAATAAAAGTTTTCCAGACTTAATGGCAAATACAGAAGAGCAAGAGCGATTTTAACTTTCCGTCAAGATAAAAATGTCTACAGCCATTGACAAAGAGATGGAGTGTAGCAGCATAAGCCAAAAAATAATTATATGAATGCGAACGTTTTCTTTGCTTCCTTATCAAATCAATAAGTTTTTGATATTTTAAAACACATTGTTGTATTGAAAGGAAAGGAAAACAAAATTTTCACAAAGAAATATTGTTACAAAATATTTGTTACACAATTAAATGATGAATTTTGGGTCAGAATATTTTTTGTAGACAATTTATGTCAACAGACTCTAGTTAATGCCCAACTTTTGACTGGGTAATTAAATGTCATTTAGCTTTGAGGGTCATTATAACAACTTAAAGTTAGTTAAAAGTAAGATTTTGTCGGAAAAGTTTTCCATTAAATAGAATTTAATTTAACTTACCAGTTAGCATAAACTTATCTTTAAGTTATCACTGACTTTACGTTTAATTAAGATTGTAATAATGAAACAAAAAATAAAACAAAATCCTAAAAAATTCTACTTTTAACTAACTTTGAGTGGTTATAATGGCGCTTAAGCCCCGTTTAGACTATTATACTTTCATCACATTTTACGATACAGAAATCTAAATAATAATATAAATAAATTAATTCGTTGCGACTGTCAAAAAATCTAACGTAAAATCACATATTGTGTTCAGACTATCACACTTCAAATAAAATGTGTAAAACAAGCAGAAAACAAAACAGCTGCTCAATGAAAATGTCTGTGCTACTTATTGACTAGCGGCGGCATAGCGATTTCATGTAGGTGGGGACGTGCCGACACTTGAAAAAATTCAGCAGTTAAAAATATTCTATGTAAATAACAGAAATAATTTAAGAAAAGATATTACAAAAACGTTAAAAAATTACGTCAACGAAATATACTTCCATACGATTCACTTATTAAAAATGTTTAGCCGATATACATATGACAAAACATTACATCAATGACGACACGCTATCGGCGTTGAAACAGCCGACTTGGAAATTTGGTTTGTGTGAAAATGCAACCCTGATCTAATGAAAAGTATTATCGTTTAGAAAGTTTTCTAAAAACGAAAAAGTCTTAATTAATAAAAATATTTCATTCAATAAAAAGAATTGAAATTACTGAACTTAAGCCTGACTAAAAATTATTGCTGATTAAACATTCACTATAGTTCAATTAAAATCTAAAACTGAATCATTTAATTCATCATGGGCACGTGACAAAAATATGTTCACTTGGCAATCACTGTTCACTTGGCAATCACAAATGTCCGAAAACCAAATAAACGGGAGAATGCAACAACAAAAGTAACATAATATCCACTACTATAATACTTATATGTATGTACCGACGGTACATCGAATAAGTAAAAATAATTAATGTGATGATCGTAAAAGATAAGCAAGAATAGTTAAACATACGTAGGTAGAGTAATATAACTTCGTGCTAACCTAAATACAAAAATGAAAAAATGGAAAACAGGGGAAATAAATAGTGATACTTACATATATGTATTTACCAAAGGTAAATCAATAATTGTACACAACAATCATTTCTCACATTCCGTTTCGTTAGAATTTAAGTTAAATAGCTGATGTTAATAACAATCTCTACCCAAGTAGATAGACTAGGGTGATGATGAAGTGCGTTGCTGCACAGAAAAATATCGGTATTTCCCCCAGCTTAAAAGTCTAATTTAATTTTTCTTCTCTTCTTTAGAAACTCACATTAATTAATAAAAATTGTTCATTCAATAAAAGAATTGAAATTACTGAACTCAAGCCCGACTAAAAATTATTTCTGATTAAAAATTCACTATAGTTCAATTAAAATCTAAAAATGAAAAAATAGTTTTATGGGATGTTAAAATTTTTATCGTATTATTTGCCACTTTGATGACATTTTGCGTTCAGACTATTACACTTGCACGTATTATTTGAATTTTTGACAAGTATAAATACAAAGTATAATAGTCGGAATGCGGCTTTAGTGTTATATTAATACCAAATTAATTTTTCAGGACAAGCTGGAAAGACATTAAAGTGAATTTTAAATATCCAATCTATTGTTTGTCAAGTTGTATTAATAATTCAATGGCCATGCGAATTTGTTTGCTCAAGGTGGGTGAAGATGTTATCGTTTCAGTCTAAGATTTGTTAGCGTTTGTTCCTCTTTAACCCAATACTAATTTTATGCTAAATTGTCCATTAGTTACCGAGTTATAGGCTTTTTTCTTAAAAGTACGTAAAAGTAAATAAATAAAAATAAGGCAACATTGGTAGATTACGTGGACAGGGCCATTTTACCAGTGTTGCCGTATTCTTAGGACTTTCTTTCATATTTCAATGAACATCTTCACTCACCTTGAGCAAAAAAATTCGCATGGCCATTAAATTATTAATTCAGCCAACATTACAAAACAAATGATGCAGAAGTTCTTATTTTTGGGGCTACTTTCACATGATGCAATTCTCGGAATCTTCGTGCTAACCTACATAAATACAAAAATGAAAAAATGGAAAACAGGGGAAATAAATAGTGATACTTACATATGTATTTACCAAAGGTAAATCAATAATTGTACACAACAATCATTTCTCACATTCCATTTCATTAGAATTTAAGTTAAATAGCTGATGTTAATAACAATCTTTACCCAAGTAGATAGACTAGGGTGCTGATGAAGTGCGCTGCTGTACAGAAAAATATCGGTATTTCCCCCAGCTTAAAAGTCTAATTTAATTTTTATTCTCTTCTTTAGAAACGCACATTAATTAATAAAATATTTCATTCAATAAAAGAATTGAAATTACTGAACTTAAGCCTGACTAAAAATTATTTCTGATTAAAAATTCACTATAGTTCAATTAAAAATCTAAAAAAGTGTTTCATTTCATTTCAAACTGAGTTCAGCTGGTATGAATTCGCCTTGACATATGATCTTTTTTTTTTTTTGTCTAAATGGGTATAGCTTCATAATTAAGGGCACATATATAATTGACTTCATAATTTAAATGGCTCATTAAGCCTTACTAAATAAAATGGTTTTAAGCGGAAACATTTAGATTGCTTAATTCTAATTGTTTTAGTTAAATTTCTTTCCATTGCCACTAAATACGCTCCAGCAACAATTTTAATGCCACACGCAACAATTTAACTAATTCCTGATTTTTTTAACGACAAAATAACAAAAAAATAAAAATAAAAAAAACATAATCTTAACAACGAAACATAAGTGGTGTGAACGGTGTGTAAAGTTAAAGCCATTTTAACACTGAAACATACAGAGGTTAAAAACTTGCATTTTAATATTCCCACAAATGGCAAAAAGTGCAAAATTTTTTATTTATGATAAAAGTTAGCGTATGGCCATGATGTATAAGTGAAGGTGAATATGTATGTGGCGCGCCAATGTACTAATAGAGGACTAAAAACCAAGTATCAACCCACAATCTGTCTAAAGTCACCCCTTTTTAATATCTTTTTTTTTATATGACGACTAATCCCTGGACGGAAGTCCTTATATGCTGCACACAATGAAAACCATTCATTTTCAAAACTGCTGAGTGTATAAAAGCGATAAAGAGACGCGACTTATTGCCTGCATTTGCTGTTGTATAGTTGGATTTCCTATTAAAGCTCTTACACATGTTCATATGAATGAAGGGATTTAAGCAGGTTGTTTGTCAAACCAATTAAATTAATGTTCAATAATAAGAGCGACTGAGTCTTTAAAGCGAAAAGTGTGTATGTGTCATATTTCAATGCTTAAAGGTTAAACTTTATTTTATGAAGACTTTATTTATATAATCTAAAAGATTTTTATGAAATTTTGTGCGTCTGAGAATAGGTTCTTATTTATTTTTCATACCCGTAGTGGGCTGTGCCACGCTCACACTAGCGAAATATCTTATATCTTGAAAGTTATATGGACCAGAGCATTAAAATTTTGTATGGACTCTTTTGAGAGCCATGTGCGTATTATTTCAAAATATTGGTGAAATAGGACCGAGGGAAGGTGCACCCGCCATACAAAGTAATTAATAATAATCTTAAGTCTCAAAAGCGATATTAGCACGAATCTTCAAATTTAGTATGAACTCTGTAAAGAGCATGGTGCGAAGCTAGTCAAAATATAAGTAGAATAGGACCGGAGGAAGGGCACCCCATACAAACAAGTTAAGAATAATCTTATATCTTGAAAGTTGTAATAAATAAATAAATAAATTTTGTATAGACTCTTTTGAAAGCGAGGTGCGAAGTAATTCAAAATATTTGTAGAATAGTACCGGGGTTAGGGGCACCCCCATACAAAGTAATTAATAATAATCTTATATCTTGAAAGCTATAATAAAACGAGTCATCAAAATTCGTATGAGTAAATTTTAAAACAATTAATATATGTATTTTAAATTATAGTCAATTTAAAACAAGAAATGTTTGATGTTTTATTACTTCTATGTTCCTATATTTCGTCATCATTCTCAGCACTCCCTGCCTCCATCACTTATATATACCACATCACCACACACTTAAAATGAGTTAGTTATTATTTTTAACCCTGGAAATTCCCTAGAAATAATTTAAGTGGTAAAACAACTTTTGCCGGGCTAGCTAGTAAATTGATAGTAGTACAAAAGCAAACATTTCTTAAACAAGCTTCTATTTAAATGTTCTAAAAGAAAAAAAGAAAATAAATCTTAACTTATATAAAATCCATTAACCCATATCATCTCAGGGGTATTTAAATTACAAGCGGTGAATATAGTCAGCTACACTCAAAAAAAAAAAACTAACTAAAACTTTGGAAAATTTTCTAAATTTGAGTAAAAAAAGTCGTATGGCGCCAAAGCTGTTTTTTACTTGAAACCATTAAAATATTTACTTAATTTCTAGTTCATTAATGAACTAGTTTATAGTCATTATATTTTTTATATTTAAGTAAAATTTTTCTAAAATTAAGTAAAATTTTCCCATAAAATTCGGAGGTTTGCAAAAAAATTTGTCATCTTTCATCTCAAATTTAGTAAATTTTTTAGTTTTTTTATGCCTTTAATTCTAATACTTTTTTATTTTTCATTAACTTCTACACAGAAAAAAGGAAATTTCATTTTCAGTAACCAAATTCGTTGAATCAGTAAATATTTTATTTGAATGCGGTCCTACAAATAATTTTGTAAATTCTGATAAAATTTTTTTTTTAAAATTTAAACTAATCACCGTTCGGCTGAGAGCAAATGTTATTTCAGTTTGTTGGTGTTTATCTTGCTTGTTGATAAGAACAACGTGCTGTTGTGCGGTTGTTGTTGTTTAGTTGTTGTTTATTTTGATTGATCGTGTTGTATACATGTAAATGCCGAAAAATAGCCGACAAGCGTCGTGGCCTGTTTCTTCTCTATACAGTGTTTTGGTACAAATTAATTTAGTGGAACAGTACAGAATATTTATTAAAACTAAGTTTGATTTCAAACAAATATTTGTTTAAAAAATTTTTTGGGAATAATTTTTTCTGTGTATACAACATGGTATGTTTTTTTTATTATATCTTCATATTATATTCTAAATTAATTCACCATACATACATATTAATTCCTTGGGAGGAGACAAGTATTGAACCAACAACCTTCTGACGGATAGGCAAGCACTCTAACCAATTGCCTAACAGGGCAGCCCTAATAAGCATTGAAATTTTTGAGTTTTAAAATTTTATTTTATTTTCAAAAAAATATGTTTCAAGTTCAAATATTCCTCGAAAATATGAAAAACTTACCTAGATTTTTTGCTTAATGCAAACAAAACATAAATTCTATAATTTAAAGAAAAAATACTTAAAACTGGTAAATATTTTTCTAAAATTTAGAATACCTTTTTATATCTTTCAAGTAAGCCAAATTTGATGAACTAGTCAAGAGTAAGTCATTTCCTAAAATTAATTTTTTGATTTAAGACGAGATTGACTAGTTTTTAGGATGCAATTTCCCTAAACTTTTAAACCATTTTCCAATTTTTGGTAAATATTTCCTTTAAGCCAGTAAGCTTGTCGTGTGTATTTTTATGAACTACTTTTAAGGATATGAACTTTTTATTTTTTACTCATATTAAGTAATTTTTGCTAGATTTTTGTAAAAATTTACTTAAACTTAGAAAAAATTACTTAAACTTAGAATTTTTTTTTACTTAAATTTAGAAACTTTTTTTCTTTAATAATAGTATATGTGTTTTTTTGAGTGTAGGCTATTGAGACCAGCAGATATAGATTCGCCAGGCTAAGATATTAATTTATTTTAATTGCCTCCCAGCAAATACTCAGCTAGAGTTAAACATAAATTTATGTTTCATCAACAGTTGTTTGATATTTAAATCATTTTAAGCTTAGAGCTTTTTTTTTCTTCTTTTTAATTCACAACTTCCTAAAAGATTTTTTTTTATTTTGCGTGAATATAAAACCATTTATCTCCTTAAGCAGCCCACAAAGCTGAAATACATATCTTGTTAACGTACAAACTTAATTTAGGCAGTAGGTATTAAAAATAAAATGTTCACACAAAACAAATTGTTGACTACAAAATTTTGTCAACATAAATTGCCAAGTTAGTGGCCAAAAGCTGTCAATGATTATTATTTTATTATTCAAACTATTAAGAACATGAGATTTTAAACAAAAATAAATACTTAATAAATTTATTAATTTATTTCGAGAAAACTAATAAAAGCCACAACTTTGTGCATATTTACGTAAAAGTTACGGGAAAGTTGAGAACAAAAGCAAACTTTCAAGGTTTTAAATAAGTCATATAAAAAAATTTAGGCAGCAATAATTTTAATATGAAGGTAAATAGTTTTTTATATTTATTTGGCCTAAGGATATTTTTCATTTTAAAGGAGGCAGGCAGTGTCAAAACAAAATGGAAATTCAGCTTGTTACGCTTATCCAATTTTCCATTTGCTAATACTGACTTTCAAATGTTGGCATTTTCACGAGAAATAACAGTTTTGTGTCACATTCGACAGCAAGCAATTAAGCTCGTATTTCAGAACAATTTGACCTGAATATTTCTTTTTTATTTTATGTAATGTACAACTGCTGACGAAGTAAAAAAAAGTAAAGAAGTAAAAAACAGAATGAGATAAATTTTATAAAACATACATATGCATACATACATATACATATGCCGGAATCTCATCCCCCAGGGGAGTCTATTTTTGACTACGGTTGTGGCAACCCCGGGGCCCCAGCTGGGGTGATGTGGCTTTTTCCATTGACGTACCCTTGGTACATTATCCATAGAACTTATGTGTTACTACCCGATGTCTGGCAACAGAGCAAAGGATGTGCACATATTTATAAAAGGAAGACAGGTCCTGTTGATGTCAGTTAGGTGCAGCGTCACCTAGAACTGCCCCTGAGTTCAAAAGACGATAGAGGTGAAGCCCTTGTGGTGGAACTTCGAGGTCTGACCAGAGGCTACTTCTGGTGCCACGGGTGCCGGTTTCCCGACAGCCGAGCTGCTTTGAAGTTTTGAGTGCATGTAGCGGTCGTCAGGAGCCTTTGCTAAAATGCCGAGTTCATCCTACCCCATGGCGGTTTAAGGGATGATTTTGGTATGTGTGGAGTAGGCACTGGATTTTTGGCGACACAGGCATGGGTTCATCTCGGATGAGTGGTTGAGCTGTGCCGGCAATGGTTGACGAATTCTCTTGGAGACCTCGCTATGGGTGTATACACAACACCTTAGCGTGGAAGCCGGATAATTATCGTGGTAGCTGTGGTTGCTACCAAAATCGCTGGGAGAATAGTCTTGGCTTCCCAGTGTGATATCAATGCTAGTGGTTGGTCTGACGCGGTCAGCCAGACACTATTCTAGGTGCTGTTGCCATTCAACAGAAGCTGCTATGGGCACGAACATAGCAGCAGAGTTTAGAAAGCTCAAATTACCTCAGCAAGGTAATTGAATATAATACATGGATAACTATATCAAAGATTGCAACCTATGTGCCTTGAGGGGCGGGCCTTAGGTTCATTCTGAAAGGGTGCATGGGGCGATGGTCTGGCGTCTTACCTGCACCCGGTGCTTTGGCACCCGTGAGATAAGGCCGTAATGGCAGGTGCTCACGGAAAGCTATTGCACATCTGTCGGAGTCTCATAGTATGCCAATATTTGTAAGCAAAATTCAGCCTACTCTTTGAATATTTTATTTTCTGCAGTGGCCCTTATATTCGAACTTCGAACCAGAAAAAAGGGACTATTCCATCTATTAATATTATTAATGTTGATACTGATTCAGTATCTTTTCAATATTTTTTAAGATAGACTTTAATGACTCTAAGCGTATGGAATATCCTGCCGTTTTCTTTGAAATATAAACCTATTTATTTTTGTTAAGATTTCCTGATTTTCTGACTATCTGAAATAAAAAAATTGTGTAAATAAAATAAACTCTATGGCTCAATTCACTTGAATTTGTATTTCAAAGGAAAATTTCATCAAAAATTCCCAATTTTTTATTTGCAAAAAAAAAAACTGACGTGAGTTTCTTTGAGGAACGTGTTTATATCGAAAAAAAAAACTTAACATAAATACCAGGGTACGTGTTGCATAGCTGCGTTAAAAGTAGCTTATTTTGATTTAATATCTTTCTTTATAAGTTTCTAATAAATTGTTCCGCTAAAAAACCCGCTGGCGGTTTTTTAATAGACTTGCCCCTAATGACAACAAAATACAGTCATATATAGCGGGAAAACCGCCGTTTTGGCAACACTGCTATAGCCTTATTATAGACTCTATAACCTGATTCGGTTCTTTCTCTACGCTACGCTCTACGGCAGCAATGACTTCTTCTTATGCACTTAAAAAAGTGTTGCCAACTGAAAAATGTATACCTCTTTAAAAATCGGAACATTTTGCATTCCAATAATTTCAATTTCAACTCAACAAATTCTGAGAAACACATCGAAATCCACCTTTTTTTTAATATAAACTCTCAAAACTTAATTGAGAATTACTAAATATCTTAGTATAAAAGATAACAAAAAAGTCAACATATCGAGCCATAACCGCTAAAATAGCTTAAGCGACACATTTTTCGGATTTCGTTTTTTGGACTAAAAAATCTACTATTTACGATCGCAAATAATCAATTTTGGTGAAAAATTTAAGTTCGAAAATTATGTCGCTTAAGCTACTTTGGCGGTTATGGCGCGATATGCACTTTATTCTCATTAACTAAAGGATGTAACCAAATAATATTTTAATTAAATATTATTTAAAAATTATTTAAAAAAAGGCGATTGAAAATATAAATAAATTTATATTTTTTTCTAATTCAGGCAGGCGACTCGTCTAAAAAAAATTTCTAAGAAAACAAATCAAACTTATAAGTGCTTTTCATATAAATTTTCTACTCAAGTTGACTGTCCGTAATGTGGAAACAGGGAATGGGAGAAATATTAAATTCACCGATGACTTAATTAAATTTAAATACTAAAGCAATCAAAGCAGGTAATTGAAAAATAAACTAGTGATAACTTTTTCTGTGTGCCTTTTAGTCGTGTTGCACTACGTATTAATAATATAAATGGTTTCTCATTCAGTGCTTCTTATCTTTAAATAACTGTGACAATAAATTAAATTGGGAAATTTTCTGTTAACTAGTGTTGTCATTCGAACAAAAATTGTTCGAATATTCGAACAACTTTTTATCATTTTTGTTAGAACGAACAAAAATATTCAATTTAGAATAAAAAATCATTCGAATCATTTTTGTCGAATATTAGAATATTCGAACAATTTCCTTAACTTTATATAAAAAGTATTTTACATTTCACTACTTTTTAATTTGTTAACAATATGATATTAAGTAATCAAATTACTCCAAATTATAAATACTTGTGTAAGCTTGTTTGTATGTACAGGGTGGGCCAAAAGAAACCAAGGGGTGTAAAAGTTTAATAACTTTTTTGTTTATTAATTTTTTTTTATTTTTTCTTTCAGATTATATAGACAACACTTGGAGAATTTATAATGGAGAGGTTCACAACTGAACAGAGAACCAGAACAATAGAATTTTATTATTTAAACCAGAAATCAACTTTATTGAAAATTTGATTATGAGTGATGAAGCTCATTTTCATTTGAATGGCTTTGTTAATAAGCAGAACTGTAGGTTCTGGGGTTCTCAAAATCCAAGAGCCATTCATCAACGCCAATTGCACCCCATCAGGTGTACAGTATGGTGTGGGATCACATCTGAAAATGTCATTGGGCCCTACTTTTTCGAGAATGAAGATGGAAGTGCTGTAACCGTAAATGGAGAGCGGTATCGGTTTATGATAGAAAATTTTTTACGTCCTGCTCTTGAAAACAGACCTGGTATGTGGTTTCAGCAGGACGGAGCCACTGCCCATACTGCCCGAGACACAATGGCACTTTTAAGTCAAATTTTTGGAGAGCGAATAATTTCTCGAAATTCGGAAATTATTTGGCCAGCGCGATCGCCAGAGTTGACAGCACCCGACTATTTTCTTTGGGGTTTTTGAAGGAGCGAGTGTATGTGAACAAGCCAGAGACAATCCTTGAACTCAAGGCAAACATTGTTGCAGAAATTCGAACGCTACAGCCACAAGTTTTGAAAGATGTTATGGAAAATGCTCTAAAAAGAGCCCATCAGTGCGAAGCTGAAAACGGTGGTCATTTAAGAGACATCATTTTTCATACTTAGTGTAAAAAAAATTTCCATTTTGTATATTATATAATCTGAAAGAAAAAATAAAAAAAGTTAATATACAAAAAAGTTATTAAACTTTTACACCCCTTGGTTTCTTTTGGCCCACCCTGTACATATATAAACATACATATCGCGCATTTACTTCAAAAGTGGCATAACTCAAAAAACCAGTTTTGCAGAAAACGCGTTTTAAGTTTTCAATTTGCATACAACTCAATGGAGAAAATAAAAAAACATTCTTCTCTCAGGAGGTGATGGTACAAGCTATTTATATGAAATTTTTATACAAAATAAACTGCAAATTAACTCAAAAAACTCATTTTTTGAGTTATGCCACTATTGAAGTAAATGTGCGATATGTTCGCTAAACTCATCTTTTTTCTTTCTGGGAAAAAGTAATGCTTCTTTCATGGAATTAGAAGCTGTCCTACAATTTCTGATAAAGAGATTAGAAAAAAAAAACTGATTTTCTCTAATAAAAAGCCTCAAAAATCGAATTATTGAACGACGTAAAAAAAGCATTAAATACCAACTTTTTAAAATACGTAACAAAAAGAGAAAAAAATTTATAAGTTTGTAGTGTGTGTCTGTGTATCTGTTTGTTTTACGAGTCCACGTATAGACCAAACGGCTGGACTGATTCTGATTTAGTTATTTCTGTTTGAAAGGTGACTTGATCGAAAGTGTTCTTAGCTATGTTTGAAGAAAATTGGTCCAGCCGCTTAGAAGGTATCACATCGTTTTTAGATATATTCTGTTAGATCTGCGTATCTTTGATGCCGTAGCTCCCGAACGGCTTGACCGATTTTAATTTGCTTTGTTTTCGTTTGAAAGGTGACATGATCGTATATCTTCTAATTTATACTTGAAGAAAATCGATCTAGTCGATTGGAAGTTATCTTAAATTTTCTATATATTAATTTACTCTCTTCATTTTTGCGATTCTGCTACTTCAATAGTATTAGTGGAACACAGAGTTCTTAACTTATACTACGGCGTCCACTGCGGCAAAGGTTCTTAAAATTTTTAAGTTTTGTTATTAATATTTCTAAATCTGTTATTGAAATCATATGTTTTCTTGTGTAATGAATAATTTTTCGTTTGTTAATAAATTAAACTAATACACATACGTGTCGTTTTTTGCAAACTTTTTTAAGATTATTCAAATATATTTTTTTATTCTTTGTTCGTTCGAATATTCGAACAAAAGTTCAAAATTATTCGTCTGTTCGAACAAGAAAAAAATTATGAAATTTTATTCGAACAAATATAAGAGACGAATAATTAACAACACTACTGTTAACCTTTATTTGTTTAAGCAAACATCGTTTTGCACACTATATTCAATACATTTAAGTTAATATATAGTAAAGTATAATCTTACTTAAGCTGTTATTCCAAATGAGATTCGAAGTTTAAAAAATATAAGTCGCAAGTGCTATAACTTCATAAAAAATCACTCAAATTAATTACAATATTGACCAGGGGTACTTTGGAATATCTAGACTACGAAGGTAACATTAACTCAAAATCAGCTTATCAAGACTTAAGCGTTTTTTCCTTTTTGCCACAGATATCAAAAAAACAAATCGTGTATGAGATATCATCAATATTTTTTACTAATTTTATTCGCACAAATGAGGCGAAATTGGTGTGGGTTAGAGGGCTGCGTAAGTATTCTTTGAATGTAAATACGTCTTGTTTTTAAATGTATTGTCGTCGCATGTATTATAGTAAATGCAGTCACTTAATAATCGAAGCACGATGAATGCATTGATGTTCGTGTATATGAGTGTTTACAAACGATGTCGCGAAGACTTCTTGTTGGTAAAAAAAACACTCAAAAGAAGTAGTGTTGATGCGCGCATTCTGGTTATATTGCATTATTGTATGTTTGAGTGTGTGTGTAAGATGTAGATGGTAACCTATTACGTGTTAAAGGGGGTGGTTTTTTAAAGCAAGCGCTCACAATTAATGTCAATGCATTTGTGTGCGTTTGTATTTGCGCAGAAAAATAAAAGATCATACATACAACGTGTGTTTGTATATACATGCATGACGTTTGTATACTTGCCCATGCGGAGGAAGAAGCAAGCATCACAAATTCTTCCGTCACGAAGTATTTTCTTCGTTGCTCCTATACCTGCAATAACTGAAACAAATTTCTTGCAAACATTGTTGTTTAGCGGTTTGTTTTAGAAGACTTCGGTGCAGTAAAGCATTTGAAAAATCCTTCATGTCTTAAATGTTCTTGTAAGTGGTCTTTTGCAGGGGTCTAGTATTTATTAAGTTTACTTTGAGGGCTGCTGTGGTTTGTGGCTTATTCTCTGCCTAGACTAGTGACTTAAAAAAAACTGAAAAAGAAAATTTCAAGCAGTTCACATCCGCTGAGATGACTAGGCCTTCAAACCGCTCGAGCGGTCTAGTGTGACATAAACTATGTAACATATACGGCCATTGTATATGTCCATATTGGTGTCCGTATCATATAATTCTAGTCTGGTAAGTAAGAAGCCTGGTAATTTCCAAGGAAACATCAACTGTTGAGCTGAGAGTGACCTTGTGAATGTATTAGACTTTCTTGGATCTCATGAAGATTGATGCCTTTCCAAATTCGACATATTTTGTTTCTAAACGCACTCATTCACCCCAAAAATGGTTCGTCGTTCAATATGATTTTTCCATTTTATTTAGGGTCAGTTTTCAACTGCTTGATCGTTCACACAGCAAAATCATGTTGTTGTCTACAGTCGTTTAGCTTCAGCTTCTCGGCCACTTTAATTTTATATGTGTTCAGGCTCAAATCACGATAGGAAATTCGTCCAGTTATGGTCTGCGAAAGGCAGAGTTCTTGTGAGCTACACGAAATCAACTGCCACGGACTCTTCTGCACACTCTTACAAAGATCTGGCGTTTAGTCGACGTACAGGTGCTGGTTGATTGTTAGTTGAAGTAGTAGACTTAAATTAATTCACAACACAACTCCGAATAACATTTTTGGTAGGACCATTATGCCTAACCGCAAAAGAGGAGTAGCGCACGAAACTTTACCCAGACAGTACACCCATTTTGATAAATGTGTTTTATAATTTGCCCATGTGGCTGAACGCTATATATTTCATGGTGATTTTGCACCGACTGGATAACTGACAGCCAATACAACAGACTATAATATGCCCGAAATCATCTGTCAAAGCTTGGCAGTCCCTATAAGAAGACCCTTTAATAAAGGTACTACTTACCAGAGTTTATACAATTTTCTTTCATATTAAAACTTTTAATTTATAATTATTTAAATTTTTTATTATGAAAAAAAAAACAATCAACGTCCACAATTTCAATTTCATAACACTTCAGAGACTTTGTGTCCACGGCACCCAAACAACTACATAAACTAAGAGTAGTAGAATTTTATTTATTTTTATTCTACAATTTACTTCTGTCACACAAAAAAAAAGAAACAAAACTGCTGACTTTTAATATAAATGATTTAGATTATAAGCATTTCTTTCATTTGCCTTAACCATTTTTTAGTAGAGAATTTTTCTCTCTTATTTTTCTGTTAAATATGTTGCTGCTGAAATCACGTTCAAACCGTAATCATTAAAATTTATATGCATGAATTTGCCAAACTTTATCCTTGTGGGGATAATATTCGATAATATTATTATTAAAAAAAGCAGCAACAAAAAACAAAGAATGAAAAAAAATTTAATTTATTAGCAATTTATATTTGCATGAAGCGAAAGCAAAGAGAAATCGCTTGCCATGCAAAATCTTTTTATTCCCATACTGCTTTCTTGGTATGTAAATTATTTTAAATTAATAAACGAAAAATTTCTAAGCAAATAAATTGTAAACAAATGTGACACATGTAACGTATGCAGTAGAGAATTATATTTTGTTTAAGATTAGTTTCTTGGTGAGGGGGAAATATTTTGAAGCAACAAAAATTATATTTACTCAAACCAAATATTTTTCGACACAGTGTCTTATTTTTTTTTTTTTTTTTTTTTTTTTTAAGAAAACACAAACACAATTCGCAAAGCGATTAGCTTGTCTGCGAAAAATACCCAGGGACTATGGTGGGAATCGAACCCACGACCTCCGGACTGAGAGGCTAGCATCGCTACTACTCAGCCACAGGGGCACCCCAAAGAGCTTTATTGAAAGCTTTAAAGTTTTATTGGTTTTATTAATTTTAATACAAAAATATTAATTATAACAGTACCTGGATTTAGTAACCTTTATTACGATAATCGTATCGCTATAATAATTATAACAAAAATTTATCGACTTTACTATCCAGTAACATATTTTAACGATATTTGTTGTCGGTTGAAGTAAAATAAGTAAAAGCACGCAAGTTCAAATTCGTTTACTTTTTCTTTAATTCTTTGCGCTTTTTGCTTGTTTTGACATTATGTATGAAGAGATGCCACATGATATTCAATCAAATGGTGGGTAAAACACAAATTTACACTATTGTTAAAAAGAAAATACAGAATCACATTATCGGTACGGCAAAAGAATAGATATATCGATAAATATTACGACTTTTGGTTCAAAAAACAGGCACAGAAATTTTTTTGTTAAAATGTTTTGAGTAATTTGAAAAAAAACAATTTATTAGGGTAAGCAAATAAATTTTTAATTTTAAAGAAAACATAAACATTAATTTAATTTGACAAAAAAAAACATTGGAAATTAGCGAAAAAATTTCGCAAAGTAATATTTATTAGAATAACGTTTTAAAAAGTTTAAATTCCATTGTGATGGGTGTGACCATGTTATTTAAAAAAAATGTATTAATTATATAGTTAAGAACAATATTTCTGCTCAAAATGATTATTAGAAGACCGTGACGGGTGTGACCTTGAAAACCTCTGTTTTCTCAAAATTATTACTTTTAGGATATATTCTGCAAAACCTTTCATCGAACACAAATTCTTTTTTATTGTATTAATTATTTCGGGCTTGAAAAAAGCTCATATCTATTTTAAAAACTTTTTCGAAAATGTGACGGTAGTGACCAAGAAAATCTCTGTTTTTACAGAATTATTACTTTAAAGAAATATTCTGCTAAATCTTCCGTACACTTATTCTGTGGTTTTCCACCTATGTTAAATATTTCTCATTTCGAAAAGCCTAAGAGGCAAACTCTTGGGACTTTCAAAAACGAAAAAAACAAAAAACTCCTCAATTAAGAAAATGCCAGAACAAAAAATCGCCAAAATAGAAAAAGCGCTGAAATGAAAAATATCACAAAAAAATAAATAAATAGCTAGAAATTAAAAAGTCGCCAAAAAAAACTAAAAAAATCGCCAAAGTGAAAAAAGCGCCAAAATTAAAAAAAATCGCTAAAATTAAAAAAACGCCAAAATAAAAAAACGTCACTTCTAAAAACTATCGCCAAGACTACAAAAAGCTTCTAACTAAAAAATTTGCCAAAAACCGAAAAAATCGCTAAAAAAAACAAGCGCGCCTTGCGGAATTCCTTTGTGCGCGAGTCAAATGTTTTACTTTACTAAATTAATTTTAAATTGTCCATTATTTTCATTCTTTTGTGAGCATTAATTGAACGATTTGTATTAAAAATAAATAAACTATTTTTTGTGTGTGGGTTCGTTATGAGTGAAGTTCCTTCATATGTACATATTAGAGGGCTGCGTAAACAGTCTCGAAATGTAAATACTTATTGTTTTTTAAATGTTTTGTCGTAGCATGCATTATACTAAACCAATAATAAATGCTGTCGTTTAATAAGCGAAGCACGATGGATGTATTGATGTACGTATATATGAGGGTTTTAAAACGATGTCGCAAGGACTTCTTGTTCGTAACAAACACTCAAAAGAAGTAGTTGTGATGCATGTATGCTGGTTATTTTTCATATTGTACGTTTGAGTGTGTGTGTGTGTGTGTGTGTGTGTGTGTGTGTGTGTGTGTGTGTGTGTGTGTGTGTGTGTGTGTGTGTGTGTGTGTGTGTGTGTGTGTGTGTGTGTGTGTGTGTGTGTGTGTGTGTGTGTGTGTGTGTGTGTGTGTGTGTGTGTGTGTGTGTGTGTGTGTGTGTGTGTAAGATGTAGATGGTAAGCTATTTTGTTTGTGTTTAAGGGTAGTTTTTTAAAGCAAACGCATAGAACTAATGTCCATTCATGTGTGCGTTTGCATGGCGCAGAAAAAGAAAAGATCATACACAAAACGTGTATGTGTATTTACATGCATGACGTTTGTATACGCGCCAATGCTTATGACGAAGCAAACATCACAAATTCTTCCACCACGAAGTATTTTCTTCTTTACTCATATACCTGCATTAACTGAAACAAATTTATTGCAAACATTGTTGTTTAGCGTTTGTTTTAGAATATTTCGCTGTAGTAAAGCATTTGAAAAATCCCTCATGTCACAAAAGTTCTTGTAAGTGGTCTTGTGCAGGGGTCTAATACATATGTATATGATTAATTGAATGAATTTTTTAAGGCCTCAATCACGAAATATATTGTTGATTTATAAAAGGTTTATTTTATAAATCCTTTATAAAACAGAAGCATTTTTTATAAATAAAACAGTTAACATTAAACATTAAGCTGGAACATTAATGTTAAACATTAAAATTAACAGTAACATTAACATTAAATATTATTTTTTTTTTAGTTAGTTTTATTATTATTATTTGAATTTTTTTTTTTTTTTTTTTTTTTTTTTTTTTTTTGAACAAACACAATCCGCAAAGCAATTAGCTTGTCTGCGAAAAACACCCAGGGTCTATGGTGGGAATCGAACCCACGACGTCTGGACTGAGAGGCTAGCATCGCTACCACTCAGCCACAGGGGCACCCAACATTAAACATTAACATTAAACATCTATATAATTAATAGGCGAACATGTTTTTTGTAATCCCTTTTACGCTTGTACTACAGCACCGATTTTAAAAAGATTTATATGGTTTTAAAGGATTTTTTTTACAGATGTGCAGAATCTATATTTTATTGAAATCGGTTTAGTATTTTGGGAGCTATAAGCGTTTAAAGTTGCTACTACTACATGCACATATATTTCACACGCATTTATTAGCTTACAAGTAAAAAAGAAACAAAACATGAGTGTATGTGTGTGTTTGTAGTATTTCTCTTGATCTAACAATTGTTTTTCTCTTATTTGTTGTTGTATGAAAGCCATAATAACTACTTGAAGGAAGAGAGTTGAATAAATTGAATTAGCTTGGTTGAAGGGATTTTGTTGCTGTTTTTTAATTTCATGTATTATTTAATTATGGTTGCATATGTATGTAAGTATGTGTGTGGCTGTGTTTTAATAAATCTTTTATGAAGTTTAGATACATTTTCTTTGAATCTTAATAAAATTATTTACATTTTGTTTCTAGAATACGGACGAGTGTGTCGTCCGTTTGGTATATCTAGTTAAAATTAAACATTCACAGAAAAAAGTATTCACCAATCAATATTTTCAATTAAGAATTTAATTGATTCAATTAAATATTTAATTGTATTAATTAATTTTAGTGGAAAAACTTAATTGATATTATAAAATTGTTTATAGATGAAAATTTAATTAATTTTTTAATTGATATTACAAATATTTTAATTAATATTACAAAATCATTCATATTACTTTTTTGTGTGTTAACATTAAACATTAGCGTTAATCATTATCAAAAAAAAAAACCTATTTATTTTGATTCAAGAACTTTTTCTGGCTTTCGTGAAGCTGAAAATTTAATTTTGAAAGTGACTAAAAAAGGAAAGTTCATATGCAAACGATTCAATTTACATACTTCCGTATATTCCAAGATTAAAATAAAATAAAAAAAACTGAAATTAGTTAATTATTTTGTTTACAAAATAATATCGGAGCTAAGATCTGACAATCTTTTAATATTTTTTAATATTTAAATTAAATAAATTTTTTTCTCGCGATAATAAAAGCAGGTTTTTGTTTTATTTTTTTTTTTTTTTAATTTAAACCCTAATTTTTTAAATGTTGACATCATTTGCATGATATTTGTATGAAAACATAAACAAAATTTTATTAATCTTGCTTTTGTTTTTTTTCACACCAATTCTTCACTGAAGAAACGCAAACAAATTCAAGCTTTGCTTTTCTTTGCCTTTAAGTTCCTTCATATGTACATATTAGAGGGCTGCGTAAACAGTCTCGAAATGTAAATACTTATTGTTTTTTAAATGTTTTGTCGTAGCATGCATTATACTAAACCAATAATAAATGCTGTCGTTTAATAAGCGAAGCACGATGGATGTATTGATGTACGTATATATGAGGGTTTTAAAACGATGTCGCAAGGACTTCTTGTTCGTAACAAACACTCAAAAGAAGTAGTTGTGATGCATGTATGCTGGTTATTTTTCATATTGTACGTTTGAGTGTGTGTGTGTGTGTGTGTGTGTGTGTGTGTGTGTGTGTGTGTGTGTGTGTGTGTGTGTGTGTGTGTGTGTGTGTGTGTGTGTGTGTGTGTGTGTGTGTGTGTGTGTGTGTGTGTGTGTAAGATGTAGATGGTAAGCTATTTTGTTTGTGTTTAAGGGTAGTTTTTTAAAGCAAACGCATAGAACTAATGTCCATTCATGTGTGCGTTTGCATGGCGCAGAAAAAGAAAAGATCATACACAAAACGTGTATGTGTATTTACATGCATGACGTTTGTATACGCGCCAATGCTTATGACGAAGCAAACATCACAAATTCTTCCACCACGAAGTATTTTCTTCTTTACTCATATACCTGCATTAACTGAAACAAATTTATTGCAAACATTGTTGTTTAGCGTTTGTTTTAGAATATTTCGCTGTAGTAAAGCATTTGAAAAATCCCTCATGTCACAAAAGTTCTTGTAAGTGGTCTTCACAGAAAAAAGTATTCACCAATCAATATTTTCAATTAAGAATTTAATTGATTCAATTAAATATTTAATTGTATTAATTAATTTTAGTGGAAAAACTTAATTGATATTATAAAATTGTTTATAGATGAAAATTTAATTAATTTTTTAATTGATATTACAAATATTTTAATTAATATTACAAAATCATTCATATTACTTTTTTGTGTGTTAACATTAAACATTAGCGTTAATCATTATCAAAAAAAAACCTATTTATTTTGATTCAAGAACTTTTTCTGGCTTTCGTGAAGCTGAAAATATTTAATTTTGAAAGTGACTAAAAAAGGAAAGTTCATATGCAAACGATTCAATTTACATACTTCCGTATATTCCAAGATTAAAATAAAATAAAAAAAACTGAAATTAGTTAATTATTTTGTTAACAAAATAATATCGGAGCTAAGATCTGACAATCTTTTAATATTTTTTAATATTTAAATTAAATAAATTTTTTTCTCGCGATAATAAAAGCAGGTTTTTGTTTTATTTTTTTTTTTTTTTAATTTAAACCCTAATTTTTTAAATGTTGACATCATTTGCATGATATTTGTATGAAAACATAAACAAAATTTTATTAATCTTGCTTTTGTTTTTTTTCACACCAATTCTTCACTGAAGAAACGCAAACAAATTCAAGCTTTGCTTTTCTTTGCCTTTCTTTCATAAGTTTTAGAATTTGTTTTACTTTCGCATCCACCCAATATTTTTTTTTTCATAAATTCATATTTGTTTCTGTGCGTAATTTGATATGCAATTTATTTAATTTTTCCTTTGAAAATCTATACCAGTTTAAACAAATAATTTATTTATTTTACTTCTGCTCAAATTATAAATTATTCTGAAATTATTATAAACTTTTGTTTTTGAAGCAATATGAATACTGTAGAATCACAATGGCATGATGTTTATGATAAATTTAAATTGACACAAATTAAGCGCAACAAATTTATATGTATGAATATTTACCTGGGAATTATGTAGCAAAAGCTTGACAACACATTTATTAAAAAAAAAATTACACGTACTTATTAAATTATAATTCACACGAAAACAAACAAAGAAGTACTAAATAAAAGTGACAGAATGTTTAGGAATAAATTGTATTTTTTTTTCAAAATTGTTGTTTGCATAAATTGCTCATTAGCGGCAGGAAATAGTTTAAAAGCAAAAAAAAAATAAATAAATAATGAAAATTATTGTTAAGAAGATTATGGTTTTTTGATTAATGATGGACTTTATAAAAAGTTTTAATTTAAAACACTTAGCTCTGTCCATGAGTTTATGATCATTAGTCATGGATTAATTTTTTGTTTGACTTATTTTAATATATTAAAAAATAAAGTTAAGAATTTACTAGCTGTTCAACGAATGCATATATTATTTAGCAATTGAAACTTTGACTCGCAGACGAAGGATTCCAAAAGGACACTACTATACTATACTAAAAAAGAGTGGTCAAATTTAAGGTTATTAATTAAATTAGCTTTTGATCAATTGATTTTTATTGATATCAATGTAAAGTAGATGGGAATTAATAATGAAATATGATGTCGGGCAAATTTCCATCTCTAGCACGTCGGCAGACATCCACTCCTTCCACAAAATTTTGAAGCGCATTTTGAAACAAAGCTTCGCTTATCTCGTCAATGCAGCGCCGAATTTCATCTTTCAAAGCAAGAGTTGTCTGTGTTTTGTTCATAATTTTCGCAATTAAAATTCTTCAGAGTGTAGCGTTCCGTGGTTAAAATTTCCTAAATTTTTACTAATAAAATGTCGAAGGATGACAGCTCAATTCTTGGCATTTCATCATTTGGCATTCAATTTACTTCCTAACCTCAAACTTTCCCACCCTTTACTATTTGAACTTTAGCCTAAATATTTGAATATCCTACCTGATGTATTTAGATATTAAAAAAAATTGTTTTGACGTTTTTGAAGTTTTAGCGTTTTTTTTTTGCTGTTTTTTTAGTTTTTGAATAATTTTTAGTTTTAGCGATTTTTTAGTTGTGGCGGTTTTTTGTTTTGGCATTTTTTTTAGTTTCAGCGAGTTTTCAGTTTTCGCTATTTTTTAGTTTTGATGCTTTTATTTCGTTTTTACGTTTTTTTTTTTTTTGACATTTTGAAAAAATTTTCTCAGTGGTTTTTTAGTTTTAGCGATTTTTTAGTTATGGCGGTTTTTTGTTTTGGCAATTTTTTTGGGTTTTGAGCGATTTGTTTAGTTTTTTTTTGCCGACTTTTTTACTTATTGGTCATTTATGTTTGCATTTCAGCGATTTACTTTAATTTTTTTCATATTTTTCATCTAAGCGCTTTTTTTCATTACTTACTCAATAAATTTTAAAGGATGACATCCCAATTCTTGTCATTTCACAATTTGACAGTCAATTTACTTCCTAGCCTCAAATTGGCCCACCCTTTACTACTTAAACTTAAGCCTATATAATTGAATATCCTACCTGATGTAGATATTTAAAAAAATTGTTTTGACGTTTTTTAAGTTTTAGCGATTTTCTTCGTTTTGCCGATTTTTTTTTTTTGGTTTTTGGCGATTTTTACTCTTACCGATTTTTTAATTGTGGCGATTTTTTAGTTTAAGCGATTTTTGTAGTTTTTGCGATTTTTTAGTTTTGGTGCTTTTAATTAATTTTGGCGATTTTTTTTAATTTTGAAAAATTTCTCTCAGTGGTTTTTTTTTAGTTTAGGCGATTTTTTTTTTTGTTTTGGTGGTTTTTTGTTATGGCGATTTTTTGGATTTCGGCGATTTGTTTAGTTTTTTTGCCGACTTTTTTACTTCTTCATCATTTACTTTTGCATTTCAGCGATTTTCTTTATTTTTTGACATGTTTTTCATCCAACCGCTTTTATAATTTTTTACTAAATAAATGTCAAGGGATGATACCTCAATTCTTGACATTTCATCATTTGACATCCAACTTACTTCCTAACCTCAAATTTGCCCACCCTTTACTATTCGAACTTTAGCCTATATAATTGAAAAAAATTGTTTTGGCATTTTTTAAGTTTTAGTTCTTTTTCTATATTGCCGGTTTTTTAGTTTTTAAAGAATTTTTAGTTTTAGCTTTTTTTAGTTGTGACGGTTTTTTGGTTTTGGCGATTTCCTAGTCTTGGCGATTTTTTAGTTTAAGCAATTTTTGTAGTTTCAACGATTTTTTAGTTTTGGTGCTGTTATTTCGTTTTAACGATTTTTTTAAAATTTTTTACAATTTTTCTCGGTGGTGTTTTAGTTTTAGCTTTTTTTTTACTTTGGCGATTTTTTTGGGTTTCGGCGATTTGTTTAGTTTTTGCCGACTTTTTTACTTTTGGTCATTTATATTTTAATTTCAGCGACTTATTTTATTTTTGATGATATTTTTCATCCAAGCGCTTTTTTCATTTTGGCGATTAGACGATTTTTTTAATATTAGGTTTTTTAGTTTAAGCGTTTTTGAAAATTCGAAGAGCTTATCACTCATGGTTTCCAAGACACGGCAATTTGTTAAAATAACAATAGTGACTAACTATTACATTAACTGAGAGAATACCCTTTAATTTAGATTTTTTTTTATTTCAAAGTTAATTGCTGTAGGCTGCTTAAAAATAAACTAACTTTGAAAATTTCATGTATCTATATATAATTTTCTGTATAATACTAGAGGATTTCAATACTTTTAGTTGCTTTCTTTGGAACACCCTTTAATTTTTAACTTTCAAAAACAATAATAGTTGTTGTAAAAATTTAAGGTCCGTAGCTCTTATAATTCTAGAGAAAACATTTTTTACTAATTTTCTTAGCGGGTTTGGCCGACTGTTTCCTTGGTAGACGATTGTAAAGATATAAATTTAGACTCTTGTAAGTTCATTTCAAAGATTAATTTTAATTAATTTCAAAAACTTCTAGACCACTTCTAAAAATTTACTACAACAATAAAAAATGCTTTCTCATTAAAAACAAAAAAATGTATATGACAAGCACCTGTAAGCAATTGAAAAATATGTCCCCATTATAAATTTATATAAGTACGAGTAACATAAACTTAAAGAAAGTAAATATTGCTTAAAAGAATTAAATTTAATTGAAAGCAAGCAATAAAAGAAATTTATTTTATTTCAAAACACAAATAACAAAAGACATAAAAAACATAAAAGCATTCGATTGCTAATTTCTCAAAAAACAATATACAATAAAAAAATTATTAATAGCAAAGAAGATAAGCAATAATGCAGTGAGTGTTCTATGAGCTCGTTAATATGAATTGGAGGCAATTCACATCCACTTTATTTACGACGCTAGCAAATCTGTTACAATTTGTAATTTTTTTTTAAATCAATTTTTGTTTCAAGGCATCTACTAGAGGGAAATCTCAAAGCAATTAGGGCAAAGGAACTGTTGTTGTCTGTTTGTTTTCTTCGAAAAGCGATAAGAGCGATAATTGAAAATGAGCAAATATTGAAGCTTTGCTAGAGTTCATTAAAAGTACAAACAAAAGCTTTATTTATTTATGCCAGCCAGCATCTATCTAAAAGTCTTTTAGCTGAATATTTATGACTAAATTAAGCTAATTTTAGTAATTTGGTTATTTGGCCTGCATTTACACAGAAGGCTTGAGTTAAAAGAGAAATAGAAAATTAAAATGTCTTATGGACTTGGGTATCATCTACGAAAGGAAGCTCTTGAATTATATTAAGAAATTATATTAAGAATTATATTAAGAAATGGAGAACTGACATCTTACTACATACGTTCCATGGGCGACCTTTCACCTGAAGTTAACTGATATTAACCCTCTCTTATTATGCATACACAGAAATAATGTTTGTCCTATTAGAGTCTTTCGTTTAAAAAATAAAAATATACAAATAATCAATTACAAATTAAGTAATAATTATAATTGAATTAATGAAACTTCTCATTTAAAAATTTAATTGTTTAAAAGTTGAATGTTATTGAATCAAATAAGCTTTTGCTCATACTTTTTTCTTTTTTTTCATAAAATTTCTAACTTGAATTCTTTAATTCTCTCTATAAAATTATCAGATCTGAACCTTTTGAGGTAATTTGAGGGAATCTAATCCATTTTTAGGGTTCCGTACACCAAAGTTGAAAAGGAGCCCTATTGTTTTCGCTACGATGTCCGTATGTGCGTCACAGGCTGTTTTCTCGAGATCAGTAAGAGCTATGGACCTGAAATGTTCACATTACGAAATATATATGATATTTGAAAATTAAGGGGTTTTCTAAAGGGGGCTACGAAAAATGTTGAAACCCTAATGTAATTTATATACACATATAATAGACACTTGAAATTTGCAAAGTGTATTTTTCTGCAGACTACAAACGTTAACACTGAAATTTTTAAAATCAATATTAAAGGGTTTTCAAGCAGCTAATGTTATTTTAATAACTTGCTGTATCTTAGAAATCGTGAGAAATTAACTCTTGAAATTTTCGAAATCGCAAAAACTAAAATATATTAAAATAAAAAAATCGTTAAAACAAAAAAAAATCGCCAAAAGTTGCAAAAAAAATCCCTAAAACAAAACAAGTGACAAAACAAAAGAGGCCACTTATTTTAATCACCAAAACCAGGAAAAATCGTCAAAACCCCAAAAAAAACGCCAAACACCGTTAAACCACCAGAAGTAGAAAACCCGCCAAAAACCGAAAAAAGCTCAAAAAAATCGCCAAATACCGAAAAAAGGCCAAAAACCGAAAAAAGCCAAGCAAAAAAAGCGTCAAAACAAAACAATTCGCTAACACTAACATAAATCGCCAAAACAAAAAAAAATCGTAAAAATCACAAGAAAAAAACCGCCAAACACCGATAAAACTGCCAAAAATAGAAAACTCGCCAAAACCCGAAAGAAGCGTCAAAAAAATCGCCAAAATTAAAAAAATCGCCATATACCGAAAAAAACGTCATAACCGAAAAAACGCCAAAACAAGAAAAAAAAAAGCATCTAAACAAAACAATTTCAAGAGCCGAAAACACCGAAAAAATTGCCAAAAGTAGAAAACTGACCAAGAACCGAAAAAATCGCCAAAAACCCGAAAAAAAATCGCCAAAACTAAAAATCGCCAAAACCCGAAAAATGCTGTGTACTTAATTTTTTTTTAAATGTCTACAACGGGCAAGATATTCGATTATATAGGCTAAGGTTCGTATAGTATTACATATGTAATATTCGTATGGGACTCTTCGTGTGCGAGATACTTTACTGAAGTTATTTAATACTTAAAACACGAAATTGAATCGGCAGCTGCGTTTTAGTGAAGTTATAAACTTT
Source organism: Tachina grossa (assembly GCA_949987645.1). Taxonomy (NCBI): domain Eukaryota; kingdom Metazoa; phylum Arthropoda; class Insecta; order Diptera; family Tachinidae; genus Tachina; species Tachina grossa. Next base: position 33,310,559 of record OX465276.1, on the reverse strand, counting down.
CTTCTTTATTTCTAAATCGATAACAAAGTAACAAAGCTTATTAAGATTGCTGTATAAACTAATACTGCCTAATGTAATCGCCATTAAAATCAATTTACTTGTTTCTGTTAAAAAGAGAATAATAATTTATTACGTCAAACTTTCCGATAGAAAAAGTCTAAAGGAAATAGAACGACAAAATTGCCAAACACCCAACTCATTTAGGCATCACTTCCATTGATAAATAAATAAAAAAAATGTTTTTTGCAATAAATTTCATTTAAAAATAAATGTCACAGCTTAAATTTAGTTTTTTTATTTTTGATAGTTGGCTTCACAAACGGGAAAGCCGAATCAAAACTTTTAGTTCTTAAAGTTATAACACAAAATTTAAAAAACAAAAAGAAAACAAGTAAAAGGAAAATATAAACAAAGCAAATACTAAAAAGTGCTTAAGTCGACTTAGGCTAAAATTTGAATAACCATGCCATCAGAATTTTCCAATTTAATAATATCTCTGTGCGAAATTTTAGTTTATTTTTTTGATTTTTAAGAAAGTTACAGCAAAATAACTTTTTCCTTTGCTTTATTTCAATATGTGATTTCTTTTGGAATGAGAGCTTAACTTGACTTTTTATCTAATATTTTCTAAATGTATATTAAAGATCCTCAAAAAAGTTAAATATTTTTTTAGAAATTGGAATAGTTTTAAGAAAATCATTTTAAATTTAGAAGTGCGTTCTTGGAAAATTGCTTCATAAGACTTAAGCAATTTTTCCTTATTGTAATGAAATATGAACGCAGAAGCAGGGAAATACATAAACACATACATGCATACACACGTAAGCATTTGTATACATATATAGAACATATGTATTTATAATATGTGTAAGAAATCATTGCCAAGTTTAAGGGCGCGAAAGCTTCTGCTGTTAAAATGACAACAACATGTTCAAACATGCATGACAACAGTTTGTCACACAAAAGAAAAAAGTTTTTTTCTTTAAGTGCAAATCAACAAACATAAATTTATGTTGCTTTTTATATACACATACATATGTATTTACGTACATCTGCATAGTGGCTCAAAATAAAACTGGAACAATAAAAATAGAACAGCTATATCCACGCACATATAGCATTGAAAGCTCTTAAGTTTGTTCTTGTTTCTTGCAAAGTAAGAGCAAGCATTGTTGTCGCCGTCATCTGATTGGCTGTTGTACTCTGGTCGGTGTGAAAGCACAAAAGCTCTTTTTTAAAAGTTTGCCCATTGTGCATATGGCTTGGACGTAGCTGAATTGAATATAACATTTTTTAACATGGAAAAAATTAAGATAAAAGTTATTCTTAATTAAATTAAATTAATTGTATTCAAAGCTTTATTTAAAAAGCTTTTTTTTAGTACTCAAGATATAATTAAAAGACTTGATGATCCTCGTTTTATACTCGCATCTCAAAATGAAAGTGGGACACCACAAAAAAAAACAAAGCTGCACTATAATAATAATTAATTGGCAATAGTCTTCACTTCAGATTGAAAAATAAATTTTTGCCCCTCCTTCTTTTATTATTATTTTTTAACTGGACTTTGTTTGGCATTAAAAATTCTTTACTTGCTCTTCCAAGTGTTTTAATTTTTTTTTCCAAAATACAATATCCTTAATATATTGACCCACTTTCATTTTGAGCCACTGTATATTATTTCCTTCCTTCTTTGCTAAACAAAATAACAGATATTAACTCATATGGGTTTATTATGCTTTTTAAGTCAAAACTTTAAATTTACAAACAAGAAACAACAGAATAGGGATACGAAGAATCAGACATAAATTACATATTTATTTTATATTTAAGAGGATGAGAATAAATTTATAAATAAGTCATAAACAATTTAAGGGGAAGTAAATCAAGTAATGTGCTTTACAAAAGTTATAAAGAATTGGAATATATTTTAAAAGAATGATATTTTTTTATTTCCAAGCAATAAGTAAATGGTTGCTTTAAATTGTATGAAGTAACAAAGTGCGTAAAGTGCGACTTTGACTCGCACACGTAGGGTTCCGTACGGACACAACATATGTATATTATACCATACGAACTTTAGTCTATATAATCGAATATCGTACCTGATATGGAGATTTAAAAAAAAAAAAGAAACGTTAAACTTTTTTTCGATTTTTGTCGATGTTTTGTATTTGTGTGGCTTTTTCTTGGTTTTGACAGTTTATTTATTTTTTGGGATTTTTTTGTTTGTTTTTTTTTTTTTGTTTGGCGGTTTTCCGCGATTTTTTAGTTAGCACGTATTTTTGTTTTGGCGATTTTTTTGGCTTTTTCTTAGTTATGTAATTTTTTTAGATTTTTGTCTTTTTTTTTTTGTTTTTGGCATTTTCCACTTTGATGTGTTTCATTTGTTTGTGGCGATTTTTTTCGTTTTTGTTTTATTTTTGTGACTTTTTCTTAGTTTTGGCATCTTTTAATTTTTTTTTTGGGATTTTGTCTGTTGTTGAAATTTTTTTTTATTTTGCGTTTTTTTCGTTTTTGTGATTGTTTCGGTTTTCCGCGAGTTTTTGGCTGTTTTTTAGTTTTATCGTTTTTTTAGTTGGGACTGATTTTTTCGTTTTTGTAGTTTTTTTTGTATTTTTGTGGCTTTTTCTTAATTTTACATTTTTTTGGGATTTTTTTTTTATTATTATTATTTAGTTCTGACGTATTTGTTTTGTTTTTTCGATTTTTTTTTTCATTTTTGGCAATTGTTTGTATTTTTTTTTTTGCTTTTTTCTAAGTTTTGGCATTTATTATTTTTTATTTATTTATTTATTATTTTCTGTTTTTGGCATTTTTTATTTTGGTGTTTTTTTTTCGCTTTAGCGATTTTTTCCGCTCTCCGCGTTCGTTTTGCATTTGTTTTTTTAATTTTGCCTTTTTTAGTTTTGACGTATTTTTTCCTTTTAGCGATTTTTTTTCGTTCCTGGCAATTTTTTTATATATTTCTAAGCTTTATTGCATTTTTTATTTTGAAGGTTTTTTTTTGTTGTGGCGATTTTTTCTGTTTTCCGCGATTTTTTCGGCTGTTTTTATTTTAAGCGATTTTTTAGTTTGGGCGTATTTTTTCGTTTTGGCTAATTATTTTCGTTTTCGAGAGTTATTTGATTTTTTTAGTTTTTTTGGCGACCTTTATACTTTTGCATTTAATCGATTTATATTGTTTTTGTGATATTTTTCACTTACACGCTTTTTTATTTTGGCGGTTTTTTTCGTTTTAGCGATTTTTTTTTTGTTCAAGGATTTTTTAGTTTTAACGTTTTTAAAAATTTCAAGAGTTTACCTTTTACGGTTTCCAAGATACGGCAAGTTGTCAAAATTTATATAGTCAAAATAACATTAACTAATAGAAACCCCTTTAATTTTAATTTTTTAAATTGCAGTGTTAATTGCTGTAGTCTACATAAAAATACACTAACTTTGCAAATTTCAAGTGTCTATATAAAGGGTGGGCAAATTTGAAGTTAGGAAGTAAATTGGCTGTAAAATGATGTAATGTCAAGAATTGAGATGTCATCCTTTGACGTTTATTTAGTATAATTTATGAAATTTTAACCATATAACGCTATACTCTTGAACAAAGAATTTTAGTTATGAATTCTCAATTAAAAAAACATGTGTTCTTAAGCCAATTTACTTCCTAACCATAAATTTACCCACCCTTTCTAATTGCCTGTTTATTAAATTAGGATGTTAACATTTTTCGTTTCTCGCTTTAGAACCTTTAATTTTTAAGTGTCATATATTTGTTATTGTAGCCGCCATATGCCTAATAAGCTTCTGCAAAAAAGCTTTCTGCTCTCACACCGACGAGCCAACAATACCTAGCGATTTGGAATATGAGACTTGAAAAAATCTCTTTATTTAATGTTCAGAACAACCCTAATGTGCCATAGTGCATTCAAGAAGATTTGAGTTAAGCCAGTGTGAAGACCGCCGTCCGATAAGGCGATATAGTAAATTAGAAATTTGACCTCAATGTTACGCATTGCTTTATTACAATTCGAGAGATTATTTAAATATATTTTTAATGATACATTAAAAAAAATAATTATTTTTATTTTTTTTGTAAATTGGGTTAAACTTTAATACTTTTTTCGAACATAAATATTATAAATTCAAAAGTACCCTTTTATGATAACATATTTGGTTATTTATTCATCTTTTTTTCCTTTCTTTACCTTAATAGGAAATTAAGTGGTTTAGTGAAAGAATAATTTACCTCTGCTTTTGACTCTAATTAAAAATAATTTATTCAGTTTATAAGTCTTCTAGAAAAACGAGAATTGTTTGGGAAAAAATCGTTAGTATGAGAACGTAGTCATATGGTTACTCTTCAATTACAAATAAAACATTTCACTTTGCTTTAACAGGTGAAAAAAAAATAATTAAGTAAAGAAAGAAGCTTTAAATCAGCTACGTCTAAAAGAGACATACTCTGATATATGCTTTTGAGATAAAGAGCTTTGAAAGCTCTTAAATTTGTTTTTGTTTCTTTGCAAAGTAAGAGCAACCATTGTTGTTCCCGGTATGTGATTGGCTGTTGTCTCCTCGTCGGTGTGAAAGCACACAAAAGCTCTTTTGTTTGCACATTGTGCATATGCCTTGCATGTGGCTGCTTTTAATATAAAATTCACTTTCATATTGAGTTAATCTAACCAAAATTTTTTGGCGGAAAATATGTTATATGAAAAACTTAGTTTTGAATTACTCATACAAAAAAAAATTATGTAAATTATGCTAAATTATTTTTTTTTCCAAGATTTGCCATTAAAAAATTTAAGCATTTCTGGTGCCTCAGAAATCTTAGGAACAAGTGATGAGAGAAAGAACTTAATGATGTGTGTTTTATGTACATCGTTATCTCGTTCTAACCCTGTCTATTTCCTTTAGAAATTCTTAACACAAAAAATTATCAAAATACAAAATAAATCTCAAAAATTTAAATGACAGTGGCATGAAATGCTTATTCAAGCAAACTGGTTTGAAATTTTTCTCCTTTCAAATACATATGTAAAATGCTCTAATTTTATATGACTCACGTTAAAGGAAAACTTAAATTTCATTTTATAAAATTTATAATAAAAGACAAGTATTTTAGCATGAAACTTTTTGTGAGTAATCCCATTAATAGTCAAAATCCATTCTATGCTGTCAAGTTCAATCTGTAAGAATGTATTAGCATGATATTATTATTTCCGGTAAACCCATCCCACAATCTACCACCACATCAGCAACCCAATGATATGTACAATTGAAATTTTGCATATGAACCTTATTGAGCTGCTCTTGTGATTACTTTAAGAAAAAATAAGGAAAAAAAGGTAAATTACTTCTTTCAAGCTTTAGTTCATTTATTTCTGCCACATATCTGTTATGCTAAACATCCAAAATTGACTTTTATTAAATCATTTTAATTTGGCAACCTTAATACTACAACCAATCTATATGGATTTATAAAAACTTCATAAAGTATCTTATTACAATGAAAATCAGACTTGATTTATTTCGAAAATGTCAAACCAAATTTAAATGTTTTTTTTTTCTTTTTGCTAGAACACCAAACTGTGAATATTTATTACAACGAATTTTTACATGCCCGCAAATAACTAGTTCAACCCTTTTTCATTATTTTTGTTCAAATACAATAAAGGAATACACATGTCAAATGAGTTCATCCTTGTCCATATGTTGGATAGAAATGAATGATGAGTTTTGGAAAATGCCAATTTGGAATTTATTTTTAGATTGATTTATTACAATTTAACTGGAAATATTCGTAAAAGCAAATTATATGCTCATTATGTTTACAACAAACAAACATCTTTAGCTCTGTTAATACAAGTTTAAAAATAAAAACAAGGAGGTTTGCGCAAAAAGTAAAATGCGCCTAAGGATTTTGCAGTTTTGCTACAACCCAATCATGCTTCAATAACCATTTTTAATGGAATTGAACCCCTACCACGTTTTTTGTTGTTGTTAATTTAAAACATCCTTTAAACGTCCGCGATATGCGAGCTTTTGCAAAAGAGCTTTTGTGCTTTCGCACCGACAAGAGCACAACAGCCAATGAGATCACGCCATCAACACTGCTTGCTGCTTACCTTGCAAAGAAACACGAACAAATTGAAAAAGCTTTCAGAGCTATTTACCTCAAATGCAAATGTGTCAGTGTATGTGTACTCAGGCAAAGCTGCTTTTAAAAGGGCAAATCTCTTTCCGAAAATTGCTAATATATATGCGACATCAATCCTTAAAATTGCTTTGGTCCAACTAAAGGAACCAAATAACATTTTCATCCTCTGTAATTGCTCTTTTCTTTACTTTTATCATGACTTATACACTCAGGGAAAAGCTGCAACTTAAAAATAAATACGCGTCACATTAATTCAATAATTTTCAATATAATAGAAAATGTATATTGAGATACTTAAAAATAAATAAAATTAATACTGTAAATTAATATTTTTCCATATTAAAATAAGAAATTTCAACATGACTAAGCTTTCGTTCATGTTTTTTATTAATTCAATATGGTTTTTATTGATTTTAGGCTATTTTTTCTCTGGGTGAAATGTTGATGTGTTTTTTATAAAGGTATAAGACTTTAAGTTGGCAACACTTTTTTAAATGGCGGCCATTTTGTCAGCTGTCAAGTGAATTATTTTTAGTTTGCCTTGGCATTTCAACATGAATAGGATGACGACTGTATAACTCTTCAAAATTATGCAAATTTATTTTGAAAATCATGGGTCTGTTCGTAACACATTACCCGCACTACGTCCATTTTACGACCAACATAATCATCCAACAGAGCAATTAATTCGAATAACTATAAAACGCTTTCACACCGCGTTTACCCTAAACGCTAGTACTCTGTTCGAAGCTGTGAAATATTTTCAGTACCATTGATTATTTCGTGTGAAAAATTCGACATGTACTAAATGTTGCCCAAATCGCTGTTTTTTTAATAAATTTCTCGCTTTTATTGCTTGAAAGTATGTAACGTTGTTAAAATTACATGCAAAAAAGCACTGCTCATGTTGTTTCGCTGCGAAAATAAAATGATGCCAGATTAATTTTGCATGGAAAAACACGCTGCCAGATAGATTTCAGGTGTTTTTTGCAACAAGAACAGAGTACTACTTTTGCAAATTTATTTCGCAAATATTTCATACCAAATACTTTTATATGTAGTTTGACTGCATTTGGCACGAAATTGTGAACAGAGTACCAGGCTTAAATGGTAATACGCATCCACAGAGACGTCGCTCAGTGTTTAGAGAAGAAGTCATTGTTGCTGTAGAGTGGAGTGTAGAGGAAGACCCGAATTAGTCTACGTGTCCCTATAGAGCCATGATTCGCTAAAACAAAATCTTAGAAATATGTTCCTAGCAAGTTTTTGTTTTTTTATATTGCGATTTTTTCTTCACAATTCGTTATATGCAGTATAAAATTAGGCTAGTATTCGCTATATAAGGTTGTTAATGTAATAACAAAAAATAAAAATTTTAAAAACACCCGACTTTTTTCAGAAAAAATGTTATATCTTCTAAACGGCTGGACCGATTTCCTTCAAACATAGCTAAGAACCCTCTCGATCAATTCATCTTTCAAATAGAAAAAACTAAATGAAAATCGGTCCAGCCGTTTGGCCTGTACGTGGACACGGACAGACACACAGATACACAGACACACAGACACATACTACAAACTTATAACACCCTTTTTTAATTCGGGGGTTAAAAAAAATTTGGACGTTCGTTATATCGGATTTTCGTTAAACCGAGATTCGTTATACCGAGGTTTACTTGTATTTAAATTATAATGCCAGAAAATTATCTTTTAATGAAATAAATTTCATATCAATTTAAAAAATTCATCTTTGTTTTATTCCATTTCAAAGATCCATACCTCTATAAAAAACACCCTATACAATCTAAATAATAATCCAAAGTAACGTAACGTATTTGTTGAAAGTTCTTCTTCTTCTTCTTCTTCTTTTTAATTTTTTATGTAATATGCACAAATTGATTAAATACTTTTTATATAGGAACAGTTTTTGCTGTTCATGCTAGTCGCGTGCGACATTGACTGTCACACATAACTAAAATGCATTAATAAGAAAGTGAGTAAAAATAATTGTTTCACTAAAATTAAATTTTAATGAAATGTAACATTGATGCGAAAATTATTGGCATTGGTACAGTGGGACCAAACTTTCGTTTCATTATATATATATAGGATATTTTAACTACTGCTTGCAGTTCTTTTAAAGGCCGAATAGACGGAGCCACAGCAGGCCAAAGTTGAACACAAGAAATAAGCCAGTGCACCCAAGGTGAAAAGGAACCCTATTGTTTACGCTGCAATGCCTGTCTGTCCGTCTGTCTGTCACAGGCTGTTTTCTCGAGAACAGCAAGAGAGCGATAACAACAAATATAGGACAGTTGAAAATTAAAGAGTGGTGCTAAAGCGAGCAACGAAACATTTGGAAATCCTAATGTAATACGAGTATACAGAAAATTGTATACAGACACTTGAAATTTTCACAATTAGTGTAGTGTATGCAGACTTTTGAAATTCTACACTGAAATTTAAAATCTCCAAAATAAAGGGTATTTCATCAGTTAATGTAATTTTGACAAATTGAATCTTCTTTAAAACCATAGGAAATTTTTAAAAACGCTAAAACTACAAAAACCCAAAATTAAAAAAAAATCGTCAAAACAAAAAAATCGTCAAAGGGCTAAAACTAAAATAATCTGTAAGTCCAAAATAAATCGCCAAAATCGGAAAACTTCCAGAGTAAAAAAAAAACGCAAAAATTAAAAAACCACAAAAACAGAAAAATATCCCAAAACCCAAAAGAAAAAGCTTTAAAACTAAGAAGTATGCTCTAAAAAAATTATAAACAATAATTTATTGACGTTTTTAGCAACTCAACCAATTTATGCTGATTAACTTTGAAAATCAGTTATCAATACGCGCAACTTATAGACGATGTCGTTATCTCGACATCGATGAGGCTCACTTTTGGCTTAACTGATATCTTAGTAGTGCCAATGGCCACATTGTCATTCGTGTCGTTCGTGACATACGGCCATCAATTCTAGAAAAGTGGCCATAAAATTTGAGGATCAGATTCCGCTTCATCAAGAACAAACCAAACTGTGCATATGCTTAAATTAATTTTCAATTGATAATGTCATTTATTAATCCATCAAAAAATAAACATTTTCGCAATAAAATCAAATTTTTTTGTAATATTTTTTAAAATTTAAAGTTCTATCGGGGTTAAAAACACACATTTTCTGTTTTAAAAAAATACCTTAATGGGAATTAAGTTCAGTATTTCAAACTTATTGAATGAAATATTTTTACTTATTATTGTGTATTTCTAAAGAAGAGAAGAGAAATTAAACTAAACCTTTTAGCTGGGGAAAAATGCGCATTTTTATGCTCAGCCACGCACTTCATCAGCACATTTCGTACCCATTGTGCACTGCGTTATTAATAAGTAATCAGCACAAAATTGCTTCTTTTAAACGATTTGCTTGCTATTTTGTTGTAGCAACAAATACTTGAGTTAATGAAAGAATAACAAAAACACATGCATATAAAAAATTCAAATAAATTAGGAAGAAAGAAAAGGCAAAATGTGAAGAAGAAATCTGTCAATGGCTGGCTACTCTGTTTAATTAATTGTTGTGACAAAATACTGGCGGCTGACTTTTTTCTCTGACAGACAATTGTTGAGGTTTTATTTTATTTTATTTTTTTTTTTGTTAACTTTTTGCTTGCTAGTTTTCTATTCTGAAAACTTTGAACGAAAACTAACTTTTGATTTTAATTAAATAAAATAATGAATCTGTGCAAATATATTCGAGAAAAAAAATTATGTAATTAATTTTACGAAACTGGGAAAAAAATCAAAACGATTTGCATCTTTAGTAGAAGACCACAGCAAACATTTCAAGTAAAAGACAAATAAAATTAAAGTAAAATAAACTTTCTTCTTCTAATCAATTTAAATAATGAATGGGGGCAAGAGATCAATGATAAGGATAACTAATTATCCGGCATAATTTATGCATATCTGTTGAAGATATTTACAAACTCAACTCCTTGAACTGAATAAATATCAACAAGAGAGTTGGTGAGATGCGTGGTGAACTTTTGCTTCTTTCTATAAACAAATGATTTACGTATGTAAATGGAAATGCTTTTAAATGAAGAAAAAATTATAGGAACGAATTTTCTGCTGCACAAAGACTAAAACAGTTTTAATGACAAATTCTTTTAAAAACGAGACCAGAGGTCAGTATTGTTTAAAAAAAAAACTAATTGCATTTTTCTGTCTAAGAAAGACTGAGATATTTTTACTTCTTTAAGATTTCCATCTAAAGGTCCATCGACACCAAAAAATTTAAATTTCTAGAACACACTTTGTGTGTAACAATCAAATTGAACTAATGTAAAATTTTTTTTCATTTATGCATAAACCGTTTCGAGATGTTCGAATGCAAACTCACGAGAGCGCAACTGTTTCCTTTTGAATATTTTTTTGCAAGTTTCATTCAAACAAAAGTTCTTAAAAAGAGGAATAAGCCATCTTACTTTTGGTTTCTATAATTTTTCTAAGTGCACAAATGAGTAAAAAAAATGCTGAAGAAATTTAACATTTTTGTTTTGTTAAATCGCATGCTTCGATGTCACGTGCGACATTGAAAAACAACAAGTGCTATCAGTGCGCTGAAAGTACACGCAGAAAGCTCATCATATCTGTAGCAAAAAGGAAAAAGTGCTTAAGTTGAGATAAGCTGATTTTGAGTTAATGGCGCCGCCATAATCTGTATATTTCGAAGTATCTTTGGCCAAAACCTCAATTAATTTGTGTAACTTTTCATGAAGTTATAGCACTATGATTTGTGACTTATCTTTTTTAGCTTAATTCAGGTTATACTTTGGTATATTTTAGCTTAAATATTTTATTTATATTGTGTAGAATGATGTTTGCTTAAAAAACTAAAGGTTTACAGAGAATTTCTCAATTTAATTGTAAAAGAAATAAATTTCTGAAAATCGAGTTGAACGCCTAACAGTGTTCTACTGCAAAACAGTAAAATATGTCTCAAGCACTTTTTCCTTATTGCCACAGATACTATATTCAGTACAAATAGAGTATTTACTACAATTAAAATGTAAAAAAAAACAACTAATATAAAGTTAGTCCCGTGCGACATCATAGCTATAAATTCAAAAAAAAAAACATAGAAAACGATCCAGCTAACAAAAATAAATTTTCTGATTATATCAATACAACATCGTGCAGCAAGCTGTAACGTAATTAGATTTTACATATTTATTAATTATTTATTATTTCATAAAACCGGCGAAAAATTAAGAAAAATGCAAATGGTGGAGAGACAAATTTAAGGAAGATGAAATTTTATAACAAAACCATAAATTACATAATTCTACCAAAAAAAAAAAAACCCCCGACTTCAATGCAAAGATCGATCTTATAGAAGAAGATGAGAAGAAGTACGTTAAATATAAATTTAAAGTTTAATGGGCGTGCCTTCACCCATTTTTTTTAATGCAAGATTGTGAGTTTTTCAGAGCTCAGGGTGCGTGTTAAGTCTTATAAAAATCGGTACAGTAAAAGCACCTAAAATTAAATATTAAATTTTAATGGGCGTGACTCCGCCCATTTTTTTAATTGGCGGATTGTGTCTATTTTACAGCTCAAGCTGTGTGGCAAGTTTGGTAAAAATCGGTTAAGTAGAACCGCGTGAAGTATTATAATAAATTTTAATGGGCGTAACCCCGCCCATTTTTTTAACTTTCAAATTGTGTAGTTTAAAGAACCAAAGGTATCTGAAAGGTTTCGCAGTAACTAAATAAGTATAATATCGTAAAATTAAATAAAATAAAAGTTGTGGGCGTGTCCCCTCCCCACTTTTTTACAATGGGACCAATGGGAAGCTATATGCCATCAGACAAAAACAAAAGAATTTTTAAAATCGGTTTAAAATGTACCGAGTTATTAAGTAACACCGCCAAAAAAACTAGAGACAAGTTTTTAACCTCCTGCTTTTTTTGAAGTCGGTTAAAAAATGAGGAAAGAGTGCGTAGTTCTAGCAAAAAGTGGAAAGCCTTGGTTTAAGGAAAAAAAATCAAATGATTGAAGATGAAAGTCGGTCAGAAACAAGGTCGCAGAAGCTCGCAGAAATGTGAAGTGCCGAACAAGCACAAAACCAGCCTCACAAAAAAAATGCCTTGCCAAGAGATATGAAGCAAAAAGTAAGTAAGTAAGGTATGAAGTAAAGAGTTGAAGATTTCTGTTAATTTGAAAACATTTTTACCAAGATTTTTTATTTGTAACTTTGAAAAAAAAACAGCAAAAGAAATAATATAAATTACAAAAAGAAAAAAAATATCATGGGCAACATGTCACGTGCAACAGTGATTGGAATTTGCTTTAAATAAATATGTATGTACATAAATCATTTCTGGGTAAAATCAAACCCATTTTAAAGAGACATTTGCGCACTACATTGTAAAATTAGTCACATTAAAACATTAATACAGTTTACACTGAAATTTGCATTTTAATCGTTGACGGCAAGAATAACTTCTGTGTTTGTCACATGTGAATGCATTGGTTTTTTTTTTTGGCAATTATCTTGGCTAATTTAGAGCTTTAAGTTATGTTTTTTGTAAAAAAAATATATATATAATTTATTAATAAATTTAAGAAAAAATTGGTTGCATAAAAAATCTTTCAAGCAACAGATGTTAAAAAAATAATTTTTAATTAAAAATCATCCTTTGATAAAAAGTATTTTGCTCTTATTAAATATTATTTATAAAAATAAATTGTTGGTCCCTCCTCATCCTTTAAAATTTGTATAAGGCGCCAGGCAAGAATACGAAATATTTGCTACGAACTGTTCGCTGCAATTGGACACTGTTTAGTTCGCGTGCCTGGCGTCATCAAATCAATTAGTAGAATAAATTTTTAAGAAACAATATTTGATAAGGACATTAAACAAAATAGCAAATATTATAAACGGACAATTTAATCTCATTTAACGTTAAAAGTCCTTAAACCCCAGGGATACAAATTATTTCTTTAGTTGTATATTAAAGCAAATGTTAATGCTTTTTTTTTTGCTTGCTGATAAAATATTTATAAAGGGTCCGCCATATAGCTTTTTTTTTTGAAAATGCTATAAAAAAAACTACTGAAGTTTCGGCTGTGTGGCACGTAGCGCCGTCCTGTTGAAACCGAATGTTGCCAATATCCTTCTCTTCAATTTTTGTGAACAAAAATTCGTTCAACGTGGCCCGATAACGATCGCCATTGACTGTAACGGCCACTCCTTGCTCATTTTCGAAAAAAACTGGCCCAATTATGCCTCTGGACCAAAATCCGCACCAAACAATGACTCGTTTTGGGTGCGTCGCCTTTTCAATGTATGCGTGCGGGTTTTCTGTGCCCCAAATGCGACAATTTTGCTTGTTTACATACCCGCCAAGATCAAAATGAGCTTCATCTGAAAAGATGATTTTTTGGCAAAATCGGCATCTTCTGTAAATCGATCGCAGGCCCACTTAGCGAAGCGAAAACGCATTGGATGGTCAGTTGGCTCGTTCAGCGGAAGGATAAAACTAATTATCTGTCAAATCAGACATTAGCTAAGTGTTACCATTCACGAAATAAGCACTAGTTGAAAAAAAAACGTTAGATGGCGGACCCTTTATAACAAATGAAAAAAATTTGAATAGAATTTGTAGACATGTGCTACTGTTGTCACGTGACAAAGAAACATTGTCCGATATTTATCAAATAAACATTTAAAATTAGGCATGAGCTTTCTTATTAATTACGTGACTTTCAAAATTAGTTAGTTGTGTTCATTCAATAATAACTTTTGCCTTATTGATAAAAGGTTTAAAAATTTAAGAAATTAATTACATGAAAAATTAATTTTGACTTGTTTGAATGGGGTAGAGCAAATAAATACAATGCAGTGGTTTGATAACAATACAAATGGGGCAGCCAATGTTTTGTTCAAAAAAAAAAAAAATAAAAAAATAAGTGGCTTTTGTGATTTTGTGTAATTACCTTAGCACTCATGCTAACGATACTTCAAGTCATAGAATTTACTTGATACATACAAATAATGAGGAAGTTCATACACTTCCTTTTTAAAAATTAAATAATTTGTTCTATTATGGCAGATATCATTGATTCTCGTGCCTATTAATATATTAGATTTTCATATCAAAGTTGAATAAATATAAAAATCTTTCTTGAGCAAAGAAGATCTTTCGAAAGTGTCTTTATTTAGTAAATTTTTTTTTTATCAAAAAAATTAATTTTCCAGCCCTGGAAGCATATGTTTGATTTTTATGATTTCAAATACTAATTTATTTCGTTCTAAAAAATAAAATATGTCTAATTAACAAACAAAAAAATAAGAAAATAAGGATATAAATTTGTGTTATTAAGTTACACAGAAAAAAAAAAAGAATTGTAAATACAACTAATTTATTTGTGAATACAAATAAAATATTATTTAAAAAGGCACCTACAAAGATTTTTGTAAATACAAACACACATTTGTAACATAAGAAAACAAAATCAACTCAATTATTTCCAATTAAAATTATTGTGTTATTCACAATTGAGTTGTTAACAGAAAACAAAAATTTTTTATGAATTTGTTTTTCAAATTCTAATGTGATGTTTTTAACCCCCGACTAAAAAAAGGGGTGTTATAAGTTTGTAGTGTGTGTCTGTGTGCCTGTGTATCTGTGTGTCTGTCTGTGTCCACGTACAGGCCAAACGGCTGGACCGATTTTCATTTAGTTTTTTCTGTTTGAAAGATGACTTGATCGAGAGGGTTCTTAGCTATGTTTGAAAAAAATCGGTCCAGCCATTTAGAAGATATAACATCTTTTCTGAAAAAAGTCGGGGTTTTTAAAATTTTTAATTTTTGTTATTCGTTGTTTGTTTAATTTTTTTTTTACAAATTGGTTTTTTATTAAATTTTAATTTAAAGACGTTTGGGATGAGTCGAACCGGCAACCTCTTGACTAATAGACTAACGTACTTACCACTCAGCTAAAGAGCAAATCGTTATTAGATACGCAAATAATGAATACACGCAAAACATGATTTCTTATGTTTCTTCTGCATGGCGCATTTCATCATTGATATAATCTAAAAATACCTTTGTTGCACTGTTGCCAGAATTGACGATTTCTCTGCATTTTGACGATTTTCACCTCTCAAAATACACTAGTGACGACTTTAGGTCCAGAAATGACGATTTTTTCTAAATTTAACATATCATGAAATCCACAGAAAAGTCAACCGCAGGGATAAAAATTAAAATAAAAAAACTGTGTAATTTTCATTGAACTGAATTTTTTTCGTTTCCAATAAAAGCTACAAATAAAGATAAAAGTCAGTTTGGATTGCATTTCATTTATTAGCTTGTTCGAAACGAATGAGTACATATCACAAACGTACCGTGTAATTGTGCGTGACAGACTTAACATGTGCGTGACGATGTTAAAAGTTGAAAAACTATAATATATATAATTTTGTCAAAGTTGTAATGCTTTTTATATAATCTAAGATAGCTTCTTATAGCTGTAAAAAAATAAAAAAATTCTATCTCAAGTGGATTCGCAGAAATTTAAAATATAAACTGACATAGTTTCAGAGTATAATTTTTGTAGCGCGTGCGTACGCAACATTTCGCTTTATATCAACGAAAATAAAAATAATAAATAAAGTTTCATAAACACTTTACACAATTTAAAAAGGAGTACAAAATTGAATAGTTAGAACCTAAATGTACTTACGTAAGAAAAACTTTCCTTAAAAAAATCAGCTATAATTATACGCAAACCGTAACAGTGCGTGACATGGATTTCATGATATATGACAACTTTTTTTAGTATTGCATTTTTAGATTTGGTTTTTTGTTATGTTATGATTTTTTTGTGTTCAAAATGTTAAATTCTGATATTTATACATAAAATGTTTCTATAACAAAAATGCTAATTATTTTTTTATAAATTATCTGTTTTAAAAATAAATATATATGTACGTATGTGAATTCTGATTTCATTTTAAGTTTTTTTTAATTTTTATTTTTAACTTTAATGGTTTTCATGTTTAGGTTATATACAAATATATTAATGTATATGTCTATATTTGTTGAAAGCATACCCTGCAGGAGAATAGGCGATAATTGTCTAAAAGCTACTAGTATAATTACTAGAATATCCAGAACTAGTGCAAAATGAGTTAAAGTTGTTGTGTAAAATTACTAGTGCTGATGAGTACTAGTATATGAAGTAGTTCCAAGGCACCAAATTGCAAAATAAATTTTAACTATCTAACAGACCTCTTGCATTGTATGAAAATTGGTATCATATAATTACTAAAATTTTAGCTTAATCTAAAAATAATTATAATTAAATAATTATAATTGGCCTTTTGTATTTCTGAATTTTGATAAATAATTGCAAATTTTAACTAGCGTTGTCACTGGGTAACAAAGGAATAAAACCACCAATGTTATAGAATTTTTCTTTACAAAAGAACTGGTAATAAACTAGGCCTAAACTAGTACCATTGGTACTAGTAGTTTTCTAAACACACTCAATGCTAATTTGAGCATTAAGATAGTATAGGAAGGCTTACAGTTGGGAACTAGTGGTGGTGATTTCTGTACTACTAAAATACTAGTTAGACACCAGTTCGTTCTCCTGCAGGGTAGTTAATAAGTTTGAATCATTGTAATAGTTTTTGTAAAAAAAAAAATTAAAATACAAAAAATTGAATATTTTTGATTTGACGTTTTTTTGACGATTTTCTAAAATGACTTGACGATTTTGACGATTTTTTGCACAGAAATCTGTAGTTTTTGACGATTTCACTCCTAGAAGTTCTGGCAACACTGCTTTGTTGATTAAAAAAATAAGCCACGACGTTTTTCGGCTTCTTGTCGGAATTTATACGTATACAACACCAACAATCAAAATAAACAACAACATCAGCACATGACCAGCTTGAGTCAATCAACAAGCAAAGAAAACACCAACACAAACAAATGAAATTAAATGATATTTTAAAATGCGCGGAATTGATAAATACAATATTCAAGTTAATGACAAATATTATTGAAATTAAAAATTTTATTCAACAACATAGTTTTGTTGAAAATAAATCTTGTATATTTTTTTTGTGTACTTTTATACACCAAAATAAATTAAATTTTCCAGCTGTGCTTCAGAGCTTTTTAATTTTTTTAATATTTTATACAAAATTATTTTTCTCTGAAACATAAAATATATGTAATTTATAAAGAAAGAAAAAATTAATCACTTCTATTAAGTACTTATATATACCACAAAAAAGCGCGAATTTCCCACCCCTGGAATTATTATTTCAGAATTTCCTGATTTCTTACAACCAACCAAATTAAGAAATTTATTATTCGATATATTGTCAGAAGTTTATTTTAATTTGAAAGTGCAAATAAAAATCAATCCAAATTTTTTGAAAATATTTAAAATAAATTTACTTCTTTGAAAAATCTTTACCATATTTCATTAATTTGAAATTTATTTGCTGCTGGTTCGTTCAGCTTTGTCTATATACATACATTTCATTGTTGCTGTAACAATGGATTTTTTATTGTATAAAATAAAATGGAAAAATAGAATAGATTCATATCGGATATAAATTATTTGCTGGGTTTTGTATAAGTTTCTAAGCCTACTACGCTTATTTTTCTTTTGTGATTTTCAAAAGTATTATTATTTGTGAAGTCTCAAATAGTTTTCGAAAGAGGTTTGTGACTGTTCAAAATGTGTGGTTGCAGTCAACTGATGATTTGTTACAGCAACAATGAAATGCATATAGACAAAACTGAACCGCCCGCAAATAAATTTCAAATTAATGAAATGTGGTAAAGATTTTTCAAAAAAGTAAATTTATTTTAAATATTTTCAAAAAATTTGGATTGATTTTTATTTCCACTTTACGACCAGCATTATTTGAAAATTAAAAAAAAAAATCTAGGTTATTGATAAATCAAACTTTTTACCCATTTATTCAGAATTTATGCATAAATATATACAAAATAATATATTTCATTTAATTGAACTCAAGAAGTGCACCCGCCATTCGAAATATGTATATAATTCTGAATTTTCCAACATTTATTTTAGTGCTGAAAAATTACAACAAACTTAAATTTTTCTTATCACAATATGGATCCAACTGGGTCTCCGAGCGGAGGTGAGTTATAGTACCACCCTTCCACTAACCTAAGTTTTTCTATAAAGTTTTTACTTATACTGATGAGATGAATAACAAATTTGTAATATTTTTAGTGCCAAAGTTAATTTTATTTTTCACAACTCAAAAAATTAAATTTTTGAGTTAATAATGCAGAATTAATCGTTATATCATCGTGGAAACACTTCATAAAAATATTTTATATACTCAGCAAATAAAATAAATAAAATTTTCTTTTTCCATTAAGTTGTGTAAAAATTGAAAAACTTTAAGCTCATTTTTTCGGGAATCTACTACTTTTTTTAGTTATGATGCTATTTGATATATAAATGATATAGCTGTGGTAATAAGGTAAAAGTGCTTAAGTCATATTTCACTGTTTTGCAGGAAAGCACTTTTAAGCGTTCAAGTCGATTTTCAGAAATTTATTTCTTTAAGCTTTATTTTTTTAAGCAAACATCATCCTACACACTATAAATAATACATTTAAGTTAAAATATATAACAGTATAACCTAAATTAAGCTATTATTCCAAATAAGATTAGAAGTCTTAAAAAGATAAGTCGCAAGTCATAGTGCTATAACTAAAATCACACAAATTAATTAAGATTTTCACCAGGGCCACTTTTGAATCTGCTAATTAGAGAGGTACCAATAACTCGAAATCAGCTTATCTCGACTTGAGCACTTTTTCCTTTTTGCCACAGAAATAAAATGTCCAGCTTTTATATAAAAATAAAAATATTGTCAAATATAGTCATATTGAAAGATTTCATGTAACATCTAACATCTATTCACTCTTTTGCATGTGATAGCGATGTAACGAATGTCAATTTTTGATATTCGCGAATACGAATACGAATGCGAATATTATATACGAAACTTATAGATATTGAATTAAATTATATATGAAATATTAAAAAATTGTTGTGAAAAAAAAACCTCATACAGGAGTGGCGTACTTTAAATTACCCAAAATTTTAATGATCATTGATCACCATTAAATAATATTTGAAAATGATACAAAGCACAAATTTCTATAAAAAATTTAATGAATTTGTACAATTTGTACTAATATTTTTAGCCATATACATCTATATACATATATATATATATATATATATATATATATATAAATATATATATATATATATATATATATATTTCATTTCGGATTTATGCATTTATTTATTTAATTTTTTTAGAAAAATAATCGTATTCGTATTCGCCAAATTCATATATCTAAAATTGCCGAATATTCGGGAATTGGAACACGAATACGAATATTCGTGCATCACTAGCATTTGAGTACAAAATTAAATTTTTTTGAAGCAGAATTAATTCTTATATCGTTTTTCCCATTTAGCAAAAATTTCATACAAATATCTCGTATATTTCAGTATTGAGAGATAATTTAAGTTTTATTATTTTATAAAATTGTGTATACAGTAGTTTTCGCTTATAGTCACTACCGCTTATTGTCACATTTATGATATAGTCCATATTTAATGTTTTTTGTGACTTTTGAACTTAATTTCATTCAAAAAGTTGACGATATAGTCCATTTGCGATATAGTCATATTTGACATATGTATATATGTATATGCACCAACTTTGTGGTAGTCAAAATCCAAATTGTATGCAAACAAATCGAGTTATAGTCACAAAAATTTTCAACAGATTTTTTTAGTTATTTATTTAAGTCATAAACCAAAAAGTGAATCTAAATTTCAACCTCCATCTACTGTTTAGTAGAAGAACATGTCTTTAGAACAAAACATTTTTGCATAAAATGCCATACAAATGTGCCTTTTAAATACAACATTGTTTTGTAATTGACATAATTGGATTGGATGGAAATTGTTTTATATACCTCTGCGTGGCATATAAAAAAATTAGGCTTATAGTCACATTAGCAATATAGTACACAATTTCTGTGAAATTTTAAATGTGACTATAAGCGAAAACTACTGTAAATTGAAAACTTTGAACTCATTTTCTGCAAAAGCATTTGTTTTTTGAGTTATGACATTGTTCATATAAATGAGCCATAAGATGTTTGCAGAACAACTAAATGCCAACCTGTTGTTTCAATCTTACGATAAAAAAAACAAACAAATTCACAATTCAAAACCTCAATTTTATCTCACATCTCATTAAAGAACTTTGAGAATTTAAAATTTAAATGCGAAATTTAACATCAGCTGTCGTTTATAGTTGCTATTAAAATTTATTAAGCAATAAAATAATATTGCATCACATTGTTTTTAAATGTATGTATAACTTACACTTACCACTGTGCCAAAAAATAAATTGAAAACAAAATACTTGTTTCCAAAACATCCATATTGTTTTAATTTCTTTTTTTTTTGGTATTTAGAATATAATTACAAAAAAAAACAATTAACACATCACAATTTCTTTAAAACTTTTCAGCATCATTTACTTTATTTTTCTAAATTAAAATTACACTTTTTTGCAGTTAATTTTTTTTTAATAAAAATCGAATATTGATTTTTTTGAAATTCTTTTCTTTTGAAGCCCTTCTTTTAACAACAAATTTACTATAGCAAATTTCTTTAAAATCTAAGATTTTACTAAATTTAATGGGTAATTTTTCATTAAAATTTTTAAACTAAAGCATCAACATCAGTTAACATTTTTCGTTGCCAGAAGATTTAAATATTTTTGTTAATAGAAAAACGGCGAAAATAACGTTTAACAAACAATTTCAATTATTGCAACAAGAGAATGTTAAGTTTTTTTTTATTATTTTATGCCGCTTTAAACGTACAAACACCGCCAAGTCTTAATGGAAACTGTTGGCCGAATTGGAGGCCATCAAAAATATGCGTTCCTCCATGTGCGCCAGTAATAATTGTGAATGAATGAATTTTATTCAGACACACACACGCACACACACAATACGCAACGACAATAACAAACACAAATAGACAAGTACTAAACGAATGCCGCTGTATTTGCTTTGGTGAAAATAGAAATCAACATACAATCGCATACAAAGTAACAGAAACAACAAGTTAATGTTACATGTGCCTTAACAGGGCTCTGTTAAGGTATTCATGTTAAGTTAATCAAACGTAAGGTATTTACCAGGAATCTTGTTTTTAACCAACGAAGAGTTCCTTTTTACATAAAATTTTATTTTTTAACAGTGAGTTAAATTACTCAAACTAATTAATAGCTTGATAGCATAGCATAGTGAAGCTTTCTTTCTTTTCTGGGCCTTTCCTGAGGAAAATAGCACACATACTTACATATATACATGAATAATAATAATAAATTGCTAGGCAAATTAATTACAGGAGTATTATATATCTAAAAGAAAAACTGTATACCTTAGTTTAACAACAATTTTTGAGCCCGATTTTGATTTTTCCTAACCAGTTCTCCCTCCTCTATTTGAAAGTTGTGAAAGACTTCTTTCGTTTAGGAAATTAACCAAAATTAATAAAAAAATAGCCTTCTGTTTGCCATTTTTATTTTAAATAAATATAAAATAAAAAATAAATTATACTTTTTAAGTCACAATTATTATTATTTGATATGTCAAATAATAGCAATAATGTAAATCGCAATATTTTCTATTATCTTTAAAGCAAATTTACTGTAGACTTGTTTCTATCAATTCCAGCTGGTATCATAAATTTTTTTTAATAGTCATATGTTGCTTATTTTGCACGTAAACGAGAACTAGTGCAATGCAACCGCATGCCAAGACATAAGACATTTGTGTATGGAAATCTAACGATACTGTATGCGCATGTTCTATCTCTTACACTGTTAACTACCAGTAGTGTCAACATAGGCTAAATATTACTCTAATAAAACGACCATTATACTGTATGTGTACAACTATTTGACATGCTTAAAGAATAAAATCAAGTTAAATTAAATTAAATTAATTGAACCGACCACTGGCGGTATAACCACATCATCACCACATATCCGGAAATGGTGAAGGACACACAACAGTCTCAGATTCGTATGGAAACCTTTGAGACCACAAAACTGTTACGTAAATGGCAGCAGCCCTGCCACCATACTAGGCAACCTGGGTCAGAAGGAGTTAAAGGAAATATACATACATACATATATATAAATTAAAACTAATTAAATTAAATTAAATTAAATTAAATTAAATTAAATTAAATTAAATTAAATTAAATTAAATTAAATTAAATTAAATTAAATTAAATTAAATTAAATTAAATTAAATTAAATTAAATTAAATTAAATTAAATTAAATTAAATTAAATTAAATTAAATTAAATTAAATTAAATTAAATTAAATTAAATTAAATTAAATTAAATTAAATTAAATTAAATTAAATTAAATTAAATTAAATTAAATTAAATTAAATTAAATGAAATTAAATTAAATTAAATTAAATTAAATTAAATTAAATTAAATTAAATTAAATTAAATTAAATTAAATTAAATTAAATTAAATTAAATTAAATTAAATTAAATTAAATTAAATTAAATTAAATTAAATTAAATTAAATTAAATTAAATTAAATTAAATTAAATTAAATTAAATTAAATTAAATTAAATTAAATTAAATTAAATTAAATTAAATTAAATTAAATTAAATTAAATTAAATTAAATTAAATTAAATTAAATTAAATTAAATTAAATTAAATTAAATTAAATTAAATTAAATTAAATTAAATTAAATTAAATTAAATTAAATTAAATTAAATTAAATTAAATTAAATTAAATTAAATTAAATTAAATTAAATTAAATTAAATTAAAGTAAAAAAAATCAGATACGTAGTTTTCATAAATTTTATAACCAACTAATAATAATATGAAATCGGAACCAAATTCTATTTATTTCTAATAATGTTAAATATGCTGAGGCGTGGTGTAGAATTTATTTAAACTTTTGTCATATTTTTCCTTTTAACCGCATGTTTTTGTTTTTACATACTTTCACAATATGTGAAGTTTATTTAAGTCTATTTAGCTTGATTCAAAGTAACATATGGATTCAGTTTATCAAGTTTTTAAATGGAAATTATTGTCACGGTGGCAATATTTTTCCAATTAATGTCGGCAGACATATATGGATTGAAGTATGTCTACCTGAGTACGTGCAAAAAAATGTATACATACACTCATATGTTTAAGAATACCCAGCTAGCCAAGAGCTGCTTAATTGATGATAGTGTTAAACATATAACTCCCAAACGAACTTTCTGCTGATTTTTTGGAGAGTAATATTGTATCAATTCTGTTTAATTCTCTCTTATAAATCTTATTTATCTAATATATATTTTTTCTTTTTATTTTCACATTTATTGTTATAGATTATTATTTTTTTCATTTCTTCGCTGATGCTTTAATTTGACCTTAGAATAAGAATCTCGTCGGTTGTTTCAAGTGTTTATTTTTTATAATAATGAAAGATATATTGAAGTGAAGTACATATTAATTTAATATGTTTGCTATTTCACATCAAATACTTATTAAATTATTGGGGGTACGCAGAAAATTTTGCAAATAATCATATTCTTTTATTTAATTGAATTTTTCACAGGTCTTTGCCATTCAAAGTTCTTTCAGCACCATTTTGTGCACGCCAAAGATAGAAGCGATAGACGATTAAAAAAAGCAAAATTCATCATAGTACATAATCATAAATTTTCTATGTATAGAGACTGTTTGCATCTACATACATATGTACATAAAATAGTATTAAATCAATTAATGGAGAGAAGTTTTTTATTCATAAGTACCAACAAATTTATTTTGTTTTTTTTTCATATTCAGCATGCAAAATAAAAAATATACTAACGGTATAAGTCATAAAAAATATTTTAGGTTTATTACAGGCTTATTTGACAAATTTCCCATAGAAATATGTCAATTAAGCGCTTAATAATAAGGCAGTAAGTATTTTACGATTCCACAAAATATTATCGAATGATTTTTTTAGAACTCTCCGAATGGCTTATACAAGATTAACATTGAAGAGCCTCATACAATTCTTAATGTTCTTCAAAAAAGAGTTGTAAGATAATTTCTAGATATATCTCAAATTATTGCATCTACGACTAATAAAAGCGCCTTCTGCGGTTTTTGTACACAAATCGTCTCCGGTAACAGCTTTTCCCGTGCGAAGCAACTTCCACAATGTTAGTTCGTCTGCGATTGCAAATGCTCTGCATACGACTCACAATAGACTCTACTGCGATTGAAAAGGCTAGCTAGGTATATGTATGTATATTTGTTAGTATGAGTATGTAAGGTGTAACACATAATGGCGTCTAAAGGTACGGTCACACTTGTCAAACATTTGCCCAAAAAAGCGTAACCAACAAACACTAATGAAAAAAGTTTTGATCCAGACACTTGTTTATCAAATTAAACAGTTTCGAACACAACTAATTGATAATGTCATAGAAATCCAAAATTATTGGATACCCTTTAACTTGGCAAACTTTTGTCTAAATTTAAAGATTTTTCATTAGCATTTAGTGGTTACGCTTTTTTGGGCAAATGTTTGACAAGTGTGACCGTAGCTTAAGAGTAACGATAATATATCGTTATTTTTATAATTACTGGTCCGATCATAGAATAATGTAGATGAGAAACCCTGCTTCATGAGGTTTTTTTTTTCGTTTTGAGCATCCTCTTACAAAGAAAGCCGAGCTACAGCGCAAAGATGGCCAAAAATTACAATGCTACAGCAAGAAAAATCTTGTTTTAATTATTGGGCTCACGCTAAATTCTAGAGTCTAGACCTAAGGGAACAGCAATAGATTATCAGAGTAGCACAAAATTTTTCCCCAGAACTAGTAGAAAGCCCCAATTTGTTGGTATTGTATTGATGTGACATTGATGTTGAAAACAGGAATAGGTATGATTGTATCTAGAGAGAACTTCGGGCTTATTTTGTTGAAGACATTTTTGGACTACAAACTTAATGTTTTTATTCTGAGCTGATTTTTTTTTTCTAAAAATTTTAATTTTTTATGCTATATTTAATGGACATGGTATCGTGTTAAACGACAATGCATAATTAAAAGATCTCAAGGTCAGTCATTGGCAATTAAAGCTTTTTGTCATTAAGTTTACTTCAATTGTAAAATTTCGTTATGTCTTATAACATGATATCGCTGTATCATTTCATTGATAATCAATTGATATCAGAGCTCTCATTACACTAGAGGTGTTTGTCATACTGTTGATGTCAAATTACAGCAGCGTTTTGACTATTTTTCTAGCAATGCTTTAATAACTTAAGCTTTGCAAAAGCTTTACATTAAATGGATTGTAAAAAATATATGTATTTGCACTCATGACATTTATGTTATGAATCTTGCGAGAAAAATAAAATTTTAAAAGAAGATATGCGAACATTTACTTCATACAGAAAACATTGAACATATTTCCTTAACAAAAGCAAAACAATAAAAAAATATGAATTAAAAAAATATTGCTTTCTTTTTTACTCTTATAAAATTCATGTTGTCTTCTATCTGAAAAACACAGCAAAAAAAAGATATTTCACGCTCATCCTGAACAACTTTCAAAACATATTGCCCATAAACCTCAACTTGCATACACATATGTTATGTTAATATAGAAAGGTCCTAACTCATTATTAATCGAAGTTCTTGTACGAGTATATTTAAATAGAAGAACATCTACTGTACAGAAACGCAAAAGTTTCGAATTAAAAAAAAACAATGAGTTAGGGCCTTTCTATATTAAGATAACGATATGTATGCATGTCTGAACGTACAAAAATTGCCAGCTAAGCTTGTGGGAGTATTTGTTGTCTGACTATTTTACATACAAAGTTCTTAAGAATGTCAATGATTTATTGAGTACTTTAAGCATTTGTTATGACATGCTCTTTTGCATATGAACATATTTCAAATTTTTTTCCTTTCCTTTCTTTACTTCTTTGTTTAATATTGAAAACATTTTTGCATTTCTAACGTTCAGTTATTTTTTGATGTGAAATGAAACAAACTAAAGAAAGCAGAAATATAAACATGATTTTTAGATTTTTCTTACAGGTTTAGAAAAAAGTGTTATGAAAAGGATAACAGGTTATGTTTTAATAGAAAATGGAAAAATCTTAAGGCATTTTGATGCTGTGTGGCGTTCGAGTGGGCTTTTGAAACTGTGCAGGAGGGCCTTAGAGATGAAGTAGAAAATTTTTTTAATTTTTGTGAATCATCTTTTACTGATACGAGCACCCACCCATGCTAAATTTATGTTCAGCTTCATCCTTCAGTTTCTAGTTTATTGTGCTTTAAAAAAAATTAAAAGCAGCTTTGAAGTCTAAGCAAAAATTAAAATTTATTCAAAAGTTTCATATGTATACAGTCGTAAATAAAAATATTCATGATTTGATTACTTTTCTATTTTCTTTTTGTGTTCATTTAAAAAAAATGTTCATGAATTGCCATTTCATAAAATTCCTCTGCTCTCACATTTTAAAAATTGCTGTGAATTTGTGCTTTTATATCTGCAAGTGACTTGCTAAAACTGAAATATAAATTCT
The DNA here is from genome assembly GCA_949987645.1 of Tachina grossa. Taxonomy (NCBI): domain Eukaryota; kingdom Metazoa; phylum Arthropoda; class Insecta; order Diptera; family Tachinidae; genus Tachina; species Tachina grossa. The sequence continues at coordinate 33,283,648 of OX465276.1, read as the reverse complement.
TAGAATTTTATTTGATTTTTCCCATAATATTTTTGAAATGACGATTATGTATTCTGTGTTATGTATGTATATAACTATTTTAAAAATAATACTACAAGCAAGCATAGTATTGAAAGTTTCCTCTCCTACTGCAAAATCTAGCAGCACGTATGAATGAACATAAAAAATAAGAAACATATAAAGTGGAATATAAAAATGTCAATCAGAGCACCAAAAATAAAAAACGAACATAAAATAAAACACATTAAATATTTATAAATGAATTCAAAATATTTTTCAAAGATTGCAAGTGCAAAATACATTTTTAGCCACCAACAAAAAAGAAAAAACTAGAAAATAGTAAACGAAATGTTACTGCTAAATCTATGTTCTTTCAAATGGTTTGTTTATTTTTAAATTTTTTTTTTTTTAATTGCAGTTATTGCTGAAAGGAGAAAAATCTAGTGGAAAAGGAATAAAAAATATATAATGAACAACTTATGATTCAACAAACTTGAATGTATTGATTTAACCATGTCAAGATTTAAGATTTGAAGAAATATTTGATGAAATAAAAGCAATCTCAGCAAAAATGCCCACTCCTGCATGATAAGTAGGGTGCGAATAACAATATTCTTTATACTTTATACTTTATACTTTATACTTTATACTTTATACTTTATACTTTATACTTTATACTTTATACTTTATACTTTATACTTTATACTTTATACTTTATACTTTATACTTTATACTTTATACTTTATACTTTATACTTTATACTTTATACTTTATACTTTATACTTTATACTTTATACTTTATACTTTATACTTTATACTTTATACTTTATACTTTATACTTTATACTTTATACTTTATACTTTATACTTTATACTTTATACTTTATACTTTATACTTTATACTTTATACTTTATACTTTATACTTTATACTTTATACTTTATACTTTATACTTTATACTTTATACTTTATACTTTATACTTTATACTTTATACTTTATACTTTATACTTTATACTTTATACTTTATACTTTATACTTTATACTTTATACTTTATACTTTATACTTTATACTTTATACTTTATACTTTATACTTTATACTTTATACTTTATACTTTATACTTTATACTTTATACTTTATACTTTATACTTTATACTTTATACTTTATACTTTATACTTTATACTTTATACTTTATACTTTATACTTTATACTTTATACTTTATACTTTATACTTTATACTTTATACTTTATACTTTATACTTTATACTTTATACTTTATACTTTATACTTTATACTTTATACTTTATACTTTATACTTTATACTTTATACTTTATACTTTATACTTTATACTTTATACTTTATACTTTATACACTATACTTTATACTTTATACTTTATACTTTATACTTTATACTTTATACTTTATACTTTATACTTTATACTTTATACTTTATACTTTATACTTTATACTTTATACTTTATACTTTATACTTTATACTTTATACTTTATACTTTATACTTTATACTTTATACTTTATACTTTATACTTTATACTTTATACTTTATACTTTATACTTTATACTTTATACTTTATACTTTATACTTTATACTTTATACTTTATACTTTATACTTTATACTTTATATTTTATATTTTATACTTTATACTTTATACTTTATACTTTATACTTTATACTTTATACTTTATACTTTATACTTTATACTTTATACTTTATACTTTATACTTTATACTTGATACTTTATACTTTATACTTTATACTTTATACTTTATACTTTATACTTTATACTTTATACTTTATACTTTATACTTTATACTTTATACTTTATACTTTATACCTTATACATATGTACATATATGAAATTATAATACAAATTGAATTGCGAAGTTTTAAATTTAATATTACGCTGTACTTTTAGTAAACTATAGATTTTATTTTTGTTGTGACGAACTTTTTTAATATTAGTTTAATGCCTCCTGTCAGTTTTTTGTGTGCAAATACATTGTTCTTCAGTTCTCAGAATGTAGATTTAGTCAGAAAAGCACATCAAAAGCAACATTAGTTTAATATAAAGGCCTTTGCTTAGAGTTAATTATTCAGTTCTCAGAATTTAGAGTACGCAAGAATCCCTTCGAATGTTAAATTAATTAGATTCGAAAATTTTTTTCTAACTTGCTTAATGTGGAGTAACTTTTAATTATGCCAGACAGAAAAAATTTTCAGTTGGAATATTTTTTGTTCATTGTTTTGATTGTGAATAAGGTGAAAATAAAATGGCGAAGGGAATCGGTCAATAGACTCAAGAGTCTTATGGTAAATTTAAAACTCTTTTATATAACAAATACATATTTGTTACTTTGAATCTATTCTTCGGTGAAAGATATTCAACTACGTTTAATAGATTTATTAATAAAAATGTTCCATATAAAAAACAATACACAAGTAAAGGGTGTTTTTTATTGAGGTATAGAACTTTAAGTTGGCATCACTTTTTTAACTGGCGGCCATTTTGTCAGCTGTCAAGTGATTAATATTTAGTTTGGTTTGCCATTTCATCATGAGCAGGTTGACAAAAGAACAACGCTTGCAAATCGTGCAAATTTATTTCGAAAATAATGGTTCAGTTCGCGAAGTTTACCGCAAGCTCCGTCCATTTTATGGTCGACATAATCGTCCATCAGAGCAATTAATTCGGTTAACCATGGATCGTTTTCGCACTACGTTTACTCTATGTGATAATACGCATCCGCAGAGACGTCGAACAGTGCGCACCGAAGAAACAATTGCCGCTGTAGAGCAAAGTGTTGAAGAGGACCCGAATGAATCGATTCGCCACCGTGCACAGCAATTGGAGCCGACTAACCGACTATTTTGTTCCCGAATTGGATGGCATGAATGTGGATGAGTTGTGGTTCCAACAAGACGGCGCTACATGCCACACAGCGCACGTCACAATCGATTTATTGAAGGAAACATTCGATGAGCGCATAATATCGCGGAATGGACCTGTCAATTGGCCACCAAGATCGTGTGATTTGACACCATTGGATTATTTTCTTTGGGGATATGTGAAGTCGCTCGTCTACGCCAACAAACCAGAAACGTTAGGGGACTTGGAAGCCAACATTCGTGGCGTTATTGCCAACATACGGCCCCATATGCTCGAAAAAGTGGTTTAAAATTGGACCTGTAGAATTGGCTTTATTCGAGCCAGCCGCGGCGGCCACATGCCCGAAATCATATTTAAACATTAATGGCATAAAATTATCCTTCCAATAAAGCCAAATTGATGGACATTAAAGCGATTTTCTTGTGTTTTATTTCAATTTGAAGTTCTATACCTCTTAAAAAAACACCCTATAGTTATGTACGAGTATGTATGTTGGAATATATTACCACAGAAGCACACATTGTCTTATTGTCATGAAAGTTATGGAAAAGACCTAGAGATATAAAATATAATCTCTTGTTTCTTATATGAACAATATTTATTTCCTTGAGTTGACCCAAATTATGTAATTTGATTAATCAAATCTCAGTAAAACTACTTCTTTTATTTCGATAAACAATCATCAGTTTCTGTTTTTTTTTTTTTTTTTTTTTTTTTTTTTTTTTTTGTTGACCAATAACGATTTTATGCTGTTATTGATTGGAAATGTTTATACATTTGCAGTAGGTACGTGGATGGTTTTATAATTCTTTGAGTGCCGAAATAACTTATTTTAGTAAAAATAGACTATATAAATGTATAATATATACAAAAAGGAGAACTTCGACCGCTTTTTGAACTAGACTTCAATGTCAACACAATGGACAAAGAGATCTCATATTCTTTAATATTAAAATTTATTCCACTGCTATTGTTAATTTTTATTTTGGTTGTGAAATTCTGGTTCAGACTTCGTATTATAATATAACTTTTATGTGTTTTTTAAGTTCCTGTTTCCTCTCTCTCCCTCTCACTATCTCACACTCCTTTTCCTCTTTTATATTCGATTCGTTATGTACAAATTTGCCTCGACAATCATTGTCCTTTACATGGATTATTTATTATTTTGTTTACCTTCTTTGTCAGTTTGTTGCTACTTGCTGTCATGGTGCTGTTGATACACACACACACACAGAAACACATACAAACATCTGTATGCATGTATGCCCAGCTGGCCTTTTTAATCGCAGAAGAATCGTAGGAAGAGCATTTTAAATCGCAGACAAGCTTATATTTTAATCGTGAAAGATGCTTCGCACGGGGGAAACTGTTATCGAAGACGATTTGTGTACAAGAACCGCAGAAGGAGCTTTTATTAGTCGTAGATGCAATCATTTGAGATTTACCTAGATATTATCTTACAACTTTTTTTTGAAGAACATTGAAAATTGTGTGAGGCTCTTCAACATTAATCTTATATGAGCTATTGGGAGAGTTGTAAAAGAATCATTCGATAATGATTTGGGGAATCTTACAATATTCAGTACACTTTTTATTTTGCAAGTTAAATATGAAAAAGAAAATTAAATTGTTTAATACTTATTGATAAAAAACTTTTCTTCATTAATTGATGCAACCAGTCTCTATACATAGAAAATTTATGACTATGTACTATTTTCAATTTTGCTTTGTTAATTGTCTATCGCTTCTATCTTTGGCGTGCACAAAATTGTGCTGCAAGAACTTTGAATGGCAAAGATCTATAAAAAATTCAATTAAATAAAAGAAGTAGATTATTTCAAAAGCTTTTTACGTACCTCCAATAATTTAATAAATATTTGATGTAAAATACCAAACACATTAAATTAATATGTAATTAATTATTATAAAAAACAGAAACATAAACAAAACTGAAATGAAAGCATCAGCGACGAAATGAAGAAAAAAATAACAATATAGTTATAACAGTAAATATGAAAATAAACAAGTAAGAGTGCTATATTCGGCTGTGCCGAATCTTATATACCCTTCACCAAAGTTTTTATATAAAGTATAGAGATAAGTTCATAAGCACGTCAATACAAATGCATATGTTTTGTGAAAAAAATTTTAAATTTTTTGCTCTAGTGCAATTTTCAGTAACTGACCTCTCGGTATTTTTCGATTAAATATTTTTTTTTCTATATTAGCAATAAGTTGAATATTTTATTCTACACTCTGTATCTAAGAAATATTTTACATTCACCCTTATTCCAGTTGTCAAAAACGACATCACGTCATACAATATAAAAAATTCAAATTAAAAAATTGTTTTATTTAGTAACTTTAATATCAAGAAAAAAAGTTCAAAGATTCCAGCTCTGGAGCTGTGGTTTTAATTTTTATAATTTTCTACACCAAACTTTTCTTTCCAAAACGTAAAATATATATAATTTAGAAAGAAAAAGAAGAAAATTAATTAGACCTAGTTATATGATATATAAAATACCACAAAAAGTGTAAGTTTCCCAACCCTGGAGTCATTCTTTTTGATTTTTCTGATTTCTTACACCAATCTCTTTCTTTTAAGAACATAAGACATGTTTAATTTATAGAAAAAAAGGAAAAACTTGTTTTAGTAAGTTAATTTTATATAAAAAAAGTTAAAGTTTTGCAACCCTGGAAACGTCTTTCTAATTTTTTTAATTGTTTGTTTGATTTCAAATACAAATTTTATTCCTACTGAAGCATAAAATAATAATACTTTTCGTTAGTTAATTTTTTATACCACAAAAAGTGTAAGTTTTCCAACCCTGAAATCATCCTTTTTGATTTTTCTGATTTCTTACACCAATCTTTCTTTTAAGAATATAAGATATATTTAATATATAGAAAAAAGGAACAATTTGTTTTAGTAAGTTAATTCTTTATAATTCTGCAAAAACAAATTTAAAGTGTTCCAACCCTGGAAACGTATTTTTAGTTTTTTTAATTTTTTTTAGTAGAAGTGCCAATTTTATTCATACTGAAGTATAAAATAAGTTTATTTCATAAAAAATATAATAAAAATTATTTTTCGGTAATTACTTTAGTATGACAAAATAAAAAACAGCTCTTAGCTAGCTGGGTGTTGTATTTGTGTTTTAGTGTTGATATGAGAATATCTGTTAGATTTACATTTCGCTTGATATTTTCAGCTGATTATCCTTGTTGTTGTCATCGTAAACTTTTTATTCTTTTTATTGTTCTTCATACAAGATTCACAATAGCAGCATTAGAATAAAAATAAATAAAAACGAACAATTTATGAGCCGACATTTGTACTGTGAGACAATATTAGCTGGGCTGAATAGGACAAGCTCTGCAATGATGAAACAAATGAAACTTCTTTCTTTTCTTTTTTTTACAGTAGAACATGATATAAATGCCATAAAATACATAATACATCCATACATACACACATATGTATGCACAATGTTTTCATACATAAATTGATTGTTGTTAGTGTGTGCAACTTTGTGAATAGAATATTTATTGCTTCTTAATACATCATGCTGTTGATGAGGATACAAACTGGCATTTGCAACATCTTGTTTAACACTGGTACTGATAAACTGATAAAAAAAGACAAGTCCCTTCCCATCCCACACACACGAACACATACAAACACATACATGAAGAAATAAAAAAAACATGGCACAGTCTAATACAGTGTGAGTGACAGTCAGCTAAAGTGAGTTATTTCAAAAAAAAGTTTGATTTGATTTAAATAACACACAACAAGACTACAAATGCTGCTGATGGTCTTAGACCAACATTAACAACACTGAAAGAAAAACACTTTGTAACGGGAATGAAACCATTTGATTGAACCCCTTTCATTAATACAGCGACAAATTTCATTAATAAAATGAAACATTATATTATATTGATGTAAATTTCATTAATGGAATGAAACCTCTCTAATAAAATAATAATAATAAATAATTTTTATTTTGCGTAATGAAAAACTTAAAGACATGTTTTTATGAAGAATTCATAAAAAAATAAATATTTTAAATTGATTAGGTGAAATAAAAGAACATCAACGTATCAAAACACAATTGTCATTAATCTATAGTTGTGGAAATTGTAGTTTCGTTGCAACTTTAATGAAATATTTTCTTAACTACAATAAAAAAACTTCCGACCAGCCCACGAAAATCGGTTCATTGTGCCGATAGTATGATCCAGGCTTTATATTAGACCTAAGAGCAATTTGTCACAGGAAATAATGAGCCCAGTACAAGAGCTTAACTTTTAAAAAAAGTTAACAAAATAAAAAAGGGTTAATAATATAAAAAAATTAACAATATTAAGAGATAATTGTTTTGGCCCACTGTACCAATTTAAGAGACCTACAGCAAGGGCGTAAGAATACTTTTTTTTACAAATTCTTACGCACGAGTGCAAAAACTACACAACAGGATAATTAAATCCGCCACATTAAATTCTATTTAAGGAACAAATAACTTTTTACGCTTCTTAAGCATAAATAAACATATTGAGACTTAAGAAAAGGGGAAGACGGTTTTAGTAGATTTATGTTTAAAATTAGAAAATTTGTTCAAGTCTCTAAATTACAGGTTTTTATTTCCTTCACCAAAAATGGTAAAGGGTTTGTATAGGTTTGGCATTCCGTGTGTAATTTCTACAATATTCATTGCGATCCATAAAGTATGTATGTGTGACCTTCTTCGAGAAAAGGGGCCTAGTGTGTCAAAAAACGGGTTTGGACTTAAGAGTGGATTCTGGTACCTAAAAGGGTGTAGAATAAGATGAAATAGGATCCAAATAAACCAGCTAAACCCCTCAATAATCAGTTTCAATGTATTTTTAATAAAAAAATATTTTACTGAATAAGTAAAATATTAATTTGGGATTATTAGTGCGTTTAAAAATTTTAAACTTAGATGAAATGAGTTTTTCTCAAAACTTCATTGTCACACACTAGGTCCCATTTCTCGGAGAAGGTCAAATGTATGTATATTCTGGGTCCTTAGGGAAGACGAACAAGCTATGTCCGTCTGTCCGCTCTTCCATCTGCTGCACATGAAATTGGTTTTCCGAAGCTCCCAGAAAATGTAGAAACTTCGATCATAGACTTTTGTATCAGAAATGGTCCAAAATAGATTGATATTGAAAATGAGCAAAATCGAAAAGACGGTTTCAGGGCTGGAAAATTTAAATTTTTTTTAAATCTAGTTTGTGTTTCAATAAGAATTAAATTGGTTTTAAAAATCAAAAAAACTAAATAAGAAAGACAATTTCAGGGTTGGAAAATTTTTAAGAAATATATTGGTAAAAAAAAGTCCAGAGCTGGAAAATGAAAATTTTTTATAAACCTGTTTTGTGTTTCAGTAAGAATTGGTATTAAAACCTAAAAAAAAATATAAAAAAACCAGACAATATTTAAAAGGATAATTCCAGGGTTGGAAAATTTTTTGGTATGTAAATATAACTAGGTAAAATAATAATAATAATAAATTTTATATTTAAGAATGAAATGGTTTGATATAACAAATGAATCGTTTAGTACGAAAAATAAAAAACACAGCTCCCGAGCTGGAAAATTTAAACTTTTTTTAATAAAACTGCTTTCTGTTCCAGCAGTAATTGGTAATAAAAACCAAAAAATAAGTCAAAAAAGACAATTCCAGGGTTGGAATATTCTAACTTTTTTAGGTATACAAAAATTTTTTTTCTTTTTCCCTTTAATTTACACATATTTTATATTTTAGAAGAAAAAAGATTGGTATAAGAAATCAGATAAATCTAAGAGGATGATTCCAGAGTTGGAAAATTTAAGCTTTATTGTTTTGTAAAAATAACTAGATCAAATAACTGTTTTCCTTATCTTTAAAAATTTAAGAAATTTTATATTTAAGAAAGAAATAGTTCGGTATAAAAGTCTGAAAAATAAAACACATCTCCAGAGCTGGAAAATTAATTTTTTTTTTAATAAATCTGTTTGTGTTTAAGTAATAATTGGTATTAAAATCAAAAAATAAATAAAAAAGACAATTCCAGGGTTGGAAAATTCTAACTTTTTTAGGTTTATAGAAGTAACCTACTAAAAATAATATTTTCTTTTTCTTTATAAATTAAACTTATTTTATATTTTAGAGGGAAAAGATTGGAATAAGAAATCAGACAAAATGTTAAAAGATGATTCCAGGGTTGGAAAATGTAAACTTCTTTGGTATGTAAAAATAACTAGGTCGTATAACTGTTTTCTTTTTCTTTAAAAATTGAAGAAATTGTATATTTAAAAAAGAAATTGTTTGATATAAAAAGTCTGAAAAATAAAAAAACACAGCTCCAGACGTGGAAAATTTAAATTTTTTTTATTAATCTGTTATCTGTTTTAGTAAGAGTTGGTATTAAGAATCAAAAAATAAATAAAAGAGACTATTCCAGTGTTGGAAAATGTTAAATTTTTGAGGAATATAGTTTTTATTTTTCTCTATAAATTAAATATATTTTATATTTAAGAAGATGATTCCAGGGTTGGAAAATTTAAAATTATTTCGTATATAAGAACCTAAGTCAAATAATTTTTTTCTTTTTCTTTATAAGTTAAATATATATTTTATTTAACAAAGAAATAGTTTGATACAAAAGTATGAGAAAGAAATAGTTTGCTATAAAAAATCAGAGATGTAAAATTTAAACTTTTTTTATGCAAATAAAACTATTTTTCCCTGAGAATTAAATATATTTTATATATTAGAAAGCTGTGTAACCTTCAAATTATAGTAGCAATAATTGGAACAATACTCTTACAACTATTCCATTGAGAATCATACTACGTTCTCAGTTAAAATACACAAACTTAAATATGTATGCAAGCAGAAAACAAAATTAAGCAACACTTTAGTTAAAAAGAAACAAATCTGGTATGCTACAGCAACAACGAAAGTAACACTTTAACTGTCATTTGCCTCTTGCACAATTTAATTTAACTTTTACATGCCATTGAAATATTTACAAAATTTGTTTTTGATGTGGCAGCCCAAAATAACAATTTATAAGAAGAAAATCCATATTATTGAGGTTAAATTGTATGTAGTTTTAAGCAACGTTTTTTTTTTTTTTTGTTATTTTAAAATCACTCTGAATGTTTTTTTATTTAGTTTTCCTTTTGCTGTACTGTAATGAAACACCAAAAATATAATACTATCCTAAATAACAACATTAAAGGCAAGTCAAGCGGTTGCAGAAGAAGAATGAAACAAACAAAAAAACAAAAAAAACTTATTCGTCTGGTGCTACAAGGAGGTGGTGCAGCTTCATTTAATGTATGACGAATTCTTAAAATAATGCTGTAGGCCGTCGCCTTCACGGAATATTAAACGAGACTGCAAATGTTGGGATTTCTTTTTTTTTTATTTAATTTTTGGTTGGAGCGAGTGTTTTTCAAATACACTCAATATACATATCGTTACCTTAATATAGAAAGCCCGTAACTAATTATTTTAATTTGAAATTTATTTGCTGGTGGTTCAGCGTTGTCTATATATTTCTTTGTTGCTGTAACAAATCATCAATTTTCAAAATGTTTGGTTGAAGTCTACTGATGATTTGTTACAGCAACAATGAAATATATAGACAACGCTGAACCACCAGCAAATAAATTTCAAATTAAAATAAACTTCTGACAATATGTTGAATAATAAATTTCTTAAACGTAACTAATTATTTTTTTTAATCGATTTTATTATATATTTCGATAGAAGAACAACATCTAATGCATTGAAAAATGCAAAAATTTCGATTTTGAAAAAAATTATTAGTTAGGGCCTTTTTATATTAAGGTAGCGATATGTATATATGCACATACTTACATATGTATGTATGTACATGTTTTGTTTTTTTTTAAGATGGGAATGACATTATAAGTTGCTTCTTTTGGAATTGTTTTGGGAATATTTTGCCTTAAAAAGAAAATTGAAATTTTCCTTTAATTTTTTTTTTTTTTTTATTTTTGGCTAATTTCTCTTATTTTGTTAGCTGTCTGCAGTGTCAATCAATTAACGGAGATGTGACAAGGAATTGGAGAAAGTAAAAAGTTCTGTAAACATGTTTATTTCATTTTGTTAATGCTTTAACTTTAATCGTGTTTTATATATAAATATTGAAGTAGAGCAATAAACGAGTCCAAAAAAATCGAGAATTCTCTAACTTCGCTATTTTGGAATTTTTAGGAATCAGGAAACTTTATATATACATATATATGTAAGTATTAAGACCAGTAAACTAGTATGTACACCACTTAGGGCCAAATTTACAGTCATTAGTTAATTATTAGTAAACTAAAATGATAACTAATGTTTAACTAATACTTCATATTCACAGTGCATTGTTTAACTAAAGTTCTTAATATGAGCAAAAAATGGTAACCCTATCAAACAATTAAGTTTTTGTTTATATTTGCTATATTATTTCTTACAAATGGATAAAACAGTGCTCGCTCGTCTAATTTTACCGTGCAAGATAACGAATTAGTGTGGAAATTGGTTCGGAAAAATCAAAACATAATAGAAAATAAGAAGAATGTGTTACAGCTATATACAAAGAAGATGCTTGACAACGTACATATGTGTGAAATGTGTATAAAATTTTTCACAAAATAACAATACTAATAAAATTTACAACGAATCAGCTGTTGTCTAACTATTTGTTAACCAATGACATTTGGCGGTTTAACTAATAGTAAACAAACAGCTGAGAATCAAATATTATTGGTTAAACTATTGCTATTAGTTAACTAATGACTGTGAATTTAGGATTTAATGATTAAGTAAAATTTGAATATTCTAAAAAAAAATCTTGATGTCCTAGTTAATGAATATAAGTAAAATTTGCTTCATTGAACTTCTGTTCATTGAATTACACTGTGAACTAAATTTATACTTTTTCAAATATCGAATAAGATAACTTTTCTATAAATGTGTCTTTTTTACTTCTTTCACTTATTCAAAACTAAAATCAAGCTTAGGTTACTTGTGACTTGAAAGGGATATACCGCTTCTGAGGGCTTTGTTACCCTTTTTACGAAAGGGACAAAAAATACTCATATACTAAGAAAAGTCGGAGGATTAAAATGTTCCATAAAATTGTTATGTTATGTCAGTTGCGATAGATTATGCTATGCTATCTTTATAATAACATAATTTCTTACGTTAATTAATGTTTTGTTCTATTATGTATATGTTAGGATAAACTTAACATAGCACAACATAATACGAGGGCAGATCAATAAATCCGTGACTTTTTTAACTTTCCTCTTAGTTATGAGAAATGCTTTCATCCACATGCAAAAAGACTACTGTCAAATTTTGCGTTTAACACCTGTTCAAAATGTACAACCTCGTGTATTTTGCAAAAAATGGATAAAAGTGAATTTCGAGTGCTCATTAAACATTATTTTTTGCGAAAGAAAACCGTCAATCAAACCAAGGAAAAGAAAAGCTCGGTAAATGGGGACTCTGCACCATCGAATTCAATGGTAAAAAAAAGTACAAGTGACGCTGAATGTTCTGCCATAGGCATTTCATATGGCAGTGTGGTTTAAATTTTAAATGATCAGCTGGGTTTAAGAAAGTTTTCTGCAAGATGGGTGCCGCATTTACTCACAATCGACCAAAAACTCATGTGCAGTTTCCATGGCAAAAATCCACGAATTGGGCTACGAATCGTTCCCTCATCCATTGTATTCTTCAGATTTAGCCCCGAGTTACTATTTCTTGTTCTCAAACTTGAATAAATTGCTCGTCGGAAAGAGACCTTAAGGACGTCGAAAAATCCTATTTTTTTTGGAATGGATACAAAAGTTGGATAAACGTTGGACTAAGTGAACTGAGTTAAAAGGAGATTATGTTGAAAAACAAATTTTTGTTTTGCAAAAAAACTGTGTTTTATTCAATAAGGTAACATCACGTAATTTAATGTAATACAACGTAGCATGAGATAACTTGTGCTATGTTTATGTTATCTTATACTTATGATATGTCATATTAAGCTGTGTTAGGCTATAATATTCTATGCGAAAATGGGGTCACCAATAAAAATAAAATGGAAGAAACGAGGTGACCATGCTTGGGAATCGCGCCGTCAGACATCCCAGTGCATTCAAACCCGTAACAATTTGGCCAGAGAAGATAAATGTTCCTTCTGATAGATGTTCCATATTGGTACGGGTTCGAATGGCACTAGGATATGTGTACCTCAGCTAGCTCATGATAGTCAGTGTTCTCAACCCTTATCCCAGTCCACGGACTAGCAGCAATTATATAAATAACAAAATTCTAAAATTATTGAATTACCTACGACTCATGACATATGTAGAGAAGAAAGATATTTCTTCTGACGGCCCAATTCCCAACCATGGTCACCTCGTTTCTTTCATTTTATTTTTATTTATGACTCCATTTTTGCTTTACGATACACTTATGTTGTGTCATTTTATGATATATTATAGAATGCTATATTTTGTTATGCTATGTTATGCCTTCTAATGTTATTTTATTTATGTTACGTTATTAATACGTATAGAATGTTATGTTATGTTTGTAATATTGTGTTATTTTCGCTATTGTATATTATTGTTATGTTAAGCTATCTTATATTAGGCTATCTTAAGTTATGTTATATTATGTTTTGCTATAGAATGTTACAAGTATTGTATGCTAGTTGTATTATTTTATGTTTCGTTACGTTTAGTTATAACATCTTATATTATGTCATGCTATAGAATGTTATGTTATGCTATGTAATATTATATTTTCTTATGCTATGTTATGCTATATTATACAGTATACAGTTTTGATTTTATGTTTCGGTTTTTTTCATATTTGCGTTACTCTTCCGTAATAATCATCCCTCCAAAAAAAAAAATCTTGGGACATGATCGTATAAAATAATTCATTAATAGGGCATTTACATTACCTCGAAATCTAGTACTTACGAGATTTTGAGCTAAATCTTGCTGCTTTTTACTATATTTCCCATACAAAACAAAATCTATTTTGTCAGTAGATTTGTAGGAAATCTAATAAAAATCAAATATTTCTATTTATTTTTTGCCACCCTGTACAACATATTTATAAAAAAGATGAGTGACTTAGCTACGGTATGCTTAAAAAGGTGTGTGCAGTTATTTGGTTGTAGTTTTGCAAACTTTTTAGTTAATGGGCTTTGTTTTGGATAAACAGTCTTGTCAAAAAAAGTTGGTCTAAACGGTATAGATTTTCATAAAGATTTTAATTAAATCTGCTAGATTTTGTGCTAGTGTAAATGGCCTATAAATAAAAATTATATTACAAAAAAATGTATACAAAAAAATTTTCTATATATTTTTTAAAAACTATTAATTTTTTTTTAGAAAATTTTTTTGTAAAAATAAAAACAATTTTTTGCCATTTTTTAAGTTGTAATCAAGGAATAATTTCTTAATCATGCTCTATCTAGTTCAGATTTTTAAATTCTTTGTTTTTTTAGAAGTTTTTCCAACAAACACAAACTGCGAAACTACTTTGGCTTGTCTGCAGAGACACCAAGAGTCTTCAGCAGTAATCCAACCTTCGAGCTTCGGTCTACTGGACTAGTACTCTGCCTACTGGCCAATAAGGCATCCGAAATGGAATATTTTATTATATAATCAATTTGATTTTCTAAAGGAGGCAAAATAAGTTACACTAGACTAAGCTGGGGAAAATGCCGCATTTTTAAGTGCCACCACGCACTTCATCAGGCCTCTTCTCTGTTTATCTACTTTGGTAGAGGGTGGCTGTTAACATCAGCTAGTTAACATGAATTCATAATGAAATGGATTAAGAAATTTTTAAATTTTGTTTGTATTTTCCATATAATTTATCAATTGATGGTGAGGTGTTTTATATACAATTAGGCCCTTATAAAATTAGTAATTTTCTTTTTATGCTGGTTTCTATTTAATTTATTTTTGTTCTTGAAAATGAATATGGTTATTGGTAAAACATTTCAAAGTACTAAAAATGTATACATTTTTTTTTAAAAAAGTTTGTAAGCTTTTAAGGTAAATTAAAAATTTAGCTTTAGTAAAATTAAACAGTTTAACAATAAGGACGGCTAATCGGAGACCCTCAAAAAAAGTTTAGTTATTTTTTAGAACAAATGAGAGATCTTGAGGTCTAAATCGTACGTTTTTTAGAGAAATAAGTTTTCATTGATGAATTTTTGTATGGAAGTTTCTATTAGCATGCACATTCATGCAACGTACCATAAAAAAATTTCACACTGGGTAGACATCCAACCTGCTTAAAGATTTCTCCCCTGCTAATTTTTTTTTTTTTTTTTGAGTTTTGAGCCAATAAACCATAAAACTCCGACTCCTTAATGTTAAAAGTTGTTAAAACTCGAATGGATCTCTGCAGTCTAGCTATTAAAAGTTGGACTTCATCCATCCCTGAAATGTTCAAAGTTACTGAGCGGTGCATATGTAATTTTTAGTATTACAGACATTTATGACATTTGAGTATTTATTTTCTTATTATGATAACTATAGTAATAAAGATCTTCATCCATTGTAATTCAGCAGACTAGAGTTTTTGATGGGAATCGAATCCCCGACTTTCAGACTAATAGACTAGCACAAACACTTGCCTATCGCAGCACACAAACATCTGTGTAAGTATGTATATGGCTCTATATGAAAACGTATTACTTTTCATATCAATTCACCAACTCATCCTTATTAAAAACCCCTTTTGCTAACCATTGAAAATTTCATTGGGAAAAGAGCTTCATAAGAAAAAATATACATGTGTTTGTGTTGCTATTAGTAAGTTGTATTTTATATGAGAATCTTAACTTTTTCATTACAATAAAATAATTGCAACATATGGAGGAGTTCATTTATGGGTTCATATCGAAATTCGCAGATGTTTTATATGCAAAAATATAAAAAAGAGAATAGGGTTTGTTAAATAAATACACGCTCGTAGGTGTGCACATACACATGTACATATGTACATATGTATGTATATATATACATACCGTTACCTCAATATAAAAGGGCTGTAACACATTATTTTTTTTTTAAATGGAGTTTTTTATATATTTCAATAAAAGAACATCTAATGCAGCGAAAAATTCAAAAATTTCAATAATGAGGGCCTTTTTATATTAAGGTAACGATATACACATAAGTATGTATGTACAAATATTTATGTATATTTTTATATTTACTAAAATTTTAAAGAATATTTATTATATTTTGCACTTTTAGCTAATAATAGAATTACAAAGTTTGTCATAACTTTATAAATGTTAACCTTGTCCGTTGAAGTCAGACGACCGTCTGTCACACAAATCGTCGAAAAATATTAAAAAGTGTCGCATAAAACAAAAAGCCAATTAATTAACAAAAACAAATGTCAAATAAAGTAAAAATTATTGTGCACATACTTTCAGGCAAGAAAAAAAAAGATGTACGAGCACATTGAAGAAATCGCTATTGCACCGAAAGTTAAATACCCTGCAACATGACAGCAGATATCATTTTACCAGTCCTATTATGCAAATCATGACATGTGAAAGCACGGTGATATCAAAATAATTAAAATTATTACTTTTATAAATTGCACGAAAAATGGAGAAACATATTCAATTATAAATGACAAAAACTTAAAATGCAATAAAAACCCACTAACAAGTCAGCCAATAATCGTTTGTTTTTTAAAGCAATTGATTTGAAGTTGAAAGAAAAAATATGGTTGAGGCAACCATAATCAAACAGCAACATACTATGATTGAATTATATGGTTGCAGTCAAATCATATTATTGTTAAAAGAAAAGCAAACTTTAATAATATTATTATTTGAGTTAATTATATTATAATCTTAGTATTGTAAATATGACAACACTATTGTTAGATGTGACTAAAATATAATTGAGACTCACCATACCATGTTCTAATATTATATTAATATTGTTAAATGCGACCACAGTATTATTTAATATAATAATACTATTTTGTTTTTTAATCATATATTTATTGTAGAAATAGCTGTGCGTTAAATTCGAAATAAAAATAAACTAATATTGTTGAAATAAATTGTATATATAGAAATATATACTTACACGACATACTGACATGTCTGTATAAAAAGATACACAAATGTTTATATGTTTTTATTGATCTACCCTTTTATTTATACTATATTTATTTATTCATTTATTTAACACTACCGATAGCTTACAAACGAAATACTGAACTGACAGATGTTTCTGAAAAAGATTTTTTTAAAAACTTAACATGGTATGGTTTTGTATAACATCATTATTATTTACATCATATTAGTTATAAATAAAAATACAAATTATGTTGTATTCATAAATTTTTAACAAAACTATATTGCTAAACTCTAACCATATCACACTTTTTTAAATTCAAACATTACTCTGTTTATCGTAACGAAATAAATGTTTAAAATAACAATAACTAGTTTTCAACGACCACACATTTGTTTCAGAGAACATAATATTGTTTTCTCAACCATTCTACAACCATATCTTTTCTTTGCGTGTGTATACAATAACACTATTCGATTGAAGCACTAGAATAATTTGTTGGTACTTGTTTATTTTGTTTAAGTGAAATGCATACTTGTTCTAATTGTTGCTTGACCACTTTCGCAAGGCGCAAATTCATATCAAGGCGAATTCATATCAGGTGATCTCAATTAAGCAGCTGATGATCTGCTGTTAAATTCTCTGGTGTGAAATCAAAGCAAAGCGTTCGGAAATTTCACACTAACAAATGAGGCTATATCAGGGCAGAAGTGGTGTAACCCACGTTCGTTTTTTGGTTGCTGTTCTGATAATATATACATTATTTACATTACCAACTATCAAAAAAAAAAAAAAAAAAAAAAAAAAAAAAAAAGTTGAGTAAGCCATATTTTGGTATGCTCTAATTTACACTATTCAAGTATTATTGCTAAGCAGATTAGTTTGTTAGGAGAGAGAGACGAGGGAACAGAAAAGTTTCTATTCTAAAGAAAATGGAGCTGAAAATTTGTTTTTGCCCAGATCATAATATTGCAAAGTATTAAAGCAATTATATTTATAATTAAAAAGAGCAATTGTATAAATAACTGTATGTCGATTATACCTCTTCTGCGCTGATATCCTTAAATATACAAGGCGAATATTTAGAGTTAGAAATCGGGACAACATGGTATCAATCCGCCTTGGTGTTACTTTGCAAAGTCTTAAGGCTTCATTTGTCTTTACTTTCTGTTGCTGTTCTGTGCCGTTCCTTTCTGTATAAAATATTTTGCAATTACTTTGTCTGTGAAAAAAATCAGCTGGCAACCTGTAGAATTGATTACACTTGTACACAAAATATCACAACACACTAATACATACAGACTTTTGGCTGTCACTTAACGTTGAATTCTATTTTCTACAGATTCGTCCGCAACAGAACAGAACGAAAAAGTAAAAACTAACCACACATACAGATTTTCAACTCAACAGAAACAAAACAGCTGATTCAGAACAGAACAGCACGTACAAACTAATTATTGCCTTAAAGTTTGTAAAAGAGAAGAAAAATGAGAATGGCGATGAGTACAGACTTCGCAAGGTTGCTTTGTTCTTTTTTCGTTTCTTTTATACTTCGATTTTTTAGTGAAAACTGTCAACGTAAGATTTGTGTGTGCCAAAGTGAAACCAAGTTTAAGGGAAAATTTAAAAGACTTTATAAAGCAAACTGATACGTGTGCATAACTGATCAAAATAACAATCAAACTACACTTTGGGTGATGAGATATTTAATTCAACCAATTATCATGGGCTTTATTAGGATTGGAGTGAATAAGATGGCAATTATATGAGTGGAGGAAGATGGATAAAATTCCTAAAGGTATGCTGCTCTACACAAATCGACGCACTGTGAGGTAAAATGCGTTTTTTCGCACATCAATTCATAAATCCACAACTGCAATAGTAAGAGTCACTATGGGTATCGGTAGCTCCTAGAACAAACAACACATTCCAACAAAATCTTGGCAGTATACATACAAGTTAATTGCTATTTTTCCTTTGTCTGCAGAAGTACAATAGTGAGGTGCACTAAATTTGATGCGGATAACTTTTAAAATAAACTGCATGTTCCAGCATAAACTTTGGGTGAAGGAAAGGGGAAACGGCTACCCCTCATACAAAGTAATTATTAAACATGACTTTCTTAAGAAATAAAGAAAGAAGCAGGAACAAAATGCATATGAGCGTTGCTTAACCCACGAAACAAGCGAAAGTTCATGATTTTTTTTTTGTTCACGCACGCTTTTGATGAATGCCTGCCATTAAATCACTTTGGATACGAATTATCTAAAAATAAATTTTTTTTAACAAGCCTAAGAAAGTTAACTAAAATCATACACGTTATTTTTTGCATCTTTAGTATATATATATGTAAATCACAATCACGCGTGACTAATGTGTGGCTCACGCTTAAGAAATCATGACGTTTGCAAATTTTTAATAAAAGAATATAAGATAATGTCAAAGATAATTACAATAAAAGTTTTAGCGTAAGTCGTTAAGCGCTTATTATTGATAAACAAAAATACGCGTGACCCTATTGCATTTGAGGCGTAACGTTGCGCGGCATACATTTTTCTAAAATAACACTCATTTGTTTAACATTTTAAAATCTCTGCTTAATTTAGCCCAATCAATAGCTTTATGTCCACTCAAACATTAAACATTAAAAAATAAAGCACTTTCGTAAATAATTTTCGTAACAAATGTTAGCAAAGGATTTGATTTCGTGGTTAGGCGAATTACTTTTTCAAAATTACTTGAAATAAATAGGATTTAATTATGCAATCTTAAAATTTGCAGTATGATACGTGTATCGGTGTTATTAATGCCCCTATCACGGTTTTCAACTTTTAAAACAGTTTGGTTGGTATTGAGAAATTTACATTGACATTCTCCACTAAATTAAAAGTTGTCTTTTCAGTTGTGTTTTGGTACTTTCATTTACAACTGTGCGTAAGTTTGGTTGAGAAAAACGTTGAGTATACACAACTGCTTTTTAGTAGTTGGGTCTGTGGTTGGGTTTTTTAGTTACAGGTTGTTGCGATATAAAAAGCAGAAAAAGTGGAAGAATCGTAACTAGAAATATTTCTTATGCTTAATAACAAATTATTTTAACAGTTTCAGTATCGGCGGTATACCGGGCAAATACAGATTTATTTAAATGTGGTTTTAGGTGGTCCAAAAATTAACCTTCATAAGGTCTTTAAAATCGTGGACGTTAACGATCTTCAGGTCAAATTTGACCCAAATTGAAAATTATGTATTGGTTTCATTTATTTGTGATTCATTTATTGCCAATGAAAGAGAACATTATTTTATATATTTAATTCGATTAATATATGATAGATAAAACCGTAATATTAAATCGATATTATTATTAATTGTACATAAAATAATAGTTTCAGAGTGCAGTTTTCATATCAAGTTTTTGCAAGTTATAATAGTATCTAATGGTGTTTTATTTTCTGCGTTGAGGCCTATCTGGCAACGACTTCTTTTGGATCTGTTTTTACCCTCTTCAAGCATTTTTTATTTGGATTTAGTTGAAGTTTACGGCTACTCATTTACCTCACGCAGTTTTAGTGCAACTTTCTGTGAAAATACTGATATTGATAACCTCTTTTGGTTTTTTATATAAGGCATAGTAAGCTGCAATCCTAAATTTTCTAAGAAGTGTCGACGTTTTGCAAAACAGTTTATTTCCAGCCGCTATTAGCTGATGTAGATATCACAAAAGCATTGTAAGCTTATATATCTACCATGTTACTAATCACCATTTGACAACATTGATTAGTCTTTCTTTTGCAAGTAAAACATGATCTAACTTTGTCCAGCAAATAAACCCTTCCATTTTATTTATTGTAATCTAATCATATTTGCAGTTTCTTGTCTTGGTGATTACTAACTTTAGAGATATGATGCAAAGTACTAAGAAGGTTAGGTTAGCTTAGGAAGGGTGGTGCATTACCGCACCTCCATTTGGAGACCCAATTGGGTCCATTGTGATTCCCTTCTGTTGCCCAAAAAAGTAATATTTACCCTCCCATTTGCAGCCAGAAGTGACCATATTATACTAAGAAGATTCACAGACTTTTTTTGGTAAAACAAAAATAATGATAAACACGCATGATAATAACACATGTACTATCTCTGGTAGTAACTCATTTATATTTTTATGTGTAGTTTGAACTAAAGTGATTTGTGATCTCAGTATTTATTGTTCAACCGATAAGATGTAAAAAAATTATCGGCAGTCGTGTTATATTTTCAAAATCATCTGACAATGTATGCAGGCCATTTTCTATTTCATTATCTTTCATTATTTTACAAAAAATACCAGACACAACACTTCCAAACTTTAAAACGGGTCAAATTTGACCCGAAGATCTCTAGTGTAAAATCTTGCATACAATTTTCTTTGGCAAGTTTGCGGATATATAAACCTACTATATCTGTTAAAATATAAAATTAAATAAAAGTCAGAAAATATGACATAGATCAATCACTAATTTTCAGAAAAAATCAAAGTTTTTTCCTGAAATGGGTCAAAATTGACCCAAAGACCCTATGAAGGTTAACAAAACGTTTCTTTTTTCTACCGGAAATAACTAAACACCTTCAAAATTATTTTTTAAAGAATTGTTTTTTTTTTTAATATTCCTTACTTTACATTGGGCAGTTTAAGAGGGTTGGAATCAGCACGAATTTTTCTTCTGATACGTAGCACATCTATAATTGCGACTTCGTTTTCGTCGTCATAAAACAAATCTACACATATTTGTATCCATTTGGTATAATTTCTTTGAACTAAAACATTAAAAACAATACTTTTTCTAAAACTTTGTCTTTTTATCGTGTCAAACTAAATATTTTAAGTTGGCAACGCAATGATAATTTCAACAAAAAACAGTTGTGGTTCATAATACTAAAACACAGTTTGGTCGTGTGTAAGTTTGGTCTACTCTTAGACGACCAAACTGAATTTAGTTGAGAACTGTGATAGGGGCATAAAGTTTTCTGTTCAATACACTTCTATAAGCAATCCAAAAGCCTTTTTATGTCAATACCCGAAAAACTAAATTCACATGAGAAAGTTCAACAAATTTTATAAGTTTAGAAATTGACATTCATAGATACAAATATTTATTTATTTATTTATTACATATTCTACAAAGCAAATTTAGTAGAATATGGTTGCACAAGTATGGACGGAGTAACTAGACCATATGCCCAAGATGTTATTAACAGAATTTTAAAAAGTTTTTGTGACTGACTGTACACGACCTATGCCTTCACATAGGAA
Organism: Tachina grossa; assembly: GCA_949987645.1. Lineage (NCBI taxonomy): Eukaryota > Metazoa > Arthropoda > Insecta > Diptera > Tachinidae > Tachina > Tachina grossa. Next base: position 33,261,284 of record OX465276.1, on the reverse strand, counting down.
GAAACTTTCTATTTTTTGAGATACAAATATATATTTTATTACATAAATGATCTTTCAAACAGAGAGTTATAAAAGACATTAAAAGTCCAGTGACCTTGGGTATAGAAATAAAAATGCCAACAGTTGCTTAATTTTCACATCATAAATATAAAAAAAAAACGTATGGCCTTGAACAAATGATAATGTCAGAAATATCTACAAAATAAAATTTGCAAAAAAAAAAAGGTTCATAAAGGGTGTCCCAACAAGAACGCAAGATTTAAATTTGGCGCCATTCGAAGTGTCATTGTTTGATATTTGAACAATTGTTATTGTTTGCTAGTAGAAGGTACGAGGTTAGTAAAAATGGAGCGCTACACGAATGAACAACGCATTCTCATTGTGAAATTGTTTTACCAAAATGGTGAAAGTTTTGCGGCTACAGTTCCAAAAGAGTCAACTGTAAAGACATTAATGGATAAATTTGCCGAAACTGGGTCTGTTAGTGATGTAAAGACAACAACGCGCCTTCGACCAGGTCGATCGACCGAAAATGTCGCAGCTGTACGCGATGATGTCGCTCAAACGCAGGTCAAGCGCAAACAGTCAATGGTGTTCGGTATCGTGAAATGATAACCAGTTTTTTCGTGCCTAGAATTGAAGAAATAAATGTGGAGGGCATGTGGTTTCAACAAGACGGCGCCATATGTCATATAGCCAGAGAAACAATTCAATTGCTACATCAGTCATTTCCCGGTCGTGTTATTTCGCGTTTTGGAGACCAGAATTAGCCGCCTAGATCGTCCGATTTAACACCATTAGACTTTTTTCTTTGGGGTTTTTTGAAGTCGATGGTTTACGCGAATAAGCAGACGACGACTCAAGCCTTAAAAGAGGAAATTGGACGCTGCATTAATAAAATACCGCAGCATTTATGCAAAACGGCCATTGAAAATTTCATTAAAAGATCGCGTGTGTTCCAGCGAAGCCGTGGCGGCCATCTGCCCAATTTGTTGTTCCACACATAACCTCATTTTGTCTACTTTACGATATAATAAAGTTTCACGATTTTTTTTTTAATATCTGTGTTTTATTTAAAATTTAAATCTTGCGTTCTTGTTGGGACACCCTTTATTTCTGTGGCTAAAAGAAAAAGTGCTTAAGTCGAGATAAGCAGATTTTGATTTAATGGTTCCTCCGTAATCAGCATATTCGAAAGTACCCCTGGTCAAAATCTCAATGAATTTGTGTGGTTTTTCAAGAAGTTAGAGCATTATGACTTGCGACTTATCTATTTTAGACTTCCAATCTCATTTGGAATAATCGTGTCTGTCATGACTTTCACATCCGTGTGAAAGTAAATCTTTTCTGCATGTTTTGGTGTCCTGACATTCAATTCCGAATAATTTTTTCGTTTTACTTTCGACTGCACCAAGCAATGTGAAAGTAAATGGAATCGCCTTTTTCCACATTAAAATTAATTTAATTTAAACGAAATCTTTTTTAAAATTAGGCAGGACATCTCATCTACCTAATTGGGAAATTTAAACCAATATATGTTTGGTTTTAATACATAGAGAAGGGGACATGAAAAACATGCCCACTTTAGCAAACAATTTTGAAAAAATATTCGGAAGTATGCAGACACCAAATCTTTTTTTTTTGCGATTCGGAAATTTTCAGTCTAATTGAAAACGTTCGAAAGTCGTGACAGACACGAATAGCTTAATTTACGTTATACTTTATTATACATATTTCAACTTAAATGTATTACTTATAGTGTGTAGGATGATGTTTGCTTTAAAATATAAAGGTTAACAGAGAATTTTCTAATTTAACTGTAAAAGAAATAAATTTCTGAAAATCGACTTAGGCCCAATAATTGACTTCTCAATTATGTGTCAATTATCTTTAAGTGCCTCTTAAGTACCGAATTCATTTTTTCAGTATAAAGTTGAGAGCCATTTAAATGCCCAACCTTGTCTATTTAAATCACACTTAAGTCTTACGAGCATACCATATGTCATTGTGCTTGTGTGTGTTTATTGAAAACATGTACATGAGCATCATGTGGTCGTATTAAAAAGAATTTCGTTTAATTTTCATAAATATATAACATATGTATACAATGCATAGTATCATATCATGGAATAAATAAATAGAAAAATGCGTTCTGATGCTCTTTTGGTTTCATAAAATGTGTTTTTATGCAGTTTTAATTTTCTACATGTTGATAACCTAACTTTCTTATTTACATTAAACATCTGTTTTCTTTTAGAACTATCAACATTTCACAGTGCTACCACACTTTCATAGTATTTAAGTGATCATTTAATTTTACGACTGAAAAAATTCAACTGCAATTAAGTGCAACTTAAAATTAAGTGGCTATTAGCTAAATGACACTTAATTGAGAAGTCGATTATTGGGCCTTAAAAGCTTAAAAGTGCTCTCCTTCAAAACAGTAAAATATGACTTAAGCACTTTTTCGTTATTGCCACAGATTTATTGTCGTTAGAGACTTTTATTTTGGGTGTATCTTGTTTATTTTTTTTTTACTTTTTTTTTTTTTTTTGTTAATCGGTTTATGTGCCATTTATTTATTAACAGAAAACTAAGTGCATTTTTTAACTCATGCCACCAGTATCCCCATCATTAATCAAATCAGATAACAAATACTTGTATATTTGCACAAATTTGAAGTATTTGGGGAGCAATTTGCTTTTTATAAAAACGCGCTATCATCGACAATTAAAGATTGCCAAATTGAAACTAAAGTCTCAGAATTTTTGGCCAATTTCAAAAAGCTTTTCAAGCAAATTTATCAGAAAGTTAAAATCAAAACTCGCGTAACAAATCTTACGAATTAATAAAGAAATAACCTGCTTGAAAGTAGTGATCCTAAAAAGAGCAAACAATGCAGCAAAGCAAAAAGCAACAGAACCAAAAAAATAATAATAAATTATTTGCATAACGTAAATATTAAAAGGTCAGCTTTCAAAGGCAAAAAATAATATTAAATGGAACAAGACACCATTTAACATTGAAAAAAAAAATAAGAAAAGAGAATTTTAGGACAAAATCCCAATAAACAAATTATGTGCTTTTAAAGTAGGTTTTGTTAACGCAAGCTTTTTATTTTTATTTATATTTATTTTTTTTTTTTGTTTGTTTTTTATTTGATGAAGACATAGGTAAATATTTTCAATAACAGGTAAACACATAATTGCTTTTATAAAATAAATCAAAATAAAATAAGGGTGGGCGGAAATTTGTTTTTAAGAATACTGTTTCAAGTGAAGGTCACTTACCCATAATAGTGTTTTGACACTGACATGGTTTTAATAATTTTAGCAATTAAGATACTTATCCCCTTATCAGTGATGCCAGAACTCCTCCACCAAAAATGGCTAAATGTAGACAAAAAATGGCTAAAAACTAGCTGAAAATTAATTTTTTTTTAATACATGTATTTATTTATTGTATCTCCATATGTGAACTAACAATAAGTATTTAAATATTAAATCTATAAAAAAAAATTATTAGGCCCGACCAGAGTCGGACATAAACTTAGTGATAGTTATAAATAATACATAAGTAGTGATAATCAAAAAGGAAAAATAAATAATATATAAATAATAATATAATATTTTTCCTTTTTGATTATCAGCTGAAAAATGGCTAAGCAAAATCGAATGCAAAAATCATGAACTTTAGCAAAAACAAGAAGGTATTTCATATATTGTTTTTTTAAGGCAAATCGGGAACTTTTTTAAAGTAAATAAAAACAATAAATTGAAGTGATAAATAAAATAATTTTTCTTCAGGTAATAAAAAAAACTGCGCATATAGTGCAAACTTACAATACTTGCATTACGCCTTCTATTCATTTGTACATTCTGCTATTAACAGCCTGTTTTTCGAAAATGAATAAGTGTATACGTTCTTTAAAATAAAAAATGAAACCATGTGTTCGTTTTTAAAACATTTATTTATTTTCATGTGTGTGACAACAAAAGAGCTTTCAGTTTTTCACACTCATAAAATTTTTTATGTAAAATCAATTAAAAATCAGTGTACATATTTTTCATTTGACTTTAACTAAAATGTTATTTAATTTTTAATGTTGGAATGTGAACTGACTTAAAACTGCGAAAAACTATTTTTTCCTTTTATTTTTTACGATGAATTACAAAAAAAATTTAATAAACGAAAAAATCTAAATGGCTTTTAATGGCGGATTGATTTAACTTTCAGAAGAACGAATCTAAATTTCCGTTTCCCTTGCTTCTATAATTTTTCTGTGAAAGAATCAACACCAAATTCAGTATAAACAAATAATTTTTGCTTTATTTTCCATAATTTGACTGTCAAACAAATCACAAAAAATTTTAGTATTGAGTCAAAATAAAGTAAAAAATACTTAGTTCTCATAAACAACGGAAAATACGAAATGCAATGAAAATCTGTTTTAATGGGTAAATGGATTTCCAATTGAATGCTAAAATCAATTGAAAATTAAATTGCTTACCCCCTTATTGATAAAATTTAAAATTAATTTGAAATGAATTTTATTTAAAATTTTTCATACAAAATTTTTTTAATAGATATTATTTTTTGTATTCCTTCATTGTAATAATTTTTTGAGTGTAAATTTTTGGTTACACCTAAAAATCTCTTTTTATGTCAAAACGAAAAGCTTTAGAATATGTTTTATAAAAATCAAATTTTGAACGTTATCGTTTATAAACGAAACATAAAAACGAAAGGGCTTATGTTTTCTAAAAACAGGTTGTAAATCTTTAAATTTTTGGGATACTAATCCATTCCTTGCGAAATTTTTGTTTATACTTTTTATTAACTTTCTATTTTTTAAACTTTCATTTAAACTTTTATTTTTTTTTTTTTTTTTTGATATGTTCACTCCTGTAAAACAAATATGATCCTTGTTTGATTGATATCATAAACCACCAATTACAGTGAAACCTCTCATAACCGGACACTTACTGTCGCCCTGTTTTTGTCTCTTTATTAGAGGTGTCCGCTTATGAGAGAGTTACACATTTTTTGGATTTCATTGTAGTTGAAAAATTATTTTAAGAGTAGACTTCTTCAAATTAGATTGGTATAATTTCAGCTGTTGGGTTTCAAATGACTTTCAATGATTTTATTTGTTGGAATACAAGAAAGTCGTCTCTAGAAAAATGCTTTGAAAAGGCAGTTTGTATAAGAAATGTAGCAATATGAATTGTTAAAATACACAAGAAACTTTATATCTTCACAAGTTCGTGCACCGAATAATTTTCCTTTTTCAGACTCGTTTAAAATATAATTTTTCCCCTGCAATTGATAAAAACAATTTTTTCACTGCCATTTTGGGAGACCAGCTAAGCAAACAACTTTTTCATATAAACAGCAATATCATTGACACTAATATAAATATGAATCAGAGTTGAATAAAGAAAGACCTTCACCGCTTCTGCGCTTTTATGAGAGTGTCCGGTTATGGGAGTGCATTTTGTATGGAAAAACTAATGAACATGTTGGATCTACAAAAATTGTCTGGTTATTAGAGGTGTCCGTTATGAGAAGTTTCACTGCAGACCCGACAACTTATAAATACCTTGCAACGATTATAAGAATGCAGTAGCAAATCTTATTGTTACCATATAAGCACATATAAGTGCTTTTAGACTGCTGCAACAAAAATGGCAAGTTTGAACCGGGATTTATAGATATTAATGCGAAAACAATAACATATTACTCTGTTGTGTTTTTTTTTTTTTTGGTAGTTAATTAATGTTCCCATGTTCCGAGTTTAAATTTTTTGTGAAAAATAAAAATGGCTAAAAAAAATAGCTAATAGCTAAACTCACTTTTCTTCCGGCTAAATGGGCTGAAAAATGGCTAAATTTAGCCAGAAAATGGCTAAATTGGCATCACTGCCCCTTATGCAAAAACGTTTGTTAAAGTTAAAACATGTGTTAAAACCGGTTTTGCCATACAAAATTCGTTTGTTAAACCAACTTTAAGTTTAACAATCGTTTTTGCATAAGGGGGTTAGTAATTAAATAGTGAATAGGCCACTCCCATTTATAGCAATTAATTATTTTGAAATATCTTGGAAACTAATACAATAAGACACCTGAGATTTTGTAGGATTTTATATGTAAATATAAATTAAGTAAAATAAGTGGGCATGGCGCCACCCATATACAAATTTCTGATTTAGGAATATCTTTGCATCTAATGCAGCAAAAAACGTGAAATTATTAGTCCTGATTCTTATAATTGCTTTGTCTTAAGAAAAAAATTGAATTGGAGATATCTGGAAAACTTATATAATATATATAATTAAATTTCGTAGAAATATTTCTGTTCATATTGCGCATTGCTGCTGGAAACAATTTCGGAATTGAAGAAGTATGAGTGGAAGCCCCTATACTATAAAGAAATTTTTTTGTTTGTTCTTCAAAAATGAGGTCCGGTCATACTGAAGGTCTAGAAGAAGCATGAGGATGTTAAGTTTTTAATGTTTAAAGTTAGCGAGGCACTAGCCACATAGAAGCAATATTTACTTCAATATATCTTGACAGCCAAAATCGTAAAAAAATTTAATTTTTTTTTTTTTGAAGCGGTAACAGCAATGAGGAGAATAGTTATATAATGAAAAAAATTCATTAATAATGGCCCCCGTAGACGACATGTTTTTTACTTCTGACTTGTCAAATATTACAGTATAAAACATGTACATGTCGTGTGGTAACTTTAAAACATTGCTTCTGTTAAATTCAGACGCAAAGTCGTCTGACAAAATTTCAATTAGAGCATGCTCTATTTTCTTCTGACAAACCTTCTGACATCGGCTGTTCTTATTATGAAAAATATGTCGTCCGAAATCTATGCCGTGAGGGAGCAAGTAGTGGCGGTCCACTATTGACGGAAACGTTAGCCGACTGAAGTTTATATATTACAACACCGATATATAAATGTTTTTTTAAACCATTTAATAGCAATTATGTACATGCAATATAAATAGCTTTGCATTATTCAGCCATGTCACAGAGCTCAATTCCATTCGGAAACGGAATTCAATCCGTATTTTGTGCTTTAGAAAACGAAAAACGAAAAACGAAAAAAAAGTTTCGGAATGAAATCACTTTTAATTTCATGGACGGAATTAACATTTTCTGCATGTTAAAGTAAACAAAAACATTTAAAAAATTTTTTTTTCAATTAAGAATACTATTTTTTATTTATTTCTTTAAAGCTGGATTACAATTATTTAGTTTTTATTTATTTATTATGCAAATTTGTCCAGTCATTACAAAAATAAAATCAACAGAACAAAATGTACGGAATTGGTTTCTTTGGTATTGACATACCATTTTTGTATGTACTTTATCAAAATCTTCATATTGGCAGCACACAAAACAAAAAAATACAAGGCAGAATTAAAATATGCATACAAAAAAAATTTAAAACGCCTAAACATATGCCACATTAACATTTACTACAAAATTATGTTGCCACACTTGTAAGATTAAGCATTTTTTTCGGATTGATGAAAACGATGGGAATCTGAATCACCAAAATGAAATTTGAACGGAATGGTTAATACGGAATCAAAGCCATTCCGAACGGAATCTGTGACACGGCTGATTATATGCTAACTTTGTATCTTCGAAGTTGAAGAAAAAATCGTTAAAATGGTTGAACTTTTTTACGCCGCAAAGAAAATATTTTGTGGCGGCACCAAAATTTTCAAACGGATGCCTACATTGGTTTATATAAAAGCTGTGCTGCTAAATATTTACAGAGAGAGAGAGAGAGAGATAGAAAAAGCAACAGACACTATGTCAGAAGCAATTAACATGTAGGTTTGTAATCGAATATTATAAACCTTCTGTAAAACAAAAACTTTGACAGACATGCAGAATTACGTCCAAAGCATATCTATATAAAATATATGCAGGTGTACAACAACTAAGAAAATACAAAAACAACAGGCGTTTTGTTTGTGTAAAAATAATGGATGAATGTCAAAAACAGATGTATACAAACAGACCTGGGTAACTTGCGTTACTTTTGCACAAGCACTAAATGAAAAACAAAAATTTTTGTGCAAATTTAAATTTGATGAATGTAGTTCACTATTTTTTGCACAAAAATAAAATCTCTTAAAAGTAATGCATTAATATTGCATAAGCAGCTTATCGAATGACGGAAAAAAAAATTGCATTATCATTGGATGAAGTAAAATTAGATAAAACATAACCATTTTTTTATCAGTTGGCACAAATAAATTATTAAAATATACACCAAAGTTCACATTGAGGGCATAAGTTTTCTTTTAAATATGTACATTAGAGAGGGTAAATTTTTTTTTTTTTTTTTTTTTTTTGATGTGTAAACATCTATACGCTTGGGGGTAAAAATTTTGGCTTTGATTCTTTGCTGAGATTTCTTTGCTGAGATTTCTTTGCTTTTTGCTTTTGCTTTGCATTGTCAAATCGGTGTGAGCTATGTATGAGTGTATTAGTGTTTGAAAGAAGCAATACCAAGCAGAGAAACAAGTCGACCGGCTCGAAGCCGACGGTGCGCCGCCGCCGGTTATTTTTCTGTATATTTCCGTACACCAAAGGTGAGAATGAACCGTAAGAGCTACGGACTTGAAATTTGGACACAGTATGTAGACATTTGGCCACTACAACAACAAATACATGAGAGTTAAAAACTAAAGGGTGTTCCAAAACGAGCATACATACATAAATACAATTGTATGTACATATATACACTTGGAATTTGTAAAGTTAGTGTATTTTTATACAGACTACAACAATTAACACTAAATTTAAAAAGTTTAAATTAAAGGGTGTTCCATTAGTTAATGCAATATTTACTTTGTAATTGTGACAACTTGCTGTATCTTGGAGACCGTAAGAGCAAAACTCTTGAAATTTTCATAAACGGTAAAACTAAAAAATCAAAACAATATAAAATCGCCAAATATAAAAAATCGCCAAAAATAAAAAAAAAATCGCCAATTCGAAAAAAGCACCAAATTAAAAAAATCTCTAGGACTAAAATACATCGCGAAAAACCGGAAAAATCGCCAAAATGAAAAAAATCCTTCAACAAAAAAATCGCAAATGTTAAAAAATCGCCAAAATGAAAAAATCACCTAAATAAAAAAAACCCAAAAACAGAAAAAATCGCCAAAATGAAAAAAACCCAAAAAACAGAAAACATCGCCAAAATGAAAAAATCGCCAAAATGAAAAAAAAATCGCGAAAACTAAGAAAACGCAAAAAGAGAAAAAAAACGCCAAAACGAGAAAAAAGCGATAAAACTGAAAAAAATCGGTTAAACTGAAAAAAATTAAAAAAGGAAGAAAGCTAAATAAAAAAAATAAAAAATCAAAACCGAATGTGCGCGAGTCAAAGTCGCACTTTACTGAATATATTTTAATTGCAATGCGTACACAACAACAAGAACAGCAACAACTACACGATGAACAACAGGAATTAAAAATTAAAAAGTAAATGTAAAGGCATTTACCATAGATTAGCACTGCAGTACCACTAAAGTTTCAGTAAAAACAATAAAAAAATTTTAACAAGTAAATTTTTACTGATTACTAAAATTTTGTTTCTACAATTTTTATAAATTGCCTAAATGATTTGTTATATGATGAGGTGCATTGAATTTTCAGTAATCAGTAATGCCCGTATTCATAATGAAATTCTACCAAGTGGCTAAATGTTTTTCATACAAAAGTTTCAAAATTTGAATGAAAAAACTTTGCCACTTGCTACAATTTTATTATGATTACGGCCCTACGATTTTACTGGTAATGCAAATTAAATTTCATTAGCAGTAAAAATTTACTGAATTTTTTTAGTAATCAGTAAATTTACTGCTTACTGCAATTTTGAATGCATTACATATACATATACTGCAGTGTGTCCATTTACTAACCAAACAAAAACCAACAAATTCATATGTTTTTACAATATTGAAAGTTTTGATACTTTTAATTAATTAATTTAAAAAAAGATAATAAAAGCATAAGTACTTCCAACTTAAAAAAAAAAATTTCATTACTAGATGTTTACACATCTCCTCTGTGATCGGACTCACATTGCTTTTTTTTTTTTTTTGTCAACTCATGTCTAGCAAAAATGAAATCTATACAAAATTCTACGAATATTAACCTAAGAAACTAGGGGTCTAAAATCAAAACCTAGTTCCCGCTGAGAGGCATCAAAATACAAGTTAATCGTTGGGGTGCGACATATCGTTAAGATTTCGTAGCAACATTTTGTTGCAAAGTTGTGTCAAGCATTTCATACAAAAATCGTTACGATTTCGGTACTAAATGCTTCGGTTTCAAAATCGTAAGATTTTGTCTACTAGTCGTTATGAATTCGGAGCATTTAGTCTGGTGGGTAGGTACATACATGCATATATCGATTCATATGTACCATAAAATTTATATTCTTATTCGGGCTTAAGTTCAGTAATTTCATTTCTTATTGAATGAAATAGTTTTAGCTAGGGGAAATACCGATATTTTTCTGTGCAGCAACGCACAGAAAGTAGACATATGGAAATACAGTTAATAATGCTGGAAAGTAAAATCAACTGTTGAAAGCAAAAACACTGTAACATAATATCCACTAGTGTCCTGCACAAGACTATTTATAAGACTTTTCAAGACATGGGAGATTTTTTCCAATGCTTTACTACAGCGAAATATTCTAAAAGAATCGCTAAACAACACTGTTGGCAAGACAAACCACCGAAAAAAATTACTTGGCAACAGTGTCGCTTACCGATTCTTTTAGAATATTTCGTTGTAGTAAAGCATTTGAAAAAATCTCTCATGTCTTGAAAGGTCTTATAAATAGTCTTGTGCAGGACACTAATATCCACTACTATAATACATACTTACATGTATGTACCGACGGTACATCGAATAAGTAAAAGATAATTAATAGGATGATCGTAAAAGAATAGTTAAACATACGTAGATAGAGTAATATAACTTCGTGCTAACCTAAATAGAAAAATGAAAAAATGGAAAACAGGGGAAATAAATAGTGTTACTTACATATATGTATTTACCAAAGGTAAATCAATAATTGTACACAACAATCATTTCTCACATTCCGTTTCATTAGAATTTACGTTAAATAGCTGATGTTAATAACAATCTCTACCCAAGTAGATAGACTAGGGTGCTGATGAAGTGCGTTGCTGCACATAAAAATATCGTTATTTCCCCCAGCTAAAAAGTCTAGTTTAAGTTTTCTTCTCTTCTTTAGAAACTCACATTAATTAATAAAAATATTTCATTCAATAAGAAATGAAATTACTAAACTTAAGCCCGAATAAGAAAATATTTCTGATTAAAATTCACTACAGTTCAACTAAATCTAAAAATGTCTCATATAAAATTTATTATTTTTTGAACTGAGCAATAAAAGGCAAGAAAAATTGTCAATATAAGTTCATATTTATATATTTACATACTACATTTCAAAACAAATTGCAAGAAATTAATAAGCTTCTCACTTTAAGTATGTTGTATCTCGAGCTTATAAGAAAAACTGTGCAATTTACGTTTTTACTTTAGTGCAAAAAATATTGCAATAAAAACATCAAAGATTTTGCCAACGCAATAAATTTGCATTTGCATTGATTTGGTTTATTGTGCGAAAATGGTAAATGCATTTGTATATTTAATGCAACAGTCCCAGATCTGCATACAACAAAAAGGAAATGTATGAATAGACAAAACCAAAGTAAATTTATTAATTGCTAATCCTTTAATACGTTAAATAAGTTAATAAAATATACATATACATTTTATTAATTATTTTTAAATGTCTTGTTCACCTTTTTTAAGTAAAAGTTTATTTAAACTTTTTCACATATTTTTCATTACACACTATTGTGTATAATAAACCAAAACAAAATAAAATGGCGTATGAAAATTGCAAACAACTTTTGGCAGTCACGCGTTAACACTAAACGAGAAAAAAATTAGTCACCTGATCACTTGCATATACTTTATATAAATTTACTTTGATTACATCTGAGTTGAAAAGTTGAAATGTCAGACGTAAAAAACATGACGTGTACTACTTGCTTAAGCTGCATATTCATTTATTTTAAAAAATATAAAAATTATAAAAAAAATAAAAAAAAAACATTAACAAACATTTTATACAAACATTGTAACCAAATGCGTATGAGAAATTATCAATATTTTATTATTATTCCTTGGAAAATCTATAGTAATTATCTAATAATTATACTTTTGCTTTCAGGATTTGTTTAATGTAAATATTTTCTGTTTTAGAATTATACAGTTTAAAAGTGTTGCCTGCTCAAGACATGTAAAAAATATCAATTAAGCCATCAGTTGCACATGAAAATAAACAATTTATTTCTCATAGACAAAAATGATAAATTATTTTTCCAATAATTGGTTAAACTTTTTCTTTAAGAAATAATTAACACTGTGTAACAGCATTAAACAATAATATTAAACGACGTAGGCTTAAAAAAGAATTAATTTTAGTGTTCAGAAGTTTTTTTTAACAAATTTTCTTTAAAAAACTTTGTTTACATCTTTGGTATTAGGGAAGTATACATATGTATGTATTTATATATTTCAAATAATTGTAGTCATATCTTTAATAAATTATTTTTACAATGTCTTATTTTTGGCATCATATGATAGACATGTGTTCGGCACTTGGTAGAAAGATATGGTTGCAAATAACAATATTATGTTCTCTGAAACAAATTTGAAAAACTAATTATTGTTATATTATTAAAAAAATTCATATGCACTTTCTTCAATTAAAATTTTATTTTGTACATAATATAATATGGGAATATGGTGTGATAAGTCTTTATTATATTTTATCTAATAAAAGTATTGTTATATTTAAATAAACTGTGATTACAATAGTTAGACGAGGTATGAAGAAACTAATTTTTTTTGCAGATTATACAATTAATTAGTAAGTCAGATAATAATATTATACTATTAATAATAATATGGTTTGCCTGCAACCATATAATTCAACCATAGCATGTTGCTCTTTGATTATGGTTGCCTCAACCATATTTTTTTCTTTACGTGTGGATTTTAGAAAAGTTTCCGGTATATCTACATTTCAAATGACTTCAGATTGCTCATGCCAACTATTTTCGGCATCATACAGTCGCGGCCCAGTTGTTATAAAATTTAATACAGCATTTGTGCAGATATTACAAAACTTAAGTGTGAAATTTAGAGCATGTATCTTTAAAGAGGGTGGAGCCACAAAACCCCAAAATGGGCCACCTTGGGTCAATGAAAAATTCAAACCAATGTCAAGCTGATGTTTTGGATCTGATGAAAAAAGTTTTTTTGCAGGTAGATTTATCTATCTAAGAGCTACCAAAAATAAGAGAATTATCTTAGGATACCCGGTTAGAGCTATACTGCTTAGCTATATAAAACAAATTTCATGTACTAAATAACAATGCAATAAAATTTTATTATATGATGATGTCAAATTCCTTTAAATTTATTTCCTATGATTTTCTTTTCTAGCTGTGTACTATTAAACTAATGTATTGTTTGTGCTCATGTGCAAAAACAGTACAATAATAAATTGAGCATTCGTTCTCATTGTTTTGGTTTGTTTTTATTTCACTCTTTTCAAAGAACGAATGAAAACAAAATCAAACATTTTGTTTCGTTTATTTCCGTACAAAGAAATCAAAACAAAAATAAATTTTTAACTGCAATAGTGTCGATTTAATCTTGTTACGAAAATCACATGCTAGCTCTTGTCTCGTGGCATAAAGAGCATAGCTCTAAGAACTCTAGGAAATATTCGCACAAAAGAAATTAAATTTCAACTTTTTTACCCACCTTGGCCCACTGTTCAGCTAATGGAGGAGTCAAATTTTGTCCGATTGGGAAAAGAAATCTTTTTATAGATTCGAAATAAAATTTTGAATACTTGCAAATAAAATTTGCTATCAAAAGCAAAAAATTATTTGCAATTTAAATTTTGGAAAAAAATGATTTTTCAGCCTTTTTTGTAGGAAAATTTTTTTAACTATTTCGCAATTAAAACAAAATTCAAATATACCAAAGGGTAGTTCAAAAAGTAATATTATAAGAAATATTACAAAAAAATTTTTTGATCAAAATTATTTAAATTTTTTTCTTTTGTGCGTTATTGTGTCTATAGAAAAATTAACTTTATTAAAAAAATTAGTATTACAACAATTTTTCATTTTATTTTGTTGCTTAGTGTAATTTATTTTCACACTTATTAAAATTTTTCTATGTTAATTGCAACAATTTTGCTAACTTTTTCACAAAACAATTATTAAATAATTAACTAAACTTGCACTATGGCTCAAATAAAATTAAATATCTTGTCATTTATTTGAGACTCTGGAATAAGTATTAGAAGATGTAATATTATTGCTCGTGCTGCCTAAAGAATTGGCTCTTTGATCATTAGTTTGAAACGTAATTTACGATGGACTGGAGCTATTACTTTCTGCTCCTCATGACGGTAAGCCACTCTGAGGTGCCTAGGGTCTGACAAAAACAATATCGCTTAGCATGTTAAAGTCTCTCACTTCTCGCAAGCCCCACTGATGTTCTTACAGCATTGTAGTTACTAGAACAATGTAAGTCTAATGAAACAAATTTTACAATACTGACCCATAGTGCACTAATCACATACATATTTCGCAACATGAAACAAATGTTCACATTTTCTAAAAAATAGTTTCCTATAGGCATCTGTCATTTGTACATCTTTGATAATGACGTTGGAAAAAATTTCCAAATATCTTGAAAATATGTTTAACTTTTCCGAACTCTGTGGATGTGATGTGATAAAAACGAATTATAAAATGGACTGGAAAACAGTTTTCGTCTTTATACTTGTAAATTTAGCAGTTGGTTTGTCATTCCATACCATCTACACGGAAATGGTTTTCAAGGGGAATCATTACATCATCTTGAAATCTGCTTCGGTTTTAGGAACTGCCTTACAAGTAAATTTTTACTTCATAAATACGAGTATTAGCTTAAAATTAAACAATTAAATTTTAGGGTTACATGAAGTTTGTAAATGTTTTGAAGCAGCAACATAATTTTCGTTTTCTGCACAAGGAAATCTATGAAATGTACAAGACGTATGAACTGAAAACGTTCTCGTATAAAAAATGCTTGAGCTACAATCTTTCATTGGTAAAGAAACTACTGGCTGCATTATTCTCAATGATAAGTTTAACGACAATTGCTGTGATTGGAGTTCCCATGTACGTGTTGATTCATTTGAACATGCGCGTGGAAATTTTGCCATTTAAGCTGCCGTTCATTGATATCGAAACAGATTTTGGTTTTAATGTAACATTCGTCGTTCATATTGTTGCTGCATTTTTCGGAGCTTTTGGTAATTGTGTCTTTTACTCATGGCTTTTTATTTATGCTGCTTATATACCGATGTTAAAGAATATTATACTCAAATATAAATTCGCTGAGCTGAATGAAATTTTGGAGACGAATCCTAAAGACGTCGAAAAAACGAAAGCTTCTTTAAACGTAATATTCAGATGGCATCAAAAGTATAGTGTGTAAGTAAATTAGAAAGTTAACGACGACATTGTTAGCAGCTATAGGCTTCATGTTTACGGTTCCGTGCACTAGACGCCTGCACAAGACCACTTACAAGAACTTTTAAGACATTAAAAATTAAAGGGTGTTCCAAAACGACTAACGGAGAAAATGTTAAAATGCCATGTAATATACATATAACTTTATGTATATAGACACTTGAAATTTGTAAAGTTAGTGTATTTTTATACCGACTATAAAAATTAATAGTAAAATTTAAAAAAATCTAACTTAAAGGTAGAACACCCTCTAGCAGTTAATGTAATTTTGACTATGTAATTTTGATAACTTGCTATATTTTGAATGCGGTAAAGCTGGATTCACCCATTGTTTCCGAACAAAATGTTTGTCCGGACAAATTTTTTTTATATGTAGTTTGACTTCTCTCTTCTTGAGAGAGAGAAAATAGTTTTTACGAACAACTCTCAGTTCGAATTGGTTTGATTTTATATTTTGTCCGGACAAAATCGAACTGAGCTGCCAAGTCTTTTAATTTTTCAGCCAAATTTGAACTGAGCTGCCACATCATGTTATATGAATAATAAAAACACAGAGTATACTTGTATTAAATACAATAGAAATAAAAGAAAATTGGAAAATAAAACATATACATGTGGCGCTGAACGAAAGAATTGCATTGAACAATTAAAAAGACAAAGCGAATTTGAATCATTTGCCGATGTGCTGCCACTTGTAAAATTAATACACATCGATTACACACGTATTTCATATGGTAGCTTCGATTTTCCAGAAAAAATTTTCGAAATGGATGAATCGTGCTGCAGAAAACTATCAGTAAAAAAATTTTTGGCTGGACAAAAATTTTGTTCGGAAACAAGGGGTGAATCCAGCTTTAGACACAAACTATTGAAATTCTCAAAAACGGTTAAACTAGAAAATTCCAAATTTATAAAATCACGAAACCAGAAAAAATTGCCAAAAAACTTAACAAAAGCGTTAAAACAAAAAAAGGGCCAAATTAAAATAAAAATTTCTAAAAATAAAATCGATCGACAAAATTCGAAAAAAATCGCTAAGAGGAAAAAAATCGCCAATACTAAAAAAAACCGCCAAAATGAAAAAAAATCACCAAAATTAAAAAAAAACCGAAAAAACCGCAAAAACGCCAAAACTACAAAAATCGCTAAAACCGAAAAAAGCCTAAACTAAAATAGCGCCATGTTAAAAGAAACGCTCAAAACCGAAAAAATCCCAGAAACGAAAAAAATTCCAAAACTATATATTTCATAGGCTAAAGTTCGTACGGTATTACATATCTAGTGTGGGTACGGAACCTTTCGTGTGCGAGTCAAAGTCGCACTTTATTGAATTTTTCTATTTGTCAAATGTTTTTGCATGTGTATCTGCTTGATATAATCGGTGTGGTAGTCCAGCGGACTGCCCAGCTACTAGTACTGCCCAATCTCTGACAATTCAGAGTAAAGGAAATATGCGGCTTAGAGCTAGTTTTTAACATAAAGTTAAACTCTACTTGTCAGTTAACTGTAGTTTAAACTTAAAATATTGTTTTTCAAATAAAGATTATCTAGTTAATAATCTAGGTTTAACCGAGCAACATTGCTCAGTTAAACTTAAGTTAGAACTGTCAAATGAGCAATGTATGCAAGAAATATTACGCAATTGAAAAAAACAGTTTTACTAAAAAAAATTTAATAAATAAATATATTCCCACATAAATAAAATGGATGCTTGTTATGACGACGAAGATTTTAGTTATTATGAAACTAGAGTAACTTGGACAATTGTGTGAAAAATATGAGAGATAAAAACACGTCCAAATCATTTTTGTGTCAATAATTGCAAAGTTCTTGCAAAGATTTTGTTTAACAAAGAGGTCTTTCTGTGTATGATGATTTTAGAATTAATTGGAAAGAAAACCTATTTTAAAGTTTTGTGATCTTTTTTGGTTTTATTTTTGGAGCGTCACTATTTTTTAAGTCCATATCATTTAATTTTTTATTTTATAAAAATTCACAATTCAGTTATTTAAATAAATTTAAAGAATTGCCACATCTATATTGAAAACAAAGTATCGCATTTCCAGCTAAATTTACAACTGTTAATCCATCACTGAAAAACAGCATGGGCGGTTAAATCCCGTTTAACTTTGTTTCTTGGTTAACTCAAACGTATGTTAAACTAAGTTTAAGTATTTAGTAAGAAACTAGCCCTTAGTTAATTATTTGTAGAGTTATGTCTAATAACTCTCTTGAACTAAAATGAGCTTTTGGACACAAGTACGGTACATGTAAATTAAATGGGTTGGAAATAACTTTTGACTGGAACGCAAATAAACTAGTTCAAAATGAGCTGTTGGACTCAACTCTAGTTGGCTTGTTGCTAGAGCTGGGTCCAACTCGTTCAGTCGGTCATTTAAAGGTACCAACAGACGACATGTTTTTTACATGTGTTTTTTAAGCTTTCGACTCGTATGTTTTTCTTTATGCATGTCAATATTGGTTAATTTACATAAGGCTTACAATTTTTGGTCACAAACGTACATGTAGTATCACTTCTTCTTTTTCAGTACATAAATATCCACGTAGTTTGTTTTATAAATGGCTTGCAGCCGTCGAAATATTTTTGGTTCCGTCGCTGTAGTACTGGCGACGCAAATTTGCTTTTTTAATTTTTTCTTTCTTAAACAAGACGTTGAGGTTGTATCTAAAAATCTATACATTTTTGGACTTATTTTAATAAAACGACAACGTTAAATATATATTTAATATATATATATATATATATATATATATATATATATATATATATATAATTAATTTGTCTTGCAAAATACTTCATTCAGACGGCTAATGATAGTGCACATAATCAACGGCCGACGAATTTGTTCGCATGACATAGACATTTGGAGCTGTATGTTTAACATAAGAAAATAGAGCACGCTCTATTTCAAATAATGTCTTATGTTTTTTGTCATGTTTTTTACACACGACATGTTTTCGTTTACATATGTAAATTCTGGCACATACAATGTGAAAAACATGTCGTCTGTTGGTACCTTAAGTAAGACTAGTGCTGGGTCCAACTAGTTCAATCGATAATTTTTGCCACAAACCTAGGATCAAACACATTTAAATTACATGGGTTTGATAATAGGCTCGTGGCAAAAATGAACGATTGAACGAGTTGGACCCAGATCTATTTAAGACACAAACTTTTGATCAAACCTATGTAATTTAAATGGGTTTGATCAGTGATTTGTGCAAAAATTAACTAGTGAACGAGTTCGACCCAAGTCCACTTTTTGCGTACATTGAGTATTTTGACAGATATTGGTTGGTCTTTTTTTTATGTTTTGATTTAGGGTTTTGTATTTGGTGGCAGCACAAATAAAATAAAACAAAAGAAATAAACGAAATAAATAAAAAAAAAGTTGTGTTTAATAAATAAAATAGAGAACCAATCTATTGAAGCTGCTGAAATGTTTCCTTCAATAAAGTACTCATTGTGTCAGCCTTCTCCACTCTTGCGTTAAAGTCAGTTGAAAAAGGCAAAGTTTAACGTATGACGGATTCTATGTGCATGAGCCTTAAGTAAGACTAAATGTGAGAGTAAGGGATTGTGTAATATTTTCCTTAATTGTTTTGACTCACATGCATATCGAAATAAGGTTTTGTAAGGCAATGGCTACTCCTAGAATTGATGTTTTGAGATGAAAAACTATCGCACTTAAGAAATACTTAAAATGACCCGAGAGCTATTCTTCCTCCTATAGCTGCTTTACGACTTCAAGAAATGTTTTTTTTTATATATATTTGACCATTTCCTAATTTTCAAAAATTAGCAAACTTCGCTTCGCATTTGCATATACATGTTTTTTATCTTCTCATTTCTTTTTTATCTTCTTATTTCAGATTTTGTAACACCAACAAAAGAACATTTTTCTGGATTATTTTTGTTCAAATAATCACCGAGTTTTTGGCCATTGTAAGCACTATCATATGTATTTTTCTCGGTATTTGGCCACCGGCTCCGGTCTTTTCATTTAATCTATTTGCCCTTGTCTATGCGTATTTTGCACTGACCAACTTGGTGGAATTGGAGGTAATATAAATGATTTTAATTTTTTTTTTTTTTTTTTTTTTTTTTGGTATTTTATAAAATTTTCTTACATAATTTTTCAGAATGACGATATAACTGCTGTGATCTATGACTGCTGGTTGTACAATCTGACAGTAGCGGAACAAAAGATGATACTTATAATGTTGAGAGATTCACAAAAGGCCTCAGGCATATCAGTTGGGGATGTGGCGCCCTTATCGATTAATACCGCTTTACAATTGACAAAAACTGTTTACAGTTTGTCTATGATGCTTAAAGAGCTTCTACATTAATTTAAAATATTATTAATTTTAGCACTAAGCTTAATAATAATGATATTGAATGTATGAAATTTGTTAAAAAATAATTAAATAACACAATTTAGGCATTTTCATCAATAGAAAAATATGTTCTATGGAAGCAAATCTCAAAAGAGTAAATACTAAATTAGCTTATTAGAGCTATGCTCTTTATGACACGACACAGGAGTTAGGATGCGATTTTTGTAAAAAAAAATAATCGACACTATTATAGTTATATGAATTAATTAAAATCAAAATATTTCACTCTTGCAAGATTGTTCACATTTGCGCATGTCATGCAATTTCACCTTTAAAAAATATTTTTTTCTTATAAAAATAAAAGTTTTTTATGTAAATTTTTTTATTTATTGCTAAAAGTATTTATTTTATTCCACATATTAAAAATTTTTTCAGCCCATATTTATTCGCTGAATTAGTAACACTCGCACCTTTTGCTGAATGTTCTAAAATTTTTGACTGGTAATTTCAAGTTGTGAACTTATGATTTTGTGTATGCATATATAGGAACTTTTCCAATTAAAGTTTTATTTATATAAATGAATATAGAATTCTAGCTGAGTGTGAGCAATAAGTAATACGTGTATGTAAGGAAATTTTGATTGACAGCTGAGCCAATTTAATAGCAAACATCTAGGTAAATCCCCAAATTATTATTCAGGGTTGATGAAAATTTTAATACTGTGTAGATTAAATCCTTTCAAAAATACACAAATGTTTTGTAAATACCCTGCAGGAAATTGAACTGACACAATACTAGTTACGTGACCGGTCCCCAAGTGATAGGGACTAGTCCGAGTTCTAACACTTCATATCAAGCGGACCACTCACTTTTACATGGATTGGCCTAGGATGGGGTTAATTGATACTTTTTAGGCACCTTGTGACTTGTCACTGAACTATCCCATAGGGACCTATAAGGTGCAGAATAATATATATAAATTATATATAAATGTCATTCCGACATTTAACTGTAACAATGAAAACTTAAAAAATTTTTATTGTTACAAATGAAATTATAATTTATTTTTAAGCAGAAAATTTTTTGAGATTCGAACCGACAAGCTCGCGCAGGACAGGCTTGCACACTACCCACTAAACCACAGGGCGTCTCATGTCTCAAAAGTATAAATACCAATTAAGCTCAGGTTAATATCTCAGTATAGTTACGAGACTGGTTCCAGACTCACATTGAAGGGAGCAATCAACATTATATTTATACTATTTGATAGGTCCATGTATTCTAGCGCATCGAACATGTTCAGTGCCGTTTACTGCAATATTGCACCGAGTCCAAATTAAATTAGCTCAAGATCAAGACGATACATCACAAAAATGGTGAAATTGTAACCATTTATACGAGATGTCTTTTTCACCATGCACTTTTCCGTACTTTTGATACACACGCATTGGATCAATTATCACCAAATTTTCTGCAGGGTATTTTCATGCTTTTGTACTAAGTTCATATTTTAGAGCAGTCAGTAGAAGAAAAAAATTGTTTCATATTTTTGGGGTGTTCATATTATCGCGAGTTCACTGTGCATATATTTTTGGGTTTTAAAATGTTATTAAAAACAGCTAGTTCTGAATATAATCGCACTGCATGTTTATATGTATATATATGTATGCAATCGAAAATACATTTGGGGTATTCACATCAGTGTCTTAAGTGTCCTAAGTGTCATATAATGTCTTAACAATTTAATATAGTTTAAAAAAATTGTTGTTGTGGCTCAAAAAAAAAGGTAAGTAAAGGTACGGTCACACTTGTCAAACATTTGCCCAAATGAAAGAAGTTTTGATCCAGACACTTGTTTATCAAATTAAACAGTTTCAAAAACAACTAAAAGACAATGTCATAGAATCCAACATTATTGGACACTCTTTAACTTGACAAACTTTTGTTTGAATTGAAATGATTTTTCATTAGAATTTAGTGGTTACGCTTTTTTGGGCAAATGTTTGACAAGTGTGACCGTAGCTTAAGACTTTTTCAGCTACATATGTTTATTGTTTGTCATAACCAGGGTTATCAGATTTTTCCGACCTATTTCGCCAATTGATTTTGAAAATCGCCAAAATCGGTTTTATGCAATTTTTCTTAGTAAATATTTGATAATAAATTTGTTTTTGTATAACACTTTTTTAATAGAAATTTTTATAAAATAATCGTGTCAACATTTATTAGAAAATCGCCAAAATTAGAAATAAAATTACTTTTCTGTTTTTTATTATTGACCTTTTTCTATTGGTTTTTATATATTAAGTTCTTTTTGAACTATTAATGGGCTTTTAAGGTCATTAAATTTTAAATAAAACAATATTTTAAATTTGCAATTTCATCCGACGTTTCGTTGGAAAATCCCAACTTCTTCAGGGATATTTTTGTTTTTATTCAATCTGGTAACATAAAAAATTGTTTGTTATTAAATAAGTACATACATACATATATCCAGACAACATATTTTAACATATTATTTTTGAAAACAATCATTTACTTACATATAATTTTAATTCATTTTTTTTAAATTTGTTTTTTTTTTATTTTTTTTATCTTTGTATTTTACATAAAACATTACATAAAACACAAATCGAAGACAAAAGTCAAAAACAATTTTAACCACATACATATAAAGTACACAATTGTTCTTAAATCTAATATCACAGTATGTTAACTAAAATAAAGCTATAGAATAATTTGCGTTTGTATTAGCTTTGTCCTCTTTTTTGTTTATTGCACTGTTCCCTTTTTGTTGTATTCTAAGACTCTCAAGAGTATATCTTTTGTTCTCTCGTCTCTCCTTATCCAATATTTTAACATTCGTCAGATCAGGTGTATGTATATTTTCAATGCAGTGTTGTGACAACGCTGTTGAATATTTCTGTTTATTAATATCTACTTCATGCTCATTTGTTCTTGTATTTAAACTTCTTTTTGTTGTTCCTATGTAAACTTTACCGCAACTTTCAGATGTATTACCTAAGCAGCTTATTTGGTACACCATCGCCAAAAATTATTTCTTGTAAATTTTTTTCATTAAAATAGAACATACATACATAATTATAATTAATATAAGAAAAATCATTAAAATCAAATTGTTATAACTTCTTGCAGACGAGTTTTTGTACGATTTATTTTTGAAACTGCTGCTACAACAAACTAATTTTCATGAAATAGAAAAATTTTGAAGTTCAATTTTGTTAAAAATAAATAGCCATAACAATCGCCAACAAATTTATTTATCGCCAGTAAAATTGCCAACAAATTTATTTATCGCCAGAAAAATCGCCATGTCGCCAAGCCAAAAATTTGGACGCCAAACAAGTTGAAAAATCGCCACGTTCGGCGAGAAATCGCCATATCTGACAGCCCTGGTCATAACTACATGTAGAAATGCTTGAGAGCTTGCCAAAGGAATTGAGAGAGAAAGAGAGAGTAACATATGTACAAAGGTGCTAAAACCAAAATACAAATAAGTGCAATATTTATAATTGTAAATTTTTTAGGACGAGGGCCACTGCAGCTAGTTCCTATAATTGAATATTAATCTGTAAATTTAAATAAATAAATAACTGTAAGTTATGAGGGGTTGCTCACAGTAGTTTTTCGTTTTTCGTTTTATTACTTTAAAACGTGTTAAAATATGAGTACCATTTGAATACTCCAATTATATATTGATGGAAACAACAACACGATACAATGGAACTTGAGAACAAGTTGCAGTTTCATGTGGCTAGAACGTGGCACATACGTTCAGTATAAATGTGTTTTCACCGCTTGGTCCTTTAAGAAATTTAAAATTCTTAAGAATTTAAGAACATAAGAAAATTTTTCGGGATTTAAGAGACTGATTATTGGTTTTATTAAACTTCACACTGATAAACTTGAAAAATAAGCAAGTGAAGAACAGTCTCTCCTTGTCTATTATTCAAACACCTTTTCTTTTCTGTCACCTTTCTTTTAGCTTTTCATATACCCTTTAACACTTATATTTCAAAAAAAATTTTATTGAAAACAATTGCAATCACAACAGGTGTCCGCAATTAAAACCATTCCCACAATTTGTCGCTGCTATTTAATTTTCTTAATAATAATAAATATTCCTCAATGGTAACCGCAAGTGCTAAAGTATTATAAATAATTAAAAAAGAAATATTCACAAGTAATAACTTAATTTGGTGTTAAAAAATTATTGTCACCATATCAAGTTTGTGGCAAAAATTATAAAGTGCTTATGTCGTGATAAGCTAATTTTGAGTTAATGGCACTCCCTTTATTTCTACGAATATATGCAAAAGTACATTTGGAAAAAATCTCAATTGTTTTATGAGACCTTTTTTAAGGAAATTATAGCGCAATGAATTGATCCTTATCTCTTTTCAACTTAAAAGCTCATATGAAATAAAAGCTTAATTTCAAACTCAATGTATTATTTAGAGTATGTAGAACGATGTTTTGTTAAATAATACTCTTATATAAGTAAGCAACGAATTTCCCAAATTAAAATAAAATAAACAAATATCCGAAAATCGACTTGAAAGTTTAAAAGTGCTCTAAAAACCCAACAACAACAACAACAACTACAAAAACAACTTAGCCAATTAAGCACAAAAGTATATTGCAGCTGCTATGAACAAAGCAAATAGACACCAACACACTTAAACAACATATTCAGGTATGTGATGAAAAACGATTTAGACACAAAAACAATTTGAAAACGATAAAAGGTGTGATATGTTTCTTATAGTCGTTTTGTCAATAATTTTAAAACTTGTTTTTAATAGTCTTTCCAGATATTTTTGATAAATTTCTTTTCACAACTCTAATATGTGATTTATGTTTTATCTTCTAGTAAGCTTTTTAGAAGTCAGTAGTTTAAGATAAGCTCAAAAATTAAACTCAAAATATATCGGAATGCATCACACCTTTTCAAAACGACTGTTTTGAAATCGTTTTGAAAACAATCGTTTTCCATCATATACCCGATTATTTCTTGTAAATTTATTATGATTTGAATGACTTTGAATCAAACTTTTTGCATGGTGATTTTGCAATGGTATTTTTTTCTTTTCTCTCTATTATTTCTACAATAGAGCCGTGATTTTTGTTTTAAAATTTTTGTTTGGAAAGATGGTTTTTCTTCCCAGAGCTGTTTTTTTTTTAAATTTAACCGTCTTATTTTTTCCACATAATTTTACTTCCAATCGAATTTCTACATAGTTTTTTTTTATTTTTGTGTAACATCTTCCTTGGAACAATATTTTACTTCAATCCAACAATTAAAAGAATCACTTATTTTTATATGAGGTGATACTAAAAAAATGCAATAAGCTTAAAAGTTGCCATTTGGTGTACCTAGAATTATGTTTTTTTAATAATACGTACTTGTAGTAATTAAATTATATAAAAAGTTTTGCGGAATTTATCGAGATGTTTTTCTAAGCTTCTGTCAAAAATTCTGATTTTACCGACAAATTATTTCTATTTTGTTATTATCTTTATTATTATGGTATTCCTATTTTCATAAATATTTCAAATTAAAAATAGCGTTTTTATATTAAAATCATGTTAGACTAAATAATTTAGTTAACATTTTTTTAAGTAAATCGATTTAATTTACTTTTTTAGACCTTCAAAGCACATGCAAATTGTACTTACTTAAAAAAAATTATTGAACTTGTTTACAAAGTGCAACTCTATAACTTCGCTCTATAACTTCGCCTAAAAAAAAACATTTTTATTTAATTCTTGCCCAATTTTCTTAATCAGAGTGTGTACTACCAGTATTAAATATCATCAAAATATTTTCGGGTTTCAAACATTAAATTAAAATACTCGTATTTTTGGCCGCCTCAAAACACTGTGCGACGCTTCAAAATTTGTATTTCTGCTGTTCTTTCATTTTGCGAAGGAATTCAAGTATGTCTGTTAAATTAAATTTCTTATTGACACTCGGAGCAGTGTTGGGATATGGCTACTCTTAAATTGTACCATGAAAATGGTAAAATTGTACCAAATTAACATCAATTGTACAAAAATTTAACCATAACAATTTTTCATTTATTGAAAATAAAAACATAAAGAAATTAACTAATACTATCGAACAAAATAGTTTTTCATATACATGTGACCTTCTCCGAGAAAAGGGACTTAGTGTGTGAAAATGAAATTTTGAGAAAAAATCATTTCATCTTATTTTACACCCTTTTAGTTACCAGAATCCACTCCTAAGTCCAAACTCGTTTTTTGACACACCTGGTCCCTTTTCTCGGAGAAGGCCACATATATGTAAGTATACATACAAAGTCTAATAGTGGGTACACTCTTTGCAAAGAGTTTCCGCAACAAGTTTATATTACATGTTACATACTTTGACACAGACACTGCAACCTATAAACGTAAGAACATTTTGATATTTTCGAAACTTCGAATGTAATTTCGAACGCAACTATAAACAAGACTACACACTGTGCGACCGAAAATGCAACCTGCCTGGTTGCATAAACATCTTGCTAAGTCTGTACCTACCATAAATAACTGGGACAAGTTCTACCAAAGCAAATGAAAAATATGAGCATAAACTAACAATGGTGCAAATTTTGGTACTTGTGATCAGTGTTAGGCAACTATGTTACTGTAATGCAAAGCACAAATTTCTTCAAATTGTACCACTGTATTATTAAGTGTACCATTGTACCAATGCAAATGAAATTGTACCAAATTTGGTACAATTGTACCACAAATCCCAACAGTGACTCAGAGTACAGTGTTAGTGATGTCTATGGCATTGACGAGCGTATCGACGAACACAGCGTCGTTAAAAACAAAAATAAAACATGAACACAGTCTTTGATGTGTAAACATCTATACGCTAGGGGATAAAAATCTTTTTCACAATACAATCACAAATTTTGAGTAAGATCACACCGGGTTATGAAATCGGAGTGAGCATTAGTGTAATCATACGAACAGGAAGTACAAAGAAACTTAACAGCTGCATAGAAATAACTCATCCGAATTTTAAAGCATACCTTCAGGAGTTAATTTTAATAGAAATTGCTTGTGAAGTGTAATAAGTGTTGCCAGTGGGGTTAATTTTGTTAAAAAGTTGAAAAATATTAAATAAATAAAATATATATGAACTTTTAAATAAAAGAGCGTTTTAAATGTCAAATATTTGTTTAAAAGATATATACCAGTTCTTGCATATGAACAATTCTCCACAAACACCCCTAACGTACCTTTTCACAATGTATGGTTAAAAGATAACAGGGAGTTTAACGGCAAGTTTTGTATGAAGAACTTGCAGTTAAAGTTCACGTTAACTCTTAACAATACATTGTGAAAAGTGACGTAACTAATAATTCCAGTACTATAGATGCAGTTTTGCATAGATTTTTAAATACAGTAGAGTCAAAAATTTATGTATCTTATTTTAGTTACTATGAGCCAATATTAATTATTTGTACTTAAGGCATTTACCATAGATGGGCACTTTGCAGTACTACTAAAATTTCAGTAAAAATAATTTTTTAACCAGTAAATTTTTACTGATTACTAAAAATTTTTTCTGCAATTTTTATAAATTGCTTAAATGATTTGTTATATGATGAGGTGCATTGAATTTTCAGTAATCAGTAATACTTGTATTCATAATGAAATTCTACCAAGTGGCTAAATTTTTTTCATAGAAAAATTTCAAAATTTTAATGAAAAAAACTTTGCCACTTGCTACAATTTTATTATGAATACGACCCTACGATTTTACTTGTAATACAAATTAAATTTCATTATCAGTAAAAATTTACTGAATTTTTTCAGTAATCAGTAAATTTACTGCTTACTGCAATTTTTAATGCAGTACATATACATATACTGCAGTGTGCCCATTTACTAACCAAATAAGTTAAATAAAACAAACTAACACCAGCAAATTCCTATGTATTTACAATATTGAAAGTTTTGATACTTTTAATTCACTGATTTGAAAAAATATACTAAAAGCATAAGTACTTCCAACTTTAAAAAAAAATTTTTGCTAACTAGATGTTTACACATCTCCCCTGTGATCGGACTCACATTGCTTTTTTTTTGCAAAACAAAAATTTAATTTTCAACATAATCTCCTTTTAACTCAATACTCTTAGGCCAATGTTTTTCTAGTTTTTGTATCCCTTCTAAAATATGGGATTTTTCGAGGTCCTTAAAATAGGCAATAATTTCATCGTTGGAGCTAAATCTCTTTCCATCGAGCCATTTCTTTAGATTTGGACATAGAAAGTAGTCACTAGGGAATAAATCCGGAGGATATGACGAATGGGGTACCAATTCGTAGCTCAATTCATAGAGTTTTGCCGTTGAGACTGCACACGTGTGCAATCATGCAGTATTTTGATGAAAAAAAACTTTTTTTCTTGGCCATATGGGGTCGTTTTCTTTTTAAATCCTCATTAAATCGATCTAATAAGTTAGCATAATATTCGCCGTTTATTGTTTTTTTTCTTTTGAAGGTAATCGATGTGGATTATCCAGCGTGCATCCCAAAAAACTGTTGCCACCACCTTATTGGCCGTCAAATTCACCTTGGCCTTCTTCTGAGCAGGTTTAGACTGCTGTTTAGTGTTCGCAGTACAG
Organism: Tachina grossa; assembly: GCA_949987645.1. NCBI lineage: Eukaryota > Metazoa > Arthropoda > Insecta > Diptera > Tachinidae > Tachina > Tachina grossa. The sequence continues at coordinate 33,232,555 of OX465276.1, read as the reverse complement.
TAATGGATCCATGTTTCATTCACAGTTACAAAACGCCGCAAAAAACTATTCGGCTTGCAGTAAACCAACTCCAAACAATTCTTTGAAGTTGTCACACGTTTACGTTTGTGGTTAATTAATTAATTAATAACTTTCTTAAACCCACCTGATCATATAAAATCGAAACAACACTGTCATATGAAATGCCTATAGCATCAACACTCTTACGCACTTTTAATCTTCGATCGGCCAACACCACATCGTGGATTTTTTCAACATTTCCGGATGTACAGACCTCAATTGGCCGTCAAGAACGTTCAGCGTCATTTGTACTTGTGCGACCGCAACGAAAGTCAGTAAACCACTTTTTATACCATTGAAATCGATGGTGCAGAGTCGTCCCCATAGCATTTATCGAGCTTTTCCTTGGTTTGATTGACGCTTGTTTTTCTCAAACAATAATGTTTAATTAGCACACGAAATTTACTTTTTTCCATTTTCTTCTCAAAAGGCGAGATAGTCTTTTATCAACGGCTGCCAAACACAAACTAAATAATATAGCTTGTTCAAATAGAGACAGGAGTCAACTGAAAGTTTCCTCTTGACAGGAGCAGTGTTGCCATTTCAATCAAGAGGCAGGAATTTCAAAAATCGACTTGAGATGTCCTACAGTTTTTTTAAGTTTCTTCTTTCATATCGCCCTCCGTTTTGCAGTAAAAAAAAATCTAGAAACGAACATTCAAAGAACGATGATATAAGATTATTTTCAGTATAGAAACGTGGTGAAAAAAAATAACTCAGCAAGCCCCTCTGGTCTGAGGTTGTACAATTGCAAACTATATAATATGCCACCGGCATTCAAGTTACTAGATGTAACAAATTTTACAATACTGACCCATAGTGCGTAAACAGTCTTGAAATGTAAATACGTCTTGTTTTTTAAATGTATGCTCGTGGCATATATTACACTAAACCAATAATAAATGCTGCCATATAATAAACGAAGCACGATGGATGGATTGATGTTCGTGTATATGAGTGTTCCCAAGCGATGTCGTGAAGACTTCTTGTTCGTATCAAACAATCAAAAGAAATAGTGTTGATGCGTGTAAGCTTTTTATTTTGCATATTTTACGCTTGAGTGTGTGTGTGTGTGTGTGCGTCATATGGAGATGGTAAGCTATTATTAACTAATGTCAATGCATGTGTGCGTTTGTATGTGTGCAGATAAATCAAAGAGCATACACACAACTTATGTGTGCATGTATGTATGTACATGCATGACGTTCGTATACGCGCTCATGCGTAGAAAGAAGCAAGCATCACAAATTCTTCCGTCATGAAGTATTTTCTTCTTTATTTATACACATACAATAGCTGAAACAAATATCTTGCCAACAGTATTGTTAACCGTTTGTTTTAAGAGATTTCGCTGCAGTTAAGCATTGGAAAAATCCCTCATGTCTTAAAAGTTCTTGTAAGTGGTCTTGTGCATACATAATATACATACATACATACATACATGCATACCGTCACCTAAAATCCAAAAGGCCATAACAACAAAAAAATTCAAAATAGACTTTTTGATTGATTTTGATGTGATTAACCAAAATACATATTTTCCTAAAATTTTACTCACATATGTTCAAAAATACCGATTTTATTCATTATTCAATTTGGCACCTAACATATAAATAATTAGTATTAAATTTATGAAGTTTTTTTGCTCCTCCTGTAAAATAGTAAAAAGTGTACTTACGGCCTTTTGGATTTTAGGTGACGATACATACATATTTCGCATATAAAATAAACTTTTATCCTTCCTGTTAAAACAGTCTTTTACATGCACCAGTCTATGATACTCGTACATCTTTAATAATGAGCGTGCAAAATTTTTCGGAATATTTTGAAAATATGTTCAACTTTACTCGCAAGTTTTCCGAACTCTGTGGATGTGATGTTATAAAAAAGAATTACAAAATGGGCTGGAAAACACTTTTTGTTTTTCTACTAGTAAATGTAGCAGTCGGCTTAACATTCCACACCATCTACACGGAGATAGTTTTCAAGGGTAATTATTACATTATCTTGAAATCTGCTTCGGTTTTAGGAACCGGCTTGCAAGTAAATTTTTACTTCATAAATACGGGTATTAGCTTGAAATTAAACAATTAAATTTTAGGGTTACATGAAGTTTGTAAATGTTTTGAAGCAGCAACATAATTTTCGTTTTCTGCACAAGGACATCTATGAAATGTACAAAACTTATGAACTGAAATCTAGTTCGTATAGAAAATGCTTGAGCTACAACATTTCATTAGTAAAAAAACTATTGGCTATATTATTCTCAATTATAACTATAACGACAATTATTGTGATTGGTGTTCCCACATATATGTTATTCCATTTGAACATACGCGTTGAAATTTTGCCATTTCAGTTGCCATTCATTGATTATGAGACCGATTTTGGCTTCAAGGTAACATTCATCGTTCACATTGTTGCCACATTTTTTGGAGGTTTTGGTAATTTTGTCATTGATTCATGGCTTTTTATGTATGCTGCTCATATACCGATGTTGAAAAATATACTCAAATGTAAATTCGATGAATTGAATGTAATTTTGGAGTCGAATCCTAAAGATGTTGAAAAATCGAGAACTCCTTTAAACGAAATATTTAAATGGCATCAAAAATATAATGTGTAAGTAAATAAAACAGAAGCCGTACCTTAAGGTAATTTAAGGAAACTATAAATACAACTCTGAAGAACATTTTTTGTTCTCTCAAGGCAGACCTCATTGAACTTGGCTTCAGAGACAATATATGGAACTTTTTTCTTTTTTAATTACTTTGTAATCTTCTCACTGTAGATTTTGCAACACCATCAAAAGCACATTTTTCTGGGTTATTTTTGTGCAAATCAGCACCGAGTTTTTTGGCATTGTATGCACTATCGTTTGCATATTTCTCGATATTTGGCCGCCGGCTCCAGCGTATTTATTTTATTTGTTTGCCATCGTTTATTCATATTGTGCCCTGGGAAATTTGGTTGAATTGGCGGTAATATAATTGATATTTTTAATACTTTATAACTGTTTGCTATTTGCATAATTACAGAACGATGATATAACTGTCATGATCTATGACTGTTGCTGGTATAATCTGACAGCAGCGCAACAAAAAATGATACTTATAATGTTGAGGGAATCACAACAAGCCTCAGGCATATCAATTGGCGGTGTAGCCCCTTTATCAATGAATACCGCCTTACAATTGACAAAAACTATTTACACCTTGTCTATGATGCTTAAAGAGTTTTTGTATTAGTTACACTAAAAAAAAACTATTAATTGCAGTCATAAGCTTAATATGTAATAATATGAAATGCACAAAATTTGTTGAAGAATTTGAAAATACACAATTTAAGAAATATTATTCAAGGCAAAAGATTTTCTAATTTATTTTAATAATTTTCAGCGAAATGAAATAAATAAATTTCTACATGCTGATGCCCATTTCTAAAGGGTCCGCCAGATAACTTTTTTTTTGAAAATGCTATAAAAAAAACTACTGAAGCTTCGGCTGTGTGGCACGTAGCGCAGTCCTGTTGAAACCAAATGTTGCCAATACCCTCCTCTTCAATTTTTGTGAACAAAAATTCGTTCAACATGGCCCGATAACGATCGCGATTGACTGTAACGGTCACTCTTTGCTCAATGGCCCAATTATTCCTCTGGACCAAAATCCGCACCAAACAGTGACTCGTTTTGGGTGCGTCTGCTGTTCAATGTATGCGTGCGGGTTTTCTGTGCCCCAAATGCGACAATATTGCTTGTTTACATACCCGCCAAGATCAAAATGAGCTTCATCTGAAAAGATGATTTTTTGGCAAAATCGGCATCTTCTGTAAGTCGATCGCAGGCCCAGTTAGCGAAGCGAAAGCGCATTGGATGGTCAGTTGGCTCGTTCAGCGGAAGGATAAAACTAATTATCTGTCAAATCAGACATGAGCTAAGTGTTACCATTCACGAAATAAGCACTAGTTGAAAAAAAACGTTAGATGGCGGACCCTTTAATAGTTTTCCATTTTTCATGGGTCTATTTTGGGAATTGTTGTAATCGTAACAAATCTTAATAAAACATATTTTTTAATAAAGATACATGTGGGCATTACCACGGGAAACTACACTTTTTTGTCACGTGCAACAGCCAGCAATAAAGCTTATATTGAAGAATAATGTAAATGCAGAGCTGCTGACGGCCCACACAAATACGAGGGTGGATCATTAACTCAGTGTCTTTTTGAATCTCCTGCCTATTGATTGAAATGGCGACACTGCTTCTGTCAAGAGGCAATAGTCAGTTGAGTCCTGTCTAAATTTAAACAAGCTGTGTCATTTAGTTTGTGTTTGGCAGCCGTTGATAACACACTACTTCGCCTTTTGAAAAGAAAATGGAAAAAAGTGATTTTCGTGTGCTCATTAAACATTATTTTTTGCGAAAAAAAACCGTCAATCAAACCAAGGAAAAGCTCGATAAATACTATAGGTACTCTGCACCATCGATTTCAATGGTAAAAAAAAAGTGGTTTACGGACTTTTGTTGTGGTCGTTCAAGTACAAATGGCGCTGAACGTTCTGGACGGCCAATTGATCTCAGTACACCCGAAAATGTTGAAAAAATCCTCGAAGTGGTGTTGGCCAATGGAAGAGTAAAAGTGCGTGAGGTTGTTGATGCCATAGGCATTTCATATGGCAGTGTGGTTTCGATTTTAAATGATCAGATGGGTTTAAGAAAGTTGTCTGCAGGATGGGTGCCGCGTTTGCTCTCAATTAACCATAAACTTAAGCGTGTGAAAACTTCAAAGTTTTGTTTGGAGTTGTTTAACCACAATCCGAATGAGTTTTTGCAGCGTTTTGTAACTGTGAATGAAACATGGATCTATTACTGCACTCCAGAGACCAAGCAGCAGTCTAAATCTGCTCCGAAGAAGGTCAAGGTGAGTTTGTCGGCCATTAAGGTGATGGCAAGATTTTTTTGGGATGCACGCTTGATAATCCACATCGATTACTTTCAAAAGGGGCAGAACAATAAACGGCGAATATTATGCCAACTTATTAGATCGATTTAATGAGGATTAAAAAAGAAAACGACCCCATATGGTCAAGAAAAAAGTTCTTTTTTATCAAGATAATGCATAAGTGCACATGTGTGCAGTCTCAGTGGCAAAAGTCTATGACCTGGGCTACGAATTGGTTCCTCTTCCGCCATATTCTCTGCGTTTGTTTGCGTTTAGTGATTACTTCCTATTTCCAAACCTAAAGAAATGGGTCGGTGGGAAGAGATTTAGCTCCAACGACCAAACAAATAGCTATTTATAGGACCTCGAAAGATCCAATTTTTTGGAAGGGACACAAAAACTGGAGAAACTTTGGACTACGTTTTGAAAAAAAAAAGTAATTGTGTTTCATTGAAAAAGTTATGGACTTATTGATTCGACCTCGTAGAAAAAAGTTTTTTTTAATTTACTAAGATTTTTTCCGGTTTCGGGGTTTTTTAGTTTTGTCGTTTTTTTTTTTTGATTTTGGCTATTTTTCGGCTGTTGGCGATTTATTTTAGTTTGAGTAATTTTTTTAGTCTCAGCACTCTTTTTCGTTTTGGCAATTTTTTTCGGTTTTAGAAGATTTTTTTCGTTTTGTTGATTTTTTAAGTTTTTGAGATTTTTCTCGATCTTAAGCTTTTTTATTTTTGTCGTTTGTTTTCGATTTTGGCGATTTTTTTAAAATTTTAGTGATTTATTTTAGTTTAAGTGATTTTTTTTTTTTTTTTTGTTATGGACTTATTGATTCGACCTCGTAGAAAAAAGTTTTTTTTTAAATTTTTCCGATAACTAAGGGATTGATTGCTTTTTCTAAACCTCACACTGATCAATTTAAAAAATATGAAAGAAAGCGCAGTCTCCCCTTGTCTATTATTCAAACTCCTTTTCTTTTTTTCAAATGCCTTTTAACACTTATAACTAAAAAAAAATATTATTGAAAACAATTGCAATTACAACAGATGTCCGCAATTAAAACCGTTCACACAATTTGTCTTTGCTATTTAATTTTCTTAATAATAATAATAATAATAATAATAATAATAATAATAATAATAATAATAATAATAATAATAATAATAATAATAATAATAATAATAATAATAATAATAATAATAATAATAATAATAATAATAATAATAATAATAATAATAATAATAATAATAATAATAATAATAATAAACCTCTTGTATTGCAATAGCCATAGGAGAATACTGCGAACATAACAACATTCTCGCAGAAGAACAAAAAGGATGCCGAAAAGGGACCAAAGGATGTAAAGATCAACTGATAATCGATAGTGTAGCCACCAAACAAGCCATCAGAAATAAAAGAAATATGTACACAGCATTTATCGACTACCAAAAAGCATTCGACTCTGTTCCACACTCCTGGCTACTGGAAGTGCTGAAAATATATAAAATAAGCCCAGTAATTACAGAATGCATCGCAGTTTTAATGAATAACTGGGAAATCACGCTACAGATACATCAAGGAGCAGTTAATATAACATCCAACCCAATAAAAGTACTGCGAGGTATATACCAAGGTGATTCGCTGAGTCCTCTAATGTTTTGCATAGCCCTCAATCCTCTATCGCTACTCTTACATCATAGCAAATATGGTTATAAGCTTGGATCCGATGTCGAAAGATTATCTCATTGCTTTTATATGGATGATCTAAAGCTCTATGCCAGTACGATATCAAACCGAGACAATCTACTAAGAATAGTTGCAATGTTTTCAAAGGATATAAGAATGAAATTCGGAATTGAGAAATGCAGAACACAGAATATCACGAAAGGAAAACACACAATTGCAAGAAGTTTTATAACCACGGAAAATGAAGAAATAACACCATTACAAAAAGATGAACACTACAAGTACCTAGGCATAAGACAGCATATAACAATTGACCACAAAGAACAAAAGGAAGAAATAAATAAAGAGTTCATGAATAGGGTCAATAAAATATGCAAAAGCAAACTCAACGGCTCAAACCTAATGAAAGCCATAAACACATATGCCATTCCTCTGCTTACCTACACCTTTGGAGTTATTGCCTGGTCCGATACAGAGCTTAACAGGATGGATATGGGAATAAGAACTACATTGACAAAATATAAGTACCATCATCCAAAAGCGTCACTAGAAAGAATAAATATCCCAAGAAATCTAGGAGGGTGAGGGCTAATAAATATAAAAACACTTCATGAGCGTCAACTTCAGAAATTAACAAGGTACTTCAGAAATAAAGCAGAAACATCAACACTCTATAGGGGGGTAGTAAATGCTGACGACAACATCACACCTCTTAACCTAAAAAATAGCCTAAACATACAGCCAACCACTATAGCGCAATTAACCCAACACTGGAAATCCAAACCACTTCATGGAAAATATCCAAACCTGATCAACCAACCACATATTGATATAGAAAACACCAACAATTGGCTTAAATACAGCTTTTTATTCGCTGAAACAGAAGGGTTTATAATGGCCATCCAGGATGGGGTAGTACCAACAAGAAACTACAGGAAATATATAATCAGAGACCAAACAATCACAGATGATAGCTGTCGTAGATGCGGAAACGCACCTGAAACCATACCCCACCTATTGAACAATTGTACAACGCTACTGCCAAATCATTATAAACAAAGACACGACAATATCGGAAAGATATTGTACATAAGTATAATAAAAAACCTAAGAATCAATGAACAAACAACAAATGCCAACCCAAATCAATAATCCAAAACCAACGTTACACAATATACTGGGACAGATCAATACTACTCAATAATCCTCCAAACACAAATGTACCCAATAGACCAGACACTATAATCATAGATAAACAGGAAAAAGTTGCACAGATAATTGATTTTGCAGTACCGTATGACAACAATATTCAGGAAACAATAACCGCCAAAAAATCCAAATACGCACAACTAGCACAGTATCTCAAAAACACACAGAACCTATCAAAAGTAGAAATTATACCAATTATAATATTTAAGTTCTTTAGGAACAATACCCAAGGAGACCACAAATGGAATCAATAAGCTAAGTCTAGATGAAAAAATATTAACCGAAATGCAAAAAGCAGTCCTTATCAACACATCTACTATTATGAGGGAAACACTAAACCAATGGATATAAAACATGGATTATATCCCAACTGAGCGTAACCTATGGTCTAAGACCCGGTACGTGAATTCCAGTAAATGCTGAGAATGTACAATTCTATAATAATAATAATAATAATAATAATAATACTCCTCAATGGTAACCGCATTTGCTAAAGTATTATAAATAATTAAAAAATAAATATTCACAAGTAATAACTTAATTTGGTGTTAAAAAATTATTGTCACCATATCAAGTTTGTGGCAAAAATTATAAAGTGCTTACTTATGTCGTGATAAGCTAATTTTGAGTTATTGGCACTCCCTTAATCTCTATATGCAAAAGTACGAGCACATTTGGCAAAAATCTCAATTGTTGTATTTATAAGATTTTTTTAAGGAAGTTATAGCGCAATGAATTGGTAGTTATCTTTTTTCAACTTAAAAGCTCATATGAAATTAAAGCTTAATTTAGCTTATACTTTTGGTATATTTCAAACTGAAGGTATTATGTATACGAGTAGTGTGTAGAACGATGCTTTCTGAAATAATATAAAATTAAGCACCGAATTTCCCAAATTAAAATAAACAAATATCCGAAAATTAACTTGAAAGTTTAAAAGTGTTATCCCACAAAATTGTTAAATTTGACTTAAGCAATTTTTCCTTATTGCCACAGAATAAAATAATAAATAAATTCAGTAAAGTGCGACTCTGACTCGCGCACGAAGGGTTCCGTACGAACACTAGATATGTAATTTAATACAAACTTCAGCCTATATAATACATCAAAGGTGAAAAGGACCCTATTGTTTTCGCTCCGCTGTCCGTCTGTCCGTCACACGGTATTTTCTCAGGAACCGTAAGAGCTACGGACCTGAAATTTGGACAGAGTATCTAGAACCTAGGCCGCTACAACAACAAATACATGAGAATTAAAAATTAAAGGGTGTTCCAAAACGAGTAACGAAAAATGTTAAAATCCCATGTTATATACACACAATTGTATGAACATATGTATATTGAAACTTGAAATTTGTAAAATTAGTGTATTTTTATACAGACTGCAACAATTAACACTAAAATTTAAAAAAAATTAAATTAAAGGGTGGTTCATCAGTAAATGCAATTTTGACTATGTAATTTTGACAATTTGCTATATCTTGGAAACCGTAAGTGGCAAACACTTGAAATTTTCAAAAACGGTAAAACTAAAAAAACCGAAAATTATAAAATCGCCAAACCAAAAAAAAAAAAAAAAATCGCCAAAAATTAAAAATAAATCGCCAAAACGAAAAAAATCGCCTAAATTAAAAAAAAAATTCTAACACTAAAATAAATCGCCAAATTCGAAAAAATCGCCAAAATGAAAAAAATCGCCAAAATGAAAAAAAAACCAAAAAATTAAAAAAAACGCCAAAACGCGAAAATGTCGCCAAAACTAAAAAAAAAATTTATATAAAAAAAAAATCGCAGAAATGAAAAAAATCGCCAAAACTAAAAAAAAATCGCCAAAATGAAAAAACGCCAAAAACCGAAACAAATCGCCAAAACAAGAAAGTAAGGTGTCAAAACTAAAAAAGAGCCAAACCCGCAAAACCGAAAAGACCCCAAAAACGAAAAAAATGCCAAAACTATATATTATATAGGATGAAGTTTGTATTAAATTACATATCTAGTGTTCATACGGAACTTTTCGTGCGCGAATCAGAATCGCACTTTACTGAATTTATTTAAGGATAACAGTGAAACTTCTTGTAGTTACTTATTTTGCAGCAAATACGAGTATAAAAAATACTGAATTGCACCCTGATATCACAATCCAATATTATTGCCAAATCTTATAGAATTGAAATACCCATAAAGAAACTACTGGGAGCAGGGAATTGACCGAGAAAAGTTTTAACGGTTTCCTTCCTCTGCTCTTCATCAATTGAGTTTCTAATAAAATTATAATAATTTTTTGAAATTTTTTAAATCATACGCTCATTATTATTTATTTTACAATCTCTGTCTTACAATTGCTCTTTCTTTAATATATCAAGGAAAAAATATGAAAATCTTGAAAATTCTTGGCCACAAATTATTGCATATACGAGTTTAAACATAAAAAAAAAATCCGACTGCGACCAACTTTGAATAAATATACTAAATGGTCATTCGAAATGAAAAAAAAGAAACAAAACTTTATTTCTTTCTTGCTGCCATATTAAAATCAATTTTTCTCTTAGAGATTTAAAACTTCAAATTAGGGAAATGAGACAAAATGTCACTGGCAATCGCAAAATGTATTCGTTTAGTAGTTAGCACATTGACTACAAAACCGAAGGTCGTGGGTCGATCCCGGTCTCAGACAGTCATTAAAATAATTTTTTCGATGTGTATTAATATCTCTTTGTATCAGTTGTTGTAGGAAAGTTCAAGTGATGAAGGCATAGTCACTGGTCACTGAACTAATACCGGCTTCAGCAGATACTAATCCTAATGCAACATCAGAGCGCCCTCCTTTGTGGGTATTATCTAGCAGAATCATTGACGAAGTAAAATAACTAATGAAATAGCTACTAAACACAACTTTGAAAACTTAATACGCCTCATTGACATCAGAGGCGCTGCGAAAAAGCAGAGTTGTAAAAGAATGAAGCTCTCCTCTATGTTAAACAAAGGTTGCCGATCACTGATTTAAAAGCTCTAAACGTCAGTGTTGATTAAATAAAATGTTCTGAAACAGAACTTCCGATTTTATAAGAACTGTACGTACACCGGCGTGTACGTACGTAGCAAACCTCGGAACTTACAAAAATAACTTTTTTTAAAGGTGAAAGTGAAGCAATATTTTTGAAATGTTTTATAATATATAAATGTCTAAAAAAACGTATAGAATTTTACATATTTACTTTTTATCACCAAGAATTGTTTGTTTATCATCACCGTTCACGAACATAAAACAAACACATCAAATGTGCTATAATTCTTTCCATAACTTTGTTCTTATTTTGTTAAAGTTTAAGCTTATTTCAGTAAATTTAATATGCTACCAATGCAGCTGTTCATTCTGTGCCACTAAAACTACGACTATATAAAAACTTTCGCTTAGTGTCTACACTGTTCACTTTGTTGTTGCCTTATATTTAAATGCAAGACCATTGTCCTAATGCAAATTGTTATTAGATCAGGTTGTCCTTTAATACTTAAAATTAACTTTGAGGTCTTACGATCACGATTTGTGATCGAAATCTTAAGAAAATTATCATTTTTCATTAGTTTAATGCATTCTCCAATAATCTGTGGTTAGTTGTTTTAGTAATAACAAATTATTTTATTATTAATTGCAAAATTTATTTCATTTCAAGCAAAGTGCACACATAGTAAAGTTTATATACGGCCCTATACATAAAACAATATTTTTTTTATAATTACAAAAGGTTTATAAAACGGTTTTCCATAACAAATTTGCTTTATAAGCCTTTTATAAACTACAAAAATTCCTTATGAATAAGGCACTTATACCCTACATGTGTAGGGTATATGTATAATAAAATTTAACCAAGAAAATTTCTCAACATCATAGAAAATGTATAAATTGTTTTTGTCAATTGCAATGCAGTGTGCATTGATAATGGGGCTATACCACCAATAGACATGCCTTCGGCTTGCTGCGCATTCCTCAGCATGATGAGCAACATTTTCTGCTGCGCTGCACTCAACTTATACCAGTATGAATCGTAAATCATTAAGGTAACTTCATCGTTCTACAAAAATAAATAAAATAGAAAGCATTTTAAACATTTACGGAATATCAGAGATAAATAAAATAAATAATCAGTTACCGCTAATTCCACTATGTTGCCCAAGGCACAATGAAAATAGAATAAGGCAAAAGAGTAAACCAAAAAGACGGGCGCTGCTGGCCAAACACCCAAAAATATGCAGACAACCGTAGAAACAATACTCACGAATTCCATTGAAACTTGTACGAAAATCACCCAAAAGAAAAACGTTTTTACGGTATCGGAATATCTAGAGAAAAAAGTTTGAATGTTTGTTAATCGTTTTTATAGCTATTGCTATTTATGGCGCGATACAGGAGTTAGAAAATGATTTTCGTAACAAAAATATTCGACACTATTACAATTATAAATTTATTTTTGTTTCGATTTCTTTGTACTTAAAAGCAGAGTAAGAAAATAAACGAAACAAATTGTTTGATTTTGTTTTGTTTCGTTCTTTGATGTGAGTAACAACAAAAGCAAACCAAAACCATTGAGAACGATTGTTCAATTTGTTTTTGTATTGTTTTTGCCATTAGCACAAAACAGAGAACACAGCCGATCGGCTGTAAGCCGGCAAACAGCCACCACCGCCCACAAACAATATATCACAGAATATTAAGTAGTCTATGCAATATATTAATTTAATCGTGTGCCGATAGAAAAGATTAATGGGAAATTAATGGAAACGTTTTGAAATATTTGCGGCGAATTTGACATCATCATATAATATAATTTTATTGTTTAAAACGAGTTTTCTAAGAACTAAACACAACCGTTCACATTATATTTGAGATGTTTAATGTTGACGTTTTGTCAATAAATTATTGTGTTTGTAAGAAATTTCGAATTTTTTATTTGCTTTATTATTTTTAAACAAAAAATGTTTTTGTAAATAATGTAATATTTTTTAAACAATTATTGTGTTTCAAATAATTTTTTTAACGTGCCGCCATTTAATAACAACACAAATTTGCCAGAGTTATAAAACGCGCACTGAACATACCACATTTATGTGTTTATCGATGAGTTAATTTTTAAGACTTTTAATTTGAGATGTTAAACAAAACAGGTCAATGTATGGTAAAATATCTAAAAATTATTGGGGCATACTCATAGTCAAAACAAAGTATACTTTAAGAATTTAAAACCAGTATTTTGTATGGTAATACTGGTTTTAAATACAAAAAAGTATACTTTGTTTTGACTATGAGTATGCGCCATTGTGTTTACGCCCTTAAAGACGAATAGGATGTTAAACACATAAGTGTGAACATAGTATTATATAGCTAAGTAGCAATTGCTATAACCGGGTGTTCTAAGACACCTCTCTTCTTTTTTTTTCTATTTTATCAGTAACTTAGGAAGTTGTTCTAGCCTCTTTGCAAAAATAAAACTATATAAAACAATATGGCTACTGTAAGCTTATGAGGGCGATCTGAAAAGTGGCAACATGTGCTATAAATTTCAAGGTGCCGCTTTGTTTAGTATTTATTTAGAGTTATTAAAAATAATAAATTCAGTAAAGGTGGATTCAATACGGCCACTAAATATGTTATACTATACGAACTGTAGTCTAAATAATCGAATATCTTACATGGCGTAGGCAATTTTTAAAAATTTTAAGCACACGGTAAACTTTTTTTCGGTTTTTTCCGTTTTCTTATCTTTGGCGATTCTTTTTATTTTTTGAGATTTTTTCCGGTTTCAAGCTTTTTTTAGTTTTATCGTTTTTTTTTTTTGGTTTTGGCGATTTTTCGGCTGTTGGCGATTTATTTTAGTTTGAGTAATTTTTTTAGTCTCAGCGCTTTTTTCGTTTTGTCGATTTTTTAAGCTTTTGCGACTTTTCCCGATTTTAAGCTTTTTTATTTTTGTCGTTTGTTTTCGATTTTGGCGCTTTTTTAAATATTTGGTGACTTATTTTAGTTTAAGTGATTTTTTTTAGTTTTGGTGCTTTATTTTTCGTTTTTAGCAATTTAGTGATTTTTTTAAGTTTCTGCGTTCAAGTTTTCATTTTTGACGATTTATTTTAATTTAAGTGATTTTTTAGTTTTGTCTACTGTTTTAGATTTTGGGATTTTTTCTGATATCAGATTTTATTAAGTTTTATTTAAGTTTTTTTCGATTTTGGCAATTTTTTCGTTCTTTGGCGACTTATTTTAGTTGTCGTGATATTGTTTAGTTCGGCGTTGATTTTTTCGTTTATGACGATTTATTTTAGTTTTAGTGACTTTTTTAGTTTCAGCGTTTTATTTTTCGTTGATATTTTTAGTTCTGGCGCATTTTCTCGTTTTGGCGATTTTTTTCGGTTTTTGACGATTTTTTCTTGGTTTTGACGATTTTTTTTCCGGGATTTTTCCGTTTTTAGGCTTTTTAGTTTTGTCGTTTTTTTTCGGCGATTTATTTAAGTTTTAGTTATTTTATTAATTTCGGCGTTTTATTTTTCGTTTTTAACGTTTTATTTTAGTTTTTATTGATATTTAAGTTCTGGCGCTTTTTCTCGTTTTGGCGATTTTTTCGGTTTTTGGAGATTTTTTTTGACGTAGTTTTTTTCTATTTTGCGATTTTTAAATTAAAGCGCTTTTGAAAATTTCAAGATTTTCAAGATACAACAAGTTGTCAAAATTACATTAACTGATAGAATACCCTTTGAATTTAATTTTTTTTTTTAATTTCAGTGTTAAGTGGTTTCTTCTGCTTAAAAATACACCAACCCCTTGTTGCCACAAGTCAGGCAGATGACTCGTTTAGAGAATTTGTATGAAAATGAATTAGTGATTTTCGTATACATTTTTTACTCAAGACGACCGTCTGGGTTGTAGAAAAATGTAGTAACTTTGAAAATTTCAAATGCTTATGTATAATTGTCAATATATTACAAATTTACAAAATAATTTGTCCTATGTTTAAGTTTTTTTGCCTCAAAAAATGAAAAACAAACAACTATTTTTTTCTACTTACAGAATATAGTGTTGATGCCATTTGAAAACATCCGTCAGCTGCTCTTTAATTTTAATATCTAATTTTTCGTCCTCTGCCAGTAAGAGTTCGTCCAATTCTTTGAATTTGGCCAGCAATATATTCTTGATTAAAGGTATTTGAGCAGCAAATATAAAACACCAAGAATCGTTAATAAAATTGCCCGTTACACCAAAAAAGACACAAATTGCATGAAACAAAGAATTGAAATAGTAGCCAAAGTCGGTTTCATAGTTCACATAGGGCAAATAGAAGGGCATAACAAAGATGCGCTGCTTGAAGACAATTAAATAGAATATGGGGACACCAATAACGCTTAAGCAGGCCAGTAAAATTATAGCCAATAAAATTTGAATTAGTTTCTTCACCAACTTGTTGCTGTCACTCAAAAGCTGATGGTAATTCTTGGATTTGTTCTCATAATTGGTGTATATGGAAACAGTTTCCTTGTAGAGGAAACAAAGCACGTGTTTTGTTTTAAGTGCATTAATAAGCTTAGCATAGCCCTTGAATACGAGTATACATATTTCATTATTATAAAAATTTTTGAAAATTAATATTGCAACTTACTTGAATGCCCGTACAAAACATGCAAAGACACTTTATGACATCGATCCAATCTTGTTCAACGGATATGACCACATATACGGTGTAAATGGTGAACAATATGGAACTATTTATCAAGAAAAGCAAACCCCACGTTTTCCAGGTCATACGATATTCATCACTTACCATATCGACTCCGCACAATTTGGCAAAGATGCGAGTTAAGCTGAAGAATTTTACAAACCTGTCCGAATGTCTAGTATTCATTCTTGATTTCGTTGTTGAGTCCCCCAATAGTTGAATGAAAGTGAGTTTGAATTTTTAGACTTTTGCGATTTGGAAGGAACTGTATAATATATTAATATTATTTTTAATTTATTGTAAATTGCAACTTACTTCACAATATATGTATGTAATTGTTCTTCTGTGAATATTAACTCAGAATTTTGCACTATGGGTTGCAAGCATCAAAAAAAAAAGGGTCAGTCAGTATTAGGAATGCGAAATGGGACTGGATTTTGTAAAGCCCTGAATTTGGGATTACTTAAAAATCTATATTTGGATAATTCGTATCCGAAGTCCTTCAATGGCAGATAATCGTTTCATCAGGAGTGTGCGTGCGTGCATACAAAAAATTCCTGAATTTTAGCTGGCTGTATTGGTTTAGCAGCGTTTATATATATTTTGTTGCTTCGGCGGTATTTCTTACATAAAAAAATCAAGTTTATTAATTATTAATAATCACTTTGAATGGGCGGTTACCTGTTACCCCTCTCCTGTACTCTCAAGATTTTTGTGGAACTTGCAGTTTCAGACTTGTTCACATCAAACTTAGTGTGCCTAACTATTGTAGTTGTGAAGATATGGGAAAATAATAATTATTTTGTAATGGCAGATATCTGTCTCCCCCAAACCCTATAATACCAAGATTTTGATGAAACATGCGGCTTAATGTAAGAACTACCCATATAAAATTTTCTGGCCCTCACTATTGTAGTTGTGGAGGTATGAATTGAACCGCGAAAAAATTATCTTTAACTCTACTGTACTAAATATGGGTGTTGGTTGGTTATTCAGTGGATACAAATTTATCTACCACACTGTGAACTGTGCTCTAAAATTGTAAAAAAAACGCGCAACATTGCACGAATAGAGAAGGCTCATTTTAATTAAAAAAGAAGAGAGGTGTCTTAGGACACCCGGTTATAGCAATTGCTGCTTAGCTATATAAAACAAACTTAATGTGTTAAATAACAATGCAATAAAATTATATTATATGATGATGTCAAATTCGCAGTAAATATCTCAAAACGTTTTTATTTATGTACCATTATTATCTTTTCTAGCGGCGCACGATGAAATTAATGTATTGTTTGTGGCCGGTGGCGGCTGTTAGCCGGCTTACAGTCGATCGCCTGTGTTCTCTGGCTTGTGCTTATGTATGGCAAAAACAATACAAAAACAAATTGAACAATCCTTCTCAATGTTTTTTATGTCGCTCACTTCAAAGAACGAAACAAAACAAAATCAAATAATTTGTTTCGTTTATTTTCGTACTCTGCTTTTTAGTACAAAGAAATCAAAACAAAAATAAATTTATAACTCTAATAGTGTCGATTATTTTTGTTACGAAAATCACGTACTAACTCCTGTATCGCGCCATAAATAGCAATAGCTATAAAAATTTTATCAATTGCACGTCCGTTGAACACTTTTCCGTGCATGGTGATTTGATAAAATATATTATACAAACAGCTGCTGAAACTTCGAAAGATATAGTTTTAGAAATATGGCCGCTATCCACTGTCAATGTTCGTAAGTCCTTATGGGAAGAAGTGTTAGTTTTTTATTGTCATGGAAATTTTAAACTTTTTAACTAAAAAATAAAAAGGTGTTGCAACAAAAATTGCAAGTCTGTACCGACACTTAATGGGCCTTAGCTTAACATATCTGAGGAAGAACATTAGTAATTTTCAATGCATAAATAATATATTAAATAGAATGAACTATACCACACCATTTTGCCCATTGTGCCAAGAGATATTGCAATTTTAATAATAAATAACTTTTGAAAAAAAAAATGTAATCAATTGCTTCCTAATTGATATGGTGACAATAATTATTTTCATTTCTTCTTTATAAATAAATAAGTTATTAGTTTCAACAAGGTGTTATGTATTTAATCTACGAAGCCGCAGGAAAGTAAAGTCAAGTTATGACGAACTCGTTCGATGCAAGATTTTGTACATTAGAATGCCATGGGAGATTATGAGTTTGTGCGGGAATTTAAATAAATTGCTTCGAACCAATGCCTGTGCTGTGATTCGAAGATGTTTTTTCATAGTTTATGGGTCAGTTTGTCAATGTCGACAACATTTGACATGTCGCTCACTTACATTGGAAACTAATGCAAAATTTTAAAACTTGTTCTTGCGTTGGAAAAAAAAATTAATATTTTTTAAAGATTTTTGGATGTTAATTTCACTTTAACAATGACGAATTTATTCGGGTTTGGTAAAGCTTTAGTTAGACATGAATTCACTTCACATAATGCTTAAAAGAAGTTGACAAACTCTTTGAACTACTTATTATAACCTTCGCCAAAAATGGTAAAGGGTATATACATATAGGTTTGTCATTCTGTGTATAATTTTCACATATATACATATGTATGTATATATTCTGAATACTAATGAATAGGGAAGACGAATAAGCGATGCCCGTCTATCCGTCTCTAAGTTCGTCCGTCTGTCTGTACGTCAAATGGGTTTTCCGAAGCTCCCAGATATCCCAGAGACTTCGCTCTTGGACTGGTGTATCAGAAATGGGCCGAAATAGATTGGTATTGAAAATTAGCAAAATCAAGAAGACCGTTCCAGAGCTGGAAAGTTTTAAATTTTTTTTACCTTTTTTACATTTCAGTAAGAATAACACTAGTATTTGAAATCCAAAAAAAATCAAATAGATGATTCCAGGGTTGGAAAATTGGTTTTTTTTGGTATAAAAAAGTAACCAACTAAAATTAATTAATTTATTTTTCCCTGTAAATTAAACATATTTTATGTTTTTAGAAAAAATAAATTGGTATAATAAATTGGAAAAATCTGAAATAATTATACCAGGGTTGGGAAATTTGCACTATTTATGGTATATAGACGTACCTAAGTCTAATTAATTTTTTTTTTTTTTTCTCATTATAAATTGAATATATTTTACGTTTTAGATAGAAATAGTTTGGTATAAAAGAAATAAGAAAAAATAAAAACACAGCTTCAGAGCTGAAAAATTATTTTTTTTTTAATAAAAGTAACTTACTAAAATATTTTTCGTTATGTTCTTATTTATTGTTTGTAAAAATAAAAAATATTTTAGCACGAAATCGAACAAGATGTAAGGGAATAAACTGCAATGGAACGAAATTGTTGCGGAATGGTAAGATGTGGAATTGTGAAATTCTTTCATTTCATTAAGTTTTAAAATAAAAATAATACAACTTACAATAACAATAATGCACATACATATTTTAATATTTATTATATCAAAAAAAGAATAATGAATTAGTTCCTTTCTATATTAAGGTAGCGATATGTAGGCTAATCTGGAACGTTGTGGCATAAATTTTCTCATACATATTTTACATTAAGATAAAAAGTTGGCAAAAATATTTTATAAAATAAAATTCATGCATTAAAGCACTTTATGTTAAAGTCTTAATCCATTCTCGCTTACACAAATTTTTAAAGCATTGAAATGAAGATGGAATGTTATATAAGGAAGACACGCCACTAAATTGCTTATACCACTCAAATTTCACTTTTTCTGTGTAAGAATTGAGTGGGAAGAGGGAGGCCAGTTCAGGTTCAGTTACATTTACCCGTAAGAGGATAGCGAACAAGAAAAGGGATACAAATTGAATTATATAGCTAGTCGTATCTTATGAATAATATTACAACCAAAGTATCTAATTATATTTGCTTTCGTTTTGTAGAAAAAAAAATTATCATATCTCTTGGGAAACTAATTTTAAAATGTTTGTAACTGATATCTTGACTATAATAATATATGTGCATATGTATGTATGCTGCATGTTATGTAGACTCCAGTTGTGTTTAAATGATTTGTCACAGTTAGTGCGATTTCATTTCATTTTATTTTCTATTTAAATTCAAGTCATTTCATTTCTACTAACAATTCACAGCATAACATCAATGAAAGTATTTGAATAAATATATCTATCATCTGTAACCGGAAAATGTATTCCTAAAAAAAACGTTTGTTTGTATCATAGAAAGTGCATAAAATTCATTTGGAGACCAAATATAAAATCAAATTAATAGTAAAATGTCTAGAGACAAGTTAATTGAATTGATATAGACAACAAAAGTATTGAAATAAATTTTATAGAACAAGAAATATTGCGAATATACTTAAACAAAACTTCTGTAAAGGTAACATTATTAGAACGATGGGCACAATTGAGCTAGGAAAATTGAAAATAATCATCTACGGTCAACTCTTGGCAATTTGAAACTCGTTAATTTGAATCTTTAAATAATTGGAACCGTTTGCCAGATCTCTTGAAAAATATTCAATAAATTGAAATACAGCTTCATATGAAATAAAATCGATCCTCTCGGTAATTTAAAATAATTTGAATGGAATTTTGATCGCCCACACGCTGCAAATTGAATTTTTGTTCTGCTATATTATTAATTATTCTAACACACACACAAAATTTTACATTAAAATCTACGTAAACAAGGTTAATTTAAAATTGTTCGGTAATGATATTGCTTCATATGTATTTCATGTTAATTCAACATGGTTTACTGTAATCTTCAAAGAAAATTTTTCCTTTTCAAATAACTTTATTTCATGCTGATTTAAAATTAGAGCACTGTTTTAGGCTAATCGATCTTATAAACAGATGAAAAAACTTTGTTATTATTTAACAGACTTCAAGAAAAAAGTGGGTGGAAACAGGCCCATTAAATTTTTTTCTTTTAATTTTATGCACTTTTACTAATCGGATTCCTACAAAACTTAATGCATGCCTTGGTATTTCGTTATGACACAATCTCAAATTTACAAAAATGGGCGTTGCCGCACCCATTAAAGTTTAATATAACAGTTCACCTGCTTATACGTAACCGATTCTTATGAAACTTGACACACACTCTGAGATTTGAAAGTGACACAATCTTGTTTTTCTTTTGAAGTGGTCGGGGACATGCCTATTAAGGTTAGGTTTAAATTATATAAACTTGTACTTATGCGATCCCCACGAATTTTCGCCAACAGCTTCGGCTGTTAGAATGACATATATAATTTTGTGCTTAAAAAAGTGGACGGGGCATGCCCATTCCAACTTTGTATTATATTTCACGAGCTTCTACCTGACTGATTTTTGTGAATTTTGGCACGGACCTTGAGCTCTTAAAGTGGCGGTATGTTAAGTTGGGTTATACCACTATTTCTTGCAAAAACGAGTATGATCACGCCCCTGAAAATTTAAGATTGACACTAAAAAGTTTAAAAAAAGCTTTTTATAAAAAATTTAGATTCAGTTAAATAAACTATTTTTATATGCGTTATTCGAAGTCGGCGCCATTCATATTAGCGAATTCTGCATTCGCATGTTTATGCGTTTGCTTATCATTATTTTTGTCACCGACTTTGAAGAGCATTATAGTTAGAATCTAAATTATTCTAAATTTTTTGTGCTTTTTCTTGAAGGCGGCTCATTTTTTTTTTTAAAGATAAAATGAAATAATATAAAAAAAAATATCTCACTTAATTTCGTATCACTATCATTGATAGCTATCTATAGATGGTGAGTTTCAATTGAAAAGACGGCTTATAAATCTCTTGATGATAGCAGTGCCTGCTTGGCCTTGACATATTCCATAAACTACAAAGGCACTCTCACTTACTTCTGTGTATATTACTGTTGAAGTCTCCTCCAGGCCAATAAAGCAAACGAAAATAATAAATCCCTTGCTGTTTGTGTTTATCCCAACATATTAAATTTATCAAATCTATTTTCATTTAATTTTCATTTTATAAAGATTTATATGCGTACTTTGAATCCTTTTTCACAACGCCAAAAATCTAATATTCAATCCAACACGTTTTTCGTAAATAAAATATAAAAATGCATTGAAAGAAGAAACCCTTTATGGGAGTGAGTATGGGTTAAGCTTTAAGACTAATTTGAATTGTGAAATACATAAAATAGTAAATTTTATTTTATGTTATTTTAAAGAAATTTCAATGAATATCGCACATGATATATGTAAACAATTTTATTGTTGATAGAAGCTGGTGTAACTAATTTACAAAATATGTGAATTTTACAAATAATTAATTTATATAAAATTTTACAAAAATAATTAGCATAATCATTAACATCAATCTACTTTTTAGATCAACGGTTCCCAAATGGGGATCCGTATTACTCATGCAAGGGGTGCGCGTGAAGAGCCGAAAAAACAATGGCACATATTCATAGTCAAAACAAAGTGTACTTTAAGAGTTTAAAGCCAGTATTTCTTGGCCGCTACAACAAAATACTTATATATCGTACCATAACCGCCAAAAAGAGCTTAACCGACATAATTTTCGAACTTAATTTTTGTAACAAAATCGATCATTTGCCATCGTAAATAGTCGATTTTCATAAACAACCGAAGTCTAAAAAAATGTGTCGCTTAAGCTATTTTAGCGGATATGGCTCGATATGGTAGTTAAAAATTAAATTAAAGCGACCAATGAAACAGGTTGAAGTCCTAATGTAGTATAGAGACAATTATATATAGACACTTGACAACAGCAAGTTCAAAACCGTAATTCTCAAACTCTTGAAATTTTCAAAAACGCTAAAATTAAAAAGTCCCAAAATTAAAAAAAAATGCCGTAGCGAAAAATCGCCAAAATGAAAAAAGTGTCTTAAATGAAATATATTACTAATAAGTAAAAGTGCTATATTCGGCTGTGCCGAATCTTATATACCCTTCACCAAAGTGCGTATATAAAGTATAGAGATACATTCATAAGCACATCCATACATACGTTTTGTGAAAAAAATTTATAATTTTTTTTGCTCTAGTGCAATTTTTAGCAATACGTTGAATATTTTATTCTACACTCTGTATTTAAGAAATATTTTACATTCACCCTTATTCCTAGACTTGGGTCGAACTCGTTCACTAGTTCATTTTTGCCACAAACCACTGATCAAACTCATTTAAATTACATGTGTTTTATCACTGGTTTGTGGCAAAAATGAACTAGTGAACGAGTTCGACTCAAGTCTACTTATTCCATTTGTCAAAAACGACGTCACGTCATACAATATACATACAATATCAAAAAATCAATTTATTATTTTTATTTAGTAACTTTAATGTCCAGAAAAAGAGTTCAAAGTTTCCAGCTGTGGTTTTAATTTTTATAATTTTCTACACCAAACTTTTCTTTCCAAAACGTAAAATATATATAATTTCTAAAGAAAAAGAAAAAAATTAATTAGACCTAA
This sequence comes from Tachina grossa, assembly GCA_949987645.1. Taxonomy (NCBI): domain Eukaryota; kingdom Metazoa; phylum Arthropoda; class Insecta; order Diptera; family Tachinidae; genus Tachina; species Tachina grossa. The sequence continues at coordinate 33,209,516 of OX465276.1, read as the reverse complement.
TTGTATGGTATATTAATTACCACAAAAAGTGTAAGTTTTCCAACCCTGAAATCATCCTTTTTGATTTTCTTGATTTCTTAAAAGAATTTCTTAAAGAATATAAGATATATATAATTTATAGAAACAAGGAAAAATTTGTTTTAGTAAGTTAATTTTGTATAATTTTGTACAAAAAAATTTAAGTTTTTCAACCCTGGAAACGTCTTTTTAATTTTTTTAATTTTTTTTTATTAAAAATACCAATTTTATTCATACTGAAGTATAAGTTACTTTAGTATGGCAAAATAAAATTTGATTTTTCCAGCTCTGATATAGTCTGCTCGATTTTGCTGATTTTCTTTTTCAGACTATTTCTGACACAGCAGTCCAAGACCGAAGTCTTTAGCTTTTCTGGGAGCTTCGGAAAATCGATTTCACGTCCAGGCAGATGGACAGACGGACATCACTTATAAGGACTTAGAATATATATACTTTATAAAGGGTGTAATAAAAAACTAACATAAAATTATGTTTATTTATTTAATAGTAACATTTTACCAGTTTCTATGTAAACATTGACTAGTAATAGTTGACCAGTTTCTATGTAAACATTGACTAGTCACAGAAACAGAATAAGCAGTTCAGATATATGTGTTTTAATTAAGTGAAATTAATAAGTTAGAGAGAGATATAAAATCACATGTACACTTTTTTTTGAATTTTTTTCACCAAGTGTAAATAATATAATATTAATATTGCTTTTAATTGAGCTTGCTTTCGTTGATAAAACTAAACATTCCAAATTTCATTTATTAAAATAAACAACATAAACTAAATTAATTTAAAATCTCTTTAATTTCTTTTTTACCTTTCCAACGAATGTCTATCTATTAATATAATAAAAAAAATAATAATGGTTCAAGTATTTTGAACTTTACAGAATCCTCAAGTGCCAGAACGTGTACGCTATCAAAACAAAAATATTATCCTCAATAAAATGTGCAGGAATTTTGTTTTTTGTCTTAATAATCATTTTTGTATTGAAATATAAAAACTTTTTTATTTTTTTACCTAAGAGTCATAAAAATACAAGCCAGAAAAATAATCATAAGAAAGTTTATTTTACAAATTCTAATTGTAAATCTCTTATTGCAAAATATAATTTAAGGCTGTAAAAATACAAATAAATGTTCAAATGTTTGTCGTGAAGCAGGAAAAAATTTTAAGAGTACAAACAAAATTATCTAAAATCATATTTTAATCCGACTGGCCTAATTATATATATTTTTTTATAAATGTTAGACTAAAATACTCATAAATTAAGTTTGTGTCTAAATTTAAAAAGAAAAAAAAGAAAAGTTGGTTGGATACTGCCTTAAAAATCTCTTTAATTAATTTTCATTGCAAATTTTTAAATAAAATGTTAATTAAATGTTGGTCTTATTCAGGAAATTAATGGAAGTTCTTAAATGTGTAGCATATTTATTCATGTTTACCTGTAATTTTTATGTCCTCCTTTTTATTGCCTCATCATAAGAGGATTTTGTTTTATGAAATGCCAGTACTTAAGTCTTAAATTATTTTAAGGTAAAGCATTTCAGTTTATTTTAAGTTACGAGTGCCCATTCATCCCACGTGTTTTAACAGTCTGGTTGTAATAAAAAAAATTTTAAATATATAAACTAATATCTTTTTCATTTTATCTATAATTCGTTTGTTTTACGTAAATGAATATGTAACTTTTTATGTGCTTTCATTTTTATTTCCTCATTAAAAAAGTTGGTATTAAAAACAAATACTTAAGCTCTATGTCCTTGTGTTCTTGAGGACCAGGCTATTTTTCTTTTTTATGTCCATTTTTTTCATATTATCATGAGAAATATTTCACTATTACGCAGTAGGCTGCGATGCAATGAGATTTTTTGAAATTGTAGCTATTTTTAAGGCTTTAAGGTGAGTTGGCGACTCTGCCTTATTTGACAGCTGATTAGTTTGATCCTGAGAACGAAGCCGATCGGCTGTGAGCCGGCTAACAGCCGTCACCGGCAATTTTTAGTGAGTCGTAGGCTGCAGCGTAAGCTTAAATTAGACGTGCCATAGCCATAATGCCATAGTTATAACCAAACCGGGCTCTAACGGAAACAATTTTATACTCTTCCCTACAGTCTCCATTTTTTATATCCTTTACCCAAAAATGGTAAAAGGGTATACATATACAGATTTGTCATTCCGTTTGTAATTTCCACAATATTCATAAGCGAGCCATAAAGTATATATCCTTATGCATAGGGAAGACGAATAAGTGATGTCCGTCTGTCTGTACGTGAAATCGGTTTTCGGAAGCTCCCAGAAAAGCTAAGGACTTCGGTCTTAGACTGGTGTGTCAGAAATAGTCTGAAAAATATTGGTATTGCAAATCAGCAAAATCGAGCAGTCGATTTCAAAGCTGGAAAATTTAAACTTTATTTTGCCATACTAAAGTAACTACCGAAAACTAATTTTTATTATTTTTTATTTTATTAAATAAACTTATTTTATACTTCAGTATGAATAAAATTGGTATTTCTACTAAAAAAAAACAATTAAAAAAATTCAAAAGACTTTTCCAGAATTGGAAAACTTTAACTTTTTTATACAAAATTATGCAAAAATAACTTACTAAAACAAATTTTTCCATTTTCTCTATAAATTAAATGTATCTTATATTCTTATTTCTGTAAGAAATCAGAAAAATCAAAAAGGATGATTTCAGGGTTGGAAAACTTACGCTTTTTGTGAAAAAAAATTAACTACCGAAAGCTAATTTTTATTTTTTTTTTTTATTAAATAAACTGATTTTATGCTTCAGTAAGGGCACTGCTACACGTTCAATATATATTGTGATATTTGGATCGCGATCCATTTTAATGGATTGATGGATCACGAGCGTATGCTACATGTTCAATATTTATCGCGTCAGTATTTACATTATTTTTGTGCTGTGCGGATCGTTTATTAAAAAAATAATGTCGCACAAAAATGTCCCACAACTGCGGCAATGCCTGCAAATTAAAAATAAAGTCTTTTCAAAATATTTTTTTCGGTCGTTAATTCCAATCCCACAGGCAGAACCCACATCGCTTTCACTATCTTCTGCCACTACCCTTTATTAAAACAAACTTTACACAAATAAAATAAACTTTTTTACTTTTTATTTGTTAAATTTTTTGCACTGCGTCTTTTATTTCATTTGTTTTAATTCACTTCTTATTAACGTATCGCGATATAGTACCATGAAAATGGATTCCATAATTTAGGCCATTTTGCGATATGGATCGCAATCCATCGATACTACATGCTACACGTTCAATAAATATCGCGATACTGGATCGCGTTCAATATATATTGAACGTGTAGCAGTGCCCTAAGAATAAAATTTGTATTTCAAATTAAACAAACAATTAAAAAAATTAGAAAGTCGTTTACAGGGTTGGATAACTTTAACTTTTTTTCAAATACAAAAGTAACTTACTTAAACAAATCTTTTCTTTTTCTCTATAAATTAAACATATCTTATATTCTTAAAAGAAAGAGATTGCTGTAAGAAATCAGAAAAATCAAAAAGGATGATTTCAGGGTTGGGAGACTTACACTTTTTGTCGTATACACCATATAATTAGGTCTAATTAATTTTCTTCTTTTTCTTTATAAATTATATATATATTTTACGTTTTGAAAAGAAAAGTTTGGTGTAGAAAATTATAAAAATTAAAACCGCAGCTCCAGAGCTGGAATCCTTGAATTTTTTTTCTGGATATTAAAGTTACTAAATAGAACTATTTTTTTAATTTGATTTTTTGATATTGTATGACGTGAAGTCGTTTTTGACAACTGGAATAAGGGTGAATGTAAAATATTTCTTAAATACAGAGTGTAGAATAAAATTTTCAACTTATGGCTAATATCGAAAAAAAAAATATTTAATCGAAAAATACCGAGAGGTCACTTACTAAAAATTGCACTAGAGAAAAAAATTATAATTTTTTTTACAAAACATATACATATGTATCGATGTGCTCATGAATGTATCTCTATACTTTATATACGCACGTTGGTGAAGGGTATATAAGATTCGACACAGCCGAATATAGCACTCGTATTTGTTAATATTAAAAAAATACTTTATTAAAAGAACATTTATATCTTGTGTTACAAAGAAATCGTTTTTATTCTTGAAAAATTTAAAATATAATTTTTTATATGTAATATACATATAAAACTTAAACGAAAATTATCTACCATAAATAATCTTACACAACTACCCCACACCAGGAAATAACAAATAAAAAATACTAAATAAAAAAAACTAATAAATCCGCTTAACAGCTAAATATTAAAATCATAAAATATTCAAATTATTTGAAGCTATAACAACATTTTGAAGCAGCTACGTCCAAGCCATATGCACAATATGCAAACTTTTATAAAGAGATTTTTTTGTGCTTTCACACCGTCGAGAGTACAACATTCTTGTTTCTTTGCAATTAAGCAGCAAGCATTGTTGTCACCGAGATCTGATTGGCTGTTGTGCTCTAATCGTTGTGAAAGCACAAAACTCTTTTGTAAAAGCTCGCACATTGTGCATATGGCTTGGGCATAGCTGTTTCAAAGGTCCCATTTTTTAAACAGAAACCTTGCTAAACTTTGAAGATTTGAAAAAGAAAATCTCAGTTTTCTTTATATAAACTTAAACCTTTCGTAAGTATTTGTTTTTAAAAGTCTGTAAATTATAAAACTACTGGTAATTCTTTTTTTGTAATATTGTACCATAACTTTTTGCTCCATTTTAATCATTTGTACATACATATTTAGTCCTGTTGTAAACGTAAAAACCTTACAAAAGGAAAATCTCACAAAAACTAACAAATAGTTTAAAAAAAAAGTTCAAAGCCCGACAGCAATTTAAACTTTAAATTGGTATCGAATTTTAATTAAAATTGTTTATGCAAAGTAGAAAATTAAAATTTTGTGTATTTTTTTACTTTTTGCATCAAATATGACATTAAAGCTTTTTACACAAGCACTTTCAAATTTTCCTCATGACACCTTTAAGCTTACACACACAAATGCACATACACTTGTATGCTCACATTTCTCCTCACAAACGTTTAAAATTTTTATAATAATAACAATTTTCCACTACCCTTTTATTACTCTGCCATTTTGTCTTAACTTTGGCCATTACCAACAGCCCTGCATCATTGTCAACTGTTGTATGGCACCGCAGCCAACACGATTTTGCATAAAATCAGGGAAATTACTTTGTAACACACGCATAGTGTTGCGCTTGTAATCGGGCACTGCATGTGTGGCCAGCTGGCAGGTGGGCGAGCGATAAACAGGTTTAAAATTTGCCGCCGTAAATGGGGTGTTGGTGTCCCAGCGGAATACTTCGGCATCACCTTCATTGCGGAAGAATATAGCTGAACCATTATCCGTGCCAATAATGACCATACGTGTTGGCTTTTTGCCAAGATCTAGATTTATTTTTATTTTTTTTTCAAATTGGGACAAATAAACGAGAGAGAGAGAGAGAGAGAGAGAGAGAGAGATGTTATATGTAAATTCTATAAAGCTTGTATTTAACATGAAAATGGGAGTGTAAAATCATGACAGTAATAAATCTTGTAATTGGTTTATTTTTCATTAAGACGACGGACGCACTACCAAAAATTATTTTAGGCCATAAAATATTTTTAAGCAAATGACATTGATGTGAAGCTTCCTGTTGTTATATACACACGTTTAATTTTGGTTTATGGTACCTCAAAAAAAATATTTTCTGGTAATTTAAAAATATATATATATATATATCAAATGTATACTTATAAAAAGAAATACGTATTTGCTTAAAAGGCTTTTGTGAACAGAGAATGGCAATGAGTACTAAAAAAAAATACTAAAGTAAATACATAGTCTTAATTTTAGTAACTGCGTATAATCATAATTGTAAGGCAAACCATTTGTACGCTCACATATTTTCCCTTAAAAAACTAGAAATATAGAAGATTCCCGTATACATATATTTGTGTATAGAAAGTGGTATAGAAAATGTGTGGGTGTGTTTGTGGCTGTTTGAAAACATGCTTTATGTGTGTTTGTGTAAATAAAATAGCCCTGTTTATACGCATATGTAGCCGGTTAGTAGTCAGAGTACTTTTATACTCATTCGTGTGATTGTAGCTCAATAAGTATAAGTTTTAGATGTAGTCGTTTGTGCTGCGTAATTTAAAATATGTGTATAAACATAGTGTTTGGATGTTTATAGTTATGCATACTCGGTTTAAAATTAGAGCGCGTGCTTGCATATAATCGTGTTTTTTATTTTTTGGGTGTACGCATTCATAGTTGTTTGACGGCCAGTACTCAAATAATACTTAAAACGATACTTTTGTCATTCTCTAGTTCACACGCGGTGGCTGAGTTACTTTTGAGCTAATTGGAGACACATGAACCAAAAAGTTGCTGAACTAACATTGCCGTGTGTGAAGTAGGACAGCTATAACGATACATAATTTTTTCTGAACAAAATTTTTGTCTGGACATAATTTTCTTTATATGTAGTTTAACATTTCTCTTCTTGAGATTTCTCTCTCTCTGTCTCTCTCTCTCTCTCTCTCTCTCTATCGCTCTTTCAAGATGAGAACTAATTTTGTTAGGAACATTTTCAGCTTTGAACAGATTTAATTGTAATTTATGTTCGCATAAAATTTAAATGTACCGCCAGCTTTTTTAATTTCCTAGCCAAAGTTAAACTCAATATGCCGTGTTTTCGAAGAAAAATATTTGCAAATAAACAAACCCACTGTTTATACGGCATAGCAAAAGTACAAAAATCTGGTAACACTTCTATAGAAAACTTACCAAGGCAAATTCATGACAGGTAAAGTTAATACTACAACAAAATACAAACAATAAAAACAATATGGTATTTTGTTGTTGCCTTGGAGGCTCGTATGTCAAAAGCAACTGATTGAAGTTACTCGAGCAGAGATCTAGGCCATGATGGCTCACAACCGGCTGAGCCAAGCCGTCGATAATTTTAGTCAGCTACGCAGCCGCTGGAAAAAGTTTGGTTTATGTTGCCTGAAAAACATCCGCCAATTCTTCATGTACAATATAATCTAATAATTATTTTATTTTAATTGGTGTGTATTTGATAGTGGCTAAGCATTGTCTATATATTTCATTGGTGCTTTGCCAAATCATCAGTAGACTTCAACCATATATTTTGAACAGTTACAAATCTCTTATCTTATGGACAGACTTTCAAAAACTATTTGAGAATTCACAAATAATAACATATTTGAAAATCACAAAAGAAAAATTAGCGTAGTAGGCTTAGAAACTTTAACAAAATATATGGTTGAAGTCTACTAATGATTTGGAAAAGCACCACCCAAATATAAAGACAATGCTAAACCACCAGCAAATAAATTTCAATGAAAAATAATAAATTTCTTAAATGTTAAATTTATACTTTATTTTTCATTTTGCCTTATAAATACTTTTATTTCTATCTAATGGATTTTTAATCTTATAAAGGTGTAGAAAAATTAAATATATTCATATCGAATATAAATTATTTGCTGGGTTTTGTTAAAGTTCTAAGCCTACTACACTTGTTTTTCTTTTGTAATTTTCAAAAATATTATTATTTGTGAATTTTCAAATAGTTTTTTGAAAGTCTGTGCATAAGTTAAGAGGTTTGTGACTGTTCAAAATATTTGGTTGAAGTATACTGATGATTCGGCAAAGCACCAATGAAATATATAGATAATGCTTAACCACCAGCACGTAAATATCTGCTTTATTTATTTTTTAATTCTTTTTTATTTTAAATTTTCTATTTCATGTTATTTGATTATCAGCTTCCGGCGACAATTTTTCCAAGAGCTGGCGCCGCCGAAAAAATTGTCCGGCGCAGGTCTGTATATATAAACAACTTTTGACATACGAGCCAACAGTTATATGAATTCGCCTTGAATTAGGCAACAAAAATAGATCAGCTGTGTTTTCAACTTTACCTGTTATGAATTTGCCTTGAAACTTACTTAAATTGACAAATAGAGAATTTTACCGTATAAACGGCGAATACATTTTTATAGGCAAATAGCTAACTCACAAAAACAATTCTTGATTAAAGCACTATTCGCAAGTAAAATGCTTGACGTTGCCACGCTTACAAATGTTTGATAACAAAAAACAATAAATGGATAAATATTGCACAAAAAGTATATTTACACATTTTTTTTGTGAACCTAAGTAAGTTTTCTATAGAACTACTACCTAGTTTGTGTACTTTTACTATGCCCTATAAACGGTGAGTTGATTTATTTGCAAATATTATTATTTGCAAAAGGTGCGCGTATAAACGTAGTACATTTTAAAGTCCTGCACAAGATCACTTATAAGAACTTTTAAGACATAAGGAATATTTCAGATGCTTTACTGCACCGAAATCTTCTAAAACAAACGCTAAACAACGCTGTTGGCAAGACATTTGTTTCATTTATTGTAGGTATAGGAGTAAAGAAGAAAATACTTCGTGACGGAAGAATTTGTGAAGTTTGCTTCTTTCTACGCATGGGCGCGTATACAAACGTCATGCATGTATGTGTGTATAATCTCTCTGCAAATAATGCGACTATTATATACATGCATGTAAGGACTAGTCCAAAGAGGAGTTGGAGTACTCCAAAACTACTCCAAATCTATGAAAAAAAAGGTGGTCGATTTAACATTGCGATGTCCTAGGGTTGGACCACATGATCCAACTTTGCATTACATCGGACTAAGCCCAAAACTACTCCATATGGAATAGTTATAGAGTACTCGCATACAATTTGTGAGTGCATAAGAAGAACGATCATATTCGTTTAAACACGAACACTTATCGTACAGCATTGAATAGTTGTATGAAAACGACATGATCCATGACTGCATTATATGGGACCATGATGTAACTAGTCTGGTTCATCTAGATTGGACCACGTACTCCACTGTTATTTGCTAACAGTATTTGTATTATACTAAACCAATAACCCTTATTGGTTTAGTATAATACATGCTACGAGAATATATTTAAAAAACAAGACGTATTTACATTTTAAGACTGCCGCTGCCTAAGTTTTTGTCAGCAGTGCAACCGCATTTCAAAGTATAATTTGGATTTTTTTTTTCACATAAAAAGCAACTGAATAAAATAATTTTTTTCAACTATTCCTGCCGCTGGCAATACGGCCAAAGAGTTGCCCCAATGTTTAATATTGAATTTAACTTTTTGTTATTAAATATTGATGACCGGTGAGATCTATTTCATACTCTATGCTATCCTTGACAAGCGAAATACCTTTCTTTGCGAAATTACCTTTATCTATCTTTTTCTTCCTTATTATAAAATAAAAACTTAAGCAACAAAACTCTATGCGTATAAAATCAGACTTATTTAGTTTTTACACTCCCACTCATGCTAAAAGAAATGTGCGCCAAATCTTGTACTCACCCATAATTCTACCATCCGAAACACCATTTCTCAGGTACTCCGCTTTCAGAGAAAACAATTTGGACGTACTCAAATATGTAAAATACAATTCAGTGCTACCACAATCCTGGCGTATTAAAGCGATATAGAGAACGTCACGTAAACGGCAGCCAGTGGTAACAGCTTTGGGGAGTACAATGCGAAAACCACGATCAGCTTGAATGTTAAATACAATTATGGCACGATTGGCAGCATCACTGACATAAACAAAACAGCCACCATCGGGAGCATAATCAACAGCCAAGTATTGCAAACGTGAACTGGTTGTGGTTAAACTTTCCAAATCGATGGTTTTCAAGATTTTGCCCGTCTTGGCTGAAATGGCCACTACCTTGGGCGGACATTTGCGTATGGGAGTTTCCAGAGTATTAACAATTCCCGTATCCAATACCCAAATAACTTCATTCTGATCCACCATCAAATCCACTACTGACTGCAAAGCCTTACAAGTGCCTTCCTCCTGCATATCCCAGCAGGGATAAGGAGTGAAAGTGGTGGAGCAGGTGCCTGGCTGTATGGTCGTTTTCACCAGAGTGGCGGGCACACCTTTTCTGTAGCGCGGCAGGGCGAGAAATACTGTATCGTCTATGATTTGCGCTCTAGTGGCAATAACATTTTTAGGAATAAATTTTCCCGAGCTCTTGAACAGTGACTTGGTGGAGGCGCAAGGAAATTCAAATTGGCCGCCCGTCCATTGAACTACACTGCCGTTCTCCTCGCAAGGTTTCTCAGGATGAAAGAGACCATATTTGGTACCTTGAGCTCGGCCCTGCGGCAAGCTAGTCAAACAAATAATGATTGTTAAAGCACTTAAGCACAACAAATGTCTGTGTACAGTTGACAATGTCTGTTGTTGCCTCCAACACATCTTCTGTTGTTGCGTTCTCGCTGCTTACAGCGATATATTTCTTTTAAGAAGGACAATGCAATAGTGATTGTGTTTGTGTAGTAAAGCGGATATTTAACACAAATTGCATAGATAGCGGAAACCAGTTTCTTACTCCTTTATTTGAATGACTGTATGTGTCTTGCCAAAGCTCGCACCACATGCAGAATGCGCTCTATTAGTCTCAGAGCCTGTTGTAATGAAGTTTATTTTTATTTTGTTAGTGTTGGGTGTTTTTTACGCACACGTCTGCGAACGTGTTTTTCCCACCCAGCTCTATTTATCAACTAGTTTCATTTTGCAATTTGAAATATGATTTTATAGCTAAAGAAACATGTAATAAAAATTTAAAATAAAATATTTATCTAACCACTTGATATGAAATGATACGTTCCACATAAATTTGCACATACATAAATACATACAAAAATTTTTTTGAGATTAAAGAGAAAATATGATAACAGCAAAGAAACCAGCAAATACGCAGAAACGTGCTTTCCAAGCGTAATATTAATTTCACACTTTAAACTTTAAGCACGGCATATTTTGCGAAAATTATTTTGGAAGTAACTTTCGCATATTTATATGAGAATTAATATTTAATTTGCAATTTTTATTTAAGCACCAGTCAATATGAATATGAATTTTAAAAGTTTGTTGGTATTGCATTAGTCCTTATTATTCAAAAAATTCCTGGAAATCTCACATGTTTAATAGAAGTCATAACAATTAATTGAGAACTACAGATATATGTACAAATATATAATTAAAATTCTCATTCGTTTTTATTGTGAGTTTTTATATAAACATGAAATTAGAACAGCTACGCCCAAGCACACATAATGTGATATTTACATTTGAGGTAAACAGCTTTGAAAGCTCTTACAATTTGTTCTTGTTTATTTTTGATGATACCTGATTGGCTGTTGTGCTCTCGTCGGTGTGAAATTAAAAAAGCTCTTGTCTAAAAGCTTGCATATTGTGATGTCATTGGAATCTATTCCAAGTATTTTTAAAATGATCGGCTTGTATATTTGACTACGTACTAAAACATATCCTTGTTCGTCTTTCTTTTATTCATTTGCCCCCTCGAGACCACAACTAAGTATTCATTTGGTGGTGGAGATTCAGTGAATGCTGTTTCCTAGTAGACTAGATCTTTCTTTTTCTACTATTCTCTGCTGCAATAGACCTTCTTTTGAGCAGACACACACATTTATAGTTCCAAGTCCCAGATAAAAATTGCATGAGACCAATAAGGCTGTCGGACATGATCTGGGATCTGATGACTTTTTCCAGAAAGCTTCTCTGGGTTTGATATCGCGGGTAATTAAATTAAACATGCAGCGTGGTTTTCCTTATGATTATGCTCTGGTGCATAATGTGCGAGCTTTTGCAAAAGAGCTTTGTGCTTTCACACCGACGAGAGCACAATAGCCAATTAGAACTCGACTTGCTGCTTGCTTTGCAAAGAAACAAGAACAAACTGTAAGAGCTTTCAAGGCTGTTTACCTCAAATGCAAATATTAGAGTATGTGTTCTTGGACGTAGCTGCGCTGAAGCATATGTGTTCATTTAGCAACTGGGTTAAGAGGGAGTCAAAGTGTCCGTGCTTATTTTCTACCCAATCCGCTATTCTCGGGATAAGAAGAAAAAGCACCAGAGTAATGCACAAATACTAGCTTAACCCACAACAAATAAGCTTCGTTTGAATACTACGTGCCATAATCGCCAAAAAAAAAAAAGCTTAAGCGACATAATTTTCAAACTTGACTTCTTGACCAAAATTGATTATTTGCTATCGTAAGTAATCGATTTTCGTCAAAAAAAAACCAAGTCCAAAAAATTTGTCTTTTAAGCTTTTTTGGCGGTTATGGCTCGACTAGACATGTGAACTTTTTTTAATTCCATATAAAAATCATTGAAAATAATTCGAATGTGTAATACTTCCTCATAAGCTTTTTTTCAGTATGTAGTTTAAAATAACATTGCACTTTTCACAACAATTTCATTCATTTTATATTCTTATTTAAAATAAAGTGTTATTATATTTTTTTATCTCATATTTTCTTTTCAGATTGTATTTCTACATTTAGTTACTTCACAAAAGCAAGAAAGAAAACCTTGACTATTTGAAATTGTTCAAATTTAAATTTTTGTACGCTTTAAAATTCCAAATGTTTCTGAAGAATAAACTATACAAAAGAACTGCATGTGTATGCACACTTAAATATGAATGGCTTAATATAAGAAAGGCGTAACTCGAATTTTTCGATATTTTAGAGGAGAAGAAAAAAACTGAATAAAAACTAAAGCATTTACATGAAAAAATATTTTTTTTTTTTTTTTTTTTGGAGTGGCCATAAATCTTTTATTTTTAAATGTTAATTACTTAATTCGGAAAGGAGAATGTAAATATACGTTAACTACCAGAAAACGTTAAAAACACGATTTCGAAAAATATTTAGATACGTCTTTTTTATATTAAGTCATCGAGATATACTTTTTTTATTTATTATGTTGTTGTAGATATTAAAATACTCATGCATTTAAATTTATTTTTTTAATATTTTGAGACATTTCTTTCCGCTTTACACACACAAACATACAGTGCTTTCAAAAAATTAAAGAGTTCAATAAACTGAAAAAACTACATGACATGTTAAAACTGCTAAAATATTTACGCTTCTCTATTTATTTCATTGAATATTTGTTAACGGTTAGATGGTTAGGAAATGAAAAATGCTATTGCATAAAGTATGCATACCGATTTTGGTACACACTTCAATATAAGGAATACTCTTACTCTTCATTTTAAACCTAATAGGTATAACCAACTTTAAACAATCAACAACTATGTTCATACACATTTCTTAAATTACGCAGCAAAATACTCTTACTATTAATCGGCTACACACGGGTATATGCAGGGCTTTTTTATTTACATACACACATAAAGCATGTTTTCAATTAGCCACATTTTCCATTAAATTTAATGTACACAAATGCATGTATGCAGTGGCAAATGGTGAATAAATATCCCGAGTATCATGCGTATATTTGCTTGTCTGATTATCCTGAGTATAAGCATACTCCGACCATAAGTATGATAGAGAGTAAATATACTTGATACCCATGTGCCTTTTTACACTCAAAAAAAAAAGATATATACTATTATTAAGGAAAAAAAAGTTTCTAAGTTTAAGTAAATTTTTGAAAAAATCTAGTAAAAATTACTTGATATGAGTAAAAAATAACAAGTTCATATCCTTAAAAGTAGTTCATAAAAATACACACAAAAATTCTCACATTCAAGAACAAGTTTACTGGCTTAAAGGAAATATTTACCAAAAATTGGAAAATGGTTTAAAAGTTTAGGGAAATTGTATCCTTAGAACTAGTCAATCTCGTTTTAAATCAAAAAATAAATTTTAGGATATGACTTACTTCTGATTAGTTCATCAAATTTGACTTACTTGAAAGATATAAAAATGTTTTCTAATTTTAGAAAAATATTTACCATTTTTAAGCATTTTTTCTTTAAATTGTAGAATATATATTTTATTTGCATGCAATACTTGTCCCCTCTCACGGAATGAATATTTGTGTACGGTGAATTAATTAAGAATATAATGTGAAGAATAATAAATAAATTCAGTAAAGTGCGACTCTGACTCGCGTACGAACACTAGATATGTAATTTAATACAAACTTCATCCTATATAATATATAGTTTTGGCATTTTTCTTCGTTTTTGGGGTATTTTCGGTTTTTTTGTTTTGGCGTTTTTTCGGTTCTGGCGATTTTTTTAAGTTTTGGCTCTTTTTTAGTTTTGACACTTTATTTTCTTATTTTGGCGATTTTTTTCGGTTCTTGGCGTTTTTTCATTTTGGCGATTTTTTTTAATTTTTGGCGATTTTTTTCATTTTTGCGATTTTTTTTTATATAAATAACTTTTTTAATTTTGGCGACATTTTCGCGTTTTGGCAATTTTTTTCGATTTTTGGCGTTTTTTTTCATTTTGGCTTTTTTTTTTAATTTTGGCGGTTTTTTTTTAATTTGGCGATTTTTTTTAATTTTTGGCGATTTTTTTTTTTTTTTTGGTTTGGCGATTTTATAATTTTCGGTTTTTTTAGTTTTACCGATTTTGAAAATTTCAAGTGTTTGCCTCTTACGGTTTCCAAGATATAGCAAATTGTCAAAATTACATAATCAAAATTGCATTAACTGATGGACCACCCTTTAATTTAAATTTTTTTTAAAGTTTAGTGTTAATTGTTGTAGTCTGTCTAAAAATACACTAATTTTACAAATTTCAAGTTTCAATATACATATGTTCATACAATTGTATGTATATTATATGGGATTTTAACATTTTTCGTTGCTCGTTTTGGAACACCCTTTAATTTTTAATTCTCATGTATTTGTTGTGCTAGCGGGCAATGTTCTACATACTCTCTTCAAATTTGAGGTCCATAGCTCTTACGGTTCCTGAGAAAATATCGTGTGACGGACAGACGGACAGAAGGTCAGACGGACAGCGTAGCGAAAACAATAGGGTTCCTCCTTTTCACCTTTGGTGTACGGAACCCTAAAAACATACGATGTGGTATAGAATTTAATTAGAAATAAAAATAAGTACCAGAATTAAAAACATAAAAAACTTTGAAAAATTTACTCAATTTGAGATCAAAGACGAATTGCAAAGCTCCGAATTTATGGGAAAATTTTACTTAATCTTAGAAAAATTCTGCTTAAATATAAAAATATAATTACTATAAACTAGTTCATTAATGAACTAGAAATTTAGTAAATATTTTACTGGTTTCAAGTAAAAAACAGCTTTACGACAACTTTTTTTACTCAAATTTAGAAAATTTTCCAAAGTTTTAGTTAGTTTTTTTTTAGTGTATTTTTAGCAGTAGCATAAACGAAGTATAAAATATGTTGCGTACGTATTGCTTGCGCTGCAATTATGATTATACGCAGTTACTTAAATTAAGACTATATTATTTAAAAAATTAAGAAGTCGAAAAAAAATTACTTAAAAATATCTCAGGAATATCAATTACAAGCGGCGAAAACAGTACCAGTCATGGAGCACAGCTGATATGGTTTCGCCTCGCTCACCACACTTAGAAATAATATGTATTTGAATATACATACATACGTTCCTCATGTCACTTTTTTTTTTTTTTTTTTTTTGGAAGCCCCATTTAAAAATAATGGAATTTTAAAATTATATTCTCAATACCGCGAGTATCCTCAATTGTTGAACAGATTTGTTACATATTATTTTTAAATAACTGCTGTTTAGAAAAAAATTCAGTAAAGTGTGACTTTGACTCGCGCACGAAGGGTCCCGTATGAACTTCAGCCTATATAATATACAGTTTTGGATTTTTTTTTTTGTTTTTTATGATTTTTTTCCGTTCTTAACGTTTTTTGTAACTTTCCACGTTTTTTTTGCATTTTTTCGGTTTTGGCAATTTTTTTTTAATTTTGGCGCTTTTTTCGTTACAGCGATTTTTTCGGTTTTTTGCGTTTTTTTTTTCATTTTGGCGATTTTTTTTCAGTTTGCGATTTTATAATTTTGGAATTTTTTTGTTTTGACGTTTTTGAAAATTTCAAGAATTTGCTTCTACAGCAAATTTTCAAAATTTCATTAAATCATAAATCACCCTTTAGTTTGTATTTTTTTAAATTTTAGTGTTAATTGTTGTAGTCTGCATAAAAATACACTAACTTTGATAATTTTAAGGGCCAATTTCACCAACTCTATGTAAATATCAATTCATATTTAAATGTCGATTTTGATTAATTTTTGTATGGAAAAATTATTTTTAAATACGAATTGATATTTAAATAAGTTGGTGAAATTGGCCCTAAGTGTCTGTATGTATACTACATTGGATTTTAAGATTTTTCGTTACTCGTTTTGTGACACCCTTTAACTTTTAACTGTCATATACTTGTAGTTTCAGCAGCCAAAGTTCTACATACTCTGTCCAAATTTCAGGTCCGTAGCTCTTACGGTTCTCGAGCCTGTGACGGACAGCGTAGCGAAAACAATAGGGTGCCTTTTCACCTTTAGTGTACGGAACCCTAAAAAAAGATGTTGTCTGTGACATGTGCTACCGTCGCGTTGAAACCGCATGCTATTGGTGTTTATATCATCCAATTCTGGTTAAAAAAAATTAAAGTGATTGACCTACATCGCTCGCCGTTGACGGAGATGGGCTGCGCAATATCGTTTGCAAAGAAATATCATGTGAATTGGTGTCATCCCAGATTCAGCAATTTTGACTGCTTAACTATCTGATTCATCCAGAAGAGAAGAAGAAGAAGAAGAAGAAGAATAAGAGAAGAGGAAGAAGAAGAAACAAAAAAGAGAATAAGAAGAATGAGAAGTCATTTCACTTATGCAAAACTGGTGATCACTACTAATTTTCGCAAATACTTACGATATTTCGTTGTCATAAAGTATCAGATTTTTATTTACAAAAAATATATTGATTTAAAAGAAATTTAGGAAAATAGAAAAAAATTACACAAAAAATCAAATTTACTTAACATCCTGAACATGACTTCGGAATCACTGAATAGCAATCAAAAGAGAGAACTTCTTCCAATGGCAACCCTATGTAAAAATCATGAGAAATAATTCAGATTTTCTCAGAATAATCTTATTGACTTCCTTGGAAGCTCTTTTTTTACTAGATATTAGATCATAGATGAGGTTTAAAATATGGCAAAATTGTATGATTGCTTTTGACGTCTAATTATACTTTTTCGAATTAATTGATTATATTAGTTAGGTGCAATATTTATTTTAAAACGCTGTTGATATGGTGTCTCCAATTCGAAGATGACTTTTTCTTTCAGTGTATCAAGTAACACGAAAATAATTCTAAAACTCTGTTTCCTGAGAAGGTTTCTTTTTTCGCATATAGCATTATTTGGAACAAATGCATTTATGCAAAAACATACAATTCTATTCCATTTTATTGGCAATCACAATGCCATTATGATTGATTGAATTCCAATCAGTTCAAATTCAAAAAAAAAACACAAATAATACTCATGTGCACAATGTACATATCGTTGCCTTAATATAGAAAGGCCTTAACTCATTATTTTTTTTAAATTGAGATTTTTGCATTTTTCGATATACATTTTAAATTTTCTTCTATCGAAATATATAAAAAACTCGATTTCCAGAAAATATCGAGCTATGGCCTTTCTTTATTAGGGCAACGATATTTATATACATACTGGGGATGCCAAACGGGAAATCCCGAACCAGGAAATCCCGGGATTTTCGGGATTTGGCAAATCCCGAATCCCGGGATTTGTAAAATTCAATCCCTGGATTTCATTTTCGGGATTTCTTAGCAATTATTGTATAAAAACATTATAAATTAAAATTTTCCTTTATTTTAATGACTATTCGTGACATATTTCGTATAAATTAACAACAAGAGCAAAATAAACTAAACTACTTTCTTACGGTTATTTTCATCAAAGGTGCTACAATATATGTACATTTTAGAATTATTTTGAAAACAAAAGAAACAATTTACCTTTGGAAGGGAAATAACATTTGAAAAATTTATAAGTTTGACA
The DNA here is from genome assembly GCA_949987645.1 of Tachina grossa. Lineage (NCBI taxonomy): Eukaryota > Metazoa > Arthropoda > Insecta > Diptera > Tachinidae > Tachina > Tachina grossa. The sequence continues at coordinate 33,191,442 of OX465276.1, read as the reverse complement.
AATTTATTCCATCTTATTCTATATTACGAGGGCAATTATAATTCAAATTCCACGAGAAATTTTTCCCGGGGAATAATTTCAAACAGTAGCAAATAATAGGAAAAAAATCTAATTGGAAAAGGGAAACATTTCTTGCGGAAATTTTTTCATAATTGCAGTATATAACCATCTGTATGTCGACTCCTCAACGCTAAAAAAATTATCTACTTGTCGGTAACAATTGAGTACTATTGACACCTCCTTACAATTGGAGTAGAATACAATACAAGGCAAGTGAAAACTTTTTGTTGTCGGGTTGACGTAAAAGCGAGAAATATTTTCAGAATAATGCGGAGTATTTTGTCTAAAAAACTGCTCGAGTGTGTATATATGTTTTTTACATTGCAGTTCAAAATTATTTTGTTTTTTATTTAGGTCGTTTTAATTCGTTTTTGATACAAACCTAAAATCAAACCCAGTTATAGTCAAAAACGACCGACTGAATGAGTTCGATTCTATTATAATTGTATTCAAGTTGCAGAGTAGAAGGCCAGGACACTAATAAGCCATACTCCTCTTAGCGAACGTATGAATACACACATATGTATCTGTTGAACTTGTATTAAAAAGCTCATGTATGAATTTAAAATTTTTCAGTAGAGCAAAAATACTGTTCAAGTGCTCAGACAAACTTTTAATGTATGTGCCTATAAAAATGTGATATTTAAGCACCCCATACACGTTTCAATTCAATTGTGAATTGAGTCTTTTAATTGAATTGATTCTTGGCCACACACTTAATAAACTGAATTGAAAGATTTTCATTCAACTGTCAAATTTATATTTTTTTCACAATTAAAAATTTTAAAATTTAAAATTTCTATTGCATTCATTCATTGATTTTAATATTTCTTATTTAGAATTCAATGAAATTAAATACAATTTTAAAAATACATAACTTTTTCTATAGAAAATAAAGCTACAAACATAAATTTTGACAGCAAATCAAGAGACTCGAACACACACAGCACAGTCGAATTGAAAGATTTACTAGTCAACATGAAAAATCAAAATCTTTTGATTTTTCTTCAACCAACTCGACAAACTGCCAAACTAATCAATTGACAAAGCCATACACGCTTTGATTTGGACAACAACCGACTCAATTGAAAATTGAATTGAATCGTGTATGGGCTGCTTTAGACGTAATTAATCGAATTTGATTAGAATACTGTATAGATTTCTTTTAATTTTTCGACATGTTCAGCCTTATTAGTCGTAACGAAATCGATAAAAAATTAGATAATGCTTGGTATATGTACATACATATGTAACAACCGTTATACTTGTTGTTGATCAATCATAATTAAAAAAAAACGTTAGTAGATATATTTTTAAGAAAGCAATATTGTTTTTGCAACTTATTTGTATGAAAGTGAATCTAAAAATTTCCGTAAGTCAACTTAAGCGGTAGTGCTAAAAGTCCACCGATATGTATATTCGTTTTGGTTTAGATAATAGAAAAACATTTATATTGAAAACAAAAACAAGTTTTCATATTTAGTTATTGTTTTCACTATAAATTCTCTAACATAAAATGTGATTAATCAACTTAAAAATAGATGAGAAAAATTCTTTTGATTTTCATTTCATACTCGTATTAGAAAATTGTTCACTTTAAAGACAATTGTGCAATGATAAATTATGAACATAAAACCTTTTAAAATGCATTAAATTGTTATTAAAGTAATATTTATTTAAAAAAATAATTTATTTTACGAAAAATATTTAGATCCCGAAATCTCGAAAATCCCGTGATCTCGAAAAATCTCAGGATCCCAAAAATCCCAAGATCCCGAAAATCCCGGGATTTTCGGGGTCGGGATTACAAAATCCCAAATCCCGGTATTTCCAAAAATCGATCCCGATTGGCATCCCTAATACATACATTTGTATGAATGTACTTGTACATATCAAAATATTTCTGTTTAGCTAATATTGATTAAAGGGCTGCGTAAATCGTTCTAAAAGTTTTGTATTCTAGTTCACACTACTGCCAAGCAGTCTGTTCTAGTGCAAACATAAATAACAAAACAAAACTAACAAAACAAAACTAACACTTCTACCGATATTCGGTAGATTCTAACGAATATGTTTGTGAATTTAACAATCTACCAATTCTACCGAACAAGGCCTGAAATCTACCGAATCTTGTTATTTAGTAATTTAAGTCGATATATGTGTAAATTGCCTATTTTGCCACATAGCAGTGCGACCGCTGAGCGGTCATTTTCTGTCATAAGAATCATTAAAACAGAACAAAGAAATCGGTTAAAAACTGAAACTATAAGTAACCTAATATTTGCCAAATAATTGTGCCTTGGGGATGAAATATTTATTCCTACCAATGATTTAATAATTTTTGCACAAAAGTTTAAATGCATTTCTGGGAGCCGAGCCCGCTTAACTTCAAAATTTATATTTCTAAAATATATTAAATAAAACTTTAAAATCTTTAATTTTCAATTGTCTGATTTGTAGCGATTGATAAAGCAAAAAATAGAATTTATTTATTTAATTTAGTGCATAAATAAATACGCAGTCTCATTCATGCTCGACAAGAAAACATATTGTGAGTAAATTTATTATGTTTACAAAACACAAATCAAATAATTTTTATTGAGTGGATATTCGCAATATGTACACACGTTCTTACCCCAGTTTTTTCTTTTTTTTATTTATTTACAATACAAACACTAAGTTCGCCATGACGAAGTACGATTATTCTTCGCGTTTAAAAGAAAAAGAGCATTTTAATATTTATTTAACCCATTTATGCCATCCACGACGTCCTTTCAATATGTCTTTACTTTATTTAGGTCAACGAAATTGCCGGAAACAAAAGACTACTTGAAGCGTTGCCAATTATACTTTCAAGCGTACAAATATGCATGCACACATACATACACACATACATAAGTTTTACACAGCTTAACTAACTTTCTTTCATCACCGTGATAAACTGAATTAATATTGATTGCTCAGGTTGATAGATGAATTGGAAAAGCTGCGGAAATATTTGACATCTCAATGTAGTACGAGTTGAATAATATTTGATATTAAATAAAACACAGATAAGAATACATTTTGCTTGATCACTGTTGGTTGGTTGCTTTTCATAAAATGATTGGACAGAAAAACAAAACAGATTTAAATGTGTATCTAGTTACTCATACCAGGTATGTAAGGGAAATCATATGATTTTAAAACGATTCCCTTAGGAAAGGTGTAATGAATTTTGTATGATTTTTATAATCACTTTTATACCAGTCCCACTTTATTGACTTTCGAACACTTGACTTGAAGTTGAAAAATGTTGTAGAATAAATTCGATAAGAAATTCTATAAAAAAAATTATAATGTACTCGTATATGAAATTTATTATTCGACATAATATCATAACTTTATTTTAGTTGTAATTTATTTGCTGGTGGCTAAGCATTGTCTATATATATTTCATTGGTGCTTAAGCCAAATCATCAGTAGACTTCAACCACATATCGAATATAAATTAATTGCTGGGTATTTTTAAAGTTTCTAAGCCTAATACGCTTATTTTTCTTTTGTGAATATTATGATTTGTGAATTCTCTAATAGTTTTTGAAAGCCTGTGCATAGAATAAGACTGTTCAAAATATGTGGTTGAAGTCTGCTGATAATTTGGCTAAGCATCAATGAAATATATAGACAATGCTTAACTACCAACAAATAATTTCTTAATTAATTTATATTTATCATTAGAGATATTCCAACCCGAGATAACAAGCACGTCACAATTTTCACAATTTTATTTTTTTACTTCATCGGCAATGGTCGGAGAGAGGAACCAGGCAGGGCTGGTTCTATTATGCGCGTCTGTAATGCACAATATGTAGCAGTGCTGCCTGGCACTATTAAAAGCAATATCCTCAAACACTCTTCAGAAAGCAGAATGAATATAGGTGGAATAGGTTGAGTACGCGTAGGGTCGGATTAAAATTATGTCCGTGCTTCCCCAATCAGAATAAATATAATTATAATAAACAAAAATAAGAAGATCATCACGCGTTTGATCGCGGTACTGACGGTCCACTAGGCTAAGTTGCAGTGCGAACGCAGTGTATACACAAAATCAGCTTTTTATGGCTTTAACGTGAAGACCAGCTCCCGTATTCAGTAACTCGCTAAAGCTAAATCTCTATTGCTAAATACATATCTATAAAGTCAATTTGTCGATTTTCGGCTTTGAATGCAATCTTAAAAAGTGTATTGATAAATCAGACAATGGTTCAGAAATCTAATCGGGCCGAAATTTTACAATTTTATTTCATCGCCAAAAATTTTTAATTTTCTATTTGTTCAGCATTTTACAGATGGAATTTAGCTTTAGCGAGTTACAGAACACGGAGCCAGGTTTTAACCTTAGATAGGAAGCGTGGCAACCTCAAAAATTTTAATTGCAATAGGGTTTAAATCAGAAATTGTTTTCGTGAGTTAATTCCCCGTTTATGCGGCAATTTATCTTTATGGAATAAATTAATTTTCAAGCAAGTAAGAGTACTACATTCGGCTGTACCGAATCTTATATACCCTTCACCAAAGTGCGTATTTAAAGTATAGAGATACATTCACAAGCACATCGATACATATGCATATGTTTTGTGAAAAAATTTATAATATTTTGCTCTAGTGCAAGTGACCTCTCGGTATTTTTCGATTAAATACATATATTTTTTTCGATATTATCAATAAGTTGAATATTTTATTCTACACTCTGTATTTAAGAAATATTTTACATTCACTTTTATTCCAATTGTCAAAAACGACGTCACGTCATACAATATCAAAAAATCAAGTTAAAAAAATAGTTTTATTTAGTAACTTTAATATCCAGAAAAAATTTTAAAGTTTCCAGCTCTGGAGCTGTGGTTTTAATTTTTTATAATTTTCTACACTAAACTTTTCTTTCCAAAACCTAATATATATATAATTTATAAATAAAAAAGAAAAAAATTAATTAGACCTAATTATATGGTGTATACCACAAAAAGTGTAAGTCTCTCTCTCTTTCTTTTAAGAATATAAGATATGTTTAATTTATAGAGAAAAAGACAAAATTTGTTTTAGTAAGTTACATTTGTATTTGAAAAAAAAGTTAAAGTTATCCAACCCTGCAAACGTCTTTTTAATTTTTTAACTTTTTTTAATTTAAAATATCAATTTTATCTGTACTGAAGCATAAAATAAGTTAATTTAATAAAAATAAATAAAAATTAGTTAACTTTTTATATCACAAAAATTTTAAGTTTCCCAGCCCTGGAATCATCCTTTTTGATTTTTCTGATTTTTTACAACAATCTCTTTCTTTTAAGAATATAAGATATATTTAAGTTATAGAAAAAAGAAAACATTTGTTTTAGTAAGTTAATTTTGTATAATTTTGTATAAAAAATTTTAAAGTTTTCCAACCCTGGAAATGTCTTTTTAATTTTTTTTATTAAAAATACCAATTTTATTCTGAACTGAAGTATGAAATAAGTTTATTTAATAAAAAATAATAAAAATTTGTTTTCGGTAGTTACTTTAGTATGGCTAAATAAAGTTAGAGTTTTCCAGCTTTGAAATCATCTGCTCGATTTTGCTGATTTCCAATACCAATCTTTTTCAGACTATTTTCGACACACCAGTCCAGGACCGAAGCATCTATCTTTTCTGGAAGCTTCGGAAAACCGATAATAAGTCGTGAGAATAAACGTAGTAAAAATCACTTCATTGGCTTTATTGAAGCCTGATCGGGCTATTTATATTGATGCATAGACTTATTATCAATGTTGCCATATTCAAAATAGGAGAACTATACAATCTGTGATTTTTTTTTTTTTTTTTTTTTGCTATAATTACCGTTATTTGTGATTTCCATTACAAAAAATTGTAATTGATATTAAGCTCTCTTTATTTCTAAAGTAAAGAAAATAGTTATCTCTTATGAATATATTTTTCAAACTTATAAGACAAACTCTTAAACGGCTTAAGGGTTAAGTAAATAATTTAATTTTTCCAAGCAATTTAATTTTGAAGCATATTGTTGTTATGTAGTTTTAAATTTCATAAAGGATTACAACGCCGGATATTGAGTATATTCCTCTACATTTTCTGCAAATTTGTTTTTCTCTTTCCTCTATACTGGTAATACGTAGATTTTATTAATTTTTTATTGTTAGTTTGTAAATATTTGATTAATTCTATAATGCAAGGAAAACAAAAAAAAAATATTGTTTGGCTTCACTTTATAAAAAGTAGTTTAGAAAAATAAAACCAGTTAAAAAATGTTTTATATAAAAAGAAAAGCTTGAGAAACTGAAAATCTTATCATATCTATAACAAATATTTAAAATAAAACATTCATAATTATAGAAAAATGTAACAAAAGGTGTCTTCTTAAGTGCAATTTGCCACCTGCACTTCCTTGTAATAATAGTACCTTAAAACCTTTAGGGCCATTATTACAACTTAAAGTTAGTTAAAAGTAGGATTTTATCGGACGTATAAAAAGCTTTCCATTATTGCAGATTGGATTTAACTTACCAGGTAGGATAAACTTGCCTGTAATTCATCGCTAACTTTAGGTTAAAGTAAAATTTTGGAACTGGTAGAGTTTTTATACGTCCGATAAAAACCTACTTTTAACTAACTTTAAGTTGTAATAATGGCCCTTAATATATTTAATGAAAGTCACTAGAATTTAAAAGCATATCCTCAACAAAAGATGTTTGCTCTTTTACAGATATTTACGAATAATATTGGGAAAATTTTTTCATATTTACAGATATCAAGTGCTAAATTATAAAATGTGGAACTGAGAAATTTAAATTTTTTAAGTTATTTTAAACAAACTACATATTGTTTATAGCAAAAGTTAACAGGAATCTTCTTAAGCTACACGGCATCATATCTCAAGAAAGTTTTTGCTCTAAAAATAAGATACGTATCAGTGATCGGCAACATTCGCTATTTATACTGACTCATGAAATTTTAAATATAAGTGCGTAGACATCATTTAAACTCAACTACTCTGATTTACCCATACTTAACATGATATTGATTTATAAGTATATTGACATCATATTCCTTTCACACGCACACTCATAAATCACCTCAGTTTGATTTCTAATTTCGGGAAAATACTTATACTACTCACATTGATTCAGCTCACTCAATTCATGCATGTATAGTTAAAGTTTAGTCATTAAACAGTTTGCAAGTAGTATACAATAGTAGTAAATAGGGTCGTTTTTCAATTCCTGCAAAAATAAAAACATAAAAAGCAACAGAGAAACACATAATCACTAAACGAGAACTTTAATGTTCGTATGCGAAGTTCGCATTGTGAATCATACTTATTTTGCATTATCCATAGGCATTTAGTTAAGGAGAGTCGAAATCAACAGCGTCATAAATGTTGCTAAGTTCAAAGTTTCGAGTGAATATGATTCATACACAACATTGCAATAAGTATGAGCACGCAAGTACAAGATATTATAAGTCATTATTGAACTCTACTCACTTTTTCACTACTCATTGCTGTTCCCTGATACGTATGCTACGAGTATTGTTCACAACAAATTTAATTATTTTTCTTTACTGAAAATGTCACTGAGCTCAAAGAAAATAAAACTAAAGATTTAGGGCCATTTTCACAACATGCCTTCAGTTAAAGGTAGGATTTTGTATACCCGATAAATATCTTTGCATTATTAAAACTTCAATTTTTCATTGTTATAATTATCAATAATAATAATATTTAATGGATAAAAAAATAATAAATAAAGTTTTTATAATGCAAAGCCATCCCAGTAAAAAAAAATGGAAGTCATTCTGAAGGAACTACATTTTCATTGCTTCCAAAAAACAAATATTTTTAATTTGCCGATAGTTAGCAGAAAACCAAGTAAAAGTTTATTTTAATCACACAAAACCTTGCAGTTTTTCCATAGTTTTAGTAAATACTCACCAAAATGTACAAAAAATCGATTTTTTGAAAGAAATTTCTGAACTAATTTTGGTCTAAAATTTAGAAGTTATTTGCTTAAATATACATAAAAACACTGTTTCGCGTTTAAATTCGTATAAAAAGAAACGAATTGTTAAAATATGTAACTTTTTAAAGTTTTTCCTAGATGAAAATATTACCATAGAACACAAAAAAGGAAATTTTTCTTAAAATCGCTTCTGATTCGGTGACTAGGCATCGAAAAAGAGAACTTCTTGCAATGACAACCCTATGTAAAAATCATTACATCGGATCGAAATTTGAACTACTTCCAGACTGCAAGCTCTACATTTTCACGACTTCTTTGGAGTGTATTTTTTTACTGGGATGTATCGGACAAACAAAATGCTGCCTTTAACTAAAGGCATGTTGTGAAAATGACCCTAATTAGTAAAATAAAAATTCAAACGATAACATTTCGTTGGTCTCTTTAAGAACTTTTTCACTTTTTGTTTACTTCATATTCATGTGCGTTTATTGAATTTTTGAAATAGTTTAACTAGATTTATTATTATGTCAAGTTTGATTTTTATTTGTATTCCCTACATTTTTGCCCTAAAAACAAAGGGGAATTTTATTCATGTGTTCTTAACATAATAACACACCTCTAAATTAAAATTTAGCACTTTACGTTATAAAGTTAAAGTATTTAGTTCAGCAGTTACTTATAACACTTATGTTAGGCAAAACGATATTACAACTGATTGGTAATAAAAGGACAGAGTTCTTGGCCAAAAAGGAATAAGTGCTTAAGTTAATTTATGTTAAAACCCAAATAATTAACCTGGCCATAGAACGAAGTTTATATGACAACAGAACCAAATACATGCCTGCGATATTAAGAAAAGAAAGCTTAATCCTCGACTACGTAGTCATATCGTCATATAATTAGTGTTTTAATAATATTTCCCGGCTTAAAAATCTAAAAATTAGTTCCTTCTCATTACGAGTGCTAAAAGTGACGGGTGTGACCATGATACTCATATATAAAATTTATAATTTTAAAAATAATTATGCGGTTCTCAAGGATGTTAATCTTAAAAACATTTAGTAATAGGTAGAACAGGATTTCTGCTCAGAATGGACATCAGAAGGATGTGACTGGTGTGACCTTACAAATCTCAGTTTTTACAGGATTATTATTTTAAAGCTATATTCTGTAACGCACACAATAATTTTCAAAATCCTTTTAATTGTATTAAATACTTGCACCCTTATTCATAAAATTTAAAATGAGTTTGAAATGTATTTTATGGAAAATTTTTCATGAAAATTTTTTTACAATTAATATCAAACACATTTTATTTTTGATACATATTAAATTTAATTTAATTTTAATCAGAAATAATTTAATAATTGGGCTTAAGTTCAGTTCTTATTTGAATGAAATATTTTTATTAATTAATGTGAGTTTCTAAAGAAGAGAAGAAAAATTAAACTAGACCTTTTATTAGCTGGGGGAAATACCGATATTTTTCTGTGCAGCCATGCACTTTTATTCGAAATAATTTATTCGAGCAGCTCTAGTCAAATAATTTTATGTGGTTACTTTTACTAGAAAATTTTTGTGGAATAAATTTTTTCTAATGGCCTCGTTAGATTAATTTTTTGCATTTACGCTCACATCTTAATAAAATAAAACTATTTTGACAATTTCATTCGAAAAAATGTATTCGAACAGAAAATAATTTTATGTAGTTAATTTCATACGAAAACATGTTTTTTAAAAAATTTATTTCAATTAGTTTTTTGGAATAAATGCGTTTATTCTCGAATATTTTTTTCGAATAATTTTAATCGTAAAGCAAAATAACGAAGCAAATAATATATATATATATATATATATATATATATGTATGCATAACAACACAATATTATTAAGATTCTTGTAATTGGATGAAAGTAATTTGAATAATTTTATTAAAATAATTTATTCGAACAGTTCCATTCGAATATTTTTGTGCGAATAACTTTTTTTTAACATTTTTTCGATTGACGCCCACATTTTATTAAAATAAAATTATTTTAATGCTTACTTTCTTTCGGAAAAAAGTTTATTTGGAGAACTCTATTCGAAAAATGTGATTTGAATAATTTTATTCGGAAAATTTTATTCGAGTAATTTTATTCGAATAATTTTATTCAAATAATTTTATGTGATTAAGTTGAAGTTATTTGGCAATAATTTTTTTCAAATAAGCACATTCGAACTATTTTATGGCAATGATTTTTCGCGAATAATTTTTCAAATGTTTTTTTTCGAATAATTTAAATATCAAAGCAAAAATATTACACAAGCAACCGTAAAAAGTACTAACTGCCATATTGCCTACAATGCATTAATATTATTACGATTATTGAATATAAAAGTTATTTGAATAAATTTAATCGAAAAAGATATTCGAACAGTTCCATTAGAATATTTGTATGAGATTAACTTCATTCGAATATTTTTATGAACAATTTTGTGCAAATAATATTTTTCCAAAAAGTTTCATTCGAATAATCTCATTGGAATATTATTTTCGATTCACGCCCCATATTTATTTTATGTAAATAAGACAAGTATGAATTTGAATAGATTCATTCGAATAAATTTACGCCAACAACATTCGAATGATTTTACTCAAAAATTTATGTGGTCATAAATAATTTATTTTAAATATTGTTTTTTTTTTCGAATAAACGCATTCGAAAAATTGTATGGCAATGATTTTGGCGAATAATTTTTTTAATGTTTTTTTTCGAATAATTTTAATCGAAAAGTAAAAATAAGACGAACAACATTAGATAGTAATAACTGCAATTTTGCAATAATAATATTATTGAACGCAAAAATTATTAGAACAATTTTATTCGAAGAACTTTATTCGATTTGTTCCCTTTGAATGCTTTTAAGAGATTAATTTCATTTTAACTATTTCGTGCTAATAATTTTTTTCCTAACAGCTTCATTCGAATAATTTTTTTTTCGAATGATTTCGAACAATTTTATTCTAATAATTTTTTCGATTAACACCAAATTTTGTGCAAATAATTTTTTTAAATATTTTTTTTCCGGTAAATTGGCAATGAATTTTCACGAATAATTTTTTTAATGTTTTTTTAATAATTTTAATCGGAAAGCAAAGCTTCGACTAATAATAGGAATTCACTAAAAACACAATTACAAGAACTTAAAATTAATGAATTCATATTTTTCGGTGTGCTAAAAAGGTAATAAAATATTTTATATTCCGTGGGCATTAAAAAAAAATATTGGTATTTCAAAAGTGTGAAAAAGAAGCTTTTCAAATATTCCATCCGCAAAAAATTTATTAAATAAACCAAATTATAAATCTTTCTTGACACTTAAATAATTAGATTTTAATAGCAAAATGTACAAATTTTAAATTTAATAACTATTATGTTACAAAAGCTGCATAGAACTTTTTTTATCCTTTTTAATTGTCACACAAGAGTTTGTGTATATTTTTAAACACTTTGTAAACAAAGCAAAAGTATCGTAAGAAAAAGAAGAAAACTTGCCAAGAAAACTAAAAGTTACTTTTCCTAAGACTAAGTTATTAAAGTAAATCAAAACTATAATATGTATCCCCTTCCGCTCCCACGGCAGCCTTTTGCCATATTTTTGCTTTTTAGTTTCATGTTAAGTACGTGATTGCTTTTGTGCTTATAAAATAGTATTTCATAAAGGAAAGTTAAAGAAACTGGGAGTACACTAGCACAGACTTAATAAACTTAAGTACTATAAAGTTTTATTCTGATTGATTCCTAACTTAGAATGGTTTATGCTTATCTTGTTGCTACAACAAACAAGTCACACATTATCAAAATATTTGAAAGTAGACACAGTCGGGGCCAGTTAAAAAGCAGATTGGAAATAAAAAAGATAACAAAAACTAAAATACCAAAAATAGGAAAATATATATATATATATATATTTATATATATGTATATATCTTTGCTGTTCCACTCTGGTTTCATAATTTTTTTGTTTATGTCTTTAAATAAATTTAAAAAAGGCTCATCTAATAAATAACGTTCTTGACATTTTTATTGACATTTATATTTATCATATATTACATATATATTTTCATATATTGTGTCAATGAATTTTCAAGAACTATCCAAATTTGCAAAAAGTATTACAAAGTAGAAAATATTTTATCCTTTTATCATTAAAATTTTTAATTTTTATTACAGAAATTTTTAAATGTTTTTTCAATTCAAAACCAACACAAAGTTCAATATTGCCTTAAAAAATTACTATGAAACTTTTTGAATTATTGTAAATTCACTAAAACGTAGACATCTTCAGCAAAGAGAGTAGATTTGCAACAAAGAATTATAAATAAATTTTCATTTGAAACAAATTGGACTTGGTCAAGATGAATTAATTTAACTAGGTAGCATCACGAAAACAGCTGATTATTATTTGCATCTGTAATGAACGTTATGACATTTCAAAATAAATTTGTGTTGATGTTCATTATTTTCATTAAATGTAAATGGAATCTTTCGAAACACGAAAATTTTTATTTCATTGTACAATATTTCATAACATAATTATTATAAACATACAAACATTTGAACTGTGCAGAAAATTCGTTTTAGCCAAGCGTCACACAAACAAACTCCAATTTCATTTTGTTGAAACATTAAACTTTTCTTTTCCTTTTTTTTTGTCTTTTTTGCTTATTCATAAAAATACGTTGTAAGAAGTTTTTTTTTATTACAAAAAAAAAAGAAGCAAAGACATTTCAGTTTATTGACACTTGCTTAAGGTGTTCTGTGAAAGCAAAGAAAACAAAAAAAAAATGAACAAAATATGTGGAACAAAATTAAAGTGCTGGAGCTCGTATCAACAACTTGGTCTAGAATTTTGTTTTGCAAAAATGTATATTGCATTCTTAAGTCCCTTAAATTTGATTATTTTAAATAAGAAAGGCAATACAGGTAAAAATCAATCATTCTGGCAGCACAAGCATAACGAAATTATTGGCAATTTGCTGTGCTTTTATACGCTTCATTAGTATTCATGTATCTTTTCTACATTTTTTTACCCAAAATTTCTTTTAACTTTTCCCTGTCAGTTAAGAGTCAGCAAATAATTATATTTTCGTTTTTCGGATTTTTTTTATTATTGTGCAATCTTTTTAAAGTTTTCATTAGGGTTGTACTTTCAACTAAATTTATTCGTTTAAAAACCTTTTTTTCAATATGAACAAAATAATAAATAATTGGTAACGAAAATATGAACCGAAAGTAAGAAACGAAAATAAAAAAAGATGTGTACAAGAGATAGTCAAAAAGTTCAATCTTTTTTTCATACCCAAACGAGTGTGAGTATTAAGTAGAGTTTTTCTTTTTCCGGACTTTATCATTTCCCGCGAAATCGGGAACGACTTTTCGGTTTCAAGGGAAATCCCCAGAATTCCCGCGCAGTGCAAAACAATACAAAATATTCTTTAATTTAATTTAATTTAATTTAACAAAAAAACAAATTGTAATTTATGAGATCGGTTAAATAGTAACGTTTTATAAACAAATTAAGGCTTCATTAGCCTTTACTTTCTGTTGCTGTTCTGTGCTCTGACGTTCTGCTTCCAATTTGACTACATCATTTTTCTGTAGTAACTTCTCAGCAGTTTCTGACCATTGCATCGCCAATTGTTAATTTTAAGTATAATTTATGTTTTTCTTTTAAATTAATTTTTTTTAAGTTCTTAAAGCACAATCACAATTCATTTCAAAATATATTTATTTAATTTATGCTGTCACTTACAATTACTTGAAATTTTTTTTGATTTTCACAGGTTAAGGGGCCCATACACTACAACAGCATGCATGCGCAATCAAGTGTTTGTGCCAGCGGTTTGGTCGTGTATGGGCATTTTGTGCGATTGTACGGTTTGCTGTAGCGATGTCAAGTAGAGTTTGATATTTTGCTGATGGTACCAGCTCGCTGGTGTGGTATATGGTGAAATTAGCTCAGTTGAGCAAAGTTGTCATGGAGCAAACATGCATTTAAGTAATATAATTTGTTGAAATATAATTTGTTTCAATGGTAAACAGAACTTTAGAACTTTAGTTATACATAGCTGCTAATTTTAACAACATACCAATAATAATTGCAACAAAATATGTGTCACTATTCATAACCACCCTTCCCGAAATTTTGTAAGAAATGAATATTGTACCAGCTTGCTGGTATGTTGTGTGGTTTGAGCATGAATGCTAAATCGCTTGATTGTGCGTGCATGCTGTTGTAGTGTATGGGCCGCTTTAAACCGAAACAGAACAGAACAAAAAAGATTCAGCTGATTCGAAACAGAACAGAAAGTAAAAACTAATTCTGCCTTTAGTCAAAAAATAATAATATTTCAGTTCTTTATACAGGGTGGGCCAAAAGAAGCCAAGGGGTGTAAAAGTTTAATAACTTTTTTGTTTATTAATTTTTTTTATTTTTTCTTTCAGATTATATAGACAACACTTGGAGAATTTATAATGAATGAAAATAATAAATGAAAATCAGAAAATAAGAAATGAATAAATGAAATCAACTTTATTGAAAATTTGATTATGAGTGATGAAGCTCATTTTCATTTGAATGGCTTTGTTAATAAGCAGAACTGTAGGTTCTGGGGTTCTCAAAATCCAAGAGCCATTCATCAACGCCAATTGCACCCCATCAGGTGTACAGTATGGTGTGGGATCACATCTGAAAATGTCATTGGGCCCTACTTCTTCGAGAATGAAGATGGAAGTGCTGTAACCGTAAATGGAGAGCGGTATCGGTTTATGATAGAAAATTTTTTACGTCCTGCTCTTGAAAACAGACAGCAGGACGGAGCCACTGCCCATACTGCCCGAGACACAATGGCACTTTTAAGTCAAATTTTTGGAGAGCGAATAATTTCTCGAAATTCGGAAATTATTTGGCCAGCGCGATCGCCAGAGTTGACAGCACCCGACTATTTTCTTTGGGGTTTTTGAAGGAGCGAGTGTATGTGAACAAGCCAGAGACAATCCTTGAACTCAAGGCAAACATTGTTGCAGAAATTCGAACGCTACAGCCACAAGTTTTGAAAGATGTTATGGAAAATGCTCTAAAAAGAGCCCATCAGTGCGAAGCTGAAAACGGTGGTCATTTAAGAGACATCATTTTTCATACTTAGTTTTAAAAAAATTTCCATTTTGTATATTATATAATCTGGAAGAAAAAATAAAAAAAAGTTAATAAACAAAAAAGTTATTAAACTTTTACACCCCTTGGTTTCTTTTGGCCCACCCTGTATAATAGTAATGCATAAATATCAATATTATATGTAAATCCAAGGCCAAATGCATTGATATAACGCAAAAAGAAACAAATTATGTTATTAAAAAAATATTCCAAAATATTTGCTTGGGAATAGGACTTTAGTAGAGCATTAATAGAATCGCTCATTTTACCAAAAAGAGAATCTGTAATTATTTTGTAATTTTTCTTTTATAGCCTTGCGCATTTCTGTTTTTTACTTTTATGAATTGTTGTAGAATTAAATTTTGAGCGTCGCTTTCCGTTTTTTGCTAAATAAAGGCCTCTAAGTTTCACAGCACATGTATGCCAGATGTAAACTCGGCCTTAATTGTTGTAAGGTTTTAGCTATTGTCTAGCGCCATCACCTTATTATTACACCATCGCATTCATAAAGTTAATAACGATACTAATCAATGAATTTGTATATGCAAACTAAAGTTGCTATAATAAAATCAAAAAAATCCCGCGAATTCCCGCACAAATATCCCGGGATTTCTTTCCCGGACTATGTGCGGGATCCCGGAAAAATTTTCCCGGGAAATCCCATATGAAAGACACTAGTATTAAGATGCAATCATACGTGACATAACCATAGCCATAGAAAACAGCCGTTCGAACCAAACTTATGGGCAATACTGCATTTGATTATAGGTGACTCGCCATAACGTCATAGCCATTAGACTTGGGTCGAACTCGTTCACTAGTTCATTTTTGCCACAAACCAATGATCAAATCCATGTAA
This sequence comes from Tachina grossa, assembly GCA_949987645.1. Taxonomy (NCBI): domain Eukaryota; kingdom Metazoa; phylum Arthropoda; class Insecta; order Diptera; family Tachinidae; genus Tachina; species Tachina grossa. Next base: position 33,175,326 of record OX465276.1, on the reverse strand, counting down.
TTTAAATGGGTTTGATCATTGGTTTGTGGCAAAAATTAACTAGTGAACCAGTTCGACCCAAGTCTAGCATACATACATATGACATACACACGTCGACTTAGACACAAACTTATACAGCCTAACCCACGATGTCGATCGACAACTCGATCGACTGACGACAGGTCACTCATTATAGTTCGTTTGAGCGACCCACTAACTATCGACTTGTCGGTCGTCAGGCTTTACGTTGTTAACGTAATGCATTTACTCATTGTCAAATTAGCATATTGCCACATCAAAAATTTCACAAATAAAACGCTACTTTACAAGTAAAAAGCGCTGAAATGTGAAAAGTATTCCATAAAAAATGCAACTCTATGCTACTTAAAGTTTCTACAAATAAATAATAAAAATAACAACAATGATAAACATAAATATATATAAAAAATAAAAATTAAAAAGTTATTTGCAAAATTTTGTGTGTGAAATATAAATAAATATATCAGTTGAAATGTGTAGATACTCCTAAAATAATGCAAGCGGATAGTAATGAAGAATGGACGGGAGTAGCACCAATGGGACAAGCAATCTATTGAAGTGGAAAGAGTAATGTGCCTAATTGAGTGTTTAGAATTGGTTAGATAAATTGTACGTATACACATTCATACATACATATATATGTATGTATGTATGTAATTCAAAAAGAATTATGTGACAAAAATGCATGTTTGTGAATTAAATAAATAAAATAAACGCAAAAACAATTAACATTTTTATTTTTGATTTTCATAAATGTAAATTTGTTAAAAAATTTGGTATTTATGTGTACTTTTTTGTTTTGTCGACAAGCACAAACCAAGTGACTGATTTTGACATTTGTTGTCGTTTGAATTTTCATAGTGGGTACCAAATTTGTATGGAAATGGTTACGTCATCGTTCGCATGCATTGTCGATCGACTTGTCGTGCTGAACAAGTTTAGTGGGTCCCAAATCAGCTGTTTGTCGTTAAAAATGATTGCGAACGACAACGTTCGATATCGTGGGTTTGGCTGATAATCAAAATCATTAGATTTGGGTCGAACTCATTCATTTGGTTGTGTTTGACACAAACCTATGATCAAACTCATTTAAATTGCAGTAATAGGTTTGTGTCTTAAATGAACGGCTGAATTAGTTCGAGATGTTCCAATTATAATGCATGAACAACGTTCATCTTTTTAAAGTTCCGTACACCAAAGGTGAATAGGAATCCTATTGTTTTCGCTACTCTCTCCGTCTGTCTGTTTGTCACAGGCTGTTTTCTCTAGAACCGTAAGAGCTACGTATCTGAAATATTCACAGAATTTGTAGAATCTTGGTCGCTACAAATACATATATGACAGTTAAAAATTAAAGGGTGTTCAAAAACGAGCAACGAAAAATGTTAATATCCCATGTAATATACAGACACTTGAAATTTGTAAACTTTTTGTATTTTTATACAGACCAGAACAATTAACACTGAAATTTAAAAAATAAAAATTAAAGGCTATTCTATGACTTAATGGTATCTTTACTATGTAATTTTGACAACTTGCTGTATCTTGGAAACCGTAAGAGGCAAACTATTGAAATTTTCAAAAACTCTAAAATTAAAAAATCCCCAAATTATAAAATTGCTAAGCCGAAAAAAATCGCCAAAACGAAAAAAGCGCCAAACTAAATTAAAATCTCTAAAACTAAAAGTAATCGCCAAAAACGAAAAAAAATTGTCCAAATGAAAAAAACATGTCAAAAACTGAAAAAATGGCCAAAACGAAAAAAAAATGCCTAAACTTAAACAAATTGCTAAGACTAAAATAAATCGCCAAAACCGGAAAAAACGCAAAAAACAAAAGGAACGCCAAAACTAAAACAAAAACGCCAAAAACCGAACAAATCCCAAAAACGAAAAAAAAATTCGTATAGTATTACATATCTAGTGTTCGTACGGAACTCTTGGTGTGCGAGTAAAGGCTCAACCAGACGTGACATAACCATAGCCATAGAGAACAGCCGTTCAAACCAAACTAATGGGCAACACTGTATTTGATTATAGGTGACTCGTCATAACGCCATAACTCTCACCATAGAAACCAATTGAATTTTGGTTTGGTTATGGCTATGTCACGTCTAATTTAAGCTTAACAGTCCCACTTTACTGAATTTATTAAAAAAAAATACCTATAAAAAGTATATATCATTTAATGTTCAAAAAACCCATGGTCTCGAAAAAATCCCTAAATCTCAACAAATTTCGCTGTCCCGAAATCCCAGGATTTTTTTTTTTTTTTTTAAGAGAAGTAACACTCAGGCAATTAATGCCTACTGCTATTACTACGTGTTACCTTCTTTCCGAAAGGGATTGTGATAGAAGACAGGTGGTGAAAGAAGAGATAGAAGAAAGCTTCATTCTTTTTACAACTCTGCTTTTTGCACGCATTTTTTTGTCATAATGCAGTGTTGCAGCGCCTTCTGGTGTCAAATTATGCGTATTAAACTTTGAAGCTGTGTTTAGTTAGTAGCCATTTTATTGGTTATTTTACGTCGCCGATGATTCTGCTACACAATACCGATGAAGAGGGCGCTCTGATGTTACATTAGGATTAGCATCTGTTGAAGTCGGTATAGTTCAGTGACCAGTGACTATGCCTTCATCACTTGAACTTTCCTACAATAACTGATACAAAGGGACACTAATGCACATCAGAAAAATGCGTGGTGTTGTTATTTAATGACTGTCGGATACAGGGATTGAACCCAGGATCTTCGGTTTTGTAGTCAACGTGCTAACAACTTCAGCCAACGCCAACCCCATTTTTTTTTTTTTTTTTTTTTTTTTGAAATTCCGAATACCGGGATTCGTGAAAACCAGTCCTCCCTATTGGCATCCCTAGCTTTTATTGATTCAATCATTTCAATAATTAAAACTATTTTTAATTCATATGCATACATATAAGATTAAATCACTTTTTGCTATTGGTCTAGCTACAGTACAACACAAAATAAAATTTTCAAACATACTTAAAATTCTTCGGCAACAATAAAAGCCTCAAAAAATATCGTCAGCATTGATGTTTCTAACTAAATCTTTAAAAAAAATTATTTTTATACATTTGAAAACAACTGAAGGCGTTTGTTTGTTTTTGTAGTTCCTTTTAGAAGATACTCACTCGTACATTAAAATTTACACTTGGTAAATATTTGTCTATACTTTGCTATAATTTAAATTTGTTTTTGTGTAAACGACAGGACTACAAAAAATTCTATTGAACAATGTCCTTTTAACCAACACGTGCTGCTTCTTATGCCTTAACATTAAATGAGAATTTTTATTAATTTTTTTTTCTCGTTATGAAAAACAAAATTAAAACAATATTTGCTTGCGTTCAGCTTAAGTTGTCAATTAAGATTTCCACTTTATACATATTTAAAATGATAATTAATATTTTTTATTAAATTTGTCGGAAGTTTATAGTTTTTAAATAAATTAAGAGGACGGAAGGTATAAAAAAATAACCAACCAACTACGAGTAAATGCATACATACAGCCTTTTCATAACAAAATAATTTCAAGAATTGAAATTTCGTTGTTGTTTGACAATATCAAAGCCATTAAAAAGCACAAGAACCATAAATTAAATTGGCGAGAAAAAAGGCAGTTAGTTTCACTGTTGTTCATATTTCAGGAATTTAATGAATTATTTTGGCGCTTCTAAGCAACAAATTTGTTCAAAGTGTGGTCACGTTTTCAATATGGCTGTATTCCCCTTTACATAAATGTGGTTTTGTTTATGTTGCAGGCCAGGGGAATTAAAAATTATAATTAGTTTTAGTGGGAGAGATTTTAATCACTATTTTGCTAATAAGTTATAAATTTTTTTGGTAATAATCAATAGGGAAAAATTTTCCTAAGCTTTCACTGAACAATCTTGACTAAAAGGTAGTGAGTTAAATTATGCCAAAACGTTTTAATAAATTCAGTAAAATGCGACTGTGACTCGCACACGAAGGGTTCCGTACGAACACTACATATACATATAATACTAAACAGAAGCAAAAAAAAGAATTGTAAATACAACTAATTTATTTGCAAATACAATTAAAAAATTAATTAAAAATTAAATGATATTTCAAAATGCGCGTTATTGATAAATATTGTAGTAAGTTAATGACAAATATTATTGAAATTAAAATTTATTTTCAATAACACGATTTTGTCGAACATAATTCTTGTCTATTTTTTTCTGTGTATATAATTGATTATTTTACCTGATGGAGACATAAAAAAAATTAGTATGTACCTGGTAAAATTTTTTCGGTTTTCGGTGAGTTTTTTGGATTTGACGGCTTTTTTATTTTTGGAGCTTTTTTCACTTTTAGGATTTTCTTCGGTTTTTGGTTTTTTTTAAGTTTTGACCTTTTTTTATTTTGGAGATTTTTGTGGCTCTTAACGATTTATTTTAGTTTGAGAGCTTTTTTAGGTTGGCGCTTTTTTAATTTTTGCGATTTCTGGCGATTTATTTTAGTTTTACAGCTTTATTTTTAGTTTGGCGCTTTTTTCGTTTTGGCGATTTTTTTTTCGGCTTTTGACGATTTTTTTCGTTTTGGCAATTTTTAATTTCGGGATTTCTCAGTTTTGGCGTTCTTGAAAATTTCAAAAGTTTGCCTCTCACGATTTCCAAGATAATAAAAGATGTAAAAATTACATTAACCGATGGAATACCCTATAATTCTAGTTAATTCAGATAGTCTGCATAAAAATACACTAACTTTTCAAATTTCAAGTGTCTATACACAATTGTTTTTTTATAATATTAGGACTACAATACGTTACGTTGCTCGCTTTGGAACATCCTTTAACTTATAACAGTCATATATATATATGTCAAAGTTTTACATATTCTGTGAAAATTTCAGGTTCGTAGCTCTTAGGGTTAGCGAGAAAACATCCTGTGAGGGATAGACAGCCATCTTAGCGAAAACAATAAAGTTTATTTTCACCTTTGGTGTAGGGATCTCTAATAAATTCAGTAAAGTGCGATTTTGACTCGCACACGAAGGGTTCCATACCGACTACGAACTTTAGCCTATAAAATATATTTTTTTAGAACTTTTTTTCTTTTTTGGCGTTCTTTTTCGTTTTTAGTTTTAGAAATTCTTTTTTTTAGTTTTGGTGCTTTTTATCGTTTGGGCGATTTTTTACATTTTGGCGATTTTTTTAGTTTTGACAATTTTTTTTTTTTGGTTTTTGGCGATTTATTTTAGTTTTAGAAATTTTTCTTGGTTTGGCGCTTTTTTTTTTTTTTTTGTTTTGACGATTTTTTTCGGTTTGGCGATTTTATAATTTTGGGATTTTTTTATTTTTAGCGTATTTGAAAATTTCAAGAGTTTGCCTCCTACGGTTTCCGAGAATACAGCAAGTTGTCAAAATTATATAGTCAAAATAACATTAACTAATGAAACACCCTTTAATTTTATTTTTTTACTTTTGGTGTACAGACCTCTAAAAACTAGGTCATGAAGAAAAAGTACGCAGAGGGAAAAGAGGCATTCTTAAATTGTTAACGGTTGGTATTAAATTGAGAACGATTCGTGATTAATATTTATATTCACTTGAATTTGGCGAATACAAATACGAATGCGAATATCTAAAAACGAACTATTATTCGTTAATTCCAATATGAATATTCGCTCATCACTTACAATAATCTATGCTGGATGAATAATTTGGTTTAATTAATAGTTTTTGTTTCAGCTTTTTTCAAAACAAAAAAAAAAAGGCTGGGAGGTGGGGAGGAGCTATAAAAACGTATAAAATTTTAATTTAACGAAATTTAATATAAATTAAATCTTTCAAAAACAACTCATCAGATATGTTAATGGAAATGTTGGGAATTATAATCAAGGAAAAAAACATCTAAATCTTAACATGTTTTTTTACGACTTGACACAGAAATTTTCATAACAATTTATGTTTCCTTCCCACTCTTCTTTATGCATGAAAGTAAATCTATTATTTTCTTTCATTGCTGGTCGTCCGTCATCAAGCAAAATGGTATGAAGCATTTAAAACATCTGAGGGGATTCATAACGATTTTAAGATTTATGTGTTTGAGTGAAATGTAACGGAATTCATATAAAGCGACTTGAAACACATCATTAGGTGCAGATGTTATAAAACCTGAAACTGGGAATAGTATTCAAAGGGGTGAAACTGTAGATTTGTATTCACACACAAACACACAGAGAGAGAAAGAGAACTTTTACGGCGCACTCAAACAACGATTAACACATCACTTAAATACCATAAACCAGTAGTAGTAGAAGAAGAAGAAGAAGAAGAAGAAGAAGAAGAAGGAAAAAATTAATGGGGGGTCCTTTAATAAATCCTTAAATGGAAAATATTAAACTGAGTTCTAAATTTCATTTTCCTCACACACACACACACACACACACACACACACATAAACACATAAATTAAGGAGAAAGGGGCAGTAAGATTTAAGTAATCCTTTATAAACAACAAGTTAATACTCCCATAAGTTTAATGATTTTCTCAGGCAATTCGATATCCAGCAACCGAAAGATGGATGACCAACTTGAGTGAGTCTTAGAAATTATTTATGACAAAAACTTGGCGACAACGAGCAACAAGACAAATTATGTTTCCATAAAAACTTATAAATAAATAATAAATGTCACAAAGGAAAATGTGCTTCGGTCAAATACTCGTATGTGTGTGGTTGTTCTTGGTAATAAGAAAACAATGGAATGCTAAAGTTAATCTAGAGGAAATGAACAAATCAATCAAGAGACCTTTGAAAAATTGGTTCCTGTTCGTAAATTCATCACTGCGCTGCAAATAGAAATTTAAATGTTCTAAACTGGTTCACTGAAGTAGACAACGCACAAATAAATGTCAAATATGGTGTACAAACATGATTACTACTAAAACAGACAATCAGCGAACTTGTATTGCATTTTAAATAAAAGTTTGCACCTATGATGCAGAGCCGTGATGCATTTACGAACGCACCCTTGTACTCGAATTAACAAGTTGCTTACTTACAAAGAGTCTTTCATAAAGTGCTTCTTGCCGTTAAACTTAAATAAATGCGATTACTCGTATAAATGAAATTTTTAGTTGGTTTGAGAGGCCATTTTTGGATGCCATTTTGTATAAAGTATAGCATCGAGAAAATATCCGCGGCTCTCATCATCTTCATGTGAGATGACCAGACACTCGTGCAGAACATCCAATTCAGCGTGATATGTGTAGCATATAGTGCAGTCCTGGTGAAATCATGAGTCTTCGGCATCCATATCATCCAATTCTGACCCAAAAAAATCGGCCAATAGCGCTCGCGGACGAAAATGGGCGAAAGACGCGGAACGTTTACTGAACAGAAGACCTAGTTTCTTATTGAAAGCTATATCCATACTAGGGATACCAAACGGGAAATCTAGATTCCCAAAACCCAAGGATTTTTTGGGACTTGCATATGTATGTATATCCAATCCCGGGATTTTGAATATATCACCTTTCTTATTACAAAATCCTCTCTGACAAATTAATTAAATTATTAATCAATTCAAAATTAATATGAATTAACCTTTTTTGTTTTGTTAATTTACATATCGTACCTAAAATCCAAAAAGCCGTAACAACCAAAAAATTCAAAATACTTTTTTTGATTGATTATGATGTGAGTAACCAAAATACAACTTTTCCTAAAATTTTACCGAGATATGTTCAAAAATACCGATTTTATTCATTATTCAATTTGGCACCTAACAAATAAATATAGTCTTAAATTTATTTAGTTTTTTGCTTCTCCTTAATAAAATTAAAAAGTGTACTTACGGCTTTTTGGATTTTAGGTGACGATATGTGCAAACTTATGTATTATATGCATTAGACCCCTGCACAATACCACTTACAAGAATTCTTAAGACATGAGGGATTTTTGAAATGCTTGACTACAGCGGAATCTTCTAAACAAACGCTAAACAAACAAACGTTTTACAAGAAATTTGTTGCAGTTTTTGCAGGTATAGGAGTGAAGAAGAAAATATTTCATTACGGAAAAATTTGTGATGCTTGCTTCTTCATACGCATGGGCGTGTATACAAACGTCATGCATGTACATACGCACACACGTTGTGTGTATGATTTTTAATTTTTCTGCGCATATACAAACGCACACAAGCATTGACATCAGTTGTGTGCGCCTGCTTAAAAAAAACCACCCTTAAACACATAATAGCTTACCATCTACATCTTACACACACACTCAAGCACACAATATGCAAAATACCAAGCGACATCGCTTGTAAACAATCATATACACGAACATCAATACATCCATCGTGCTTCGCTTATTAAACGACATTATTAATTATTGGTTTTGTATAATACATGATAGGACAATACATTTAAAAAACAATACGTATTTGCTTCTATATTTGTGATTTGAACGGGCTAAGGTTCGTATTGCTTTTTAAGCCAAATTACATGTGATAATTATTAATGAACAAATAACAACAAAGTCTGTTATAAATATTCTCACTAACAACACACAGTTGAACGGAACAGCCAGCCGTTTTCGGCCACTAAACCTTCATCATCAGCGTTCTTTTGTGTTTGGTCCACTGTGTGTGGTGTTCGTTGATGTAGATTTCTGCTTTATATACTTAGCATTATTGCAAATGGAATATGTGAATTGTTTTGAATCATCGTATTTCAATTTGCTGAAAGCTTTTTTGTATTGTAAGCTCAATTTTACCATCTTACCACACACAGTGGACCAAACACAAAAGAACGCTAATGATGAAGGTTTAGTGGCCTTCGAAAACGGCTGGCTGTTCCGTTCAACTGTGTGTTGTTAGTCAGAATATTTACAACAGACTTTGTTGTTATTTGTTCATTAATAATTATCACATGTAATTTGGCTTAAAAAGCAATACGAACCTTAGCCCGTTCAAATCACAAATACGTATTTACATTTACAGTTAAAACTGTCTACGCAGCCCTCTAATATATATGTCAGCCTTTTAATTTCAAATGTATATATAGTAGACTCTTGATAATTTGAAACTCGTTATACAAAGTTCTATAATATGTAGTTTGGCTTTTCTACACTCTATATAAAAAATACTGCTTAAATGACAGTCAATTTGACAGGTATAAATTCAACAAAATGATCGCTTTCAACTGTCAAAGTTTGAAAGTCCCTATTGAAAAGCTCTCTATATATTCCTAGTACATTTTCGCAATTTTTGAATTGGAAAGTGAAAAATGTGAACTTTAATGAATCTTTGTAGACGAGACTTAAGAGGGCGGTCACAAAACTAGCCGACCTGATCTATAGACGGTGGCAGTAATTTGAAAACAATTACTTTGCTGAAAAAGTGGCAACCTAATTTTAAAAAAAAAATGTGCTTTAAGTCCCAAGATATTTTCGGTTTCTTTTTTAAGCAATCAAAAATTAACAATCCCAATGAATTTGTAAATATGAAAAAAAATTGTATACGTTTGAAAATTCAATACTTTCATTGGAAAGATTTTAGTCCAACCAATATTAGAATAGAACTAGATTTTACTATGGGAGAGTCTTCTTCTTCATTTGCATTTACAAATTATTTGGTGGCAGAGTTTTAACAAGACCGTACAACCTATACGACGTAGTATTCGACCAATTGAAGTGTCTACCCCAGAAAGGGTTAAAAAAATTCTTAAAAAAACTGTGTGATCTAGCTGAGCTGATAGGCATCAGAAAATGACAATAAGTACTCAAAAAAATATATGTGCATGCTTTAGTTAATAGTATAATCATAATTGTAAAGCAAACCATTCGTATGCTCATATATTTTCTCTCAAAATACTATGACTATAGGCGATTCCAACATTACAATAGCATATCTACTTCGTTTATGCGAAAAACTGAAATACGCTACAACTATAAACAAAAGGGCATATGCGTATCAATCGTATTGACTTATACTTATATTCCGAGTATGGATATTTAGTCAAAGAAAAAAAAATACGCATGATACTCGGGATATTTATTCATCATTTGCTATTGTATACATACATTTTGTGTATGTAAAATGGAATGGAAAATTTGTTTTTGGCTGTTTGAAAACATGCTTTATGTATGTGTTTAAATAAAATAGCCCTATATGTACTCATGTGTAGTCGAATAATGCGCAGAGAATTTTTATACTCATGCAGTCTATGCTGCATAATTTAAAAAAATTATATAAATATAGTTGTTGATTGTTTATAGTTAGTTATACGTATTCGGTTTAAAATTAATGTATGGGTTTGAGTATGAGCATGGTTTTTATTTTTAGCTGTGCGCATTCATAGTTATTTGAAGGTCAATTTCAAAGAGTACTTAAAACGATATTTGTGTCATTTCTTGATAGGTTATTTTTGAAAGTGAGAAAGCTGTGCCGCGTGTGGTGACAATAAAATAAAAACAGCTTGGTGAAAATGTTTCAAGAGAGTGTTTGCATTATTTTCTTAACCAAGCGCGAGACAACTTTGAACTTTAATTCATCGATTTTGGCCAATGCACAGTATTGGATGTTTAGACTGGTGCCTTGTTCTGATGAAACAACACTTTCTTTTCGCTATCAAGCTAAAAGGAAATCATGTTGAGATTTAAAAACAAATTAATCCAAAATTTGTTATACTCTCTAAGGTTGGTTTTGAAACCACCCTCGTGCATTTTATTTTATACTTTAAAAAGAACAAAGTCAGAGAGATGAATACATATTCCTGTCAAATGGAAATATATGGAATAATTCAAGGCCCATTTATGAAATTTATGCCAGGGCTCAGGTGATTTTTTTTATATACATATAGTGCAATGGCACGCACTATTATCAAATTGATCGTATTTTGCTTTTCCTCTGCTTTTTCCTCATTTTGTGGTTGTTTGGTTTTGTTTCATATACAGAAAGAAAAAAATCATTGAATTATTTTACTCAAGTACGAGTCGTACTTGAAAATTTGAGAAGCATTATTAGAAGTCAGCAATAAAGTTCATAATAGTTAAAGTTAACTTTAGCAAATGTGAATGATACGAAAGCACTAGATAGGAATCTCCTATGTAGCCGAAGTAAGCATCGACCCAGTCATACCTGGCGTAGCTAATTTCACTTGGAAACAGCTCATATAAATAAAAAGTGGAATGTGCTAAATTTTGCAGCAGCAGATAAACGACAATGTGAAAGTCATTTGTTGAAGCAATACGTTCCTAATAGAACAAATATGTACATTAGGCTTATGCGTATTTTTTAAACACAAAGGCTCACTGGGTTTTCATATGCGGGCAAAAATCTAAGACAAACTGCGTTTTTACTTTGTTGATATCTCAAAAAAAAAGTTCCGCACCAAATGCATTTTCTGCAGCAAAAATGTGGATTTTTCAAATCCAAAAAAATCTCAAATTTTCGTAATGACAAAAAATTTTTTGTTAATAAACCATCTAATTACTAGTACCCGAATTTTAAAGATTTTGATCCGCTGATCACGAATCTGCTGTTTATTTTAAAATCCATTAAGTGGTTTTCGAGATATGATGAGTAGTTTTCCAGTTATTCGCTAATTCAGGTTTTGCAAAAAGTTACTTATTTTTAGGGTTCCGTACACCAAAGGTGAAAAGGAACCCTATTGTTTTCGCTACGCTGTCCGTCTGTCCGTCACACGGTATTTTCTCAGGAACCGTAAGAGCTACGGACCTGAAATTTGGACACAGTATGTAGAACCTTGGCCGCTACAACAACAAATACATGATAATTAAAAATTAAAGGGTGTTCCAAAACGAGCAACGAAAAATGTTAAAATCCCATGTAATATACATACATATATATATTGAAACTTGAAATTTGTAAAATTAGTGTATTTTTATACAGACTACAACAATTAACACTAAAATTTAAAAAACTTTAAATTAAAGGGTGGTCCATCAGTTAATGCAATTTTGATTATGTAATTTTGACAATTTGCTATATCTTGGAAACCGTAAGAGGCAAACACTTGAAATTTTCAAAAACGGTAAAACTTAAAAAACCGAAAATTATAAAATCGCCACACCAAAAAAAATCGCCAAAACGATAAAAATCGCCAAAATTAAAAAAAATCTAACACTAAAATAAATCGCCAAATTCGAAAAAATCGCCAATATGAAAAAAACGCCAAAATGAAAAAAACGAAAAAAATCGAAAAAAAATCGCCAAAACGCGAAAATGTCGCCAAAACTAAAAAAAAAATTTTAATAAAAAAAATCGCAAAAATGAAAAAAATCGCCAAAAATAAAAAAAAATCGCAAAAATGAAAAAACGCCAAAAACCGAAAAAAATCGCCAAAACAAGAAAATAAAGTGTCAAAACTAAAAAAGGAGCCAAAACTTAAAAAAATCGCCAAAAACTTGAAATTTTCAAAAACGGTAAAACTAAAAAAACCGAAAATTATAAAATCGCCAAAACAAAAAAAAACGCCAAAAATTAAAAAAAAATCGCCAAAACGAAAAAAATCGCCAAAATTAAAAAAAATTCTAACTTTAAAACAAATCGCCAAATTCGAAAAAATCGCCAAAATGAAAAAAAGCGCCAAAATGAAAAAAACCCCAAAAATCGAAAAAAATCGCCAAAACGCGAAAATGTCGCCAAAACTAAAAAAAAAAAATTTAAATAAAAAAAATTGCAAAAATGAAAAAACCGCCAAAAATAAAAAAATCGTCAGAATGAAAAAACGCCAAAAACCGAAACAAATCACCAAAACAAGAAAATAAAGTGTTAAAACTAAAAAAAGAGCCAAAACTTAAAAAAATCGCCAAAACTTAAAAAAATCGCCAAAACCGAAAAAACGCAAAAACCGCCAAAACAAAAAAACCGAAAAGATCCCAAAAACGAAAAAAATGCCAAAACTATATATTATATAGGATGAAGTTTGTATTAAATTACATATCTAGTGTTCGTACGGAACTTTTCGTGCGCGAATCAGAGTCGCACTTTACTGAATTTATTTCAGCACAATATCATTTATGCACATTCATACAGTTCAGTCCGCTGATCACAAATCTATCATTTATTTTTCAATATATTGAGTAATTTTTGCACAGGTCATTTGAGATATCTCTGCATATTATTATTATATTACACTGTGTGACAAATTTTTGTGAAATTGTATTTCGCCTTCTATTTATACGCTATCGATTTATTTAAGCCTTCAGGATGATGTAAGTCCACTTAAATATAACATATAGCAACCAAGAGTACAAAATTTGTACAACAGTGGTCGCCAAACTTTTTTCTTGAGAACTACATTTTTTACATATACCAACTTTAATAATCGCCAAAATCATTATTAATAATAGCATTTTTACATAAATTAAGCTCTCTTTGCAAATTTCTAATACAACAAGTAATTCTGTGAGCAAAAGAAACTGAGTGACAATTTCACAAATTCGCAAATGTTCATATCTTAAAAACCACTTAATGGATTTTAAAATAAACAGCAGATTCCTAATCAGCGCATCAAAATCTATAAAATTCGGGTACTAGTAGATGGTCTATTAACAAAAAAAAAATTTGTCATTAAGAAAATATGAGATTTTTTTGGATTTGAAAAATCCACATTTTTGCTGTAGAAAATGCATTTGGTGAGGAACTTTTTTTTAAGATATCAAAAAAGTAAAAACGCAGTTTGTCTTAGAATTTTTTCCTGCATATGAAAACCCAGTGAGCCCTTCGCGTTTTGCAAATTTTTTATTTTCTGCATAAGCCTAATGTACATACATATGTATATACGAGTATGTATACATATCGCTCATTTACTTCAATAGTGGCACAACTCAAAAAAACCAGTTTTGCAGAAAACGCGTTTTAAGTTTTCAGTTTACATACAACTCAATGGAGAAATGAAAAAAAATTATTCTCTCAGGAGGTGATGGTACAAGCTATTTATATGAAATTTTTACACAAGATAAAATACGAAATGCCGCATCTTTCTGCATTATTAACTCAAAAAACTCATTTTTTGAGTTATGCCACTATTGAAGTAAATGAGCGATATATATATATATATACATATTTATATATTTTTTTGCCTCAAAATTATACAAATAAACTTGTTGCTCTATATTCATTATTTACATTTCCCTAAAATAAAAATATCTTTTCACATTTTCTTGTGCATTATTTAGCCAATTAGCACAAGATTTATTGAATTTTATGGCAAATTTCTTTATATATGCATGCACGTATATATGTACATATGTATGTACTTGGACATTAATATATAATTTTCTTTTTGTTTACAAAACTTGTCAATTATTAGGCTGCCATAAGCAAATTTCAAATAATTGCTTGCATCTAAATACAGCGATTAAATGCCAATGAAAAAAAATTAATAGGACTGCCCCTATAAAATTTAGAAAATTTAAATTCTTATAAATACAAATAAAACTTAAACTTTTGCATTCAAATCGAATTTAAATGAAGTTTTTAGTTAAGAAGGAATGTTATGAGCATACAAATGTTCAGATAAAAATTACATATACATATATTCATATACACTGAAAAAAATTGAGAAGAATTATGTTCGACAAAACCATATTATTAAATAAAAAATTTTAATTTCAATAATATTTGTCATTAACTTAATACAATATTTATCAATACCGCGCATTTTAAAATATCATTTAATTTAATTTGTTTGTGTTGGTGTTTATATTGCTTGTTGATTGACTCAACGCGGTGATGTGCTACTGTTGTGGTTTATTTTAATTGCTCGTGTTGTATATGCGTAAATGCCGACAAGAAGCCGAAAAACGTCATGGCTTGTTTTATTTTTGATCAACATTATTTTTAAATTATATCATAATGTAATGTACACATGTAGAAGAAACATAAGAAATCATGTTTGGCGCGTATTCATTATTCAAACAATTAACTAAGCAATATGGAAAAGAAAAACAATAATTCCGAAGAAGCATATGTATTTAATTTTTTCCCAAGTTTTTCCATTTTGTGCCATTTTAAACTTGCGCTGATAATAAAAATAATGTAATTTACTAAACTTTTATTTTTACTAACCCCACAAAACAGCCAACGAAACATGTTTTACTGTCAAAATATGTATTAATTTCAGTTTTACAAACTAAAACATTTACATATTTACATTTACATTACATTTACATTTTTACATTTAAGAAACCATACATATATTATTTTTTAGTAATTTTGCATAAAAACCGAGGAAGCAACAAGTAATAAGTAAGACATTGTATGTATCTATCCGAGGGCTGCGTAAAGAGTCTTGAAATGTAAATACGTCTTGTATTGTCGTAGCATGTACAGGGCGGCTGATGAATTTTGCTACATTAAGAAAGTGGAATAACTATTTTTGCAATGCATGAAATTTATTCAATCTTATTTCATTTGAAAGCTTATGGAATTCTATTAAAAAAAGTTTAATTAGTCTTAAAGATAATATTATTTAAATTCCCGTCCTTCTCGTTGATGCAGGTGCGGCACCTTAGCCAAAAATTATTTATTAGTGCCCGGCTGGAATTGCAGCTATTGTCACTCTAATGGATTGTTTTAGTTCATCCCCATTTGTCGGTTTTGATTCGTGAAGAAACTGCAGCAATTACGGCAGCAAGGCCTTCTAACAACTACCCCATGCTCTGCAAAATTATTTATTAGTCTCTCCGCGCAATAGCGGCGGACAATCCAGATTCTTTTTTCAGTGTCCTAGTTTTCCGTTTTTATTAAATCTAAGGATCAATCTACAAACACCAAAAATAAAATTCTAGATTACTTCGATAGAAAAAAAGTTATTCAGTTTTTTTTGGTAGCGGCTTTCATCAACCACCCTGTACAATGTATGTGTGCGTTTTTATATGTGCAGAAAACTAAAAGATAATACACACAACATGTGTGGGTATGTACATGGATGCCTTTTATATACGCACCCATGCGTACGACGAAGCAAGCATCACAAATTCTTTCGTCACGAAGTATTCTCTTCTTTACTTCTAAACCTGCAATAACTGAAACAAATGTCTTGCCAACAGTGTTGTTTAACCTTTGTTTTAGCAGATTTCGCTGTAGTAAAGCATTTGAAAAATCCCTCATGTCGTAAAAGTTCTTGTAAGTGGTCTCGTGCAGGGATCTATTGTGTATGTATAACAATATTTTCTGCGGAGAATCTAATTATTATACAAAGAAGGCGATTTCTTTTATTTCAATAATTTCATTATTTTTGTAAAGCTTTTTATGCATCCTTTCCTGCAATAATCCCAGAAAATCTTATATATTAATGTATATAATAATAACAATAAAATAATTTATTTATTTTTTATTTTTACTAAACACACAAGCCAGCCAATGAAAACATGTTTTACTATCGAAATATTAATTTCAGTTCTACAAACTAAAACATTTGCTAGAAACTTAAGAAACCGTACAGATATGTTTTTTTTTTTTTTTTTTTTTTTTTTTGATCATTTTTCAAAAACCACGGAAACACAAATTAATAAGTGAGACATTGTATGTATGTACACACTAGAGAGCTGCGTAAACAGCCTTGAAATGTAAAAACGTCATTATTTTTAAATGTATTCACGTCGCATGTATTATACTAAACCAATAATAAATGCTGTCGTACTATAAGGGAAGCACGATGGATGTATTGGTGTATGTGTATATCAGTTGTAGCAACCCTGTCGGAGAATGTGTGGTTGACTACAAAAATAGTTAACTTATAGTTAACTTTTCTTAGACTGACTAAAAGCTAGCTGCAAAGTCATCCAGAACAAACCCAAAATTAATTCTAAAGTTGAGTACGTAATCGAATTTGGTGAGAGCCAACAAATTTATTCTCAGCTACTTTAAAACTCATTTCAGTTTTATATTAACATTTTTCTGTTGTTATTTTAAATGGCAGCTTATCCGAGTGGTAGCGCGTTGAGTACACAAAGTGTGATGTTACATGTTCGAGCCACAGAAATTTTGTTTTTAGTTTACTGACTACCAGGTGATTTAAAAAAGTCAACTTTAAGTTAGCTTAAAGTAGTGCCTAGTGAGACAATTGACTACCGCCTAGGACATCGCAATGTTAAAATAATCAGTTGATTACATTGCAAGGTAATCCAAGTGTAGTCAGTACTAGTTGCGAAATAGTTAGCTTAAAGTTAGTTTAAAGTTAGCCAAATTTCCGATAGGGAAGCGATGACGTCAAGACAGCTTGTCTGTAACAAACACTCAAAAGAAGTACTGTTGATTAGTGTATGCTTGTTATTTTTCATATTGTACGTTTGAGTGTGTGTGTGTGTAATATGTAGATGGTAAGCTATTATGTGATTAACCGCATACAACTAATGTTAATGCAGGTGGGTGCCTTTGCATGTGCCCAGAAAAATAAAAGATCATACACACATACATGCATGACGTTTGTACACGCGCTTATGTGTAGAAAGAAGCTGGTATCACAAATTCTTCCGTCACGAAGTATTTTCTTCTTTACTCTTATACCTACAATACTCAAATAAATTTCTTGCAAACAGTGTTGTTAGCGTTTGTTTTATAAGATTTCGCTGTAGCAAAGCATTTGAAAAATCCCTCATGTCTTAAAAGTTCTTATAAGATATCTTGTGCAGGAGACTATGTGTGTAATACCCTGTCGGAAAATAGTTAACTTTTCTTAGACTGACTAAAAGCTAACTGCACTGTCATCCAGAACAAACCAAAAATTAATACTTAAAATAAATACGTAATCGAATTTGATGAGAGCTAACAAATTTATTCTCAGCTACTTTGAAACTCATTTCAGTTTTATATTAACATTTGCTGTTGCTATTTTAGGTGGTACTTTAGCTGACTGGTAGCACGTTGAGTACACAACGTGTGATGATACATGTTACAACCACAGAAATTTTTTATTAATTTACTGATCACCTGGTAGTGATTTAAAAAAAAATCAACTTTAAGTTAGCTGAAAGTAATGTAGAGTGAGACAATTGACTACCGCCTAGGACATCGCAATGTTAAAATAGTCAGCTGATTATATTGAAAAGTAATCCAAGTGTCAGTCAGTACTAGTTACGAAATAGTTAGCTTAGAGTTAGTTGAAAGTTAACGTAATTTCCGACAGGGTATGTACAGTATTATGTACTTATATCTTTCGAAGAAAATGAAGGAGAAGAAAGAAAAAAGATTTACTTCCGGTATTTAGTTTATGACTAAGAACTTTTTTCTTTTGTAAATCTACACCCAATAATTAAAAAAGTTGTTATTTGCATTTATACGTACATGCATATGCGCATATGTATGTATGTATGTATGTATGTATGTATGTGTGTGCATATGTGATTGTGTGTATGCATGCAAGTCATATTGTTTGTCTCTACAATAAATAACCTTGAGTAACAAATTGGTAAAAATGAAACAAAAACAAGTAAATTGCAACAGAAGAAAATTAATAAAAAATGCATAAGTTCAAAAGAAATCGATTATGGATTTTATTTCGCTGTTTTTTTTTTAAATTTTTAGTTTCTGATTTATGATATATGATATGATCTATCCCTCAATTTACAGATACTTTCTTATACGGTTTAACTTTCACTGAGCACATAATTTCTCTTTATCTTAACGGGCTTTAAGCAAGGATGTGTGCTATCCTCTGTGCATTTTAATATTGTTATTGATGTTACTGGGCGTAATGCAACTTGTTTGAGCAAAAGTATATAAGTCTTGAATGCCTTGCGTATTCGCATTACATCCACTTACTCTCACACAGTGTGACAGGCATATGGCATTATAACTTAAGACACACGAAGCCGAAGCAGCAAAGCCTATGGTATAGATTAACTCCGCTAAAAGTAATATTATGATGTGTAAGACCATTAACTCAAAATTCTGATTTCTTGAGTTATCACGTTGTTTTAGTAAATGAGCTATATATATATATATAGATATGTATATATATATACATATGTACCTTAAAACGTCCCTGCAGAAAGTGCGAATAATGAAATTGTAGTGATTTAATAGTGACATTGTCAGTAGTACTGCTGACCAGGTGTACCCCAGCCAATGTAATCATCTATTGACATTTAACATTAGCTTGTCATTGAAAATCCACCACTAGACTGTAGCACTACTGACTAAGTAGTTATTTTGGGATCACATGGAGACATTGGCACCAAAGATTCACTAGTAAATTTTAGGTGCTCTAGTCTAAAATATCGATATATCCTGTCTCGTCGTCACTAGTAAAATTATAGTGTACCCAAGCCAATGTAAATGCCTATTGACACATAACATAGGGTTTTCATTCAAAATCTACCAGTCGACTTTAGCACTATTGATAAAGTAGTTTTTTTACGACCATATGGATATATTTGAACCGAAGATTCACTCGTAGATTCTAGTGACTCTCGTCTAAATATATTTATTTAATATTATTGCACAACATAATAAAAAAGAAAAACAAACTATTGACGCGTTAATTGACAATATCATCAGAAATACACTAGAAGAGAGAAAGTGTATTGACATAGAGACATATGGTTCTAGGCTGACTAGAGGGGTGCTTAGCAAGAAATTTCGATAATGTAATCACATCATTTGCGAGCTGTGAATACCCTTAATGTTGGTTGGCAATTTAGGTTATTCTAAAGCAATCCTAAACGTTTGAAAAAAACATTTTTTTTTCAGTCACTTAAATTTTAAAAGTTTACGAACTTTTCTACCAAAGCGGATGAATCTATGAGTCATCTCCTACTTAAGCAAAGTGCCAATATTAACAATAAACATGCAACAAGTTTCATTTAGATAATACCCCGTTTAAATTTTTATTATTTAAATACAATTTTATTAAGAACCCAATCAGTGCTTAAACATGTTAAAGATTAAACGAAGCGTGCGTGATATTATGGAAATTTGTCTTAATAGAAATATCAATCTTTTGGGTATAAAAACAACCATAAGACACAAGAATTTTATCTAAACAGATACGAAAATGGTAAACAAATTAATTAAAACCATATTTATAAAGGTAAACGTACACTTTTTAATGTTTCAGTAAAGTAAAATTGATCACGTTGCGCACTTATTGTTTTTAAGCAAAGAAGTAGAAAAAAAAAGTATGTCTTTTTTTAAACTGTGCAACTTTCTAATTGTTACATACTTTGTAGCAAGCAGTTTAGCCACAGATCTAACCGTTAAAAGAAAGTGCAACAAAAGCCCTCTTACTGACCTGACATTTCAGCTGAGCGGCAGCAGTTTGTTGTGGCCGTGTGACTCAACCAAAAATATTTATGTACAATCGGGTCGTTATATGCCGCGCCATGTGATTGTGACGCGAGCTCAGCTTTTGCGTGATACAGCCTTTGTGGCGTTGCCGCGTTACAAGCAGGGTGTACCCTTTACGTTGGGCAAAATAGACTTGCAAAAGGGCCAATGTTTAACAAAAATTGCGCCCTATCCCTGTTGGGCCATACAAGAGGAGGGCAATTGTCAGGCCTTGCAATCGGTGGTTGATATTGTGGTCGATCATAATGTAAGTAGTTGTTGTTATTATTATTATTGTTGTTGTTTGTGTGTTTAATGAAATGAAATAAGTAAGGCGAGTGTTTGATTGCATGATGTTTTCTATATGGGTGTTTCCACAGACATGTTGAAAGGTGTAAATGTTCACATCTAAAGCCGTTTTCTTTTCTAAGAAAAAGTGCAAAAAAAATATTTATTTTTTAAATTAAAGAACTAACTTACAGCCATACCAAAAAAATAAACATAATAAAAAGGTATTTGAATCTTGGGTTCAAGTCATGATGAACTGATTCCATTTAAGGGAAACAAGCATGATTTTTACTTGATGTGTGTTGAGCGGGAGTTTAAATACATTTCTCTTTATTAAAATGAATGAAACGAATCAATGCATGTTCTCTGAATCGAAGACCTTTTTCAACACATTTTTTTTTTTTGGCATCTCCAGTGAGCTATTATTCCATGCTTCGAATATCAAAATCCCATGCAAGGGGCAGTGAATGACAATGAGTGCCCAAAAAATATACATAAGTAAATAGTCCTAATTTTAGTAACTTCCTATAATCATAATTGCAGCAGAAATAGTTCGTTTATGCAAAAAACTGAAATACGCCAAAACTTAAATTAAAAAGGCGTATGCCTTTCTCTCTAATACTTATAGTCGGAGTATGCTTATACTCAGAGTATGGATATTTAGTCGGACAAAACAAATATACACATGATACTAGTCATTCGCCATCCTATGCATACATTTTGTGTATATAAAATAGAATGGAAAATGTGAGGGTGTGTGTGTGTGGTTTAAAGCATGCTTTATGTGTGTGTGTGTGTATAAATAAAATAGCCCTGTATATACGCATGTGTAACCGAATAATACTCAAAGTATATAAACGTGCATATGATTGTAGCTCATACAGTCTATAAATTTCAGTTATAGCCGTATTTGCTGTGCGTATTTATATAAGGCGATTTTTAAAGAATTTTCGGATTGGATTAAAAAATTAATAAAATTTAAAGAAATGTATGAAATCTTTATTTGACTCGGTGAAAGATCTACAGATATAATTCAATGTTTAGAGATGATTTTGGCATAATTTCTTCATCATATAGCCGGTATAAATTCGTCAATATTGTCTTCTAGTGCATTAACTATTATGGGTTTGTCCCTATAGACATAAGCCTTAACATAGCCTAACAAAAGATAGTCTAAAGGCGTTAAATTACACGATGCAGGCGGCCAATTGACCGGCCCCAAACGTGATATAAACTGTTCACCGAACTCGCCTCTCAATTGGGCCATTGTTTCGCGTGTTGTGTGGCATGTGGTACCGTCTTGCTGAAACCACATATCAGCCAAGTCCAGCTCTTCCATTTTGTACAAAAAAAAAGTAACAGAGTCCCAATTACTTCAAATGGTGCCGAATCGATAATTCACGGTCATCAAAAACACTGGCCGATACAGCTGCGATATTTTCCTCTGTCCGCACTCTACGTATACGTGTTGGTGGTTTAATGTTCTATAATTTAATTTTGGTGCGAAATTTAATCACAAGCTTTCGAATAGCCTCCTAAGAAGGTCGCCCAAACTGATCATAAAATGGAAGAAGTGCACTATGATAATAAAATTTAATAATCTGCAAGCGTTGTTCATTTGTAAATCAATTCATGATTAAATTATAGAAAAAACTGAACATGCTGAACAAAAACATGATACACGAAAACAGCTGAGTTGCCAAACACAGTATTGCCATTAAGAAAGTTGCTAACAAATCAGTCTTTACTTGTTAGTGTCCCTTCAGACATGAAACTCTACACTTGTCAACCTTGTGTTGTTTAAAAAATATACATGTGACCTTCTCCGAGAAAAGGGACCTAGCGTGTGAAAA
Organism: Tachina grossa; assembly: GCA_949987645.1. Taxonomy (NCBI): domain Eukaryota; kingdom Metazoa; phylum Arthropoda; class Insecta; order Diptera; family Tachinidae; genus Tachina; species Tachina grossa. Next base: position 33,152,874 of record OX465276.1, on the reverse strand, counting down.
TGAAGTTTTGAGAAAAACGCATTTAAAGTTTAAAGTTTTAAATTTTTTTTTCCATTTTATCGATTTTCCCAAAAAAACGGGTTGTTTTTTGACACACTAGGTCCCTTTTCTCGGAGAAGGTCACATTTAGTGTTTTTTAATATATCATTTTCTAAGTGGTATACAAATTTATGTATGTATGTATGTATATGTATGCATCTGCATGTATGGTGCCCAGTCCAGGTTTATGGTACTACTTTCTCCAAACTATTAGAACTTTTATGAACTAACTTTTTATTTAGTTTTTATCTACATACATATGTGTGTTTATAGTTTTTATATATGTATGTATGTATGTATTTACTGAAATATGATGTCATTTTAAAAATTTTGTTTTTACTTATTTATACATATTTAGTTTTTGTAATTCTTCGAAACAAACAAAAATAAAATACTAAAAAGATAAAACAAAATAATAAATTTTTACAACATTTATACTAGTTTTAACTAAAGGCTGAGCTCTGAGTTATTGTTAGACGAGAACAATACACAGTTGAAAAAAAAAACAAAGTAACTCAATCAACTTTATTTCTATTACATATACTCGTACAATACAATAGAGCTTTCTTGTCAGGAAAGCACTGTACATATGCCCTAAAAGCCCCTTTAAAAATGCAAACAATTTTTATTCATATTTCAAATATATTCCTATATTTATAATGAAAAAGTTACATACATATGTACATATGTATGTATGTATGTATGTATGTATGTATGTATACATTTTGTATTGTGATTTGTTACTGTTGCGTATTAAGTAAACCATTAAAAAACTAAAAGCCACAAAGTGCCCAGCAAAAAATTACACATTACTATTATTACTACTTGCCATATAATGACTTACTTTTCTGATTACAAAATTTCATTACTCGCTTACAAATCACATTACATAAAACTTAAAAAATCTTATACAAGTTGATAAATGATGAGAATGATTATTTAAGATTTAATAGATTACGCGAACATGTTGACAAATAAAAAAAAGTAAGTACTTCTCCAGAATCGATTATTTTAGTCTCACGCCTTGTTAAAATCATTAAGTTGGTAATCCAGTAGGGAAGTGCTTCCACTAAAAATAATTAATTCCAAACTCGATTACCTTTTTTGAAATTTTTTGCTGGGTGATTACCATCACGATACCATGGGTCAAGGTAAACATTTGAAATAATTGAGCATAAGTTAGAAGCAATTGCTTTGATAATTAGTACATACATATATTTTTTTAAATTTCAGAACAACAAAAAGGATTGTTTGTGTTCACAAATATTTGTGAACATATCGAGCCATAACCGCTAAAATAGCTTAAGCGACACATTTTTTGGATTTCGTTTTTTTGACGAAAATCGACTATTTACGATCGCAAATAATCGTTTTTGGCCAAAAATTGAAGTTCGAAAATTATGTCGCTTACGCTATTTTGGCGGTTATGGCATTCACTATCCTCTTACGAGTACAATACGATTTTGATGATTTTTTTATATTAATTAAAGTCATTATAGTCAACTGTTTTGAATTTGGACGATAAAAATTATAAGAAATAATTTTTGGCGATTTAATACGTATTTTTTGCTAATTTTTTTTTTTTTTTTTTGCTATTATGTATTTTATAAAAATTTATATTAAAAAATTATTACATAAAAAAAAATTATTATCAAATTTATTAAAAAAAAACTACATAAAAATGAATTTGGCGACTTTTGGCTAATTTTTAAATCAATTTGGCGAAATAGGTCGGAAAAAGTCTACTGATATATTACTTAGCAGTAACGAAATGTATCTAGATATGCCAACAACCAACAACAAATGAATTTTTCAATATCTTATTTGTTTTTAATAATGTTTTCTTTCCTTTAGATTTTTCTTTGCTGACTAATAATTGCGTAAAAAATAATTGCGTGTATCAAAGAAAATGAAACCAAATTATATTTAGATTTTCCAAAAATGAAACGGAAAAATAAAGAAAAAATAAAACCACATTTTAATCACGCTCAGGCAATTGAAATATTAAAGGCAATAGGGTTTTGGCAAAAACTGAAATTTTAATCGCTTACAAGTTTCATCAGATCCTTTCGTAAGCAGCTTAAGACATTAGCTATCCAAAACGGATTTGAAATGTGGTGAGAGTGGCTGATTTTGAAGAAATTCGATTTATTTTTCTCTTAATTTAGTCAATATAGGACCACTCCTTATAGTTCTTGTAGAAAAATGTGTGTAACCGTGCCACTGTGCGCCACAAGCCGTTGAAGTAAAAGGTTATTAAATTGTTTTTTTTTCGTCTAAATTTTGTAATAGATCACAGTATTTGTATATACATACGTACATACATTTATATATATACATATATCGTTACCTTAAACGCAAACCATACTATATAACAAAAAATATTAAATCGACTTTTTTATAAATTTATATTCAATGTCATCAAAATAATCGCTAGAAAATAAAATTAGATCAGCGTGAACAAAAATAGCAATTTTATTTATATTATTACATTGGAAAGATCTGCATTGAATACCTCAATATTTTCCATTGTAACATGTTTTTTCCTACTTCTGTAAAATTTTAACCATTTAAACACACTTAGGGCTTTTTGCGTCTCAGGTAACGATATGCATACATATTTTTATATCATATTCTTAGCTTCATTAAATTTCTTACAACACACACATAATTTGCGTATTTATTATAAAATTGCGGATTTTAGGAAAATTTATTTAATTTGAAAGAAAAATATTTGGGCTTACCTACCATTTACAAATGAAACTAATTGCAAGAAATTAGCAATACAATCAAATTTTTTTACTACCACACTCAGATTGTTTTCAATTTACACTCAGCTTTCAACGATATTTTCAAGAAAGTAAATTTTTGATGTTTTCAGAAAGTAAAATGAAAAAATTCAGTGAAGTGCGACTTTGACCCGCGCCCGAAGGGTTCCGTACGGAATAAATAGTTTTGGCTTTTTTTCGTTTTTGGGTTTTTTTCGGTTTTGAGCGTTTTTTAGTTTTGTCGTTTTTTCGGTTTTTGGCGCTTATTTTAGTTTTGGCACTTTTTTCCCCGTTTTGTCGATTTTTTCGGTTTTTGGCGTTTTTTTTTCATTTTGGCGATTTTTTTATTTTGGCGATTTTTTTATTTTGGTGATTTTTTTAATTTTTGCGATTTTTTCGTTTTGGCGATTTTTTAGTTCTGCCGTTTTTTTCGTGTTTTGGCGATTTTTTTAGTTTTGGCGCCTTTTTCACGTTTTTGTCGATATTTTCGGTTTTGCAGATTTATTTTAGTGTTAGAATATATTTTTTTAAATTTGGTGCTTTTTTTCGTTTAAGCGATATTTTTTTGATTTTTTGCGATTTTTTTTTTTGGTTTGGCGATTTCATAATTTTCGGATTTTTTAATTTTACCGTTTTTGAAAATTTCAAGAGTTTGCCTCTTACGGTTTCCAAGATATAGCAAGTTGTCACAATTACATAGTCAAAATTGCATTAACTGATGGAACACCCTTTAATTTAGATTTTTTTTATATTTTAGTATTGATTGTTGTAGTCTGTATAAAAATACACTTTACAAATTTCAAGTGTCTATACACATACAACTGTATTCATATTACATGGGATTTTAACATTTTTCGTTGCTCGTTTTGAAAGACCCTTTAATTTTGAATTCTCTTGTATTTGTTGTTTTAGCAGCCAAAGCTCTACTTACTTTGTTCAAATTTCAGGTACGTAGCTCATACGGTTCGGAGAAAATAGCCTGTTACGGACGGACAGATAGACGAACACCTTTTCACCTTTGGTGAACGGAACCCTAAAAACTACCTTATACAATTATGTATATGTACAATATCAACACATAAATTCTACGAAATAGGGAAAATATTCAATGCAGTTAATTCACATTAAAAGAAATTAAAATTATAATGAATGATACTTGTTTATTTATTTTTTTTTAAGCGACACGTGGCTTGAATTGTATCATTATAAATAAATTTAATTTCCGCAAAAATATAAATTAAGTAAATAATTGCAGTCCCATAATTTTCATTGATTTAAAATATAATTTTAATTAAATTTAAATTTTAAATTGATTTATCATTCAAAAATAATTTTCTGTGTCTTATTTTTTCTAGGGTCTCCTATGGGCCTTAGATGTGGGCATTGTTAATACACTAGAGCAGCCGATACGCCGTTGTGGTCCAAAAATTTTAGCAATCAATACGGCCGATGGTAAAGTGGTAAAAAGTATTGATTTAAGCGATTTAGTTACAGCTGAATCACGTCTGCAATTTTTAGTGGTGGATTATGGAGCCGATAACAAGCCATTTGTGTAAGTACATACATACATGCATACATACATACATACATACATACATACATACATACATACATACATACATACATACATACATGCATACATACATACATACATACATACATACATACATACATACATACATACATACATACATACATACATACATACATACATACATACATACATACATACATACATACATACATACATACATACATACATACATACATACATACATACATACATACATACATACATACATACATACATACATACATACATGCATACATACATACATACATACATACATACATACATACATACATACATACATACATACATACATACATACATACATACATACATACATACATACATACATACATACATACATACATACATACATACATACATACATACATACATACATACATACATACATACATACATACATACATACATACATACATACATACATACATACATACATACATACATACATACATACATACATACATACATACATACATACATACATACATACATACATACATACATACATACATACATACATACATACATACATACATACATACATACATACATACATACATACATACATACATACATACATACATACATACATACATACATACATACATACATACATACATACATACATACATACATACATACATACATACATACATACATACATACATACATACATACATACATACATACATACATACATACATACATACATACATACATACATACATACATACATACATACATACATACATACATACATACATACATACATACATACATACATACATACATACATACATACATACATACATACATACATACATACATACATACATACATACATACATACATACATACATACATACATACATACATACATACATACATACATACATACATACATACATACATACATACATACATACATACATACATACATACATACATGCATACATACATACATACATACATACATACATACATACATACATACATACATACATACATACATACATACATACATACATACATACATACATACATACATACATACATACATACATACATACATACATACATACATACATACATACATACATACATACATACATACATACATACATACATACATACATACATACATACATACATACATACATACATACATACATACATACATACATACATATGTACATATCATCAACGGATAATAGGAAAAATAAATAAAAACATTAATTACTAGAAAACAAATCCTTAGGCAGGCTTATTAAATAATGTTGTTCTTGTAATATCTGAATATCTTAGTTTATATTTGAAAGTCTCGTATTCCATTTGCATTACACATTTTATATAGAAGACGAATTTACAACAACGCTGATTATGCCAGGTGTATTATGCTCGTGTGTGCCTAATAAATAAATATTTCTTAATCCAGTTGTTATGAAAAAATTATCATACATGAACTTAATTTCTTCAGGATACGAAATGAGTACAATAATAAAATTTTCGAACAGATATTTCCATTCCCTTAGGTCATTATCAGGTGTTTCAGAGAGCAAAGGGAAGAAGTCGCAAAAAAAACAGAAACACAATAGCCCAATTCACAATATTGTGCAAATGGTCTTGCATCGTAGCATGTGCAAAATGGTATAGTATATTGATACTCACCACTTAAGAATTATTAGTGGTGAGTATCAATATACTATACCACATTGCACATGCAATGATGCAAGACCATTTGCACAAGATTGTGAATTGGGCTAATGAGTGTGTGTATTTTGTTGTTGGATTATAAAGAAAATCTACTATTTTGTGCATTTCCACTCCCGCAAGACCATTTGCATCAAATACCGAATGCCCCCAAATAAGAACTTGCATGTCTGTTGCAAAATACATTTGTAGTTTTTTCAAATACGGGCAAGTCTCGGTGTAACGAACGCTATAATGTCAGGCCCATTCCTTATACTTAAAAATTCGTTATATCGCAAAGTTTTTTTTAAATGTTATTTTAATTGTTATTGTTGCAGACATGATACAATACAATAAAAAGAATGACAGGCAGCAACTTGTTTTAAAATAAGCTAGCACACTTTTTTGGATTTGCATTGCTGCTGTGGATTTTGTTTAATATTTTCTTCACATTTATCAAAACATTCGCTATATAAGGTAGTTACTTTACCATTCGTTATATCCAGTATAAAATTAAGATATTATTCGGTATAATTATAAGGTTGTTAATGTAAAACAATTTGCACGTTCGTTATAAGGGATTTTCGTTAAAGCGAGTTCGTTATACCGAGATTTGTCTGTGTTCCCTTTTTGGTAAATGTGTAAATATATTAGTAGATATGTATTTCTGTTGAAATAATATCTCCAAAATGCAATTTTTGATCATCAGAAACACATTTTTATATCTGCTCGAAAAAATTCAAATCAGAAAATAACAATTATTTCTGCTCGAAAAATTATAAATTAGAATCTAACAAATTGTTTCTGCGCAAAAATTAACGGTTATTAAAAAAAAATGTCATATCAATTACGTTCCTTGCAAAAATCGCATTTTTTTGAGTTATGACGTTTTTGAAGTAAATGAGCGACATGCTACATATATACATATGTGCCCTTAATTATGAAAGTGAAAATATTAAATAAATCTTTAAAAAACTTCAACAAATATTAAATAAATTTTTATAAATCGAGACAACTCTAAATTAAAATGTTTCATAACATAAAAATATTTTTTAATTTGTTCAATTGTAATCGACTAAATATCTCGACAAAATATATATATATGACTTAGATCACTTTCATAATTAAGGGCGCATATCGAGCCATAACCGCTAAAATAACTTAAGCGACACATTTCTTGGACTTCGTTTTTTTGACGAAAATCGACTATTTACGATCGCAAATAATCGATTTTGTTACATAAATTAAGTTCGAAAATTATGTCGCTTTAGCTTTTTTGGCGGTTATGGCACAATATATCCTGCATACTATCTAATAAAAAAAAACTGCAAAGGAGCTTGCATCCAATAGTTTAAGAATATATCGCTCATTTACTGAAAAAGAATTAATACTCATATCATTGTTCATATCGTGTAAAAATTTCATACAAATATCTTGTATACTCAATTCTTGAGAGAAAAATTAAATTTTCTTTTTCCATTAAGTTGTGTGTAAATTGAAAACTTTAAACAGGTTTTTCTGGCAAACTGGGGGCAAATTGCGGCATTCGATGCGACTCATAATCTAAAAATATTTCAATAGAGTTTGTATGCCACCTGGTTTTTTTTAGTTATGACGTTATTTTAGTAAATGAGCGATATGTCCCACATTCTAATAAAAACAACTGTAAGCAAGCTCGTTATTTTGAAGCATACTTTGCGGCAGTAAAAGTATTGTTGAATTTGGTTGCATGTTGCCACCTTGCAAATATATAATTATTCTGAAACTGTCTGATGTACTGTTTGCAGCAATTTTCTTTAATTATAAGGTAACAAATATTGTAATTTTCAATTTCGCTAAAACACTGGATAGCTTCATATTCATTGGTTAAATAAAATTAAACTTATCTGAATACTGATAATGTATACATGAATATTTATGTATACATACATATATGTATATAATTTTAAATATGTATGTAATTTTGCTTTCACATTTTTTTTTAGTTACGTTGCAGATGCCGGCGCACGTAGTATTTTGGTCTACGATTTAATTGGCGCTAAAGCATATCGTATTGTGTTGCCCAAGGCAACATGTCCCACCAACGATGTCCTTTACATTGCTCTGGCTGTACAACCAGACGGTACTTCAACTATGTTCTTCACTTACCTCAGTTCTCCACGGCTTTATTCGATTAAAACGGAATATTTGCGTGTGGGCAAGGGTGCTGGCTCTATTGTGGATGTTGGCGCAAAACCATTTGGAAAACAAATGGTCTTGTTGGGTGCCGATGGTGGTAATTCATTATTTTTCCGCTACAAAGGTGAAAATGACATATACATGTGGGATTCGGAGACGTGTTTTAAATCAGCAAATCTCCGAGAAGTGCAAAGTGGCGGTGATTGTCGTCTATCAACACAGGTATGTAAATAACTAGTTCATATATGAAAATAAACTGAAAGGCAAGTATGTACGTGTACAGAAATGAAATGCATACAAATAAACATAAAGGGTCTCCGAATAAGAGAAATCATAATGATATAGTACATAAATATAAAAATTATTATTTTCAAGCGAAATCATCGAATGGTTATTTAATTGTTAAGAGAAAAAGAATAGCAGCTAAATAGTCGCCAAGGCTACACTTGCAGTAAATATATTATTTTCATAAAATGTTCCATTACCAATTCGCACATTTCAGACGATAACCTCACGAATTCCATTCTTTTGAGGTCTTGAATTGATTGTGGTGCATTGGCATAGGGCTTATCTTTCTTTCACTTAGCTCGAAAGAAAAAAGCCTAAAGGCCTGAGTTTTCCTCAACACTATGAGCTACAACAACAATATTCTCAGTTTTTCTTGAGCGACGAGTTCGATTGTTCGAATGCGCTATTGAAGCATTAAACAAATTCAACACAGCATGATACCGACTTCAAAATGTCAGGGATAGAATTCACGTCGTCACCTCAGAATTGGTTTAGCGCATACGCCAAAAAGTCGGAGTGGGGAAAAACGGCCAAGAAGGTTTACATTAAGTTTTACAGGGTAAATTCACAAAGTTTAGTTACGGTCGTTTGGAAACTCTGCATTTTTAGTTTAGTTTTTATTTGGTAGAACACAATCGCTTGAATGTCTCCTTGTTGGAAACAGACAAAACACCCAATATGGAGAAGAGATAGAGGATTAAAATGTTCGACAAAAATACGAGTACTTCTTCCCAAATATTTTCAAATTTTTCGTGCGATATCGAATGCTGCAATTTGCCCCCTGAACACATCCTGTACCCAAAATTTGTCATAAGATGAATGAACATAGAACCTCAAAGCGCGGACACATGCATATATTTTTTTCTGTATCTGCCAGAATCATTCGTTAAAGTATTAACATATGTAGTTTTCTTTTTTGTATAGTGTAATAATTTTTTGTAATAATCTTTTAATATCTTTCTAGGTATTACCCGGTCATAAACGTTTCATGTGGGCCTTGGAAAGTAATTTTCATGATTTTATATCCGAACGTACTGGCTGTAATGGCGCATCAATTATTCTACATCCGGTTGTGCGTAAATGTGATGACTAAATATAAATATTATCTGCGAGCAGAGGACAAACTACGGTATTCTATCGTTAACGAATAAAATTTCAAAATATTTCCATAGAATTTAAATGAAAATATTTTAAAATTTCATTCGATATCAAATGTTATAGTTTGTTTGCAGACTATATGTATATTAAGTCATGCGTAGCTTTTAGACAAAAATATTTAAATGTATGTACATAATATTATTTAAACTTATTTTAGTCATAGTTATGTGAAGTATCCGCTTTTTTTGGAAAAACGTAGTTGTTAAGATTTTTTTGAATGCATGCAGCCCTTACGTCCAAAAAGAAACGTAGCCATGATCTTCACTTCTTTCATGGCAATCGATCATTTGTTATCACTTGAAGAAACAACAATAAAGTTTTTATGACTGTAAAAAAGCACACAGAAAAAAATATTCCCCAATTCATATTTTCATTTAAGAATTTAATTGAATTAATTAAAAAAATATTAAATTATTTGCTATTAAAAATTTAATTATTTAACTAAGTGATATTATAAAATTTTTCATATTATTTTTTTCTGTATAGCTGCAAGCAAAATACAAACAAGATGGCATTTGTGAGTGTGTTGTGCTATAATTTAACATTTTATTTTTATTACTTAAGACTTTTTGGCTGTTAAGGCTCTATATTACGTTATGTGTTAAGGAAAATGTAGTGTTATAATTTTTATATGAATAAAAAAAGTTATATAAATAAAATATATAAAGTGTCAAACATTTGCCCAAAAAAGCTTAACCACTAAACTCTAAAGAAAAACGTTTTGAGAGCGTAAGAAAAACCCGCTCTCAAAATAAAATAGATTCTATCTCTCGACTGATTTCTAGGGCTGATTTTTTGTGTCAATTTGTATGGAAAATGTGTTTATGCCGCAATTCTGTTTAAGCATTTAAAGAACCTCACAAGACAAAGTCTAACGATGTTAACGGCCTGTCCCACGATGTCACTAGAAATCGTGCGATCGACAACTTCTATTGCAAACAACAATAACATTAGAAACATTTTTGTTGTTTTCAATATAAGTATTCGATCGAACGATTTCTGGTGACATCGTGGGACAGGCCGTAAATTGCTTCATTGCAGCAGCCAATTCCCTTCAACTAAACGTGAGATGACCTGATTCCAAAATCGCTCGTCCTACCGATCTCTGACAACAGAGCAAAGGATGTGCACATATTTATAAAAGGAAAACAGGTGTTGTTGTCAACCAGATGCAGCGTCATTTGGAACTTCCCTGAGTTCAAAAGACAATATAAGTGAAGCCCTGGTGGTGGATCTTCGAGGTATCACCAGATGCTTGTCTCTGGTACCAAGGGTGCCGGTTGCCCAACAGCCGTGCTGCTCTAGGAGTTTGTGTGTATGTAGCGGTCGTCAGAATCCTTTGCTAAAAGGTCAATTTCGTCCTACCCCATGAGGTTAAAGGGATGATGTTGAGCTGTGTCCAGTAGGCATTGGATATTTGGCGGTACAGGCATGCGTCCAAGCTGTGATAAGTGATTGACCTGTGCCGGCAATGGTTGAGGTATTCTCTTGGGGACCTCAATGTGAGTGATACACACACTTGCAGCGTGGGAACCTTGAGAATTAAACGTGGTGGCTGTGTTTGCCACCAAAAACGCTAGAAGAATAGTATTGGCTTACCAGTGTCAAATTGATGCTAGTGATTGGTGTGACGCGGTCAGCCAGAAACTATTCTAGGTGATGTTGCCATTCAACAGAGGCTGCTGTGGGTACATGGAACATAGCAGCAGAGTTTAGTAGCTCAAAGTACCTCAGCAAGGTGCATATATAGTACAGGGATAACTACTATGATCGAAGATTGCAACCTATGTGCTTGTGGATTGTGCACGTACTTCATTTGCAAGGGTTCATGGAAGCGATGGTAAGCGTGTAACCTTCACCCGGTGTTAAGACCACCGTGAGATAATGGCAGATGCTCACGTAAATCTTGAACACATCTGTCCCAGGGTCTCACTTAGCATACAAACAGCATTGTCTATGGTCGTTTACATTCAGCTCTTGGGTCAGTTTAATTTTGTACGGGTGTAAGCCCAAGTCACAACACTAAATTCACCAAGATGTGGTCGGCGAAATTGACCACTTTCTCCCACATACTATCGCGAATAGCAGCGATGTTTTCGGCCTACATTGCATTTCGTCAATGTACGGGTGTTGTTTGATTGTTTACTGAACCAAAGAACTTAAATTTATCCCCCAAACTGCGAATATGTAGTCCTCGTGGTAGGACGATTATGGTGATCGTAAGTTAGGTTAGGTTAGGCTAGCAGGCTGCTGGTAAGGAAGAATGAGATTTAGTTTCCAGCTAACTTGGGTCCAAAACAATGATTCCTTTGTGCTACCTGTGAGTTGAAGAGATGACAGTCAGAAAGGGTGATGGTGAAAGGATAGTTATAGATAAGACAGGTGATGAAGGAAGAGATAGAGGAAAGCTTGATTATTTTACAACTCTGCTTTTTTGCACGTTTTTAATAATGCAATGTTGCAGTGCCTCTGGTGTCAATGAAGCGTATTAAATTTTCAAAACTGTGTTTAATAGCTAATTTATTGGTTATTTTTACTTCGCCGATGATTCTGCTACACAATACTGACGAAGAAGGGCGTTCTTGATGTTATATTTTAATTTGCATTCGCTGAAGCCAATATAGTTTAGTGGCCAGTGTCTATGTCTTCATCACTAGAACTTTTCCTTCAACAAACTGAGTCAAAAGGACAAAAATGCACATCAATAAAATGCGTGGTATGGCGAACACCTTTGGTTTTGTAGTCAACGTGCTAACTACTTCAGCCAACGTCACCCTCAAAGCAATCATTTATCATTTGGCAAAAGAGATAAAATAAATCACAACCAATTAAACACATATGGCTTCAACAATATGGCTGCTATTAACTGTCGAGATTCTGAAGTCCCTATTGGAAGACCATTCTGGGTGATTTTTTTAAATTTCGTTTGCTCTAAAAATATTAAAGAGTACCCTACTTTTTGTCAAAGGCAGGGTATGCATAAATAACTAAAAATCATAAAGCCTTCAATAGCAATAAGACTGTCATTGCTATTTTCCTTATGGAAGCATAAAGATGTCATAAAAGTCATCATTGCTGAGTTTTTGCATTTTAAGCTTTTACCGCCTTGTGGTATTAAATTTGACTTGTCAAATGATGTGTAGACTAAATGAAAGGCTTTCGAAAATTAACAACTGGAATTTATGACTTTTTATGGTAAATACATACATACATACATACATTTGAAGGTATACATATGTATGTATGTTTATATTTTTGTAAAAAAAAAAAAAAAAATAACAGTTTCTAAAATCTTTTAAATTACCAAAAAGCACAAATAGAAACCAAACTATTACTTATGTAAATAATAAAACAATATTGTGTCTAGAGCTGTTGACACACTTCTTTTAAAATGTTATCGTCATTACCATATACTTACGTACATATGTATGTGCCCTCAATTATGAAAGTGGTCTAAGTCATGTGCATTTTTGCTTTAAAATATCAAATAAATCTTAAAAAATCTTCAATAAATATTTGATAAATATTAAATAAATTTATATTAATCGAGACTAGTACAACTCTAAATTAAAATGTTGCATAATATACAAATATTTTTCGATTTGTTCAAATGTAATTTACTAAATATCTCGACCAGAGAAATATATGACTTAGACCACTTTCACAATTAAGGGCACATATGTAAAAAGTGTTTTTTATTGAGGTATAGAACTTTAAGTTGGCATCACTTTTTTAACTGGCGGCCATTTTGTCAGCTGTTAAGTGATTAATATTTAGTTTGGTTTGCCATTTCATCATGAACAGGTTGACAAAAGAACAACGCTTGCAAATCGTGCAAATTTATTTCGAAAATAATAGTTCAGTTCGCGAAGTTTACCGCAAGCTCCGTCCATTTTATGGTCGACATAATCGTCCATCAGAGCAATTAATTCGGTTAACCATGGATCGTTTTCGTACTACGTTTACTCTATGTGATAATACGCATCCGCAGAGACGTCGAACAATGCGCACCGAAGAAACAATTGCCGCTGTAGAGCAAAGTGTTGAAGAGGACCCGAATGAATCGATTCGCCACCGTGCACAGCAATTGGAGCCGACTAACCGACTATTTTGTTCCCGAATTGGATGGCATGAATGTGGATGAGTTGTGGTTCCAACAAGACGGCGCTACATGCCACACAGCGCACGTCACAATCGATTTATTGAAGGAAACATTCGATGAGCGCATAATTTCGCGGAATGCACCTGTCAATTGGCCACCAAGATCGTGTGATTTGACACCATTGGATTATTTTCTTTGGGGATATGTGAAGTCGCTCGTCTACGCCAACAAACCAGAAACGTTAGGGGACTTGGAAGCCAACATTCGTGGCGTTATTGCCAACATACGGCCCCATATGCTCGAAAAAGTGGTTGAAAATTGGACCTGTAGAATTGGCTTTATTCGAGCCAGCCGCGGCGGCCACATGCCCGAAATCATATTTAAACATTAATGGCATAAAATTATCCTTCCAATAAAGCCAAATTGATGGACATTAAAACGATTTTCTTGTGTTTTATTTCAATTCAAAGTTCTATACCTCTTAAAAAACACCCTATATATACAACAGGATTGTCAATAATTAAAAGCTAACCTGCATATACACGAAGCAACTGTCGAAGCAATTTAATGAGTTAACCAGTTTTGCTTATTTTAAACAATCCCTACAAGCAAAGTAATTCGAAAATGATTCGAAATCGTATTGCTTGGAAGAAAAATATTATTGCGGCAACAATCATATTCGTATTGCGGAAGATTCTCCCTTCGGGAGAGTTTGTGCGGCCAGGGCGATACTTCGAAGAAATACGAATGCAATACTTCTAGAAGATAAAACTGTGATATTGCTAGATAATCATCTAATAGAATTATTTATGATATTGCCAGATTATCTTTAGGAAGATGAATTATTTATAACGATAGATTATCTCCTAAACTACAATTTTACAATTTTGCTAAATTATCTGAAGGAAAAAAAAAATATATATATATATATATATGTATATATGTATGTATTTATATATAAAACTACCATTAATTTAAATTTAAAGCAGTTTTTTATGGTCAATTAAATTCAATTTATCATCACGGGAGTCATCATATGTTCATTATAAAAAGAAATATCCGGACATAATGTTTTGAAAATTTTCTGATTGTTTTTATTTTAAATTAAATATTTTTTTATCTTCTAGTCAAAAACATATTGATATTATAAGGTTATCGCGCATGTGATAAAACGCCAGGCTGAAAAAATGCAACATTTTAATGACACAAATACCTTGTTAAAGGAAAAAATAAATAGTCAATACATTTTGTACTGTTCATTCAAAAAGATTCACTGAAATGAAAATATTTTAATATAAAAAAAGTATAGCTTTGATGATTTTCTTCTAAATGATAAAAATAAGATATTGTATTTATATCTTCTAGGTAAGATATCTTCCAAATGTTTGTAGGGATGTGTTTAAATATAAATGTAGGGGAGAGTTTTATATCATAATGTATGTCAAAATATCCTTATATACATACACACTAGTGATGATATTCGGCCATTTTTAAATATTCGTATTCGTCAAATTCAGGCGAATACGAATATTTTTTTAAATAAATAAATGCATAAATCCTAAACGAAATTTAAATAAATGGCCAAAAATGTTAGTTTGTACGAATCCATTAAATTTATTATAGAAATTTTTGCTTTGTATCATTTTCAAGTATTATTTAATGACAATCATTAAAATTTTGGGTAGTTTTTATTAATTTTAAAGTACGTCAACAGGAGTATGAAGTTCCTTTTGATTACAATTTTTTAATATTTTATATTGCAGGCGTAAATAGAACCCCAATTTAATGTCTATAAATTTCACATTAAATATTCGTATTCGTATTCGCGAATATCGCTTCAAATATTCGTATTGACATACGTTACATCATTAATACATACATGCATACATTTAAGGATGTATATCTTACCTTGCAATCAATTCACTGTCCTTACTTTTTATGTTGCCCAAAAAAACGAGACAAAACCACTCAGCAGACTAATCAAAATGTATTTCTCGTCTACTTTCATATTGAAAAAAGTCTGGTAACTCTAGACCACGGCGTTTCCACTTTTTCGCATAGACTTTGAAGTATTTCATTTTAAAATAGCTGAATTACTAGAAGTATAATCATAAACTCAAGGTAGCAATCGCGGCCACCAAGACATCTTAGAAAAATAAATTTAAAATAAATTAAATAAGGTTCGACTTTGACTAGCACACGAAGGGATCCGTACGGCACACAGAGGATTATATGAGTCAAAAAGCTGGCCATTATTTTTTTAGTTCATATTACTTGTGAAAAGTTATTGAGTGCCCCTAGATCAATGAAACATCACAGAAATTTGTCTCATAACCTGCAATCAGACGTGACATAATCATAGCCATAGAAAACAGCCGTTCACACTAAATTAATGGGCAACACTGTATTTGATTATAGGTGACTCGCCATAACGCCATAACGCCATAGCCATTACCATAGAAACCAATTGGATTTTGGTTTAGTTATTGCTATGGCATTATGGCCATGTCACGTCTAATTGCACCTATAGTCATAGACTGTGGAGAGCTTATTCTAAAGAAATGGAATTTCAAAGAAGTAATATTTATGTTAAGAAAATATTGTTGGAGTACACATACATTCACCTAAAATATAAGTATGGCGCCAAGATCAAACGAATAGAATTAAAGTAAAAAGTTAAGTTAAGTTTAAATTTTTTAGCTTGTTTTTTTTAATGAATCCTACTCCTCTGACCTCGGCAGCATCCGACAGCCAAATTTATTAAACTTAAGTAAATTTGTTCAGTATACATACATGAAAACATGTATAGAAGCACATATAATGGTACTGTATATGTTATGAAATATTCATTGTTTCAAGTTATTTTTTTGTTGTGTTATGCTTTTTATTAATAATAAAAAGCTTTAAAAAAGATGTGCAACTTTTATTTTCTCAAACGACTTTTTTGTGCGACTTTATTTTTATAAAACGACCTTTTGTGCGACTTTTCAAAAATTCCTAACGGTAACCCTGATCTGTACTCAAAATTTACAGAAATAATATATTAAACTTTCCGTCTCTGACAAAGTTTGTTGCAGTTATCAAGTGGTCTAATTTAGACCACCGGGCTATACTGGTGTTAATAAATGTTAAACGTTAAAATTGGATTTTAAAATTTTTTCAAAATGTGTTTTTTTTTTTTTTTTTTTTTGAGAAAAAATGTATATTTCTGGAAACTAAAATGTATCTTTCTCGAAATTTCACTGGCAACACTGGTAGTAACTGCTGTTGCAGCGGCCAAAGATTTACATATTCTGTGAAAATTTCTGATCCGTAGCTTCTCTTACTGTTCTTGAGAAAACAGCCTGTGACAGAGAGACAGATGGACGGACGGACGGATATCGTAGCAAAAGCTACGACGTTCGAAAGAGAATCGAACGCCTCATCGACTGGCTAAAATATTTATTTTTAATTGAAGATCTATATGTTTAAGAAACTTAAAGTATTAGGCTAATTTCTTAAGCTCTGTATAGAACAGTATTTAGTCTCTCCAGCAAAATTTGCTGGAAGTGAGTTAGCAGGTTTAGACTCTAAGCCGACGATATATAATTTGAAAGCCAAATGTAGATTGTTTTTCTAGTTGCATGGTGTGTACTGAGCAATAAACTTAAATAAACTTAAATATGTACATATGTATTTATGTATATTTCTAATACTATATTACTTACACATTTAGGCATACTTAAAAGTTAAAAATATGTAACATTGTTCTCACACACGAGCATACTAAAATATTATGACACATAAATCACCCGCTCGGTAGAAATTAATATTGATTCAAATACATATTTAATGATTTTCTACTGACAAACGATAAAACCAAATAAAGAGACAAAATATTGCACTTATGGGGAAAAAATAAAAAAAATTTTGAAAAGATATGAAATTACATTATTATTGCCAGCAAAGCAGAATCAATTGTACCCTAAAGCCAGAAGACAAGAAAATAACACATAAGTGCATAACTTGTTATGGAACCAGTTCTCTAGTGATCGACTGCAGAATACGAATTACAATTAAAGGCGTCATACAAAACAGCTGTTGGAACCAAAATTATTGGCAACACTTTATTTAATTATTGCTTGAATTAATCAACATAGAAACCAATTTAATTTTGGTTTGGTTATGGCTATGGCATTATGGCTATGTCACGTCTAATTTAAGCTGAATTTGGACGTGCATATCCACAATGCCATAGCCATAACCAAATCAAAATCCAATTGGTTTCTATAGCAATGACTATGGAGTTATGGCGAGTCACCTATAATCAAATACAGTGTTGCCCCCAAGTTTGGTTCAAACAGCTGTTTTCTATGGTTATGGTTATGGCACGTCTAATTGAACCTTAAATTTTATATGGTTATGGTTATGTCACGTCTAATTTAAGCTTTAAACGTGACATAACCATAACCATACAAAACACCTATTCGATCCAAACTTCACGGTCTGATAAATTCATCTTGATATCAAATGTCATTTCATGTGTCACTGTGCATTTGATGCTTTTTTATTACACAATTTTCGTTTTACCAAAAAACTCAAGGCTAACAGAGAATATCCCAATTTAACTGTAAAAGAAACAAATTTCTGAAAATCGACTTGAAAGCTTAAAAGTGCTCTCCTGCAGATATATTCTAGTTGATATAGTCTAAAAGAGATAAGCCTAAAGAAATTTTGCTATAACTTCTTGAAAAATCGCACAAATTAATTGAGATTTTGTCCAAGCACTTTTTCTTTTCTACCACAGAATTATAGTATTCACAAATGGTATATTAAACTTAAATAACAAACAACATGATGTACTTTAAACATCAATATGTACACCACATACATACATAGCTATGTACATATGTACAGTGGAGTTCGGTTATAATGAACTACTTGACATAGTATAGTTTTATTCGCTAAAGGGAGAGCTCTTAATAACCAAAGTATATTACTTTTTCAGAAATATAAAAACTTAAAATAAAATATACAAGTAAAAGAAAACGCGTAAGAAAACATTAAAACTAATGACAACCTGCTGTACAGGTAAGGTGTTCGCTAGATCAATGATATAGTGAAACACAAAACAACAAAACAGCTGTTTTTTATATAGAAAGCTTGCGAACGAAAACGTTCGATATCGAGAGTGTGAATTTTATATTAAAAGCCTACAAATATTTTTCATTCTTTTAGCAAATTTTTATTATTGCTTAAAATAAAGCAACAACACACAAGATCATGTTGTTTCTTAATAACGCATTCGGAATAATATATAGGCCTATTAATTTAGGTTTATTTATAAGAAGAAACCTAAAATCTTTCCTCCTAAATGTTTTCTTCTGGCCTCTTCGTGATCCACAATGCCGCCTGATGTCAATACAACATATCCAAGTTGACGATAGGGTAATAAATTGTTTGTCCATTTTTCGATATCACTGATGGGAACATCGAAACGGGGTGAGATGACTCCGCATTTGCTCAATCGGCCAACACAATAATTGGCCACTGAAGCTGACAAAGCAAATTTTTTTGCCGGGATTCCTTGAAATTTGACATAACTTGACATACTTCTATTAGATACGAATGGGTATCAGAGAAACAAGCCGATCGGCTCGCCGTCGACTTGCAGTGTAAGTTCAAGCCACCGCCGATGCATGCGGCTAGCCTCGGCTCAAAATTGCAGCCGGCTAATTGGTTTTTTTAATTCTACATGTTACAAATTATATGGAAGACATCAGGTGTTTTAATTTTTTTATAGAAATGTGTTTAAAAAACTCATAAAAAGCGGCTGTCAATGCCAATGAAAGCTCAAGCCGGCTTATGAGCCGCCACCGACTATTTTTTCCTAAGCCGCCACCGCCGACTTTTTAAGACGGCTTGTTCCTCTGATGGGTATGCCAAATATTTTTTTGTATGATGTAGTATATTTGTCAAATTATGGGGTGCTAAGGCGTTGACGTTTTTGAAATCTAGTTATTTTTTAATTATTATTTGGAACTAAAAAATAATATTGAAAAAAAATTAAATATATGATTCGAATACAAAATCATCTGACCTTTTTAAAAAAAATATATATATTTGAAAAAAAATGTTCTTGTGAAAAACCGGAAATGATCAATTGGTAATAAAATTTTTCGAACTTCGAATTCTTTGCTTTCTTTATTTGTTTAGCAAAATTTTAAGATAGTTTTATTTATAAGACTTAACCGGTATTCGCTATGAGCTTACTAAGCTGTTTAAAATATTAATGAAAAATTATTGGGACAGAAGAAGCTGTTCGCTATACGCGATAGTTCGTTGTAACTGGTATTCGTTATAATTGAACTCCACTGCTTGTATAAAGAATTTGTTACCAAAAGCTTCTTTTTTTCTTATCGAAAACAGTATTTAATATCCCGAAAAAGATTCTGAAAGCATATAAATACATAAGACACAATTGTTCATCATTTTAGACAAATTCAATATTTGAAAGAATTTATTGATATTGTCTATACGCCAGTTAAGAAATATTTTGGGAAAAAAACTCTTTACAAAAAGTAACAAAAACCGCGACGAAATATAAATAAATTATCAGTTAAGATACGAAAATTATTTGATACAGAAACAACAACAAGAATAATTAAATGAAGTAAAAAAAGTTCTTGTATCTTTTTTCTATTTTTCATTTGTGTTTTTAAATCAAGACTAAGAAGTCTCCGTAAAAAATTTTAGTGAGCAACTCGGCAATCAATATGAAGTGTATTATAACATTTTCAATGGTAAATATGAAACGCATATCGCTCATTTACTCAAACAACGTCATAACTCAAAAGAAAACTAATGTGCCAGAAAACGAGTTTAAAATTTTCAATTTACACACTACTTAATGGAAAACAAGATATTTATTTGTATGATCTTTTTACAGAATATGAAGAACGACATGAGGATTAATTCTGCATCTTTAACTCAGAAATTAAATTTTTTTGAGTTATGACGTTTTTTGTGTAAATGAGCGATGTGAGCCTGCTATACATAAAAATTTCTTGATTTTGGTGACTTATAATATAGCACACAATGACAAAGTAACAATGTACATGTTATATATAAAAATTGGTACAAATTTAGACAAATTGAAATTAGAAATGTTCACTTCCGGTTTTGATGTGCGTAAAGAAATTTGTAGAACTCATAAATTTTTATAGATATCGTTTTAAATTTTTTTCCAGTATAATGAGATCATCTTAGGCTAATTTGGTAAAAAAAAATAATGGAAAAAACGGGCCTAAGTTAGAACAATTCAATTGGCCTTTTCCGGTTTTGCACATAAAAAAAATTTTTGGAAATATAATTTTTTTAAACGATCAGACAATTTTGTTTTAGAATTACATATTTTCACCTTGGCACCCTATGTTCGATACAAATCTAAAAACGAGTTTAACTCAGGAACAGTAAGAGTAAATTGAAAAACTATTATTTCTAAATTATTTAGAATTAATTTACCTTTTAAAATACATCATTAGTTTTGTTACTTTTTTTTAATTATAAAAGTTATAAAGCGTTTTTTTACAAAATGTATGGAAAAATTACGAAAAATTCTAATGTAGGCTACCTAAAGGTGCAATCAGACGTGACATAACCATAGCCATAGAAAACAGCTGTTCGAACCAAACTAATGGCGAACACTGTATTCGATTATAGGTGACTCGCCATAACGCCATAGCCATTATCACAGAAACCGATTGAATTTTCGTTTGGCTATGGCTATGGCTATGGCTATGGCATTATGACCATGTCACGTCTAATTGCACCTTATATATATGAGCAATTATAAATCTTGAATATTTTTCTTCTAAATTGTGAAGTGAAAGTGAAGAAAATATCGGTTTTTGACAAAGTTATGAAGAAAACAAAAAAAAACGGTCGGCTAAACTCGACCTGTACGACCTTAAAACCTTCTCCGAAGCATCTGAACAAAATCTCAAAAATTCTTGACCTTATAAACTTTAAAATTATGCTTGAGCAACCTTGAAAATTATATAATAAAATTGTGAGACACACTAATGTACATAGTTTAAAGAAGATAACAAAATATCAATCACATAAATCATCGTGGGCATACGACGAAAATATTCTCGGTAGGCAATACAGTTTGATATACTGCCCCCTTATTTTGTAATTCTAAATGGCGTAAAATAAAAAAATAAACTATATATATATTTTTTTATTTTCTTACTTTACCATTGCTACATTATCTGACTGAATATGTAGTTGTAAGAGTATGTATGTGAAAAGACAATAAATGTAAATAACAACAGCTATTCAAGAATACAGTGTTGCAACACAAGTATTTTTTAGCGGGTGCAATCAAGTTAATAATTACGGCCTGTCCCACGATGTCACTAGAAATCGTTCGATCGGCAACTTGTATTGCAAACAACAATAACATTAGAAAATTTGTTGTTGTTTTAATTATAAGTATTCGATCGAACGATTTCTGGTGACATCGTGGGACAGGCTGTTAGTGAATTGTTAAAAAAAATTGAATTTGGTTTCCGAGATATAGCTATGAGATAATTGGATTTTCTTCGGAAAAATCAATGTTTAACCAAAATATAAAAAAATATGTTTTGAAGATAGGACCTCATTTCCGGAGAGCCTGTTGTGCGCTCTCATGTGAATTAAAAAAGAAAACGAACCACACCTTAATAGGAGCACAGTATCGTTCACGTAGTTCCTTAAACTTTACCAGTCAATACCTCTAAGGTGGGTAATGTCCGGTAATGTGTAATACCCAAAATAAATGGGTCTTGGGTGGGTGAAAACTGGACAATGACAAAGGAAGTGGCTCCAAAAGCCCTCGTAAATTAGCGTGCCTCGTCAAGATGACGGTCAACTTTCCTAGCTCAGGCTTGTTTAGTTTCAACAGCCCTCTTGTTTTGTCTTTGTTCGGATCGCCCCATAGAACCTTGGTTAGATTACCCACAGTATCACTAATCCATCGTGTCCTGTGAGCCATCTTCGACCAATTTTGTCACTCAATCTTCGCTGCCTTGAAAGGGTTTGTATTAATTAGAGTTATTGTCCGTAACGTTCTGGCCTTTTTCACTAGTTCATTTGCACGTTCATTTCGGATTACGTCGTAGTGGGCTGGCACCCTGACAAGACATATGTTGTCATTAGCTGTTCTAATTGCCGACTTGCTGTCAGTAAATATATTAACATCTGTGGCTCTAATATTCACACTAATCCATTTCAAAACCTCCGTGATCGCACGAACTTCCATCTGGAATTCTATATTATGGTCAGGTAAGCGGAATTAAATTTCGCTCCCCAGTTCTTAACGAAAAAACCTAGCTTCGATCCATCAATTATTAGCTTATACGAGTATTCATTTCGAGAAATGTTATTAAATTAAATAAAATTTAATAAAATGAAATACATCCCTGAGTCCCCGTCCATACAATGAAGCATTTGCTGCAAAACTTTTGAGTTTGTCGATGAACGGGTAAAGAGGAATGGAAAAGGGTACTTTGTTTCATGTACATGCAGTTCTTGTTGAGTACATCATTCTCGTCTCATTCTCATACATATATGAGAAAATGTATTAAGCTGCAAAACAAAAACTTCACTTTGTGGACACGAATGCAGTTCCAAAAGAGAAATCAAAAATCTGTCGCAGCAAATTTTTCACTGTATGGACGAAGACTAATTCTTTTCTCGATGAAATAAATCCAAATCAATTATTTTCTGGAAAATAAAACAAATGAATGAAATGGATTTTTAACAAAAAAAAAAAAAAATAATCCCTAAAAATTTTGAATCAATTTTATCATGCAATAGCTCCGAAAGTGTTTATTATTATTATTTTTTTATTATTATTATTTTACAATAATATACGTCACTCATTTGTTTTAACAACGTCATAACTTAAAAAATTCAATTTTGTAAGTTAATAATGCTGATTTTATCCTCATATCGCTATTCATATTGTGTAAAAATTTCATACAAATATCTCGAGTTATGACGTTATTGAAGTAAAAGAGCAATATGTATATGCATAAAATCAAGGCCTGTAAATAGGGTTTGCACAGCTATTATAATCGTAATCGTAATCGTAATCGAGCATATTAATCGCTCGATTACGATTAAAATTTTCCCCTTTTTTAAGCAACGAATTTATGCCAAATTTGCATAAAGAGCAAATTCAACTCATAAAAAATTTAAATTACAATTTTTAATACAAAATATATACATTTGGAATAGACATTTCTATATGCTTGCATTTCATTGGTGCTTCAACAAATCATCAGTAGACTTCAACAATACTTTCAAAAATCATATGAGAATTTACATAAGCTTTTTAGAAATTCCAATAGAATAAGCAAGTAGGCTCAGAAACTTATACAAAACACAAGAAACGATTTAAAATCGATGTGCATCTATTTTACTTTCCTACACCCTAATACAATAAAAGTATTATAAGACAAAACCATAATTAAAATCCAAATTAAGCACTTATTAAATTTATTATGTTATTTTATTATATTCTCCCAATTCTATGTCAAAAGCGTCCTAATATCTCAAATATTTCATCAGACAAGTGTCGTTTGTTTTATTTTGGGACCTCGCATTGTTACCAAAAAGTGAGAGTCCGCACGTGATTAATTTATATCATGATGAATGGAAAACTTCATAAAAAAAACGGTATAAAAAATATTATTTTTATATGAACTTGTTCTGATGTGGATACAAAATTTAATAAAGAATATATTAAGAAAGTAGAAATATACTTCGTCATAGAAAATGTTTCCTATTAAAAGATTGATTTTCCATAATTCGTATTATTTTTGATACTCATAAGTTCTCATTTACGAACTTCATTTTACATACTTTACAATTTTCTCAAAATAAAAATTGAAAAATTAAATTAAAACGCGAACTCAAGACAAAATAGTTAAATTTCTTTGGCTAAACCAGAGCTGCCCATAGAGAGAAAATCTAGAGAAATGTATAGGGTGGTCGACTCGGTTTTTCAACCGGTTTTAAAACCCGGTTTTATCACAATACGGTTGTCGGTTTTTTCAAAATGTTGATTTTTCGAATGTCGAATAGTCCCGTTTTTTTACAATTTAAAAACCGGCTGAGTCGAATACTTTTCGATTTGTACATTTTGCAATAAAATTAGTTTTTACTATGTTAAAACTTAGACCAACGTGTTTTGTTTATTTTCATAAGTATTTATTTAGTGTAAAAGCTCTAAGCTTTTTTTGAGCATGCCAACATTTACTGAAACATTAAATTCAAGCGAAATTATTTTATGAGGTAATAGCATAGGCGAATTTAATTGGCCTTATGGATGTCAAAATCCAGTTGCAAAAAGTGAGATTTAGTTTTGTTGACATTTTGCTTCATATTTTATATAGGGGTAGATATCCACATTCGTATGTATATACCATTAATGAATAAACTCTACATACACGCATCATTTTTGGGGTTTGAGGAAACTTGGGAAGAAATTAAAAAAATTAATTATGCCAATATTTAGGGTGCTAATAAATATGTTTCTACAAAAAATAAAAAATAATTATGATAACAACGTATTGGATGTCATTTGTTGACGGCTTGATACCGGAAATCACAGGATTTTCAAATAAGTTGACGACATCAAACATTTTGCACGTATTTTTTCATGTATTTTATGCCTATATTTAGACTTTTTTCCTATGTATTTTGAATATTTTTACTACTGTAGGTGTTATTATATTTATTTTTTTATTTTTTGAATAAACATATTTATTAGCACCCTAAATATTGGCATAATTAATTTTTTGAATTTATTCCCAAGTTTCTACAAACCCTAAAAATGATGGTTGTATGTAGAGTTTGTTCCTCAACTGTATATTATATATATATACATATCTATGTACTATACATAAGTATATGAAGTTCATTTTTATGTTTTACCTTTAATTTTTGTATTGTTTTATAGTATTTACATAAACTGTTAACTCTTTTTTTTAATAAAGCAATTCAAAATCAAAACTTTTGTATAATAATTTTCTTACTTAAAAAAACCGGTTGACCGGTTTTTCCTGAATTGTAAAAACCGAAACCGGCTTTTTCATAATTTCAAATAATCGAACTATTCGAAAACCGGTTTCTGGAAAAAGTCGAATAATCGATCACCCTAGAAATGTATAAGGATATGTGTATTCATTTGTATTTGTTTCGGCACTCTGGTGCCGAATAGCCTGGTTCTAAGCACATACTCATGACGCAATTTATTTTGGTTTTAGAAAAAATTATATTGGTATATTTTCTTGATTAATTGAGATTAACCGATAATCGCGATTAATTGCATATTTTGTAATCGTAATCGCGACTGTGGCAATCTGCGATTATTTGTAAATCCTACCTGTGAATAAGATGTTCACACATACCAATTTGCATGTGCATACACGAATTCAAACAAATTTTGGTCGCAGCGAATTCGTGGATAAATCATAAAAATACCGCTTCAATCTAAATTGCTCAATTCTAATTTAAATATACTTTCCTTACAGGTTATTTGCTTGTCGTTGGAAGTGCTTGCAGTAAGTCTGGTTTCTGTTATGCAAACCCAAATAGAACCACGTGAGACCAATACCTGTGAAGGACGTCAATCTCCTGGACCCATTTGTGAGTCTTGCGATTTATTATCGACATGTGTAAAACATTCAAATGGGTGGGTCAATATACCGGTTGAAACGTGTGATACTCAAAACGGTTTCTATTGTAATGCACGTCTGGGTGGTTGTAGCAACGCAACTGGACCTTGTCATCCCTTTAGCTTTGAAGGCAACTTCCCGTGTACATCCCATGGCATATTTCCGGATCCATATGACTGTCAAAAATATCATATGTGTTACTTCGTCGGCCCCACTTTGGTTTCGGCCAGTGTTGATTGTGGCAATGACAAGGCTTTCAATCCAGCCACCGGTCAATGTTCTTTGACGCTCAGCCATCCTATATGCAGTGAAAAACAATTTGCATGTAAAAACGCTGGCGATGCTCATGCTTGGCCCATGAGTCCAAATATATTCTATATCTGCAAGGCCACTTCAAATCAAGATGAACGAGTTCTTTATCCCACTTTGTATCGTTGTAATGATGGCGAAATATTTGATAGATACTTTTGTCGTGCAGCCAGCTCGAATCTACCGCTTCCCGATGTATCTAGCAGTACAACTGGCCCCGTAACATCAGCACCACCATCTTCTATTACTACACCAACAATCGTTACTCCCAGTGTACCCAGAGTATGTAACGAAGTTGGCTTATTTGCCGATACCCATGATTGTCGAAAATATTATTACTGTTCGGCTATTGATGGAAATTTAAAACTAATGGAGTGCCCAGTCGGTACCTATTTCAATGAAGCATTTGCATCATGCTCCTTTGGAAGTTGTTTGTAAATACAAGTGTACATACTTATGTATGTATACATTCGTATGTATGTATGTTTGTGTATCATGATAAAACAATTTTGTCACAAAACATAATTTGTTCAGTAAGAAATTACCAAATAAAAACGCAAGATTTAATTAATTAAATACAAAATTTACATAAATAAGTAGATATCATTGATTTACTCAAACAACGCCATAACTCAAAAGAAACTATTTTGCCAGAAAACTAGTTTAAAGTTTTCAATTTACGCACAACTCAAAGGAAAAACCAAATTTACCTTATGATGATTAATTTTGCATCACTAACTCAAGAATTCCATTGTTTGAGCTATCACGTGTATGGTACAAAAGATCCATCAGGTATCGCTGTGCCGGTCTTTGGACCAGATCTTCCCCCTATTCTATCACGTTGTTTAAGTAAATGAATATAATAAAGTACAATAGTATATATAATGTATATAATATCTGTACCTCCCACTGAGCTACAGATTTTGATCAAATTCGCGTCACAATTTTTAAGTCTATACCAATAAATTTTTTAAGTTTATAAAAATCAGTGAATATCTACGCCAACGATATCTTTCGAACGAATCACAGGATTTTACTCAAGCTAACAGCAATTTACGTATCTTTTAGAGGTTAAGAAATCTACCGAACCGAAGCGATTCAACATCGTTCGAGTGTAAAATAAAACTCGATTTTCAAATATTGGAGTAAAATCAATAACTTCCAAAAACTTTATTTTGCAAAAAAAAATTAGTTTTTCTAAAATAAATTCTTTCAAAAACCCGACTTCAATGCAAAGATCTGATAGAGGAAAATAAGAAGAAGTACGTGAAATGTACAATTAAATTTTAATGGGCGTCCCTCCGCCCATTTTTTAAATGCAAGATTGTGTGTTTTTCAACTCAGTGTGTGTGTTAAGTTTTTTAAAAATCGGTAAAGTACAACCCAAGGCGAATTCATACAAGATGATATTAGTTCACCAGCTGACAT
The DNA here is from genome assembly GCA_949987645.1 of Tachina grossa. Lineage (NCBI taxonomy): Eukaryota > Metazoa > Arthropoda > Insecta > Diptera > Tachinidae > Tachina > Tachina grossa. The sequence goes on along the minus strand of OX465276.1, from coordinate 33,124,611 downwards.
AACTACTCTGCTGTCAAATCAATTCAAAACATTACGAAATATTCTGGCTGCAGGAAATTTTACACTAACAAATATACAATGTATGTATGTATGTGTGTTCCCTTGCTCCGACCTATACTCAGAAAATATTAGTTATCGCTTTAGAAGAGATACCTATATTAAAGCGATAGTTTCCGCACTCAAAAGGAAAACAAAGCCATTTTAAAGTGAACGTAATTTAGGGTAAGACACCATTTGCCGGGCTCAGCTAATATAATATACTTTAATTTTAAATCGTAAAAATTTTTATAAACATATCAAAATTACTCACCACAGGTTTATTTTTAGAGGGAATTTTTATATTCATCCATTGCAGCAAGTTTAGATCAAAAACCATTTTTTTAATTTTTTACATCACATTTACATTCAATATGCACATGTTTACATGCGTATGTAAATATATATAAGGAATAATATAAATGTACATATGAATTAATTTTACAAATGTAATTTGCAACATTTTTGCATTTACTTTTATGAATAGGTATATGCACGTTTTTAAAAACACAACGAGCTTTCTTTTATTTCCTCTTTACATTACTTTTTGCATTCAAATTTAAAAACACTATTTCCCCTTATTCTTACTCACACACTCTCACCACCAAAAAAAAAAGCAAGACACAAGATCTCAAGATAACAACAAAAAGCTAAGCAAAAATTGCAACAACAATAAACGAAACATGTGCCATCATCAGCGTTGTCAACTCGGTGCTTTTCGCACCGTTTTTAGTGCTTTTTGAAATTTTAGAAGCGAAAAATTTTGAAGTTAGTGCTCGGTGTTTTTTTAAACTAATTTTTAGTGCTTTTTATTTCTTGGCGGTGGCACTAAACCTTATATAATATATATTGTTACGAAAATAGCCGTCGACAGGTTTAAGGCAGCATTACACAAAAATATTCCCACAGGGTTAATGTAAGTGTTACGTGAAAATATTCCTACAGGGTCAATGCAAAGAATAATCTAGAATAGTAGCAAATAACTAAATAAGCATGCGTAGCATATACAAGCTTGATTAGACGTAAACAAGCAAAAGCAACAACAAAAAGCGTCTGCTTATTAAGAAGATTCACATGTTAACACACATACATACATGCTAATTCAAACGAAAAGCAAACAACCACCACGCATTGCTTAGTTAATGTTGTACACACGTATGCATATACACATGTATGTACATAGTTACCATATGAACTTAATTAGACACTTTGTAAACAGCATATAAGATGATAATGATCGTCTAGACATTGCTTGAAACTTCTAGTGGTATTTGTGTGAAGTATAAAAGGCGGTGACGCATCCCATGAGTTAGTTAGTTGCGAGTCAGTTATAGTTGTGTTGTGAACGAGTTGCAGTTGTGAGTCAGTTGCGAACAAGTCAGTTGCGAACAAGTTGTGAACAAGTCAGTTGATAATTAAGTTGTGAATTAATAACAGTCTGCGATACAGTGGTGAGTTGATAGTTAAGAGCAGTCTGTGATTTACACGTGAATTGGGAAAAGGAGAAACTATAGGACAGTCTATAGTGACAGCAAAGTCTGCCGAGTAATTGAGATTATTGTGGAGTCTGTCGTGTCGACTGGAGTAAAGGGAACAGTACAGCGAATAGACGTATGTAAGGGTGTAAGTAAAGCCAGTGAGTCTTTATTGGTGTATCAACTGTGAGTATCGGCAGAGTGAGTGTCGTGTGTGACAAGCAGCAGACAAAGAGATGTATTGGTGTATCAACTGTGAGCGACGGCAGAGTGAGTCTCGTAAGTGACGAGCAGCAGACAAAGAGGCGTCACGTGAATACTTGCGCAGCCAGCTAAGAGACGTGCGTAAACTACAGCGAGGAAGGCCTAGTGGTAACCAGTTGTGAATATTTGTGTGTAATTCAGTTGTTTAAGTTGTATTAGTTTATATAAGATCTTGATTAATTAGTTTAAGTGTATTTGTAGATAAAACTTGTATCATTCTTAACCCTAATTACTACACTCGGATCTTGTATTTATTTGCAAATCTTCCGGTCCACGGAAAAGCGTTTTTTAAAGAGAGAAAAACGTAACAATATATATATATTTTTTTAAGAAGTCTAACACTTAAAAAACAAAAGCACTGAAGTTAAATGGAACATTTCAAAATATTCTAATAAGAAAGAAATACGTACATTTTATTCTAAAACTTTCACATTTTAAGCACAATTAATGGAAACAGTCTTTTGGCACACGACAAAGAATACATAGTATAATGCAAGTATAGTCTAATAGCGAAATATTTTCTAGTCAAAATTCAATGTTTAAACGCAGAAGTTGATCACGTTTTTACCTTTATTACTTTATTTAAGTCTAAAACACGTAAAAATTTGTCCTTACACTTGGCTTTATATAAAAGCGGTCTGAAACGAGAAAATTGTGTTGCTATTAGAGCTGCCGTTGTAGATTACATATTTATAACCTACTTCGTTACTTTTTTCTTAAAAAAATGGTACATTAGTTTAAGTTTATATAACGTGTTTAACTTGCAAATTACTTTTTTTTTTTGTAACTTTGTTATTAAGATAGCATTCGCTGTGAAAGAATGTTTCCACAGCATTTTTTATTGAAAATCAAATTTTGAGTCTTGATTTTAAAAAAATTAACTACTACTCCCACCGAGTTTAAAATCGAATCAGCAAGTCAAAAAGGCTTGCCAACTGCTGCTAATTTGACTAATTTCAAGTGATTTGATTCTTCGTTGACGAAAAAAATTTTATTTTTTATAATAACTTCAAAAGGTTTCGTCATATTGTTTTTTGAATTCACTGATTCTCATAGATTCAAAATGTGTATCGGATGCTTCAAATTTTAAGTTTTAGGGATAAAATGCAAGGTCAACCGATTTCTATATTTTTTATATATAAAATATTTATTTATTTATTTATTTATTATACATATTATACAAAGTAAATTTGCATAATATGGTGTTGCACAAATATGGACGGGGTAAATAGACCATATGCCCAAGATAGTATTAACAGTATTTTAAAAGGTTTTGTGACTGACTGTACACGACCTATGCCTTCAAATAGGAAGTAGCAAGGTCGTTGTTAAAGAAATTCCACAAAAAACCGCAAGATTGTACGGTTATCCGTGGCAGATCAGTCAACCAGTGCAAGCGAGACGAAACACTCTCGAAAGCCAAACAACATGCACAAGCCTGACCGCACTTAAGAAATAATTACGATGACGCGAGAGATGTTCCTCAACCCAGAGCTGCTTTACGACTGATATACAAAATATTTTTTTAATAAAACAAAAAAATTTTAATTTAGTGCTTTTTTACTTAAATTACGCGTTTTTCCTGGTTTCAGTGCTTTTTGAAATTTAAAAGTTGACAACGCTGGCCATCATCATTAAAATGAAGAGAGAAAGAAAGACGCCACACATCTTTTATGTGTATTTTTTTGGTTTAATTGCAAACTTTTCATTAATTAAACACTTTCTTTTCATTTATTGCACGTTTTAGAATATTTCCACATAAAAATTATTTCATTTGAAGCACTTTTTATTACATTTTTTGCTAATTTACATTTGACATTAACAACAAACGCGTTCGATGCAAATGCCGGCTATAAAAGAACTAACTAAAAGGAAATGACAGTGATGCAATCTGAAAAGTTAACGAAAACTACATAACATTACGTTAATATGGAAAGGCCCTAACTCAGTATTTTTTTAATGAGTTTTTTGTATATGTATCTGGATTTCAATCAAATAATGAATTAGGGTCATTCTACATTAAGGTAACGATATGTACATATCGCTATTTTCTCAAAGAATGTCATGACTCAATAAAACCAGTTTGCGAGAAAACGAGTTTTAAGTTTTAAATTTACACACAACTTAATGGAAAAAGAAAGTTTTATTTTTCTGCCAAGAGATGAGTAAACAAGATATTGGTATGAAATTTTTATACAATATGAAGAACGATGAGGATTAATTCTGCATCATTAACTCAAAAATGGATTTGAGTTATGATGACGTTATTTGAGTAAATGTTGTCACAACAAAACAAAATCACTTTTGCAGAAAACGCGTTTTAAGTTTTCAATTTGCATACAACTCAATGAAGACATGAAAAAATATTCTTCCCTCAGGAGGTGATGGTGCAAGCTATTTATGTGAAATTTTTACACCAGTTAAAATACCAAATGCCGCGTTATTAACTCAAAAAAACTCTTTTTTTAGTTATGACAATATTGAACTAAATGAGCGATATGTAATATGTTAGTAAACTAATGAACGTGTTAAATTTTGCCCCTTTTTCATTATACATATTGAAGTAAATGAAGTTCCTACGATATGATTGAAAATATAGCTCAACGCTAAAAACCCTTTTTATACATACTTACATACATAAATATGTAGGCACATAAGTACATATGTACGTATGTACTAACCTTTAACTTAATTCAGAGCTTGAATATTTAAGTTAAATTACATTAATCTTATTACTGATGAAGCTTTTCCAATTGTTAACTAAAATTATAATTGCATGTTTCGACAGTTTTAATTTTTCAAAAAGGAAGAAGGCGAAGTATTCCCAACATAAACATTTCGAATGAAGTGTACACAAAACTGAAGCAATGAATATAAAATTACAATTCTTTTATTTTAATAATATTATTTACAACAAAAAGAAAATTAACTAAATAAACTCAGAGTTTAAACTTTATCACTATCTAATTTCAGAACTATTCGCATCGGTGGACATCGCACAAACAGGATTTTGTTCCTCAATATTTTCGCTAAACTCATCAGCTAAACCAGAATCATTTTTTGTTATTTCTTCATATAATTTCGCCTTGGCACGCCTAGATTTAATTAAAATTCCATGACCCGGACAATCGTTATCTTCAGTATAGCATTTTTCTCGGCAACAAATTCGACAAAGACGAAATTCACACTTAAAGCCCATGGGATTGTTGCATTGATCACAATTCTCCAAATTACGTTCATGTTTGCCCTCGGGCTTATTAGGACGACGCATGCGCCTACGTAGTTTTTTCATGCGTTTACGGGAAATCTCCTGGCCATCGTTGTCAAAGTAGTGGCGTTTTTCACGATTAGGATCTTCTGCCAACCGCACCTTTTCAGCAATGATTTGTTTGTGCATTTCTGGTGGCAGTCGTATGTATGGTTGACATAACCAGGGCGGTAATGAGAGATTAAATCCTAACGACTGTTCTATAAAATTCGGATCAGCTTCTTCCATTTCGTAAATTTGATTACCCTCATGATAAGGTTCATATTTTAATTGGATCTTCTTAATGACATCGCGAAACTTTTGCAAGTCATTTGCCACCGCCAAATCTTCTCTTAGTTCACTATTTGGTTTAAGATTCATAATATGATGACAAATCTTAAACAGGTGTCCTCTAATATAGGATATAGGACATGGATACAGTTCTACAAACGACAAATAATCTTCAGCCATTTCCCAGGTTTTAGGTGATTGGCCACAAAATAATGCTGGGTTATGCAGATTACCCTCTGCGGTCATAACACCATCGACTCCAGTCTCCATTAAACATCTCCTAACGTCTTCTAAACACAAGATGTTGCCATTAGCAAAGATTGGTATTTTAATATGCTGTCGAACGTCTCGAATATAGCTCCAATCGGCTACACCCGTCAAAGGACCCTTTTGTTCTCTAGTTCTACCATGTACCGTTAACAATTGACAACCAGCTTTTTCCAACATTTGGGCGTAACGTATAGTCTTTTGTCGATCCTCGAAAATTCGTATTTTGCACGTTACAGGCACTTTTAGATTAATATGTAAAGTTCTGACGATTTCGTGTAGTAACTCCCAATCATCTTGTAAAAACGAACCATAATGGCCCCGTCGCGCTATAGCCTGGGGGCAGCCTAAATTTATATCTATCGCATCACAGTAATCTTGTGCTAAAAGTGCTGCATCCAATAATGTTTTCGCTTCATTGCCACAAAATTGTATTATTAATGGTCGATCTTCCGGGCATGTCTGCAAAGCATCCTTGCGATATTTTGCATCATTGGCGAAAAGATTACTATGAAACATAGGGGAGTAGCATAATTCAGCATTGTATTTACGACACATCATCCGCCAAGCCAATTCACTTTGATCCACCATTGGGGCCACTATATACTTGGGTGAACCCAAAACTTTTTCATAAAATTCATATCCGCCCAATTTACTGAAATTCGGTTGAACAGTAGTTTCTTCACTTTGTTGCTGACAATTATCTGGCATATTATGTACTTATATATGTAAAAAATATATAATATTTTATTAGAAAACTAGATTTTATTACAGAACGAGATGTTAAATTTCCAACACAATTTCCAATGTAAAAATTGGTAAAAACAAAAACATAAACATGCACGTTTCTTTAAGCTGTCATGAACTGTCAAATGTTGTATAACAATTAGGGACGTATGCTCAATGGCACATATCAAAGCCCTTACACTGTAGGAGTAGGTTTGACGGCAAACGTTTCAACAACTAGGAGTTGTTATCTGTTAATTCAAAAAACAAAAATTGTATATAAAATGATGATACATTGTGAAAAGGGACGATAATATACAAACGCTTTGAAAAAAAGACATTAAACTGTAAAAATGAGTTCGATTTCGATAACTGTAAATTGTCAGTTGTCATGTCCGTAAGCAAACTTGGCACTACCTCCATGCACAGCTGCTCCACAATACTGTGTATTGTGGTGAATATCTCTACATGTGTTTGTGCCCAAATTACAACTTTTAGATTTCTCTATATGAAATTTGACATTTGTGTGTACATAATTAATTCTTAACTGCTGTGATGAACTTAACTTTGCAACAGCATATTAATGGCACCGTTGCCAAAACAGCTGTGTATATTTTGTAACTGCAAATTGTAACAGAAAATTCATGCCTCGTAGTGAATTATTATAAGTTTTAAATTAAATAACAAGATAAATAAATCCCACTATCAACATGGAATTCATACATGAAGGCGTTGCTTTAGGGGTGGACCTGCTAATTTTGGGTTTGTGTGTTAGAGAATATGTTAGCTACAAGAAAAGTGTAATTTTACTTAAGGTAAATAAGATCAAAAAAAAAACTTAAGTAAAGTTATTTAATTATGTATGTACACACTAAATCATTGCAGAGTGCACCTCAATTGTCTATAGATAATGACCTTAAGGACTATGTGGAAAATCAAAAAGATAAAAAGATACCTTATGTAGTTCTGCGTGGTACAGTGACGCCTATTGGTGTACCCATTCGAAGTGTAATGTCGCCATCAGTAACTGGTGTACTGCAAGTGATTAAATTAAGGTAAATAGATGCAATAAGTATATACATATACACCCGTTGTTGTGAGATTAACGATCAGTGGGACCCTGGTGATATAATATGTACATATGTGTGGAATCGTATCTGTGATTACTCAAATCGTTAAACCGATAGCCTCAATAGGGTTCAAGTTTTCTTTAATATCGTAGATGAATATGCATAATTTTAATAAATTTATTTAAATACGATAATATGGAACGTGCATTTAGAAATAAAGGTTTAAATGCAGTTAAGTGAAGCATCTCAGAAGAAAGAATAAAATAAAAATAAGCCGTCTATTCACAGAATCTTTTTTCAGTAACGCTTTTTGGAGAATTACTATGGTGGAGAAAATCCTTAATCCCGGCTATGCAGAAAATATTGGAATTAGTTTTTGTCAATTTTCTATCACTTAAACCATTTTTTGAGGCGCTTCACAGTTTTTTATGAAAACTTTAGAGGACCATAACTTCGGAAATATGTGGCGCAATTTTTTTTCATATACATTTTTTCCTTATTTTTTAATTATCTATCACTAAGCTATTTTTTCGGTCATTATAGATGCTTCACTAAATTGCATTTGTTTCAACAGCTTAGTTTAAAAAACTAAGTAAAAAAATTAAAAGTGCTATGACATACTTACATATATACATAAGTTGGAATGTTACATATCTTTAACATTGGAACCATGTATTGTCAAAAGCATAAAACAATAAAATTGACCAAAAGGCATTAGTGCATGACTTCGAGCAAAAACAAATATACCTATTTAAATAATTTAAAACATTTATGACTACCATTTGAATCCCCTAGATATAAATAAATAAAAAATAAAATTTTTCCGCTGAATTGTTTCACCACTTAGTCTTTAGTAGCCTTTTTGTAATCATCAAAATAGCAATTTAATTTTTGTTGCTGTGTATTTGAACAATCATATAGTCAACCTATTCTGCAGCAATTTAAGCAAATAAATTTACGAAAAATAATTAAGGGCCTTGGCGTATTTCACTTGGACTAAGACATTTTGGTACCAGATTAGAGAACAAATATTTCTATTACAAAAACTCCGTAGTCAAAGACGAAATACGCCAACCGAAATAACAGCACAAATAATTTTCAATTAGTAATATGTGAGCAATAATTCGAATCTTGAAATTTGAAATTTTAACAAAATATTACACAAAAACATGCATGTATGTGTACCAAAATATATCATTACCCAATAAGCAATTTTGCTTGAAATCAAGTGTAAAACAAGTGATATTCAAGCCAAACAATCAATTGTCAAGGGTTGAATTATGCTTGATTCACACTTTAATTCAATAGCATTCTCCAGTGAAAAGGGAACTTCAACTCAATGCGAACAATTCAGTTGTAGTACAGTTTAATTCAAGCCTTGAATTATACTGTAATTCAACCTTGTATTACAATTGAATTCAAGTGTATTTCAAGCTGCAAAAACAAGCCTTTTAAAATGGAAAGCAAAATGCAATTCCTTTGTTTTCTAATAATTATTTTCTGCACATCTGCCTTCGCTATTCGCAAATTCACTTTTATTTATTTTTTTTTTTTTTTTTTTTTTTTGATATATTCACCACAATTTCAGTTTTAATAATAAATAAATTACGTATTTGACAAGGTTTGAACATATATGTATGTTGTTTGATTTTTTATTTAGAAATGCCCTATTTCATAAATTTTTTGAAATCAAAATTTTTGCATTTTTTCGATACATTAACTGCCAGTTTATATAAACCATGTAAAAATTCTCGGCTGTCTATTTATAATGAAAACAAAAACAAATTTTGAGTGCTTTGTTTTTGTTTTCAATATAAATAGGCAGACGAGAATTTTCACATGGCTTCTATGAACTGGCAGTTAATGTTATTCTCTCGAAATATAAAAAAACTCAATTAAAAAAAAAATAATGAGTTATGGTATTTTTTTTATTAAGGTAACGATATGCATGTATCAACAAATATTCATCAAAATATGCAAAAATATGCACTAGCAAATCGAAACCCTCTGCTTACTTACATATCGCAATAGTTCCTCTAATGAGCGTCGACTCAAAATTATGGAATTTTTACTTTTTGCATCAAAACCATTTACAGTCTTCATATATACCCACTATAAAAATCTTACATCATTTTCTCTACTCTTTCGCCACAAAAAGTACTGTTTTAGCTCTCTTTTTAAATACAAAAGTATATGAGATAAGAACAGTTATTTGTCTCTACTGAACATTTTTAAATTTTTAATTGCCGTTCAATAAAGTATTGACAAAACAGATAGAAAAAAAGGGGAAATATAATTGCATAAATTAAATATGTAAGTGTGAGGAATGTTGTGTACTTTTGTTTTCGTTCACACACTCTGCTCGCTACAAAAAGAATAAAGCTTTTCTCTGAATTGTATTGAAATCACAAATGTTTCTTGCTCCTTGCTTATTCTAAAAAAATATAATAATGTTACGAAATCAAAATTTTTTATAGTGAACACCGCGTTGCTCGAGGCTTTGCCGGTTTTTGGTCAGAACAGCGAAAACTTATTCACGTCTCATCCAATGAAATGCCCTTCGAATTGACCAACAACGGTGCCGCCGTTGAAGTTGTAGATGCCCTATCGGCCGCTGTACTCGATATGGATGTTGTATATGACAACTACGAACCCTCATCTCTCTCATTTTTCGATCATATGTTTGGTTTCTTCTCGGGTATACGACAAAAAGGTCTACAAACTACAGAAGAAGTTTTAAGGGATGGTAGTTTTATTACTGCTGTTGGCGAATTAGAATTGGATGGTAAAACATTACGCTTACAACCCTCTTCCTTGGGTCCTCTATTTCTCACAACATCTACAAAGTCGACATTAATTAAAAAATTTGAGGAAGCCAAAAATTCTATGTTATTTAAAATATTTGTATGTAGTTCAATATCGGCTGTATTGATCACTATAATTGTAAGAAAAATATACCTAAAAAAGAAGCAAGAACGTGATGAAAGAAAGTTAAGAGAAACGCTAGAAAAAGAGCGGAGGCAAAGAAGAGCTAAATCGCGACCAATCAATCCCTCCACAGATCAATTGTGTGTTGTGTGTAATATAAATCCCAAAGAAGTAAGTAATTAAAATGTTTATTTGCTATTAAATAAATTAATTTTCATATATAATTATTTTTTATGCAGGTCATTATTCTGCCTTGTGGACATGTTTGTATTTGTGAGGATTGCTCGGAGAAAATCAAAATGACTTGTCCGGTATGTCGGGGTAAGATTAATACTCGTGCTGCTGCTTTTATAACATAATGTTTTAATGGTATTAATGGCAGTTTCTTTATGACTATTTTTAGCAAAAACAAATTTATCATTAAATTATGATTACACATAAATATAAATGTGTATGTGTGTATTTATTTTATTATTTAAATTTATAAATTTTTCATTACACCTTGCGAATCGATTTTACCAGAATTTTTGCAGTAAGTAGTATAAAATAAATAGTTATTTTTCGAAAGTTCTCAACATCGATATATCTGCAACCATTTAACTTATTCAAATCATTTGGCGTAATTTTTAAATTCTTCCTTTTTCGATGTCTTTAGAATATCGATAATTTTTTGCCCAGCAGTTAAACTATTCTGAAGTTATGAAAAGTATAAACACACACAGATATACATTCATTATCATTAAAAATTCAGTAAAGTGCGACTTTGCACTACTATAAATTCAAAAAAGACGTAAGTTTCGTTTAAAATATTTTACAGAAAAAGCAAACCACATTATAAGTTTTAGTGCATTTAATGCTTTCAGTAGTCTTTTGAATTTCGTTAATAAATTTGATATTTTTTGTGGGTAGGTGGATTTTATATAATTACATCATACATAATCAATCTAAAAAGACGATTTTGAATTTTTTGTTAATTACGCCCTTTTTGAATTTATATGTAATACTATACGAACTTTGGTCTATATAATCAAATAGTTTACCTTATGTAGGCATTTAAAAAAAAATGGAAGTACCCCCTAAACTTTTTTTCGGTTTTTGACGTTTTTAAGTTTTGGTGCGTTTTCTGAGTTTTGGCGCTCTTTTCGTTTTTGGGTTTTTTTATTTTTGGCGTTTTTTTTAGTTTGGACGTTTTTTCAGCTTTGGCTTTTTTTCGGTTTTGTCGATTTATTTTAGTTTTGGCGTTTTTTTCGTTTTGGGGATTTTTTTTATATTTTCTGCAATTTTTTCGTTTTTGGCGTCTCTATAATTATGGGATTTTTTTTGTTCTAGCGTTTTATAAATTTCAAGAGTTTGCCTCTTACGGTTTTTAAGATTCAGCAAGTTGTCAAAATTGCATTAACTGATAGGTAATTTGAAAATTTCAAGTGTCCATATATAATTTTCTGTGTATTAAATTAGATTTTCCACATGTTTGGTTGCTCGCTTTGGAACACCCTTTAACCTGTTGTTGTAGCGAGCAGTTTTACATATTCTGTGAAAATTTCAGGTCCGTAGCTCTTACGGCTCTCGAGAAAACAGCCTGTGACGGACAGACGGACATCGAAGTGAAAACAATAGAATTCCTTTTCACCTTTGGTGTACGGAACCCTAAAATGACGTTAACACGTCGAGATCTGATGAACTTGTAGTGAGAATTAAAGACCTCAAATATGAAATTAATGTTAGTTTGAAAAATTTGTTTTTATTCATGAAATGCCAAACCATATACAGTTTTGATCAAGGGTCATCAAATCCTTGTATTTCTTTTGATCATTTAACATTTCTAAGAAAACTTTATATTTACGTGAATGATAATGTCTGGTGGGAAATTGTGGGATAATTATTTTTCCCGAGCCGCCCATTGCGTTAGAAGTTGATTCTAAATCATCATAAACCTTGGCTGCACACGCTCCCAGCATTGCAGCACCTACAAGCACCATTTCCTGGTCATCTCGTATTAAGGAAGGCAATTGGCAAATATCAGCATGACATTTTACATACAGATCATTTTTCGCTAAACCACCACAAAGCAGCAATGTATGAAAGGGAACACGTTGGTATTTGAGTAGATTATCAATGATGTGACGAGTGCCATACTGAAAGAAAAAAAAATATGATAATTATTTAGGTTTTTTCTTTTTTGAGTAACAAATACCAACCGCTAAGGCTTGCACGAAAGCTAGATATAAAAGGGCCAACGATTCTTCATCCACACTCATATTGAGACCAGAAATCTAAAAATACATGTACATCAACAATTTTCTGCTCATGAGCACATAAATAAATCTAAATATAGTTACCATTCCTTTAAGATTAGGATCAGCTATTGGAGAACGATTGCCGTGAAAGTCTGGCCAAACATGGAGATCTTTGGTCAAATAACAAACATCAGTTAGGTTACGGGCAGTTGCCATATCTTCCAACAGCTTATTTAAATATGTATAAATATGCCTGAAACATAAGATTTTTAGCAAACCAAGTCTATGTAAGTTGAAATTCATATGTACATATGTACATATGTAGGTATGTGTATATAATGGTGTTTTTTAAGGTTTCGTTTTATTGTATTATAATTTTTGCTCTTTCGAATTGGACAAACTTATTCCGAAATTTATCGCAAGCGACAATTTATGTACATGTCGACGGCTCCATTCTAAAACATGCTAAGTCAAAAAAGGTAGTTTTGAGATAAACTAAAAAGTTTATTGATGATATCTCGGTAATGTTATAAGATAGAAACTTTATAATTTTTTTTTTTTTTATTTGTTGGAGATAAAACTTGTTTTATGAAAATGTGTCAATGTGATTCCGTTTTTGCATGCCTGTTTTGCTGGATATTTATTTCAATATATTACCCAGTAATGTGGCATGCGTTTTTAATGAGTTCAAAAACTATAGGATTATTTACGATTTGCGATGACATTCAGAATGCATTCGAAGAAACAAATGCTCAAGAAGTCATGAAACACTATTTCATTTTGAACGTGTTCATTTATTTTTGCTGGGTACTTGACGTCCATGTTGACAACTGGAATAAGTGTGATTATTTCAATTTAAAATTAGGCACCTTTGAAAAAACACCCTATACATCTACCTAAACGATCTATGTATACTTACTCATTTTTGCGTAATTTCATTTTTGTGTGCATATACTGGGGATGCGTTTTAATAACGTGATCCAACAATAAACCAGCTGCACTTTGTCCGCCTTCATTTAAATAATAGCCGGGAATAATGGCACTACGATAGGGACCCCAAATACCTTGAGCCTCGCAGGGCTCTTTAGTCAAACTCATGTGACATGTAGAGGTGCCACATATTAATGCCAATTTACCTTCTAATTCACCCGAATGGCCGGCCGAACGGCAACCAAGCATACCCAAAGCTCCAGCATGTGCATCAATTAGAGAAGTGCCCACAACGATACCCGGCAGTAAATTCATTTCTTTAGCTGCATCCTCGCTTAAGCCCCTACCCACCGCTGTGCCTGGCTCTTTGATTTCTTTGCCAATAATTTCCGCCTGATTATTGAGTAAGTCCTCTAAACCAATTGCCTCAAAGAAATCTCTGTTCCATTCCATTTTAACAGCATCATAATTCCACTTACAAACTACAGAACATAAAGATCTTGTATCACAGCCAGTTGCACGCCAGGTTAAAAAATCGGGCAAATCGAATGCCCGCCAAAGTTTTTTCCAAGTTGAAAGGTAACAATTAGTTTTCAACCACAACAGTTTTGGCAATTCCATTTCGACAGAAACTTGTCCTCCCACGTACTTTAGCAGATCATGTTTAGTGTCATTTATTTGTTCCGCTTCTTTTTGCGCTCTATGATCCATCCATAAAATTACATTTTGTTCTGGATTACGGCTATTGCTCACCGAAAGTTGTTCGCCATTTTCACCCAATATCACTAAGGAGCAAGTAGCATCAAATGATATGGCTACAACTTCTTCTCTGGCCACATCGCTGGCAACGTTCTGTAAGGAATGTACATAAATAGAAAACAATTAAGCCAAATTACATGTGATAATTATTAATGAACAAATAACACCAAAGTCTGTTGTAAATATTCTGACTAACAACACATAGTTGAACGGAACAGCCAGCCGTTTTCGAAGGCCACTAAACCTTCATCATCACCGTTCTTTTGTGTTTGGTCCACTGTGTGTGGTGTTCCGTTCAACTATGTGTTGTTAGTCAGAATATTTACAACAGACTTTGGTGTTATTTGTTCATTAATAATTATCACATGTAATTTGGCTTAAAAAGCGATACGAACTTTAGCGCGTTCAAATCACAAATATAGAAACAAATGGAGTTCGAATAATAATTAAAATTAGCTAGAAAACAATTAAATTTTATGAGCATAATTTAGTGGTTTTCATGTATAATGTTCGAGTGACTGTGTATGAAAAACTCACTCAACAAACCGATACGTTTCAACAGATTTTGGGAATTTTCGAAAATAACGCTTTCAAAAAAAAAAAAAAAAAAAAATTTAATTTGAAACTACCAAACCGATCGAATTCGAAATGAAATTAGTTTGACTTTTGCAAATTTGATTCAAATCACTTGATTCGTTCGAGAGATAACATTGAGGAAAAATCGATTTTCGAAATTTATTTGAAGATATTAAATTAAAAAAAAAAACAATTTTTTCCAGTTTTTCGCTCATAACTTCCTTAATAATGGTCCGAATTACAATTTTTTTTGAAGTTTTGTTTTCAGAAGTGCTCAAATTTTTGTATCCTTTGATTTTTTTGTAATTCGTAACTTTAAACTTTTGAACCGGGACTGGCATACTATTTTTTTGATTTTTAAAATTTGAAGAAAAAAAGTTTATAGGCCATGTTCTGAAAACCATTTCGTTTTGAAATCGCAAAGTTTCAAAAACGGAAAACAGTGTTCTCTTTATCAGATAATTTAGTGCATTTGTAATTAAGTTCGGATAAAATATCTCAAGCATATGAAATCTTAAAACCAAACAAAAAGCTGCAATTTCTTGTTGATTTTTTCTCTGAAATTTGTCGGTTTCAAAACGAAATGGTTTTCAGAACCTGGCTGTATAAATAATTTCGAGTACCGATTTTTTACGTATTGTAAATTAATTTCGATATTTTTTCATCATTAATGGAGACAAGCCTTAATCCCTTTTTTGCAACGTATTTACCCAATATTTACTTCAATATTGATTAATAAGTTTCAAATAAACACACGCAATCAACAGAATCTAGCTTCAAATAGTGAATGAGATAGAGAAATGATGCATTCATTTAAACATTGTGATTTAAGCTTAACAGTATGCTGATATTCACTGCTCAAACAAACAACAATATGAACAAAATCAAAGACACTACTACTACACTACTTTTTTCTCTTTTCTTTTTTTTTTTTCTTTAAAAAACATCTGAAAACTAAAATTTCCAAAAAAAATAATCCAATTTCTACTACCATTATTAAGAAAGTTATGGACAAAATAATTAATAGCTTTTGAACGAGTTTTCAAAAAAAAAAAAAAAAAATAAATCCCCAAAAAATCAAAACAGAAAAATTTTCAAACAAAATTTTTCTATGTATGTATTTACATTGAACCAAAAAAGCATTCTGAAAATAAGAATTTTGGGTTGGCGTTTTAAAAATGCTGCATATCGACGTCTCCATACTAAAACATGCTAAGTCAAAAAAGCTAGTTTTGAGATAAACGCCTTCAAAGTTTATTGATGATATCTCGGGAATGTTGTGAGATAGAAACTTAAGACTTTTTGTAATTGTATAATAATTGCAATAGATTTTTTTTAGTTTATTTGATTTTTCGTAGATCATAGTTAAAAGTGCTTTAGAATCACAAATATACTACTTCGTCCTCTAAGTAAGGTTCTTTCTCACCTACAATTGTCATCCAAGTACATATAGCATGTTTTGGTTTGGAGAAAAATTTAAATTAATTTTTTTTTACTACTTAATTTCAAACTGAATCATGCTATGCTATTCCCTGCATAATATGTTATGCCGACTCAGCATGTTTTGGAATGGGACCGTCGATATAAAAGTAATTTTTTTTGAGTTTTATTTATTCCCCAGGAAAAAAATTATTTTTTTATTTTTATTTTTTTGCTTAGAAAATAACAGTTACTTTCTAATTTAATTTTTTTTTTTGCCTCAGAAAAAAAGGAATTTTTAACTGTAGAAATCGGATTTTCTGCGCTAAAATTAATATTAACCGATTTAAAATCGAATGTGTCAATAAAAACTCTTATGTGTTAAATTAAATCTAGTTTTCTTTACTTTTTTTAGTTTAAAAATTATTTTTTGTTAGGAAAAAAATAAAAACCAAACAATAACTTTTATATCCTGAGAAATAAATAAAATTCAAAAAATTTTTATTATCTCAGAAATCAAAAATTACTTTTATTTTGTGAGGAATAAATAAAAATCAAAAAATAGTCAACAAAATTGAGTTTTTTAATAAAAAATTATATGCATGCATATAATGTTATTTGATTTTTTTAACAAAAAATTAAATGCATCTAAAGGTAGTTGAGTTTTTTTAATAAAAAGTATCTGGTGTATTCCTTGTGCATGTAGCACTTCTCCATTAGTTTGATCTTTTTTAGTTTAAATTTGGAAAATAATCATTATTTGCGATCCCTGTTTTTTATACAAGATTTTTATACATTATTAACTCTAAAATCATTTTTTTTTAATTTACTTCAGCAACGTCATAACTAAATGCTTTTGAAGTAAATGAGCGGTATGTATGTATGTATGTACATAGATGAAAGAAATCTTATCTTATCTAATGAGGCACTAATATTTTTTACAACAGTTATTATCAAGAGTGATTCTTAAATTTAATTAAAAGCAAGCGGATAATTAACATTTTGTATGATCGTGAGGGAAATACATAGTAAATGAGAAAGCTAGGATTTGTTCGTAATATTATAAATAGAAAAGTACATCCTTATATTTATGTATGTACATATATGTACGTATTTACATATATTTACATATCCATAAATGTATGTATGTACATTTGCATATATGTATGTATGTACATACGTGTGTATGTAAGTACTTTGAAATGCTTAAATGTGTAACCCAGTTCTATAAAAGGTAGCATTTGGAAATGTGGTTTTCAATCGTAATAAAAATCCTAGTTTGATTAGAGCATGAAATTGTTTTTTTTTCTTTCAACAAATTGAACTGCAGAAAAAAATTATTGATACACATATACATATGTACATAAATATGTATGTAAATAGGTATATCATCATATATATACATATGTACATACATACATATTTATATATGTATGTTTACTATTTTAGAAACCAGTACTTAAAAATACCGTTTTTCTTTCCTTTTAAATTAATATAGAGGATTAAGAAACTGTTGTTTTGCCCTATAATCACTTGTGTAGGTCAAAAGTTTCTTATCAGCTTAAAAACGGTTTTTTAATTAATATGAATTGCAATAAGACAGATAAAGTTAAAGATTAACGTAATTATAAAAGCACTATTCCTTATTTATTCCAATAGTTTCTGGCTATAATTTTTATTTTAAATTATTTATTACATAAACATATGTACATATTACATAAGGATACATACATACTTACATATGTACGTACATACATACTACATACCTTAACGCACTGACAAACTGCATCCCAAATATCCTCAGATGATTGTTCGAAATGTTCTTGTTCGGGATTCCATATGCGTATATTTTGGACAGCTTGTTTTGCAACTTTACCATCTGATGTGACCAAAGCAGCACGAGCGGATGAGGTACCAACATCAACACCAATAAAGTAGATTTTCGGCATCGTTAAGGATATATTATTTCAATCAATGTTTTTTTTTTCTTATTTACTTAATATAAAATCTATGTACATACATACATATGTACGTATGTAAGTATGTATGTATGTACTATATGTACATCAACAAATGACTGATGACGGAAAGTGATGTCTTATCACCTTCACTTACAATTGCAATTTAAAATGTATAGTGTGCTTAGTACAGGTTTAGAAGCGTCCGAATATGGTGTGGAATATTTTAAACATATAAAAAAATGTAAATAAAAATGCGAAAAGTAAAACAAATTGCAATTATCTTATCAATACAGGAGACAAAATAACATTAACTACAATATTTTATTTATGTATTATTTATTTTTATTTTTCCTTTATTTTTATTTAAGAATTTTCAAATATGTAGTATATTTCAGCTTAAAATGATCTATACTTCTCTCTTGATGTATGTAGACTAATTAAGCTTTTAATTTGTATAAAATAATTTAGCGTGGCTGATCTATGTATGCATGTACCTACATACATACATACATATGTATATACATATGTATATTCTTTACCTACAACCTGAATTTACTGGGACCAACAAAAATACAAACGCAAGTAAATGAGTCTGAATTAATTTACAGTCAAAGCTTTCATTACGGACAATTCGCATATTCAGACAAATTTTTTGACCCAAGTTTGTTTACTTATTTATTTGTTTATTCCAGGGACCTTAAGGGTTATAACCAGGGACAAGGACTTCATTCAATTAAAAAAGATATTTAAGGCGCCTAAGATATGACATCAAAAAATCAAAATATGCACTAAAAACAATAAAATATGCAAGTATTTTAAACATTTTTTATTCAAAAGATATGTTTTCAATTTACATACAATTAAATAAAGATATAAAAATATTTTATTTTCTCAAGAGGTGCGTGTGCAAGCCTTTTCATTAAATTTTTACACAAGATTAAATACAATGCAACAATTTTTTCTGCATTATTAACTTCAAAGACGCATTTTTCGAGATATGTTTATATTGCAGTAAAGGGGCGGTACGTAAATAGAAAAGTGTTATTATTTATTTATTTTTATTTAAAAATTGTGTTAGTTTTTATATTTTCGAATGTAAAGTTCAACCAATTTGTTCTTAGAAATCTTGTGTGCATTGAAAAAGACTTTGTAACGTATGTGGATGTAATTGGCTCAAATTTAAATAATTCTTTTTATATAATATGCATATTAATTTAACTCAACCATTACAATGAATTGAATAGTAGCTATTAGGTTTAGAACAATATCAAGTTTCCGCAGAATTGTTTCAATACTTTCGGCTTTGAAAGCAGACAATTTCCTCTTGAAATCATTAAAATGACAATTTTCATTAAATTTGGTAGGTGTGTGTGCTTGCACAAACCTTCTATAACTCTTCCGAATAAATTTGCAAAAAAAAATAATAATTCGTTTTTGTTATTAATATTTTGGAATTTTATACTAAGTCCCTATTTACACTATGCAAGTCTTATTGCTAAGCTGATTAGTTTATTAGGAGAGAGAGACGGGGGGAAAAGAAACATTGCTGTTCCCCTCGTCTCTCCCTGAAACTAATCAGCTTAGCAATAAGACTTGCACAGTGTGATTTGGGACTAACTAGATATACCAAACGGACGACACACTCGTCCGTATTCTAGAATCAAAATGTAAATAATTTAAGATTCAAAGAAAATGTATCTAAACGTTATAAAAAAATTCATTAAAACACAGCCACACACAAACTTACATACATATGCAAGCATAATTAAATAATACATGAAATTAAAAAAAAGCATAAACAAAATCCCTTCAACCAACCTAATTCAATTTATTCAACCCTCTCTTCCTTTAAGTATTATGGCTTTGATACAACAACAAATAAGAGAAAAATAATTGTAAGGTGAAGAGAAATACTACAAACACACACACACACACACACACACTCATATTTCGTTTCTTTTTTTACTTGTAAGCTAATAAATGCGTGTGTAATATGTGTGCATGTAGTAGTAGCAACTTTAAACGCTTATAGCTCCCAAAATACTAAACCGATTTCAATAAAATATAGATTCTGCACATCTGTATAACAAATTCTTTAAAACCATATAAATCTTTTTAAAATCGGTGCGGTGGTAAAAGGGATTACAAAAAACATGTTCCCCTATTAATTATATAGATGACCGAGAAATTCAAATAGGATTAATTATATTTTTACAATTGGGATATGAAACCACCCATAGAAAGCTATTTTTAATTTCCTTACATATACACAACTACAAGAGTGCGACTCTCTAAAACTGCATAGTATAAAAAATTTCAGAAACATATCTTACTATGAAAAAGCTAATATCGGCCATATACCTGCTAACATTTGCATTTTGCTAAGTTTGATTTTTTTTAGATATACTAACTACGTTCCAATAAAGGAGTGCATCTATAAAAAATGAAAGTAAATAACACAATTAAATTAAATTTAAAAACTGATATATTTAACGATTATTATTCTTTAATTTGTTTCATCTTGAACATAAAAATTTTTAGATTTGTTTTGTTAAACTTTTATTTCAACTTTTCTTCTTTTAAATGTGTTTATTAAAAAAATTATACTTTAGGTCCGTTTGTTTACTTTTCCAGTAAAATCCAGTAGTTGAGTAAATTTTTGGGTAATTTGAACATTTTACTCTCTTGCACAAAAAAGCACGCGAATGGAAAAATTGCAAAAATTTGCAGATCAATCAAAACAGCTGATAATATTGTTGTATGTTTTTGTTGTTTTTGAAACCCACCAAATACATAATTTTGGTAATTGATGCATACATTTTTATAATTATAAATTTGAAGCGATATATACATACATATGTATTTCTAAAATAGAAGTTGTGTGAAAGCTTTAGCTTGTATTTGGTTTTTAGTTTTATTTTTTCTGGGTAAATGGCATAGGAAAATACATCAATATTTGATTTCTGATACTCGGTACCCGGTAGTATGCAGAAATAAGTATTCACATATACATAAACCTTACATCTCTAAAAAACTAAAGTAAATAACACAAACTGATATATTTAACGATGATTATTCTTTAATTTGTTTCATCTTGAATATAAAAATTTTTAGATTTGTTTTCTTAAACTTTTACTTCAACTTTTCTTCTTTTAAATGTTTTTATTAAAAAAAATATACTTTGTATTTGCTTACTTTTGTTTATTTTACTGAATCATATGTTTTTCTCGTCTACTGGATTTTACTGGCAAAAATTTGTCCAGTAAATATTTGCAGACTCTCAGTCAACAACTGTCAATTTACTCTCTCAATTGGCACTCTCTTTTGCAATTTTTGTGTGTAAACGAACGCATTTCAGTAAAATCCAGTACAAATTTGCACAAATTTTTTGGTAAACAAACGGACCTTTTGTATTTGCTTACTTTTGTTTATTTTATTGAATCATATGTTTTTCTCGTGTACTGGATTTTACTGCCAAAAATTTGTCCAGTAAAAATTTGCAGACTCTCAGTAAACAACTGTCAATTTACTCTCTCAATTGGCACTCTCTTTTGCAATTTTATGTGTAAACGAAAGCATTTCAGTAAAATCCAGTACAAATTTGCACAAATTTGCACAAATTTTGGGGACCTATTGTTACAAATTCGTAACAATTTTTAGTAAATGAACAAACCTATAAATATTGAAAAATTTTAAATTTTTTCTTCAAAATTAAATTTAAATTTTTGCCAGCTTGCGGACTATAATAACATGGCGACGATAGGTGTCTGATAATGAGAAGTTTCACTGTATCTGTATTTGATAGATATGTGCTTCAAATACTACTAACCAGTTTATTAAATACAGAATTGTCAACACGTTTTCACTCGCTCATGGTTTATGATTCCATTAATCCTTAAAATTTAAGCCTTAAATAATTTTGCAAATGAGATAACATTTAACAAAATTATTAAATACTCTCTTAAATATACTCTTTAACATTGTAGACTTAAGATGTAATTAGACTATAATTATTAGAGACAGAAACTCCATAAATTTGTATGTCTTACATAGGGATGCCGGGCGCAAATTTAAAAAAAAACTGGAATATCCTAAATAAAACTGGACATTAAAACGAAACAGAATGCACATTTCCTAAAGTGGATCATTAATTTGATTTGCTATGGTTTTAATTATTTTGCTTTATTTGGTGCTCTGACGAAGACAGTCAAAAGTTAATTTACGATTTGTGAATATTCTAAGAAGTTCTGCGACTTAAGGTATTTTTGTTTAAATTCTGATTTTCTTTAATACATAACGAGCCATAACCGCAAAAAAACATTAACCGACATATTTTTTTGGACCTCGTTTTTTCACGAAAATTTATTACTTACGTTCGCAAATAATCGATTTTGGTCAGTAATCCAAGTTCGAAAATTAAGTCGTTTAAGCTTTTTTGGCCTGCAGTGTTTAGTAATTCTTGAAATTTCAACCCTTTTTACCCGACTACGCAGCATAAAAAAGAGTATTGTGTTTATCAGTATATGTATGTGTGTATGTGCGTTCCTTTGCGGCACTATATAAACCGAACGCTTGGACCGATTTTGATTATTCTTACTTCAATCGATTTGTCTTAATCCCGGGAGTGTCACTAAAGATATGTCAGTTGTCGAAATTCAATATGGCGGCCAACAGACGACATTTTGTAAATACGAAAAAATAAAATCGGCGAACTAAATAAAAATGGGTATCATTCGACAGGTATTTTAAAATCATCTTTAGGTATCTCTTATGATTTTTCATTTCGAATGACCATTTAAGATATTTAACAGTTCAAAGTTGGTCGCAGTCGGGTTTTTTGATTATTTTTTTTTTTGTTTGTATAAATACTTGTTAGGCTTGACGTTGAAAAAAAATAGTTTAATTCCGAAAAATGAACATTGGTTTTTAATCGTTCACATTACCGCGAGTTCACTGTATACGTACCACTATCACAAACCTTTGTATTTTACAGCAAAGTTTTGTATTAAATATCCCTGTGGTGTACTGCATATATGATGAGTTTCTTGCATGTACTTTCAACGCACTGATAACAATTTTTTTTTCAATGTCGCACGTGACATCGAAATATGCGATTTTGTAAAGCAAACTGTACAGTTATTTTGTTTGTATGGTTTGTTATGCATTTTTTTTTACTCTTTTTACCTACAGAAAAATTTTAGAGAGCAAAAGTTACTTACGTTTACTTTTGCAGTAAAAGAGTAGTTACTGCAAAAATTTTAAAATTTACTCTCAAAAAGATCGGTAGCCAAAAAAAGTACGCGAACGGAAAAATAGTAAAAATTAGTAAGATTAAAGAAACAGCTGACTAACTCCACATAGTGTTGAAAAATATATAACCTTTTGACTACTCAACTCTTTTAATTATTGGTACTCGATACAATATTTTTATAACACGGACAATCTAAGAATAAATTCTGAATTCTGAAATTCTGTTTCATGTAATATTTGTAATTAATTTCTTTTTGATTTCCTTGTTTTGTTGTTCGATAAATTAATAAAAAATACATGACTATTTGTTAATGCTACTGATTACTTTAAAAGCAAGTGCGATACTAATTGCGTTCGCGTACTCAAAAGTTTTTACAAATTTTTACTGAACTTTACTGCATTTTACTAAATTGCGTTCGTTTACCCAAAATACTGTAAATGAGAACACAAATTGAGAGAGTAAAGTGACAGTTCTTGACTGAGTGTTTTGCAAATTTTTACTGCAGAAATTTGTCGTAGTAAAGTTTAGTAAGACAAAAACATATGATTCAAAATGTAAACAAATGGAAAGTAAGCAAATGAAAAGTGTAAAAATTTGAAAAAAGGTTAAATGAAAATCGTGAGTTATAAACAAAATAACTAATTTATAAATCATAATAATAATAGCTGTTAATATACATATTTTGTAACATATTTATTAAACCTTTTGTTTTGCAATTTATTATAATTACTCAGAGTTGTAAAACTGTGAAGTATATGGTTACTTGGTATTGCACTTGCTGTTAAGGTAATCGGTAACATTAACAAATAGTCATGTAATTTTTAGTAATTTAGCTAACAACAAAACAAGGAAACCAAAAAGAAATTAATTACAAATATTACATGAAACAAATTACAGAATTTATTCTTAGATTGTCCGTGTTATAAAAATATTGTATCGAGTACCAATAATTAAAAGAGTTGCATTATCAAAAGGTTATATATTTTTCAACACTATGTGGAGTTAGAGTCACCTGTTTCTTTAATCTTACTAATTTTTACTATTTTTCCGTTCGTGTACTTTTTTTGTCTACCGCTCTTTTTGAGAGTAAATTTTAAAATTTTCGCAGTAACTACTCGTTTACTACATTTTACTGCAAAAGTAAACGAACACACTTACTAAGTACCCAGATATTTTACAGTTTTACAACGCTGAGTAATTAAAATTAATTGCAAAACAAAAGGTGTAATAAAATATATTACAAAATATGAATATTAACAGCTATTATTACTATGATTTATAAATGAATTATTCTTTAATGACTTTCACAATTTTTGTTTAACCTTTTCTCAAATTTTTACACTTTTCAATTGCTTACTTTCCATTTGTTTACATTTTGAATTATATGTTCTTAGGTCCGTTTGTTTACCCCAAAATTTGTGCAATTTTGTGAAAATTTGTACTGGATTTTACTGAAATGCGTTCATTTACACAAAAATTGCAAAAGAGAGCGCCAATTGAGAGAGTACATTGACAGTTGTTGACTGAGAGTCTGCAAATTTTTACTGGACAAATTTTTGGCAGTAAAATCCAGTACACGAGAAAAACATATGATTCAATAAAATAAACAAAAGTAAGCAAATACAAAAGGTCCGTTTGTTTACCAAAAAATTTGTGCAAATTTGTACTGGATTTTACTGAAATGCGTTCGTTTACACACAAAAATTGCAAAAGAGAGTGCCAATTGAGAGAGTAAATTGACAGTTGTTGACTGAGAGTCTGCAAATATTTACTGGACAAATTTTTGCCAGTAAAATCCAGTAGACGAGAAAAACATATGATTCAGTAAAATAAACAAAAGTAAGCAAATACAAAGTATATTTTTTTTAATAAAAACATTTAAAAGAAGAAAAGTTGAAGTAAAAGTTTAAGAAAACAAATCTAAAAATTTTTATATTCAAGATGAAACAAATTAAAGAATAATAATCGTTAAATATATCAGTTTAATTGTTATTTACTTTAGTTTTTTAGAGATGTAAGGTTTATGTATATGTGAATACTTATTTCTGCATACTATTCAGGGTACCGAGTATCAGAAATCAAATATTGATGTATTTTCCTATGCCATTTACCCAGAAGAAATAAAACTAAAAACCAAATACAAGCTAAAGCTTTCACACAACTTCTATTTTAGAAATACATATGTATGTATATATCGCTTCAAATTTATAATTATAAAAATGTATGCATCAATTACCAAAAATATGTATTTGATGCGTTTCAAAAACAACAAAAACATACAACAATATTATCAGCTGGTTTTTGAATTTTTCCGTTCGCGTACTTTTTTGTGCAAGAGACATTCTTGAGAGTAAAATGTTCAAATTACCCAAAATTTACTCAACTACTGGATTTTACTGGAAAAGTAAACAAACGGACCTCTTATCTTACTAAACTTTACTACGACAAATTTCTGCAGTATAAATTTTTAAAACACTGTCAAGAACTGTCACCTTACTCTCTCAATTTGTGTTCTCATTTACTGTATTTTGGGTAAACGAACGCAATTTAGTAAAATGCAGTAAAGTTCAGTAAAAATTTGTAAAAACTTTTGAGTACGCGAACGCAATTAATGATAAAAACAAGTGTTTTCAAGAACTTTTTCAATTTTTTGGTATCGGTGGACCTTTTGGTGGAAATAAGAGTTCCTAAAAGACTTCTCCCCACCTTAAAGTTTTAACCCACTAACCAAAATACATGCAAGTTGAATCATAAATATAAAAAAATATATCAGTTATTTTATTAATTTTTTCAAATTTTGTGCTTTAAACAATTACATACATAATTCAATTAATAAAATTAAAAAAAAAAAGTTTTCTTTCAATATACTACATACTCGTACATTTTAAATAATTGATTTCTTCCAGTAATACAATTTTTTTTTCTTCATGAGATTACATATTAAAATTTGATTTCAATTTTTCCTTCGTTTTGCTAAAACGAACTTGCTATTAAGTCAGCTCCTGACAATACACAGTCTGAAGCTACAAATATTTCTGAATTTGTTATTTTCGAAACTAGATTACAAGCTGCAATTTCAGCATATGTTATACCACCAACTACAAAAACCAGCAACTGGCGTTTCTTTAAGGGTAGGAAGAAATCTTTATCATCAGTGTGTTTGTTGTTATTTTGGATGTAGGGCTTCAACGACTGGCCATTGATTTGCATACCATCGATCATGGCTACTTTTGCAATGAAATCATCTCTAGTGGTAGACTTTAAAAGAAACGACGACAACTGTGCAATTAAAGGTATATAAAGGCGATTGAAAACATAACTCGCACACGACGAGGCGGACGAGTCATGATCGTCAGCTCCATCTGTTGAAACCATTAATTTTAAGCGGTTCGCATTCGCTTGAAATTGGGTCTGTTGAAATTTTGGTAAATTTAGAGGGATATTTGATAACAGTTTCGAAGTAGTTTTATTAATTGGTGTCGCCTCTTCATCCACCACAGGTGGCAACAAGCCAACTTGCGCTAAGTACTCAAATATTGTTAAATATTTCAAACCAAAATAGTTGCAATAATTGCGTATAAATTGTGTCAATTCTTCAGACGTTATGCCAACACACACATGTAAAAGAGCCAACAATCGCAAGGTATTATATTTTTGACCATCGGTTGTTAGTAGTTCATCAATATCCTGTAATATTTTCTTTCTGGACACATTATTTAAGATATCCTCTTCTAGCGCCTGCACACGTCTAAAATTCGAGCCTAACATTTCAATTACCTTTTCGCTGGCATTCAAATGTCTAAGTAATTTATTTTTAATATCAGTTATTTTAGGCAGTTTACGATTAACATAGTCATGCATTTCATCCAATTTCATGTTATTGAGTTTTTGCAATTCCATACTCATTGATTTGGCTTGCTGACGTATTTGGCTACTTGCTGCTGAAAAATGTTTATAACGATTATCGGCAAAAATTTCATCATGTAGCGAATTAAAACGTATAGTCGGTATTTTTATATTCGATTTAATTTCTTTGGATTGTTGGTCTCTATCTTTTTTAGAAGGTAAAGTAAATATTGATAGCTTTTGCTGTTGTATTTTATTGTTTATCATTTCCAACTCCAATATGCCGGCATTAATGGAAAATACTTCTAATAAAAGCCCTGAATAGATGGCAGGTGTCAAAAGCGGTGCAGCGTAGTCTCTGTCTCTATCTATTATCAGAAGAGCTGAGAAATCATTGTTTTTATCTCCTTCAAGATCTTTAGGTGAGGGTCCAAATTTATTAACCATTTTCACAATCTCTTCGGAATATTCACCAAAAGTAAGTACCAATTCAGGTCGACCGCATAAAATTTGTAAAACTCGCAGACTATGTGCTATGGAAGGCAAGAAAGAAGTATTTTTTCTCATGAAGACGCTAGAAAAAACCTTTAACAAAAATAAGTGTAAAAATTATAATATATGAATATGGGGTTTTGAACTATATTTACGTGTTCAAAAGGGCGCCCATGTAACATAGAAAAGGTAGGTAGGTCTGCTGTGTAATTCAAAATGAAAGGACATGTTATCAAATTTGTACATATATACATATTAGCACAAAGGGATCATCGTATTGGACCCAAGTGAGCTCGACCCCTAGATTTCATTTTTCACCAGCAGCCTTCCAACCTAGCCTACATACATATGTATCTAATTCCCATAGGCATCCTTGTGAATATTAGATTAACAAAATAAAAAATACTTATAGAGAAAAAGCAGCATATTAAAATTTTAAAGCAAGGGCGTTCAAACTGGCACCAGAGTGCCGAACATTAATCGGCTTCTTATACAAATGCATACACACAAGCGAATACATTGCTCTCGTTGTTCTCTCAGTGGCCAGCCTTGTTTTAAATCAGAGCTGCCCACAGAGAGAAATGTATAAGCGTATGTGTATTAATTTGTATAAAAAGCCGATTAATGTGCGGCACTCTGGCCCTTCTCTGGGCACTGGTTTTAAAGAGTTATATATGTATATGCAAGTACATCCCCTGTTGGAGAATATGTGGTTGACTACAAAAATAATTAACTTATATTTAACGTTTCTTAGACTGACTAAAAGCTAACTGCAATGTCATCCAGAACAAATCCAAAATTAATTCTTTAGTTGATTACGTAATCGAATTTTGTGAGAGCCAAAAAATTTATTCTCAGCTATTTTGAAACTCATTTCAGTTTCATATTAACATTTTAGATGGTACCTTAGCTGAGTAGTAGCGCGTTGAGTACACAACGTGTGTTCGAACCCAACTTTTTTAATATACTGACTACCAGGTGATTTAAAAAAATCAACTTTAAGTTAGTTGAAAAGTAACGCAGAATGAGACAATTGAATACCGCCTAGGACACCGCAATGTTAAATTAGTCAGTTGGTTAGATTGGAATGTAATCCAATTGTTAGTCAGTACTATTTGCGAAATAGCTTAAGTTAGTTTAAAGTTAACGGAATTTCCGACAGGGTATGTACATACTAGTGATGCACGAACATTCGTATTCGTATTCGAATTGACGAATATTCGGCCATTTTTAAATATTCGTATTCGCATTCGTATTCGTCAAATTCAAGCGAATACGAATATTTTTCAAAAAAAAAATGCATAAATCCTAAGCGAAATTTATAAAAATATTCGTTTGCAGAATTTTTGTAGAATCATTAAATTGATCATTAAAATTTTGGGTAGTTTTTATTAGTTTTAAAGTGCGCCAACAGGAGTATGAAGTTCTTTTTCATAACAATTTTTTAATATTTCAAATTGCAGGTGTAAATAGAACCCTAATTTAATGTCTATAAATTTCACATTAAATATTCGTATTCGCGAATATCGTTTCAAATATTCGTATTCGTATTCGCGAATATCAAAAATTGGCATTCGTTACATCGACAACTTGTATTGCAAACAACAATAACATTAGAAAATTTGTTGTTGTTTTCATCGTGGGACAGGCCGCAATCTTTTTGCTTTTCTCATGCGGTGCGGTAATTTTACGCAAAATTAAATGTGATATAATGATACTTTCTGCATTACTAAATCAAAAAAACTCAGTTTTTGAAATAATGATGCCCCTGTTGCATTAAAGGATCGATATGTGTCATATGAATGTATATGCATGTATGTACTACATATGTAACTTACATTTGGAATTTCCATAGATAACACACCTCCGTCCAAGTGAATGAAATCCCAATTATATCCATGCAATCCGACAATACCAAAAAGTCCTTCTTTTTCCAAGATTTGAGAGAAATGTGTAAAACATGTGGGGACACAAATTATATGAAAAAAATTTAATTGTCTGTCCCCGGACCAGTTCGCCAATTGAGATTTACAAATAAGTTTTATTTGATTCAAAACATGAATAAAAGAACATAAATCACTACGTATCATATACAATTGAACTTGGTCTGGAGAGGAACGCATGATTGCATTATTTGCATCTAACTTAAATATACGCTGAATTCCTTTGAGCCTAAATAGTAAAAAGAAATGTTATTACTATACTCGCATACAAAACATTTTAGACTTAACTCACTTCAACCAAGAAGCTGCACAAACATGTTCCAAAGGTTTAATTATAGCTGGATCTATAATTAAATCCTTTTTTCCTGGTATTGAACACAAAATTGATTGTAATTTTTCTTGAGCTATAAGTTGGAAACCTTGTAACTTCCTATCTAAGCTGGAAGTTTGCATGTTTTTTAAGCAAATTGATACAAAATTAAAATTTTATTTGCACAATGAATACCAGGATACAATAATACAGGTAGCCGCGAATCTACAACAAATGTACAACAAATAAAACAACAGTGATTATTATTGCTGTTTTGTGATTGACAAGAGAGGAAACCAAATACATGTACTTGCGTTTTCTCGTGGCTTTGCAAAGTATGTTTGTTTTAGTACAGTTTTAATAGGGACTGTGCGCGTGTGTTGGTAAAACATAAACACCATTTGGCAGATCACATCACGAAATCAATTAAAACAGCTGGCGCTTCGCGGTTACCTGTATTATTGTATCATGATGAATACGCTTTAATAAAAACAAAAACATTTTGATCAAAAGTTCTACCAGGGTGGTATAATTCAAACAGCTGTTTATTATTTTTTTTGTCACAGCAGGCAAAACTTACACAGATTTTGCAGGTGGTGTTATGGCAGAGTGTATTATTAATACCAAGTTCCTTATCATTACAACAACATGCATCAGAGTAGCAAGCCGTAACGGCGCGGCTGGCGGCTAGCCGCTCGGCCGTTTTTTTCAACAAGCCGAGCCGCCGCCGAACCACTCGGCTTATTGGCGGCTTAGTACTCAGCCGATATTATTTGGTCTTTTATTTTTTATACTCTTTGAATTATGTTTAATATTGTGTCTATTCCACTTGCTTATAGTTTTTATTTATATTTCGTATTGAATATGATAGCCAGAGTCCCTGAAAAATGGTTGATATTGCTTCCACATAGAGAGAATGTGTATGTGAACGGTAAGTCTCGGTTCACACACTTCAACTCAAGGCATACCAAACAGGTACACGTATCAGGCATATTGCTCATCCGCTGATTTTTACAAGTTTATAACAACGAATTCGTTTGACAATTACTTTTGTGCCTTGTTTGATGCATACAAATTATTGACAATTACTTTGTAAGGCTATGTGAGAAGCACAGAGTTGCCACAGGGTTGTGTCGGATGCATGTACCTGTATTAAATGTTCCTTGCTTCAACTTTTGTTGATCAACTCGTAATTCAGTTGTAAGAGAGACGGAGGAAAAAGTACAAATATCTCTTTTTTTTCTTACAGCTGTGTATGAACCGGGACTAACGTAGCTGCGGCAACACTTACGTGTTCTATTGGAGTCCCATCCCAAATCCATGCACGTTTACATAGACTTTTGTTGCAACAGTTAGGCGGCTTTTTATAATTTGATCAAAGCTTTTTATTCGTTCATCCGTAGCACTGTTGCAATAAATGAAATTTATGTATAGTCTAGTTTCTATGGTTTAACAAATTATTTACGAAGTTATTTTTATTGGCACTTAGGACATCAATTATTGCAATATTAAACTATTGCCTTTGCAAAGTAAACTTTGCGTGTGGAAACGGACTGGGTTCAAAAAAATTTTTATATGCTTAAACAAATCGGCGTTAAGCCGTTCAGCCGCCGCCGCCGAAGATATTTGTCTTTCAGCCGCCGCCGAAAATTTTTAGTCGGCCTGCTACTCTGACATGCATACAAATTTATTGTCGGACTATTTTTATTTGTGTGTTGATAGTTCGGGTTAAGATTTTATGCTATTTTAAAAGTAAAGTCAGCTAACGATCACCTCTGCGGATAAGGCCACTTTGCTGCAGAGTAGCAAATCGACATCACCTTTTATGTATCTTTGAAATGGAGCAGCTGCAAAACATCTGTTGTTGTTTTGCGAGTAATTTAGTTGATATTACCACAAAACATAATATTACGTGAAGAGCAGCAACTACTAAATTCATGGTTCGAATAAAAAATCGGTAACTTCTTCAGATTTTATTTTGCTTTTGTGCGTATATATATTTATTAATAATATTTTTTTATTAGTTATGTAGTCGTACAAATCGTACCACATAATACAAAAACGCAAGTTCTACAAATAAAAGATCATGTGTTGGCTAAGTGTATACTATCGTATGTGCAGAAATATTACGGGATTTATGGTGTTGGTTTATTGGAACATGGGTTCCGTGTTAAATATTGCAATGAAAGAACGAAAATTGCTATAATACGTTGTTCTCACTATGCTCACAAATATGTTACAAGTATTCTTCCGTTAATAACAGTTGTAAGTAGTAATGAAAGGTCGATTTGTGTGCCCACGCATAACGCATTATACAATGGTATACTGGCAATTATCGTTGCGATTTGAAAACGCCATATTTCTAGTATCAAACCTTTAAAACTATTACATAAATTAAACAAATAAATGATATACAAATGTATACATGTTCTATTTTCAAAGTGTGCTTTTCTCTTTGTTAGATAACTGATACGCGAGCAAAATTTCGAACTATTTATACCGGAGCCACAATTATGCAATGCAATAAATTTATAATAAAACATCAACAGCAATTTTTGGACCGTATGGTGGGACAAATTGAATCAGCCAAAGAAAGACAAGATATGATAAAACGTGTTTTAGAATTTGAAGTAAACTGATTGCATAAATATAAATAACTATAACAAGTATGCATTTACTTATTAACTGTAACTGTTATTAGTCAATTATTTGGAGCCTTAGAAGGTAATGATGCATATATGTACATACATACATATGTACATTAGAAACTTCAGTGCTGGTACATTAAATGAACTGCTGGAATAAGCTTCCTATCAAAATTAATATAAGAATTCGGTTAAAATTTATTTGGTTTTAAACAAATTGATTTTTTTTACAAATTTTACACTAAAAATACACTGCTTATTCAACAAGTTTGTGATTTATATCAGAATGTCTATATGCTTTGTGTGCAACTTTATTTTTCATTGAAACTTAAATTTAGTTAAAAGAAAAAGATCAACTAATTAATGCAGTCATAGCGGTTTCAGTTAGATGTTTATTTCAGTTGGTTATCGTTATCGTAGTTGCTTCTAATTGATTAAAGTAAATAAAAATAATAATATATTTACATTGTATGTCCTTTTATGTCATTAATTAATTAAAATCTAGCGTTGAATTGTGTAAATTAAACCACAAACATTTGGAATAGAAAACTGTTTACTCCTTTGTATTGCAGCATTTTAAACTTCTACTAAACATTTTCGTGACGGTGAATTTTTTCCTAGTTTGATAATATATTGATCAAATCTATGTTGTAAATCTCTAAATGTTAACTTGTGTTTTTTACTATATACATTAAGGTATATACCTAGCACAACCATAAGACCAGACCAAAGATATCTGCAATGCAAAAAATATAAATTAATGTTTTATAGTTTAAAAAAAAAAATATGTAAATGGTCATACTGGGTGGTAAACGGTTTACTAAAGAATATAAATGAGATTGCAATAGTAACGGCTTTACGCGCTGTTGTTACTGTTGCTGCTATTGGAGCTCCACTACTTTTTACCAAAGCCAAAACAAAGTGTATTCCCAAATAACCAGAAAGACTAAAGAAAAAGCCATATCCAAATGATTCACGGGGGTGCTAAATTAAATGGGGATAAATTAATAGGGATATATAATGCACAATTTCCAAAAGGTACACTTTGAATTTACCTCCAAGCAGAATGCAAAACCATTGAAAAAATTTCCCGTCACCATCATTATCACAAACAAGTATATAAATCCCAAACCGTAAGATAAGAGAACTACTTCACTACTAGGAGCACGATAATCGCGCATAGCCTTCTCCTGTACATTTCCAATGGCAGCATCACATAACAAAGCACCACATATCATTGCCACACCAACAGTATTGAAATTTGGTGATATTTGGGAATCAGCTAAAGTAAACCAAGCCAAACCAATGCACATAGCGAGCGCAGCAGCAAAATCGAGTGGTCCATAACGTTTTCCTTGTATTAAGATACTGCCCACCATTACCGGAATTAATTTGCAGCATTTGAATATTACTTGAGTGGGATAGTTCAGAAATCCTAAGCTAGAATTTGAAAGTCCCATTGTGCCTAAGGTTAAAGCAGCAAGTATAACATATGTTTTCATTGGAATATTTCTTTTCAGTGCTGGAACTCCACTACGTTTAGCTTCCAAGTTCCGCTCCAGCAAGCCAAAACATATGTAATAACCGAATTGAATAAGGGTTAGGAACCATCCATAAGACTTAAATCCTTCCTCAGTAAATATTAACTCTTGCAAATAGCCATATAATATATATAAAATAAATACTCCGGCGCAACTAAGCAAAAACTGTGTAGTTTTGTTATAATATGTGAGTTCAAAGCATAATATTCTCATTTCCGGCGGTTCTATATGGTCATTTGTAGAGTTTTTTCTCTGTATTTGGATTCCTGAGCCAGCTCCTATGAAGTAATTTTTGGTGATATTCACCTGCCCGATATGACTCCCACTCATTTTAAAGATATAGTTTTGTTCAAATCAAAATTTCAAAATTAGAGTAACACAGATAAGAACAATTTTAACATATTGCTAGATGTACAAAGCACATTCTTATCAAAATAAAAAATTTACATTGCATTGAAACTGAAAAGTCAACAATTATCACGGTTTGTTTACAAAAAATATTTTATAGCATGCAATATTTTATTCTGACAGACCGGTGCATGGTGCTTACTTTTAAAGGTTGCTCATTTTTGCACTGATTGCACAAGACAAGACGTTACACGATTCAATTATATTCGGACAATTATGTATAATAGAGATAATGTCTCTTGATAGAGATGTTTTAACGAGTTTCTCCATTCACGATTCCATCTTAATGATTTTGAACTTGGTATAAAGTGATATATATCTCATTAAACGAAATACTCTCCATTTTCATGACTTAAAATTTCTATATATATATTACTATACAAAGTGCTTCTTTTACACGTTCGCAACTAACTATCCTCACTTTATATGTATTTAACTTTTCAATTTAATTTAGATTACCAAAATGTCATATATAATCCAAGAAAGTTGAACGTTAATTAGAACCGATTTGATGTTAGTAATAATTTCAAACAAAAATTGTCTGACAACCAATGAATTAGTTATATAGTGATACAAAACAAATAAGAGACAAAATACTAAAGTGAAGTATCTGGATTCATATTAAAAAAATCAACGGACGAATTTTTCCTCATATATATTGACGCAGTTTTTACACCTGATAAATATTAATCGGAATCCACGTTTGCGTACGGTTTTTTCCAACGATGTTGTAACAAATGGCGTCCTGAAGATTTTTTCTTTGACAGCTTTAGTAAAATTTTTAGCACGTCGTCTATATCAAAATTGAGGATATAAAACTGTTAATAAATTTAAAATATAATATATATAACAATGGATGGTCCGCCACCTCCAAGAGGTATATTAATATTTTGTTTGGGTATATTAGAAAATAAGTAAAACTTGCTCCCCGGCTGAGTGGTGCTTAAATTCACATGCATACATACATATGTATGCATGTGTGTGGGTAGACAATTTTACAAGTTTACACCTTTTTATTGTAGATGTTGGTCTTCGTAATATTATTGATAAACTGGCCGAGTTTGTGGCACGTAATGGACCAGAATTTGAAATGATTACTAAACAAAAACAACAGAATAATCCAAAATTCGATTTTCTTTACGGTGGTGAACATGCGACGTACTATCAATATAGAGTAGCATCTGAACAAACTTGTAAGTTAATCTGGAGGCATGACAGAATGTCAACTTGTTACGAAAACATTTAAATATTTTTTTTAGACTTGAAGCAACAAACATCTGGCGTTAATTCAAGTCAAAACTCTTTCACCCAAGGACCACCGCCAAATATGTTGCATCATAATAGTGGTCAGATGCCCCAAATAAGTCCAAATGACTCACATAGCTCGTTTAGTATTAATCAACCACCTCCGAACTTGCATTTGTGGAATACAAATGCATCACCATTAAGCAGCAATAACAATACAATTCCCTCGCAGTCTTCATCTAACGGCAATAGTCAGTCTATGGCCATTAATTACACGGCACAAATAGAAGCTCTTAATATGCAGCAAAACACATTGAGAGAACAAATATGTCAATCGGAATCGAACTTGACAGCACAGCATACGGTAATTTTCATTAAAAATATTTATACTAATTTATATCAACTGACATTTAAATCATTTTCAATTTTGCTTTAAGAAGTTAGGTACTTGTAACTTTATCTCGTCCTCCCAATTTTTGATATCGGTTAAAAAACTCTAGCAAAAATTTTATTGAGCTTTTTTATTGATTCCATATACATATGTTTATAATCGATAAACGACATACCTAGTAGAAACTTTCTGGCAAATATATTACTTGGGAACAAATAATTTATAGGCATCGCATGTTTTCTTCTTCACTAATAATTTGTAAAAGCTTCTTAGCACTTAAATTTCGTAGATATTTGTATATGTTTAGAGCTTGACTTACATACATATCGACGGTCCCATTCCAAAATAGAATAAGTCGACATACATGTTGTGCTGGAAATAGCATTTCTGAATTCATCGTTTTTTAACTTAGATTCTGTAAAATTTTGATAGTAATTGGATTATTTTATCAAAAGTTGTGATCAAAAATGTATTTAGCTTAATTTGTCAAGTTTAAAAAACCTCTCTTTTTTAAATGTTTTAAGTGCACTTAGCATCAGTTAGTTTGAAATTAAGTAGCAAAAAAAAAAATAAAATATTTAGATTTTTCTCCAAACTAAAATATGCTATGTGTACTTAGATGACCATTGTAGGTGAGAAAGTACCACCAGAAAGATGCCAAGTCTACTTAGAGGACTAGATAATAGATTTGTGTACAATCTTAAGTATTGTAAGGGACTTTAAGTATTGTAAGGGACTTTTAACTATGATCTATAACAAGTTTAGAAAGTTCAAATAAACTAAAAAAAAATTATATTGCAATTATTATATGATTACAAAAAGTCTCAAGTTTCTGTCTCATGACATTCCCGATATACCATCAATAAACTTTGAAAGCGTTTATCTCAAAACTGGCTTTTTTGGCTTAGCATATATTAGAATGGAACCGTCGATATGCATATGTGTATGCATACATATAATATATATACAGATATGTGACAGAATCCATCAAACATTTCAATAGACGATAAGGATTATTGCTTGTATTGGAATTTTAATGGAAAATGTAAAAAATTTAAATGTATCACTGACTTCCAAAACGTATGATCATAACGTATCAATAATAGCAACAATACCATATTGTGTAACTAATTGCTACTTTTTTCATAAGCCACTTGCTGTTATCTGCACATCGAACACAATTTTTGATACGTTTATGATCCAAATACATTATCAGAATTTTAAGTGTTATATTTATTAATAGGTTACCATGGGTTATTACAAAGCAGAAATCAATCGTAAGCTTCTTACATCCATAGTCCATTATATACTTGATTGGCGCAATCGTTTTGAAAAACTATAAATGACCCATATCATAAGTACATATATTCTGATATTCGACGGTAGTCGAACAATTTTTCATTAAAAATAAAGCTAAATAAGAAGAGAATGATAATATATCATATTAATTCATTTGCTGCACTTTTCTAAAACAATATTTTCATACTCAAATATAAAAACATTTCTTGCCTCATGCCTGCATAAAATTCAGAGCAATAGTTTAAAATGTAGACCCAAATCTAAATAATGACATATTTAAAATATTTTCTCACTAGGAATGGAAGTATCACATGTTATTTATTGAAATTGTATTTATTAAGTTTCTAACTTCTGTAACTGAGGGCGTTTTATACATGAATGTACGTACTTATTTCTTCTTAAAACTGTTGCATTCGCTCTAGCTTTGTACAAATGATGAAATATTCAGGTATGTGATGAAAAACAATTTAGACACAAAAACAATTTCAAAACGATGAATGGTGTGTATAGTCGTTTTGTAAATAATTTTAAAATTTTTTTAATATATTTCCTTTTATAGTTCTATTATATAGTTTATATTTGATCTTCTAGTCTGCTTTTTAGAAGTCAGTAGTTTAAAGATTAGCTCAAAGATTATACTCAAAATCGATCGGAATTCATTACACCTTTACAAAACAATTGTTTTGAAGTCGTTTTGAAAACGATCGTTTTCATTCACATACCTGATTAAGTTGTTTAAAAACAAATTTCAATTTTATTTTTTGTTTTGTGGTTGCACAACATGGCCAATCAAGACCCAAGTGAATCGGTTTCTCATGAAACTGGCAGCGTATAAAACCTGACCTAAACTACACATAATTGCATATGTATTACAATATGTAATTATTACTAAATTAAAAAAATATTTGTCGCCTTAAACGCATAATTTTGTTATATGTATATAACAAAAAAGTTTATGTATGTACATATACATATATATTTAAAAATTTAGGCCTTGGGAAGTTTTATTTTCTTATCTCACAAAATATGCAGAATTACTACATTAAAAACCTTTAAGTATTTACTTTATTTATTTTTTATACAAATCTCATATATAATACTACATTTAAAATTTTACTTTACTTGTATATTTTAAAAAAAAACCAATCCCAAATTCAAATAATCTCTGCTACAAATACATACGAAATCGTATAATTACCAAAACAAATCCGAAATCGAATAAATAAATATTAAAAATAAAATATGTTTTCTGACAAACACAATAATTGTGCAAATATTTCCTAAACTAAACGATACTGAATTCCAAACCAAAATAATGAAAAACAATATATATATATATATATATCTATGTATGTATATATAAAATACCATGGGGACATTTAGGCACTGATGGCACAACAAAAAAAGCAAATAGAAGAAGCTATAGAGGATGCACAAAATTCACAACTTGAAAATAAAGCGGATGAACTAAATATTTCTTTAAAAGAATTCGATAGTATTCTACAACCCATTATCGATTCATGCACCAAGGATAGTATTTCACAAGGTAAATATGAAATACAGTTTTTCAAACAAACTTAACGTTAGAAGTAAAATATTAAAAAAAAAAACAAAACTATAAAACGAATTATTGAAAATATACATTTTATTAAATTAATATTATTTTTAACTAATTAATTTTAAAAAAAAATTAAAAACTTCATTGCTCAGCAAATAAAGTAATAAATTTAATGTTGCAATTTTAGGCAAAAACTGGATATTACAGCACTCATCCGACAGCGCTAAAAACAATGTCGTTTTACAATATCTTTTAAAAAAGTATGCGTCTGTTTATAAGTTTAAGTTCCAATTTCTTTTTCATAACATTTTATTTATATTTAGTATATCTTACAACAATATTACACAAATTTTATTAATTGTATTTAACTCTTTTTTACAACATGATGAGTATTGATTGATTGACATATTCACAAATTGTTGGCCCTGGCGTCCTATCAACGACTTTCTGTTTGGCTACATTTTTTTTCAGACAAGTTGTACAATGTACTTACATACATATTTTTTTTAATAAGACACACACATATGACTATATCACAGACATTATATCGACTTACGTGTAAACAACGGACCTACTTAAAAGAAAAATAAATTACAATTTTCTTTTTCAACCAGAACTATTAAAACTAACTATTTAATGTTACAACAAGACCTTTACGAATATTTCAACCATCATCTACAATTCCATGTGTATATGATATGCACAAAAAGAAGAACACAAAAATATCATTTGATTTATTTTTAGGGCTTTGATCGATGGCACAACATTTCAACAAAAATTACATCTTATTTATTTAATTAATGATATTCTTCACCATTGGTAAGTGTGCTATTGCTTTGAATGTTTTGTTTTATATTGTACAATTATTTCAAAGAATTATAAATACATATAGTACATATCGCTAATTTACTCAAACATCGTCATAATTCAAAAAAAAAAAAAAGATTGTCAGAAAACGAGTTTTAAGTTTTCAATTTACACAGAAATTTTATTTTCCTCTCAATAGTTGAATAGACAAGATATTTGCGTGCAATTTTTACACAATATGAGGATTAATTCTGAATCACTAAATCAAAAAATGGAATTTTTGAATTATGACGTTCTTCGAGTAAATGGAGTAAATTAGCGATATATGAAAATTAAGCTTGCTTTTTTTTCGATTTTATCGTAAGCGACAAAAATTAAATTGTTCAGAAGTTTTTTTTTATAATATGCAAAATGTTTTTGTACGTTAATTGTCGCTTACGATAAAATTTTACAGCCCGTATCTTAAAAGTTTTCAACAATTTTGGCATTGTAATATAATTAAAATTAAAATAATTTTAATTTCAATAAAAAAGTCTTTTTTCGATAAATTGTCGCTTACGATATAATCGAAAATAAGGCTTGAAATGTGTACATGCATATCGAGCCTTATTTTCGAATTTATCGTAAGCGACATGTTATCGAAAATATACTTTTTTACTGAAATTAAAATTTTATGGGCCTATCCAAGTGTAGAATTATCAAAATGCCAAAATTGTTGATAACTTTTAAGATACGGGCTGTGAAATTTTATCATAAGCGACAATTTACGTACAAAACATATATGAATATTATAAAAAAAAAAACCTTCTGAACAATTTAATTTTTGTCGCTTACGATAAAATCGAAAAATGTACGTGTAAAATAAAGGATAGAATATTTTTTAAAGTTCGTATTAAGAAAAATACGAACATTGAAAAACTAATTTACTAAAATTAAAAAAAATAACTCAAAATATATTTCATGACAAAAAATTTATAAAAGAACTTATTGATAACTGGTGCTTCTTGTGATAATTTCTGAAGAAAAATGTGATAAAATCACATTAAATCTCAATACATACTTAATTTTTTTTCTCTTAAATTGACAAGTTTTCGGAAAAAGAGATTTAAAATATTAAAAAAAAAAAAAAATATTAATTAATTTTTTTTTACAGTATTCGGAAAAATGCGAATGAATTGAAAAACAGTCTGGAAAATGTTGTTATACCAATGTTCTGTAGTGCAGATTTAAGTAAGTGTTAAGCGATTTAAATAATTAAAACATTATGCTGCTAACTGCTTTTCGTTAAAACTTTTAGTTGCTAGTACTGAGCAAAGAGCAAAACTTACAAAACTCTTATCGTTATGGGAATCAAAAGCAAAATTTTTTGATGCATGTGTTATATCTAAACTACAGTCGCCAGATTCTTCTATGCATGAATATAAAACAAATTTGCAGAATTTACATCATGATGTTACAGCCAAATTCACACAGGCTGTAAAAGCGACACTAGATAAGTATGATTGATAATTTAAGAAATTTTAGTGTAGAAACATCTAAAAAAAATCAACTCTCTCTATTACTAAACGTTTAACTAAAACTGATACATCGTTTTAGCTATCAAAAGCAACATCAAATTTTTATACAACATGCCACTCAGCAAATTACCCAATTGGAACAACAGAAACAACAATTGGAACAACAAATGTTGGCGGCAGTCTTGCCAAATGCAACGGTAATACCACCAACATCTGCCGTCCAACAACAGGCCCAACAACAACAGGCCCAACAACAGCAGCAGCAGATACCATCTTTAATGGCTCAAAAAGTTGCTATGCCAGTAATGGATGATGCTGACCATCACTATGCCAATCAACAAGGTCAACAGCAACAAAACAACAACTTTTTTATACCTGATATGTCTAAACCGCCGCCAGGTTTTTTAAGTGGAAATACCAACATTGCTCCTGTTAATCAAATTTCACCTTTAATGCAACAAGCGCCATTCGCTCACATAAATAGTAACATTCCAGTAAACCAAAATCTTAATAACCCCCCTCCAAATTTATTAACGACTAATGATATATTGAGCAATGTCAGTAATTTGAATGTAGATTTGTTGAGTGTAAATGCGGCGTTACAATTAGTCCATCAACAGCAACAGCAACAACAACAACTACAACAACAGCAGCAGCAACAGCAGCAGCTTTTGTCATATGAGCAACAATCGAAATTGACTTCTGATGGCATTATGACTAATGAAGATGAATGTATTCCGCCTCCACCTAGTCTTACAATGGAACAAGAATTCGATCAAATGCCATCTGCAGCTTACTACGATTTGCCGGCTGGTCTTATGGTGCCTTTAATTAGGCTTGAAGATTATCGTTATAAACCCTTGGATCCTGACGATATACGTCTACCTCCACCAGTGCCACAAAGCGAACGTTTAACAAATGCCTTGGATGCGTTTTACGCTCTTCCAACACACGATAGACCTAGAGATAAGTGCGTGTTAATTTTAATATTGCATTTTCAAAGAAAACTAAAACTTTTCGTTTCTTTGTTCTTATAATATAGTGATGGATGGGAGAAACTTGGCTTATATGAATATTACAAAGTTAAAAATGCTGCTAAAAAACAAAAAGAGGAAGAAATTAAAAATGGAGTTCGTGAGAAGTCTCGTTCACCCTCACCAATTGTTATGGCAAAACCTGTGACTAAAAAAGTCAATAAGCGCTGTTATCGGTTGGTTTTTTATTTTTATTGCATCGTCATATCTCAAAAAATTTATTTTTCGAGTTAATGATTTCGAATATTTACCACAAATGACTTCTTGTACACTCCTAAGAGAAGAATTTTTATTTTGTTATTGTATGAATACTGAAAACTCGTTGATAAAAAACTTTTTTGACTTGTGACTAAATTGCAATAGAGGAGTGACATGTATTAATATGAAGAACTTCTATATTTTAGATCTAAAAGTCGCAGTCGTTCTCGTTCACCTTATAAATCAAAATCTCGTTCCCGTTCTCGATCTCCCGTACAACAACAACAACAACAACAACAACGTGGCTCTCGTGGAGGTGCCGCAAGTAATGATAGACCACGTAACAATCGCTACAACAAGCAAAGAAGTCGTTCGCCAAAACGATCTCCGCCACGTGATAGGGAAAGGGATCGCGAAAGAGACAATATCAATAATGACACTCGTTCAAGCGAACGTAACATAAGGCGTGAACGATCTGCAACCCCACCAAACTTTTTGTAAGTTTTAATTACCAAAATATAATAAATACTCCCTGACTAATGATGATTGTTTTATACTTGAAGTGCAAATAGTTTCGCTAAACCAAATGAATTTATTGAAGAGTCAAACAAAGGACACCAAATGTTAATGAAAATGGGCTGGGCTGGCACTGGTACCGGTCTGGGCACTAAGAATCAAGGTATTGACCAACCCATTTCTGCTGGCGAAGTGAGGGATCGCAAGGACATGTATAAAGTAAGAATTTGAAAAGGAGCAGTAAAATACGTACTAACTTCTTCTGTGGATTCGTTTTATGTATTTATGCAATTTTATTAACTTATTTATTTTCGCTTAACAGGGAGTCGGTGTTAATATGAATGATCCTTTTGAGAATTTTCGCAAAAACAAAGGTGCTGCTTTTGTGCATCGTATGCGTGCGCGCGACGAGAAGAGCTAGACGTTAATATACGTAAACATGTTATAATACGGTTTAGTTGAAGACTTCGTATTTTTTATTTTTTGTAAAAATAAAGTTTGTTTGATAT
This sequence comes from Tachina grossa, assembly GCA_949987645.1. NCBI lineage: Eukaryota > Metazoa > Arthropoda > Insecta > Diptera > Tachinidae > Tachina > Tachina grossa. The sequence continues at coordinate 33,080,915 of OX465276.1, read as the reverse complement.
TTTAATAAAAAAATTTAGGATAAAAAGGATTTAATTTGCGTTACAATATTTCTTTACAAGTTTAACAAAGAAAAATTATTTTTGGTTTAACAAAACTTTTTTTTATATTAAGCTTCTATGTGGTATGCAGTACTCGCAGCTTTAGCATTAACTTTCTCCAGAATTGCGATTAAACCTTTACCCGGGCCACATTCAAATGTTCTCGGAAATTCAACTCCTTGCTGACGCTCATACATTTGATGCATAGTTTGCTCCCATCTTACGGGCCATACAATCTGAAACAACGTCAACAAATACACATAATTAAATAATACATATTAAATTTAAAATTGGCTTAAGTTCAGTATTTTCAGTCTAGTTTAATTTTTCTTCTCTTTGGAAAATCACTTTAGTTAATAATAAAAACAGTCCATTCAATAAGAATTGAAAATACTGAACTTAAGACCGATTAAGAAATTATTCCCGATTATAATAAAATAATTTTATAAGTATGTATTAACCTGTTTTGGCAGTTGTTTTTGGATATGTGTGACACTTTTATATGGTTTACCATCAATATTGGAATATACCCTTATCAGTGGCTCATCTAAGGGTATTTTGCGTAAAGCTTTAGCAAAAGGTTCTACTGCCGATTCCATCAGGGGTGTATGAAATGCGCCACTTACAGACAAACGTTTAATTCGCTTAATTTTAAAATGTTTTGAGTTATTTTCTAGAAACTCTATTGCCTCCACATTACCAGCTATAATTTTACAATGAGGGTACATATAATTGCCAACCCCACAGTATGGTTTCTCTATACCCTTATTAATGCACCACTCGTGAGCTTTGCCGCAAGCAATACCAATTTCTGTGTCAGGTGCGTATAAAACCAATGCCATAGTGCCAGGTGCTTTATCACAAGCCATCTGCATGGCGTTTGCCCGAATTTGCACCAACTTCAGGCCCTTATCAAATGGTATAACTCCGGCAAATACTAAAGATGTAAGCTCTCCCAAGCTAAAGCCAGCTGTTGCTACACAGGTGTCTATGGCTTTCGGACGTTCCTCTTTCAATTGTTCCAAAGCCGCCAGCGAAGCAACCATTACGGCCGGCTGTGCGTATTCGGTGCGATTTAATTTATCCCTCGGTCCTTCTAGACATAATTTCAACAAATCGTAGCCCAAAACATCATTGGCAACTTCAAATATTCTTCTAGCTTCGGGAAATCGCATAAGTTTACTAGCCATACCAACATATTGTGTTCCCTGACCGGGAAATAGCACAACAGATGTATCTTTGGGATTAATTTTCGGTTTAATTACTTCATCTGTTGCCAGCATATTCTGCAACATTTTTGCCTCATCTGTTAAAGCTGCTCTTTCTTCAAGCTTTTCTTCGGCTTTGCTACATTTCAAACGCTTAGGAGAAAATTTTCTTAAACTAGAGCGAAACCTAAACATCGTAAATAACATAGACTAAATAGCACAGATAAATAATTAAACTGAATAATTCCATAGAGTCGCATACTACATTGGAATAAACAGCTGTGTAGCAGGTGCGTGAGTTGTCAAACGTGTTGAAAGGCAAAAACTAGGATAAGTACATACCGCACAAGAACAGTGACTGTCAATTGACCATTCATTTGACTGATGGTGGTGAAGAATATATCAGTAATTGCGTAGAACAAAGGTTCCATTAAATTATTAAAGAAAAATTAAAAATGTGATGGCAACTTTTGAAAATTATTTGCATTTTTCGGTAACAAGTGAATTCCATCTGCTTTAGAACATATATTCCCCACAGTTAAGCAATCATACATTACTGATCAAAATAATCAATATTGACTAATATATTCATCGCAGTTCACTAAAAATCAAAACTTAACAAAAAATGATGAGTGTAAAACATGTGTTACAATATTTGTGAAACCACATTCACTTGTACACACTTCATTCCCCAAATTCAACATATATATCGTCGGTTTGTTTCTGCTTTGATGTATGGGACAAAAATGTATTTTCGAGAAAGTCGATGAAGAATGTTTAGTTCATTAGTTTTATAAAAATACGCGATAGAATTTTTTGCTTAATAATAAAAGTAATAGATACATATGTTTTTTATTCAAACTTAAAGTTGATAAACTTTTTTCATCCAACTTGAAAAGTTATTAGGACTTAACATATGGTCTACACCTAACATAATATGTAAGATAAGAGCGTCAAATTCAATCGCAGAGCGAATCATGTTACGTGTAGACTTCAAATTAGTGTTATCTCAATCTTATAAGATTTTTTATAAGAGCGTTGTTATAAGAAATCCTATAACAACAATCCTATGAGATGAAGTGTCAAGAAACACACGTATTTGAAAGTAAATTAGTATGCATGTGTGAGTGTTTATTAAAATAAATGAAAAACAATGATTTGGACAACATTTCTGAGATTTTGTATGTTTAAATGTGCTTAATTGATTCATAAATTAAATTTTGTGTGAAAATGTGAAAATAAAATAACTAATTGTACAAAAACAAAACATGTTAACTCGATGAGAATTTGCATTAAATGAAATGTTATAAGAAAACTGAAATTACGTGTTCCTGTTGTATGAGATGAAGAGAAATATCGGCATTTTATTTTTGTTATTCTGCCGACGTTCTCTCAAATATTATGTCAGAGTTAATCGCAGTTGTAGACGCTATGTAAAGAAAAAATGACAAAAATTTTTGTCAACGCATCCCATAATCATAACAACAATATTGTTCACTTTTAACAAGTCTTGTTCAAGTAGGTTACATTATTGTATTAAGATATCGGAAAACTGATAACGAATTTGGAAAGTGGACACATTATTCATATATAATATATCAATAACTAATTTTTTTTAAAAATGTCCCATACATCAAAGCAGAAACAAACCGACGATATGTTTGCACACATTAGCCAGGTGGGCTTATGATGATACCTGATGACAAAATGTCATACATAATATGTAAGCAGAGTTGTTCCCGTGTGTGAAGAAGCTCTGTTAACTAATTTCCCATCAGTGATGGGAAATGAGATTTGGATTTCGGTATCAAAAAAAATTTTTTGAGTACTTTTTTGAATATTTGTAATAAATTATATAAAATTTATTACAAATAAATAAGAAAATGAAGACAAAGCATATACATATATATTCATAACCATGCGCCAAATGTATTATGTGCCACCACAACACTGTAAATACAAAATTACGACTCTTACAAAAAATTTGTACCACCACAGTACTACAAACACAAAAATATGACTGTGTTTTCAAATACCGTGTTCTTAGTAGTCCTATACCACTACAACACCTTAAATACAAAAATTTTACTTAAGTTTCCCAAATACCCCGTTCACAACAGTCCTATACTGCTTCAATGCCGTAACTACAAAAGTTTGACAATTTCCATTGCGACGACCTTATAAATTTGTATTTAGATTATTGTAACAACATTGAAAACAAGAGTTGGAGGACGGTCATTCGGCGCTATCATTTTAATGTTATGAGTACCCTAAAATGTTGGTAAAGAGATGTTATACTGATGTTAGTTGTACCCGCAGACCATCGTAACAACATCCTGCTGATTGTCTTTTTCTGTCTGGGTGGGTATAAATATTTCGATATTTACAGAGGAGTGAGGTATGGACAAAATACCATAAGCTATTCTCGATTTACCAGGAAACATGTATATTCGTCCAGTGCGTTTTTAGTTATAGCCACGGAAGTCCAGAAACTGCATACATATATCTTCTGTTGTTAATGCCTTCAGTTCTTCTAATATAGTATGCTCTATATTGGTTGTTAATATTTTAAAATTTTGCTTTTCGCTGGGAAACACTTTAACTAAAAGTAGTATAATTACCAAATAAAACATTTTCAGAGGGATACTTACTAAACCAAACTAACATTTCATTCTCAAAGTCCACTTTTGCTCTTGGAACTTGACAGAATGTAATGTATACTTTTTACAATTTTCTTTAAACTGAAACAGTTGTTTCAACATGATTTCTCTTTACATATAGATCAACTTCTGTGCCACAGAAAATTGCATCAAATATGGTTTTCGTTTATATTTAATTGTGATTGGTTGGGTACACTTTTCTAAAATGTCTTTACTAATAAAGTTTCGTGCCATTTGTCGAAAAAGAAATTTAATTCTTCCGACTATGAGGGCAATTATGGATAAACTTCCGTGGGAAATTTTTCCCTGGGAACAATTCCAATTATTAGCAACTAATAGGCAAAACAAAAAATTCTAATTGGAAAAGGGAGATATTTCTCGCGGAATTTTATTCATAATTGCCCTGTATATTTTTAAGCTGGCCGTGAGAGTATCAAACTTGTTGCGGGAGTAATACGGTACTTTTCCATATCAAATAGTATCAAAAAAGTACGATCGTACCAACTTTCCCATCACTGTTTCCCATATGTAAAAGGGCACTTACACTGCAGCCACACGTTCAATAAATCACTTTCAATTCCATCACACATATTGTGTGTCAAAATTCTTTGAAATTGATAGCTGTGAAACAAATTGATAATCAATTTCATTTTTTAAATACCACCGACGAAGAAACAACTCAAATTTGTAGCGTCAATCAATGTGTGCTGTGAACAGCCGTTCAAATTGAAAACTAAATTGCCATATAAATGGATAGGTGAATTTGATATCAATCTAGTTTTCAATTCAAAAAGTTTGATTGTGTTAGTGAAAAAAGTGCGAGTGTATTGAAAATTGAATGGAATTGAAAGTCAAAAATTGAACGTGTGGCCCCCAAGTTAGTGCGCCCAAGGCGAATTTATGTCTTCTCAATTCGCCTTGAGTGCGCCTTTGGCTTTTGTTTACAAGCTGAATAACGGATTTGTTCTTTTTCATTAACAAAATTCACAGAATATTAAGTCTATGACAAAATAGCTTGTGGCGCTGTAAATTAATAAAAAATTAAATATCTTCACAAATTAAAACAAAATATAACATTGATTTTCAAAACTTAACAGTCGTAATAAATAAAAAAATATTGTGAATGCTAAAACTAAATTTCCATGCAAATTTTGAGTAAGCACTCAAATTTTTTTTTTGTGAATTTTAATGTAATGTGAAAAAACGTTTAACAATAAAGTTAAATGTATAAAATGTGCAATTAATATAACACTGGTCTTCTAAATTTTACATCGTGTGTGTAAAAAAAAATATACATATAAACAAAGTGGAAAGTAAAAGTTCAGTGATCCAAAAGGCCAACGTTGAAGCAACAATTGTTTCTTACTAAGGGTTGGTTTGGTGGTGGCGAAATAGTTCTTCGAACTGGCCAAGTCATTCGCCGATTGTAAAATACTTGGGGCAACATAATAGATACGAAAAAAAGTAGAGAAGGGTAAGTCCATTTATTACTTATATGTATATTTATGCATGTACATTGCTACCACACTTGTCACACTGGGACTAGGTCTCAATGGAAGATCGGATATTTTATTCTGTGTATGAAACACTTGCTGTACGGGCAGCTCTCGTGTGGAATTTATTGCCAATGGACTTACGTTCTTTTGCATTGCCTTTGGCATCTATTAGGAGAATACTAGAGCTGTGTCGTTCATGAACGATCGAGTACAATTGAACGAATCAGTAAAATGAACGAAGTGAGCCGGTCACTTTAATGAGCTGTTTTGGCTCAACAGTGCTGATACAAAGTACAATTAAACGAAATGAACGAATGAACGCACTTGGGTGTTTGTTTTGTTTTTTTTTTTTATTCATGCAAGATTTTTTTTGTCACATTCTGGTTTTTATTTGCCTTTTTGCCTGCTTTAAGTAACAGTATGACCATTATGAAATTAATAAAATTACCATTAATATTTCTTAAGTTTTTAGAACATATTAAGAATTTTTTTAACAAATTCGATATAAATACATACGTAGATATTATAAACAGTTAATTTTTATTCTTTATATGTGGCTCTTTTAGCAATATGAATCTTTTGATTTCTTATTCCTAAGAATATAAAATACTTCAAGTTTTTAAAAGTTTTTAATTGCTGATTTTTTTGTTTCTTATATATTCTATTGTTTGTTTTGCTAATATTGCTAAAAAAAATTATAAAAAACTCACTGCATAGTCCCTTTTTATTTGACGAATCAACTGTTTGCTTGTATTTATTTCGTTCTATTTATTGAAAAGAGCGGATGGACGAAATGAATGAACTCTTGCTTTTTTAGAAAATTAACGAAAATGAGCGGTCACTTGAATGAACGATTTGGCACAGCTCTAGAGAATACTGAATATTTTTCTATAAACGTACATACATGATTAAATTGCTTTTTTTCATAATTAATGTTCATTTATTATTCTCGATTCTTTTTCCTACTAATCGTTGGATTGTTTTCATGTTTTTTGTTGTTGGAGTTTTGATTTTAGTTGTTGGAGTCGTTGGGAAGAGTTGATGATTGTATTGATCATGTATATAACTTGTTTATTTTTTTGTTGTAATTGAAAATAATAAAAAAAAACAATTACATGTGACTGAAATTGAAAAAATTCAATTACAATCACATGTAATTGCTATCGAAAAAATAATTCTTTATTAAATTGGAAATGTATATAATAATTGCATTTTTTATTCATTAAATTTTACCAAAATTGTCATCTTTTAAACGCTGTCGCCTGCCTGGGTGTTTAAATAATAACTCCCAATGCACCAATTTTACACTAGCTCACACAAAATTTCATTATAAAATATTAATTACGCGTGCGTGATTAGCCGAAATCACGTGAACGGCTGGCGTTCCATTATTATTATTTCTATTTACATAATAAATGTACATATGTATATAAATAATTTTTGGTATACTAAAAAAAATTTTTTTAAGCAAACAAATTCGTTTCTAAAAGTTTAAAATTTGTATGAAAAATAACGAAAATTCGTTTCAAAAAAATATTTTTTTTATACAAATTTGAAAACGAAAAAATCGTTTGAATTTACAAAATCTACTCTTAAAACTAAGCTTTTTACTGAATTACAATTACATGTAATTGTTTTGACAAAAGCATACATTTATCACCACCAGTAATGTAATTTTAATTTTCCCTTGAAAAGCAGCTTCTTATTCCAATGGATGTACCTTGAGTAAATTTGTATAGAAAAAATAGTATTGGCAACCTTTTTGTGAAGAGTAATAACGGGTTTTAAAACAAATTTTATATTCACTTTCGCGACTATACCAGAAAATCTATTTAACAAATTGGAAAATACTAAATTTTTTGTGTCAAAAATGTCCTCTGACAATATAAATTATGTTGGCAGCGCAGAACGGTTGCGGACAGCTTTTGAAGTTCAAAAAGAGTTAGCACTAGCCTCTGTCTTAGACTCGGAAATCGTTTGGGATGTGTATGTAAATTGTGTGCTTATGATGTTATGCGATAAAATAAGTTATTTATAAGTACATACATATGTACATACATACGTATGAATATATGTGTGTACGAAACCTGCAAATAATGCGACTAGTCCATATATGCATCTAAAGACTAGTCCAAAGAGGAGTAGGAGTACCACAAAACTACTCCAAATATATGATAAAAAGGTGGTCGATTTAACATTGCAATGTCCTAGGGTTGGACCACATGGTCCAACTTTGCATTACATCGAACTAACCCCAAAACTACTCCATATGGAATAGTTATGGACTACTCCCATACAATTGTGAGTGCCTAAGAAGAACGATCATATTCGTTTAAACACGAACACTTATCATACAGCATTGAATGCTTGTATGAAAACGACATGATCCATGACTGCATTACATAGGACCATGATGTAACTAGTCTGTTTCATCTGGATTGGACCACGTACTCCAATATTATTTGCAGGGAATTTATGTACATATACATATACATCATAGCTGCCCACAAAGAGAAACACGAGAGAAATGTATAAGCGTATGTGTATTCATTTGCAGCGTTTTCAACTTTGAAATTTCAAAACGCACCAAAATGGAGAAAAAATCGCGCCATTTACAAAAAAACGCACCAAGATTTTTTAGTTTAAAATCTTTCTTGAATTGATTTTGCATAAAAAGTATAATATTATTTTTTTTGTATTAAAAATGTAAAACCAAAACAGGTTTTTACAGTTCAGGGTTAAAAGGGTAAAACCTAATAACAAAAATTAAAAATTTTAAAAACCCCCGACTTTTTTCAGAATAGATGTTATATCTTCTAAACGGCTGGACCGATTTTTTCAAACATAGCTAAGAACCCTCTCGATCAAGTCATCTTTCAAACAGAAAAAACTAAACGAAAATCGGTCCAGCCGTTTGGCATGTACGTGGACACAGACAGACACACAGATACACAGACACACGGACACACACTACAAACTTATAACACCCCTATTTTTATTCGGGGGTTAAAAAAACTAAAAAAAATTTTTTGATAATATTTTTTTTTTTATTTCATAAATTGTGTACAAAAATTTTTAAAGAGATCAACGATTAATAAATAGTAAGCATTCAAAACTAATAAAAGTTCAGTATATATCATTTTTAACCCCCGACTAAAAAAAGGGGTGTTATAAGTTTGTAGTGTGTGTCTGTGTATCTATGTATCTGTGTGTCTGTCCGTGTCCACGTACAGCCCAAACGGGTGGACTGATTTTCATTTAGTTTTTTCTGTTTGAAAGAGACTTGATCGAGAGGGTTCTTAGCTATGTTTGAAGAAAATCGGTCCAGCCGTTTAGAAGATATAACATCTTTTCTGAAAAATGTAATGTACTAAATATCTCGACCAAAGAAATATATGACTTATACAACTTTCATAATTAAGGGCACATAAATATGCTTACATTCACTTGTACAAGATGATACATTTTTGTACATTACTTTTATAAATTCTGTTTAAAACTTTTTAATAACAAAAATTAAAAATTTTAAAAAACCCCCTTCTTTCTTCAGAAAAGATGTTACATCTTCTAAACGGCTGGACCGATTTTCTTCAAACATAGCTAAGAACCCTCTCGATCAAGTCATCTTTCAAACAGAAAAAACTAAATGAAAATCGGTCCAGCCGTTTGGCCTGTACGTGGACACGGACAGACACACACTACAAACTTATAACACCCCTTTTTTTAGTCGGGGGTTAAAAAGGGATCAAAAATTAATTATTCCAAATTACTAAAGCTAATATTTTCAAAATTATTGTTATAATCGGGCCATAAAACAGATTTCATTTCAAATTGTGATATTTTGTAAACATCATTACTATTAATATCGTAATTAACACTATCAGGAAGTTGGTAAGTTTCACAAAAAGAATTTTCCGGTTTTAACCCATTGTTGTGTTAAATTTGCGTTGGTGCCATCAAAAATTAAAAAACGCATCGAAATTTTAAAAAAGAGCACCACGCACCAACTAAGGAATTTTTCGCACAAAAAATTTCAAAAAGCACCCAAAATGGTGCGAAACGCATCAAGTTGACAACGCTGTTCATTTGTATAAAAAGCCGATTGACGTTCGGCACTCTGGCGCTAGTTTTTCTCTTAGTGGCCAGCAGTGATATACATACATATGTATGTATTTACATGTGTTTTTAGACTGGGCCCAGATCAATCTGAAATTTTGATAAAAAAGTTGAATTACATGTTTCCTGATGATATCAGAGTTTATTATTCAAAAAAAGATATCAGAAAAATTAATACATATAATGCAAATCTTCGTAAAATAAAGGCTAGTTTATTTCATAATATTTGGAAGCAGAGTGAGTATACATACATATGTATGTACATCCCTAGTATGTGTAGATCCAAAGAAATAATTTATTTATTTGTAGGAAAATATACTAGTGGCGCATTGTTGCATTCCATTATATATATAATTGTCACTCCAGAGTTAAATGAAGAGCAGGCAAAATTTTCACATAACTATACAATTCATCCTATATTTCGTACGAGACGTTGCATAAGTAAGTTTTTACTTAATTTTTTCCTACATACAACGTACATACATACATACTTCTGCTGTAAGCACAACTAGGACGAACGAAGAATTTTCGACACGAATATTCGTCGTATACAATCAGTACGCTGGATAAAAGTTGCCGCGCCTAACGAAATTGCCATTTCTTACGTCGACGAACGACGACTAAGAGCCGTATCAAAAAAAAAAAAAAAAAAAAAAAAAAAAAAAAAAAAAAAAAAAAAAAAACACGTTTACTACATAGACATTGCAGTTTCTGCGATGTTACCAATTTTTTTGCGATTAATCTAATTTTCTGAGATTTTGTTATTCTTATGCATTTAGAAATTTTTCGCGAATTTTTTTTCGAAGAACTTGCGTTTTTTTCTGAGTTTATTTTATTTTTAACAGTTTTGCGGTATTGAATGAATTTTAACATTTATTTCCGATTTAGCAACTTCTCGCGAATTTTTTCAATGTTCGCGATGAAGGCGAGTTTGTCAATTAGGTATTCTGCATCCAAAAAGTTTTCGCGAATTTAAAACAATATTAGAGTTTGCTGTTATGCTGTCGTTAACAAGTTTTGCGAATTTTCGCTATTTTTATCGAATTTTTAGCATTGCTTTGAATTTTAGAGATTTTTAATAAAATTTATGGCTTTTTTAAGATATGGCAGATTTTTGGCAAAGTTTTTGGCTTTCATAATGAATAATTGCCAAATTTCCGCAAAATTTAAAAAAAAAACCGAAAAAATTAATTTTGGGCGATTATTTATTCCGAATTCGGGTGATTGTACGTAATGAACAAACACAAAAAAAAATTTGGGCGATTATTCCTTTTACACTTTTGGGTTATTCTTCACTTTCTTTTTCGGGCGATCGGACACTGTTCTTTTTTTATTTCTTCAAAATGGCAAATCACCCAACAATTTTGGGCGTTCCTTCATTTAGCTGTCTCGAGTACAGCCATTCTTTCTACACCATATATTTTAAAATTCTATATGCGATTTTAATGATTTCTATAATTTTTGGGCGATTTTTCATATGAAAAATAACTTAAAATTTTTATAAAAAATTTTTGGACGCTTTTTTATTTTTGGACGATTTGGTTTTGGACGATTTTTCATAGAAACATTTTCACATGAAAAATCGACCAAAATTTCAAAATAAAAAATTACCAAAAAAAAAAAAAAAATTGATTGCGAGAATTTTTGGGTGTATTCTTTCCCATTTAATTTTTAAATTTTAAAAAATGTTTGAGCGATTTTTCATATGAAGAATAACTTGAAATTTTTATGAAAAAATTGTTGAGCGATTTTTCATTTTTCTTATCGAAAATCGCCCAAATATTAAAAATTAAAGTTCACCTAAAAAAGAAAGAAAAATTGTCAAAAATTTTTCGGCGATTTTTCATATGAAAGGTCACCAAAAATTTGCATGGAAAAATCACAAAAAAAATTTATTGCGATAATTTTTGGGTGATTTTTTTTCCCCATTTAATTTTTAAAGGTTAAAACAATTTTGGGCGATTTTTCATATAAAAAAATTTAAATTTAGTATGAAAAAATTTGATCTTTGACGATTTTTCATGGAGCCAAAATAGCTGTGAAAATATCTACATACATAGTATGAATATATTTTCACAACTATTTTACTTGTATACAAAACTTGTACGTTTTTGGTAAGGGGTATAAGATTTAATAAAGCGGAATATTGCGAATATTGGAAAAGTCCCATGAACCAAAAAACAAGATTGCGCACTCAGGCGTACGAAAAAAATTCTACTGCGCATATACGTCATCATAGAATACATACGTGTGTTTGTTGTAAAAAGTGTGTGTGTGAGAGAGAGAGAGCATATTCCACAAAAAAATGTACGTACTTTGTTTACAACAAAATTCTATGTCTACGTCACAAGCAGAAAATGAAATCTTTTTTTCTTGATTCATGGAATAGTCCCATACATATGTATGTATATATATTTATGTATGTATGTCATTTTGTAAACGGAATATTCCGATTCATGTATGTATTTCCAAATTTGTTAAATAAATGTATTTTTTAACAAGATGATAATAGCAGTGCTGGTTGCTGTATGATATTTATCGATGAAAAATCAAGTATATATCAAAATTGGAACGACTTTTTGAACAACAATGAATTACCCTATGGCATTATGATAGCACCAAGGAATGGTTGCTATTCCTTCGATGAGGAAAATACGGTAATGTATTTTGTTAAATTCAATATATGTACATACTTATGTTCATATTTACACAGAAAAAAGTTTTAAAATCAAGAAGAAACAATTTCATTTTAAAAACGAAACCTTTTTAAAAATGTTCATGTTTAAATGTTCATTCTTGTTTAAAAAATGAAAAATATTTTGAAATCAAAAATAATTATTTTTGTTCCTATATTTAATGATTTGAACAGGATAAAATTCGTATCGCTTTGTACGCCATTGTTTTAAAAAGACAATACAAACAACCTTGATTTAAAGTCGAACATACCGAGAGAATATACTCCAAATACGTCAAACTCAAAAACTAGTTAATTCGCTCATTATTGTAAAAATAAATGATGTGCCTTCCATAATATGGGTTAAGGTCTGCAAAAAAAATATTTATTTTTTTATTTTATTTTATTGTGTCCACGTACAGACCAAATGGCTGGATGGATATTGATTTATTTTTCCTGTTTGAAAGGTGACTTTATCGAGAGGGATCTTGTTTTAAGAAAATCGCTTGGGCCGTTTGGAAGATATCACATCTTTTGAAGATATATCGGGTGTTTTTAAAATTTTTAATTTTTGTTATTTTCAAATTTATTATTTTTAATTTAAAAATGAAATGTTTTGAATTAATAATGCAGAGTTTTTAAATTAAAAATTAAACGTTTTAAATGAATAATGGAGAATTTTCAAATTACCGATGGTTAAATTAAAAATGTTAAAATTTTACTTTCATATTACTTCATACTCACAATACACTGTTGTATCAATAGTGTATTGTTTTCATCAAAAAAATTTTATTTGGTATTATGACGAGAATTCGACAAAGGATGTCGTTATTGTGAATATCACTCACGATGACTTTTTAAATTTGCAACAAGATTTTAAGCTCAAGAATCGTACAGAATAATGGAAATTAAAATAAAACTTGGTCCTGCTCAGTAAATTAAAGATTTTCTTCCATAAGTGAAACCTTTCGAATTATTTAGTCCTACGATTTAACTTTTTTTAAACAACTCATCAATTACATATGTATGTGATTTTTTTCGTTTCATATTCAAGTATTAGATTTAATTGTTTTAATACTATTAATTAAAATCACAAAACTAATTTTGAAACCCTATTTTTGATAACATTTAGGTGAACTTGGAATACTCTTTTACACCGGCTTATGTTCGTAATGTACTAAGTACAGTGGATAATATTATTTCATGCACATCTATTGTTGGGCAAACAGCAACATTGCTACATCCGCTTTTTGCAATAATATCAATAGGTACAAAAACCTACGAAACAATACGTAATTATCAAAAAATTTGTGATAAAGTTGCAAAAGGAACAAGTACAAATCGTGCTGCCAATTTAAGTTTAACAACCGATGTTATCGGATTAGCATCATCAGTTGCAACTTTCGGAGCGTATATGACCGTACCCAAAGGAGGAGAGCTTTCATTTGTGAGTAAATCGTTATTACTCATACATACATACGAGTATGTACTTAAGTTTTTGTTTAATGTGTTTGCATATTTCCGATTTTTGAAAACATGCAAAATAACTTATCAATATTTTGATAAATATGGAAAGTAGTTTATAATTATGTATGTATGTATGTATATGCATTTTTCTTTCGTAAACTTCCATATTTTATTAATAACCAATTTGCACCATTAATTTTTCTATGATATTAGGTGTGTATGTGTGTGTGTTTGAAACATTTTTCATTTACTAATATGTAGATTAAAAAATCTTTTAAAAACTTTTCTATGAATAAGGCAGTAAGAATTTTTGTTTGTTTTATTGATTAAGCAAGTACATATGTATATTCTCCTTATGAAACTCTTCAGTAGACTTTAACACAAAATGTTTGAAATAATATCTGTAGCAATAAGTCTAATTTAGCAGTTTTCCAGGAGATATTCCTATATCTGTAAAAATGTTAACTTTCTTGCGGGGACCTTATTAATTGAAGGTTCCTAAATATAAATTTAGAATTTATTAGCTCGAAAGCTAAGTTAAATTTTTATTCCCAAAGAAATCGCATACTGAAAAAAAATAAGGAAAAAAAAACTTTGCTGTAGATTTCTCCAAAATCATATAAATAAAGTGAAATTTAGCACAGGTATAGTTTTAGATGAGCTTGAGTCGACTTAAGCACTTTTTCCTTTTTGCCATAGATATTTTCTATTCCTGTTATGTAAAAAATAGTAATTTCAAAGCGTACGTTACAACAAAAGTTCCATGCAAATTTTGAATAAGGAAGGGTCGAATTTTGTAAAACGAAACGTGAAGCGTTGAAAAATTTTGTATGTATTTTGTTTTTGTAATTTATATTTTTCCATATAAAATTTGTCAACGCTTGACGTTTCTGTTTTACAAAATCAGGCCCTAAAGCACACTTGCATAAGGGAGTAAATATTCATTTTATGTCATATTTTCCTTTCCGATTTTTTTCTCTACCGCTACAATTGGAAAATGTTTCATGTGGTAACTTTGTTAACCCTTGAATTTAATGGTGCCGTATATTTACATATAATACATACATATATGTATTTGGGGTATTCAAATGGTAGTCATAAATTAATATGTTTTAAAATAATAACACGAAAAAATATGACTGCCTCACAATTATAAATATTGGACTTATTTGTATTTTTGCTTTAGCACCTTTGTCAGCGTGACCATTTTAGCATTTTTGCAGCTAAATTTAACATTTTTTTTTTGATTTAGCTGCAAAATTTTCGATTTAGCAGTTTCTAGAATTTTTTCATAATATAATCTACATAACTTTTAACAATTTCGGTTATACGTAAAAAAGGCTGACGTCAACTGCCTTGCCTTCCAACAAAAAGTGCGTTCGAGAACTCAAAAATTTGTACAAATTGTTACTATTTTTTACTGGATTGCGTTCGAGTACACAAAATCCAGTAAATGAGAGGGCGAATTGAGAGAGAAAAATGACAGTTCATTTACTCAGTAAATGCAAGTTTTTACTGGACAAATTTTGCCAGTAAAATCCAGTAAAATGAAACCACATGTTTTTAAATATAAACAAACAGTAGCAAAGGGAAACAAAAGTTTTTGGTTTTTGATGAAATTTTAAAAATAACAAAAAACAAATGTATTAAGTTATGAACAATATTGCATTTATTTAAGTTTGATGCCAGAAAAATATAAGGGTATGTTTTATGTATTCCACGGGAAATTAAAACGTGTGGAATTTTCATAGAATTGTTGGAAATATGTATTTATAATAACAATTTCCCAACGATGTAATTTCACGTGAAATGCAGAACATAACCGATTGTTTTTAAACGTGAATAAAGTTAATAGATTTTTATAGTTAAATTTTTGCTTATACATATAGTCGGATGGTTACTGTTTCCCCGCATGGAACATTCAAAAAATTTATTTATTGATCGATTAAATATGATTAATGTGTACATTTCTTAAATTTGTTTTCAGTTTTTTGATATCTTGAATATATTAGGATATATAAAGTTCTTTTCCCATTGTATATTTCTCTTAATAAATGCACTCATTGGAACTACTTGAAAGGAAGTGAACAATATTGTTGTGATGATTAATATAAGCGGCAACAAACATTTTTGTCTTTTTCTGTACATCCTAATTATTCACGTAGAGGGTAAAAAGTTTAGAAACTTTAACCGCCTGACGCGCGATGTCGGCAAGTAAGCTATAGAAAGTTTCTTGTCGACATCGTGGGCCAGGCCAGTAAGTTCAAATAAAAACATATGTATCTATTACTTTTATTATTAAAGAAAATATACTATGGTGTATTTTTATAAAACAAATGAAAAAAACATTTTTCATCGATTTTCTCAAAACCATATAATTTTTCCATGCGTCTAGCCAGTAACTACCCAGCAAAAAAAATCTGATTTGGAAGCACTAACAACTGAGGGAAGCAATGTACT
The DNA here is from genome assembly GCA_949987645.1 of Tachina grossa. Taxonomy (NCBI): domain Eukaryota; kingdom Metazoa; phylum Arthropoda; class Insecta; order Diptera; family Tachinidae; genus Tachina; species Tachina grossa. The sequence continues at coordinate 33,064,795 of OX465276.1, read as the reverse complement.
GTTTACTTGATCACAAAAGCTTAGAAAACTGTTTCTGAAAAGCACTAACATAAGGCAGGCTCTCTAACAAAATAGAGGAAAAAGTAAAAAAAAAGTTTGCAAGCTAGTAACTTTTGCATCTGAGTACATAAAAACTATAGCCCAATTCACAATCTTGTGCAAATGGTCTTGTATCGTTGCATGTGCAAAATGGTATAGTATATTGATACTCACCACTTAACAATTCTTAGAAGTTAATGTTAAAGTTAGCTATTTTATGTCAGGTGGAGACCGCGAGTAAGGGAGATAATGTTAGGGAATCACTTGGTGTTGCGCATGAATAAGGAGATTTTTTTTGTGCGAGATGAGCCAGCTGGAAGCAATTTATTCATCTTCCAAAAAGGCATAATTTTTTGCCTTACTAAAGTGCTTCACAGAAGCAGTAATATATACTTATGTATGTATAGTTTTGTATATTGTTTGCAGATAATGCGACTATTCCATACATGTATGTAAATACTCCAAAGAGGAGTAGGATAAGGCCAAAACTACTCCAAATATGTGAAAAAAGGAGGTTTATGTCCTAGGGTTGGACTAAATGGTCCAAATTTGCATTACATCGGCCTAACCCCAAAACTACTCCATATTGCATTCAATGCTTGTGTGAAAACGACATGATCCATGACTGCATTACATGGACCATGATGTAACTAGTCTGTTTCATCTCGATTGGACCACGTAGTACAATATTATATTCAGTTTTTTTTTTTAATATACATTGTACATACTTATGTATAATTTTTTTTAGCGCCAAATTGTCTATCAGCTGTTGTGTATATTTTACTGGATTTTACAATTTTTCCGTTCGCGTACTTTTAGCTGCAAACTTTTTTATTGAGAGTAATTTCTTTAAATTACTCAGCATTTACTCAGTTACTGGATTTTACTGGAAAAGTACTCAAACGCACCTAAAGTGTAGTATTTCATAACATAGCAGAACAAAACATTGACAATGCATACCATTTCAAAACGTCCTTGACAAGTATTAAAAACACCGCAAACAATCAGCGCATCGGTTGCAAAGTTGGTGATCATGGTTACAATGTTTTGCAACTTTGGATCTTTTTACGTAAAAGTGGAATAGACAAAAGTTTTAGAGTACTTTTAAAAAACCAATTTTTAAACGTTGTTTATAAATGAAACGCAAGTGGGAAAAGGCTTCTTCTAGAAGAACCGTCCGTGAATTAATGTTTTTAGTTTGCCTTAAATACTTTTTCGGCATTATGTATAGTGAAAAACTGCTGGTATGCAGTTAGCATAACCCAGCAAAAATTACTGCTTCTCAGAAGCGTGTATGTGAGGAAGACAAAGTTACAGAATCACAGCTAGAATTAATACTTTTAGCTTCATAAAAGCCATGAATTTTTTTGCCTTACTAAAGTGCTTCATAGAAGTAATATTCAGATACAAAAGTTACAGGTTTGCAAAATTTTTTGTAATAATTTACTATTTTCTTAGAGAGCCCGCCTTACGTTAGTGCTTTTCAGAAGCATTTTTCGAAGCTTTTGTTATAAAGTAAGCAATGCATTACTTCCCTCAGTTGTTAGTGCTTCCAAATCACATTTCTTTTTGCTGGGAAGCAGTGATGCCAATCTTGCCATTTTCTGGCTATATTTAGCCATTTTTCATCCCATTTAGCCGGAAGAAAAGTGAGTTTAGCTATTAGCTATTTTTTTTTAGCAATTTTTATTTTAATCTAGTTATTTTTTAGATATTTTTTCCAAACATGAAATTTATTTGTGATATTTCATAAAAAATTTAAACTCGCAACAAAGGAACATTAATTAACTACCAAAAAAAAAAACACAACAGAGTAACGGCTTCTTAACGGGTTTTAAGACAAATTTTCATAAACAATTTTTCTTATTAAGCCTTTTATAAAGCTTTAATAATATTTATAAATAAGGTTGTAATATGTTAATGTTTTCGCATTAATGTCTATAAATCCCGGTTCAAACTTTGCTCAATGGGTAACAATAAGATTTGCTACTGCATTCTTATAATCGTTGCAAGGCGTGCTGCAAGGGAAAAGTTGCAACTTAAAAATAAGAACGCGTCACATTAATTCAATAATTTTCAATATAATAGAAAAATGTATGTTGAGATACTTAAAAATAAATAAAATTAATAAATTAATACTGTAAATTAATATTGGGCCTAATTACTAATGTCGTATTTCGACTACGACTATGACGATTTTGTACTAGATTAAAGAAAAAACGTTGCAATATTTCTTATTAATTCAATATGGCTTTTATTGATTTTAAGCTATTTTTTCTCTGGGTGTACCTGAAGAAAAATTATTTTATTTTTTTTTTATATTATTTTATTTATTTTTCTCATTTTATTTTATTTATTTATTTTTTGTTTTGTTTTTATTTACTTTAAAAAAGTTTCCGATTTTTAAAAAATAATATATGAAATACCTTCTTGTTTTTGCTAAAGTTCATGATGTTTGCATTCAATTTCGCTTAGCCATTTTTTAGACATTTGGTTTGTCTACATTTAGAAATTTTTGGTGTAGGAATTCTGGCATATCTGCTGGGAAGTGGCGAATTTACTCGTAACTAAGTTTTAACGAGATCCGCCATACAGTTTGTCATTAAAATCGGCTCATAATGTAGTTTTCACCCACTATTAAATCCTAGCGTGACTTTAAATGTAATAAAACTAGACTTCATTTTGCCACTTATGCTAACTTCATGTCAGTTTTTCATTGTACATAATGCAGTTTATGTTCAAAGGAAATAAATATAAGTAAGGCAATGTAAGCAGAAATTAAAAAAATAACAACTTTAAAAGAAACAATTTGATTAAAAAAAGTACATATTAAGTTTCAGCATTATGTTTTAGCACTAAGTTACTTTTTAGCACTTTTTAGCTTTATTTTGAATTCAATTTAGCCGCAAAAATTTTTAGGATCTGGTCACACCTTTGTACATTGATTACTCTCTCTCCCTCTCTGTCTCTCTCAATTCCTTTGGTAAATTCCAAGGCAAATTCATATAAGGTATACTCAGCTCAATTCGCTTTGAGAAATTTATACTTGAAATGTCAGAAAAATTTACTGAAAAATGTGTTTTGACATCCAACGTATATTCAAATTACAAGCGGCGAAAATAGTCACCTAAGCCCTTGCGGCCACCTAGCATGAATTCGCCTTGGGTAAATTCTCTCAGTAAGTGTCTTATTATCAGTGTTACCATATCTGAAGATTTATCTTATTTTTGAAGTTTTTAGACATGTGAAAACGACAAAAAAAGATTTCTTATCTAAAAATAAGATTTTTAAAAATTTTACTTTTGGCACTTTTAATATATTATTGGGGGATTTTTTGACTACACTGCCTACAAATTTTCTGATTTGCTTCATAATGATCTTACACATATTCTACACAGTAAATATTTTGTGTTATTTGGCTTTACTTTTAATATTTCACAAGAAATTAGATAAATTTTAACTCATTTTTATTCAATCAAATAACAAAAAAGATTTTTGGTAACAAAAAAAAGATTTTTTTTTGCTCGACTGGAAGATTTTTGAAAAATAAATATGGCAAGACTGCTTATTATTATTATTATTATTATATTATGACTTTTTATATGAGACACAACAACAACTTATTTAAACTAATTTAAGATATTAACTGCCAGTTCATAGAAGCCATGTGAAAATTCTCGTCTGCCTATTTATATTGAAAACAAAAACAAAGCACTCAAAATTTGTTTTTGTTTTCATTATAAATAGACAGCCGAGAATTTTTACATGGCTTCTATAAACTGGCAGTAAGACATTAAGTGCGTTTGAGTACTTTTCCAGTAAAATCCAGTAACTGAGTAAATACTGAGTAATTTAAAGAAATTACTCTCAATAAAAAAGTTTGCAGCATTTGCCTTGTTTGCAGCTAAAAGTTCGCGAACGGAAAAATTGTAAAATCCAGTAAAATATACACAACGGCTGATAGACAATTTGGCGCTAAAAAATTATACATAAGTATGTACATATGTATATGCAAAAAAACCTGAATATAATATTGTACTACGTGGTCCAATCGAGATGAAACAGACTAGTTACATTATGGTCCATCTAATGCAGTCATGGATCATGTCGTTCTCACACAAGCATTCAATGCAACATGGAGTAGTTTTGGGATTAGGCCGATGTAATGCAAATTAGGACCATTTAGTCCAACCCTAAAACATAAAACTCCTTTTTTCGCATATTTGGAGTTTTGGCGTATTCCTACTCCTCTTTGGAGTATTTACATACATGTATGGAATAGTCGTATTATCTGCAAACAATATACAAAACTATACATACATAAGTATATATTACTGCTTCTGTGAAGCACTTTGGTAAGGCAAAAAATTATGGCTTTTTGGAAGCTGAATAAATTGCTTCTAGCTGGCTCATCTCGCACAAAAAAAATCTCCTTATTCATGCGCAACACCAAGTGATTCTCTAACATTATCTCCCTTACTCGCGGTCTCCACCTGACATAAAATAGCTAACTTTAACATTCACTTCTAAGCATTGTTAAGTGGTGAGTATCAATATACTATACAATCTTGTGCCATACCATTTGCACAAGATTGTGAATTGGGCTATAGTTTTTATGCACTCAGATGCAAGAGTTACTAGCTTGCAATTTTTTTTTTTTTTACTTTTTCCTCTATTTTGTTAGAGAGCCTGCCTTCTGTTAGTACTTTTCAGAAGCAGTTTTCGAAGCTTTTGTGATCAAGTAAACAGTACATTGCTTCCCTCAGTTGTTAGTGCTTCCAAATCAGATTTTTTTGCTGGGTAGTTACTGGCTAGCCGCATGGAAAAATTATATGGTTTTGAGAAAATTGATGAAGATGGCCCACGATGTCGACAAGAAACTTTCTATAGCTTACTTGCCGACATCGCGCGTCAGGCGGTTAAAGTTTCTAAACTTTTTACCCGAGCCTTCAGATATATTTAACGCTGATGAAAGCGGTTTGTTTTTCAAGGCATTACCTAATTCAACATTATCAAAAAAGGAGACCAAAAGCGAGGCTATAAGAACTCGAAGGAACGTTTAACACTACTATTTGTATGCAATGCTACCGGGGATTATAAAAAGTTATTATTATTGGCAAATCAAAAAATCCAAGATGTTTTAAAAACAAAGTGTTACCTCTGGAATATTATTCACAACACAAATCTTGGATGACTCAAGATTTATTTATTTATTTATTTATTTGAGATATATTTTACAAAATAAATTTACAAAATATATAAAATTAGGCGCCGGGTAATTTGACCATGTGCGCACGTATTGTCAGAAATAAAAAATAACAGAGTTCACTATAACTAGGGAAGTAAAAATTAAATAGTATGTTTACAAATTGAAAAAAAAGTATTTCAGAAAACTTCAAGTTGATTGAAATTAATAAAGGAGTCAATAAAAATAATAATTAATTAATACAAAATGTTGAGAATTAATTTTTATGGTTTAGATATCTACAATATTGTGTTTTTCAAGACTGTTGTTTATTAATTTGATGTGGACATCAGTGGTGCAGTCGAGTGTCTTTTCCAGAGGTTGGTTAATTTTTGACATTTGACATTCTTCAAGTATATGCGGTATGGTGAGCAGCACGTTGCATTGACTACATATGGGTGGATCCGTTTTATCGTAATAGTGTTTGGAATTGTAAAGTGCTTTCCCCACTCTCAATCGAGCAATCATAATGCAGTGTTTTCTAGAAAGATTCAAATGGTATTTAGGCCTTTTTATCTCAATGTTAATAAAGAATGGTTTTTTTAATGTTCCTGGAAAACATGAGACTTCTGTGATTTGCGGTAGATCCAGTGCAGTTTTTGCGACGCTATCAGCATGTTCGTTGCCTGGAATGCCTAGGTGTGCTGGAATCCAGATTACCATAATTTCGCTTTTTCTACTCTCCAGGTGCAGCATATGGTCATATGCTCCATTCAAATTTTTCATCAACGCCCTTATAGCGCTTAGGCTATCGGTGCAGATCATATTCTTCTTCCCGTTTGCAGTGGAATAATTTATTGCAGTCTTAATTGCAGAAATCTCTGCCGTAAAAATACCAGTGTGGTCTGGTAATCGAGTCTCGTTTACAGTTTCAAATTGAGTGTAAGTAATTTGCTTAACGACTGAGTATGAGGTCAACTCATCTCGGAATGATCCGTCTGTGTAATAAATTACTTCCGGGGCGAATTCGGATATTTTTTCAAGAAACATCTTTTTAAAACATAATGGATTAGAGGAACTTTTGTTGAAGAAACTTAAACTGTCATTTATCTTTACAAATGCCTTAGGCTGAAAAGGTTCACTTGGTTTATATGGAATGGATATGTTTCGGTTTTTGAAAAGTGAAATTATATTCGAAATGGCCGATGTCGAGGATTTTGCTGATGATAATTGGTTCCAAAAGGTGTTGTGCAGGCTGTCAGTTGGGATTGTTATTGATCTCGATGCCATGTTAACAGCTGATTTTTTTAGTAATGTTTCAAACTCGGAATAGTTTGCTTCGGCTCTCAGTTTTGTTAGAGGTGTTGTGCGTAGTAGGCCAGATGCCGTTCTGAAACACTTGTTTATTGCAGAGTTAATCTTATTTACATTTCTTTTCGATGTCCACCCGTAAATAGTTAAGCCATGTAGTATCGATCCAGTTGTTAAGGATTTGCAGATATTAAGCGCCGTTTCTATGTGGGGTCCTTTGGTACGTGAGCATATAAGTTTTAAAACGTTGTTTATTTTTGACAGTTTATAAACCAAATTTTTTATATGATTGTTCCAAAGGAGATTTTTGGTAAATAGTATTCCTAGAATTCTCATTTGGTCCGTAATTTTGAGTGTTTCGTTTCTGATATTAATTGTGGTATAATTACAGCATCTCTTTCTACACACGTGAAGAATTTCTGCTTTATTAGCAGGTATGACGGCACCTTGTTCACTCGCCCAGTTTTCAATCGCCCGGTCGATTTCGTTAAGATTTTGAATGACATTTTCTGGATCACCTGATCCCACCGCAAATATGTTGTCAGCATATATACCGACGTAATCAATACCCGGTAAATTTTCTAAAGTTCTTGCTAGGGAGTTGGCGTAAACAGTATATAGCACTACAGAAAGTGGGGAACCTTGAGGTACCCCATTATCTAAGTTGTGAGTAGTGGAAAAGAAGCCATCAACTTTAATCGTGACTCGGCGATTTTGCAAAAAAGATTTTATAAGGTTTAGTGTACCTCGAGGGACCCCCCATTTGTTCATCTATTTTATAACTGACAATGATGTTACACGATCAAATGCTTTCTCAATATCTTCAGAGAGTACTAGACTGTGTTTGCCTGCTTTTAGGTTATGACGTAGTACCTCTTCTAACTGATGGCATATGCTGTGGACTCCATGCCTGGGTAAAAATGCGTGTTGTATCTTCGAAATTTTCATTCGTGTAAGTTTCCAGAAGCGTTTTGCAATTATTTTTTCAAGAATTTTGGAGAGTGCTGGTAACAGTGATATAGGCCTGTATCCCTCTAATTGGCTAGGATTTTTTCCAACTTTGGGGATAGGCGAAAGTACGGCAATTTTCCAGTCGTGTGGGAAAGTTCCAGTGAATATTATATTGTTGTATAGTTGGCATAAACGATATTTTAAGACGTCAGGTGCAAATTTGACCATTGAATAAGTAATTTTATCCCGAGCGGGAGTGGAACCCTTTAGTGTTTTTAATGTTTCTTCTAATTCGGCTAGTTCTACTCTGTTGTTTAATTCCTTAAATTGGCTGGTTGTTTTTGGAAGATTTTCAATTTTAAGTTCTCTTTTTTCGGCGGTTATTTTGGGGTCAAATGCGTTATCCGATGCCAGTGAGCACCAAAATTTTGCAAAACCATTAGCTATGTCCAGAGGGTGTGAGAAGCGATTATCGCTTGTATATATGGTGGGGAAGTTGTCATGTTTTTGTGACCTTATGTTGTTGACTTTGTTCCAGAGAACTCGCAGATCCATTAAAGGGTTCAATGAATTTACGAAATGTTCCCATGTAATTTTTTTAGCCATTTTACATTTCTTCTTTACCATAGCACAAAGCCTTTTATAATTTATTATATTGGTTTTGTCTCTACATCTTTTAAAGGCCTTCCAAGCTTTTTGTCTTTGTTGAATCAATCTGGATATGTCCGAGTTGTACCAAACTGGGCTATTTCTATGTTTAGGCTCTCGACTTAAAGGAATGGTTTCATTAGCAGTTTTCCGTAGAATTCGTTTTATCTGGGCTGCTTCTTTATTAATGTTAAGGGACTCCGAAAATTGAGTAGTTACTTCAGTTGCCTTATCTTTGAATAATTGCCAGTCAGCTCTCTTTTCAAGGAAGCGAGGAAGGAAGTTTTTCTTAGTAATGTCAATATTGTTGGTGATTTTAATAGGGAAATGGTCTCCCACTTCTGGTAGAGATAGACAATTCCAAGTTAAGTTAGGGGCAATATCCACGCTGGCCAAGGAAATATCTACTGCCGTCAAAGTATTTCTGGTACTGAGTAGGGTAAGAGAGCCATCATTAAGGACTACTAAATCCTGATCGTCGGCAAATTCCTCGAGTATTTTTCCATTAGGTGAATTGGAAGCGGAGCCCCATATCACATTTTGTGAGTTTAAGTCACCCAACAAGATGTGATGAGCATTGCTAAGAACTGGTATAGTGTTAATCATCGTGTGAGTCAAGTTAATTTCATTTTCCCTATAAATGTTTGTGATGAAAAGTTCTTTATCACACTGTATGACTATGGTTTGAAATAGAAGATCAGTAGTAGATGGAAAGTGATTCACGACATTCAAGTTGTTTTTAACCATTAATGCAATGCCTGCCTTTGCGTAGTCATAGTTATTGTTGTGGTGGAATATTTGAAAGCCTGGTAAATGAACGATGTGTAAGTTTTTCTGGACTATATGTGTTTCCTGCAATGCTATAACATTGGGTTTATGTCTAGCAACTAAAATTTCCAGGGCGTGTTTTTTATTGATAAATCCTTGTATGTTCCACTGGAGGATTGTAATGTTCTGGTGGAATATCATAAATTTTATTTTTCTGACTTACCCCTTGGGGCACGAGGTTGTGTGTTTCTATAAGTTTTTGGTGTTATTAAAACGTTCAATTCGGGGAAGTTATTGTATAGTTGAGTTGTAGGTGAGTTGCCCTCATTCGATTCGTTGGCCGTTCTTGGAGGAGAATTTAAGGACAACCCTTCAGTAATGTCCTCAATAATCATTTCTTCTGTCAAGTTTTTATCGAAAAAGGCATCTTGTTCAAAAATGTTTTCTGGGTTGTGGTTGTCGGTTTCTGTTGTCATATTTTTTGGTGTTGTTGTAAGTTCTGATTGTGTGTTGTATGAGATTATTTGCGAAGGTGAATTTTGTGGTGGTGTGAGAGATTTTTGGTCTATTGTTGGTTGGAAATTTTTACATGTGTTTGTATTGCTTTTTTCTGGAATGTTTGTTGCATGATGATTATCTGTTGATGTTGTTGTAGTTTCTGATTGTGTTTCTTGTGAGATTATTTGAGGGGATAAAGTTTGTGGTGGTGTGAGAGATTTTTGATTAAATGTTGTTTGATAATTTGTATATGAGTTTGAATCGTTATTTCTGTGTGTGTTTGTTGCAAGTTGATTTGTTGTTGTTGGATTGTCGTTAAAGTTGATTGGGGTGGAGTTATTTGATTTTGTGAGAGAGATTTGTGTTTGTTTTTTAACGGCCGATGTCGTGATGATTTGGTTTTCTACATGTTTGGTTTTGTTTTGATGCTTGTTGTCTGTGTGATTATAATCTGTTGTTATGGAATAATTTAATACTGTTGCATATGTGTGTTTCCTATTCAAGGACAAACGAGGCTGTAGCAAATTTACTGAGGGGTTGTCGTTAAAAATTCGCCAGGCTTCACGTGTGGTGCATCTTCGGGAAATTCTTATGAAATTTACAGATTTGTGTCTCCAATAAGTAGGGCATTCTATGTCGTATGAGGTATGTGTTTCTAATCTACAATTTACACAGTACTTACGTATACAGGTTTCCTGTTTTTCTGAGTAACCGCATTCTCTACATTGTTCTACGCTTTTACACCATTTTTTGGTATGTCCTAGCCTCTGACAGTTGATGCACCTCATGGGGTTGGGAATGTATTCTTCAACTGGGACTCTTTCCCATCCCAGCTTCAAGATGTCCGGGCGGTAGATCAGGTCAAATGTAATGATAGCTGCCCCTGTGGCAATAATTTTGTCATTTTCCTTTCTAGTAATTTTGCGTATATCAACTACTTTTTGGTCCTTGAGCGAATCAAGGAGATCTTCTTGAGAAATTTCTATTATCTTTTTTGAGAAGATGCGTCCTTGTATTGTGTTTAGTGTTTTATGTAGCGATATTTTGACTGGTATACAATCGATGTAGTTTGCTCTAAGGAATTTTTCCGCAGTCTTGTTGTTAGGCACTTTTAACAATAAGTCGCCGCTTTTCATTTCTTTCACTTCTAGCATATCCTTGGAAATGAAGTCAAGCCCTCTTTCTACTTGGAAGACGTTATGGGAAGCCAGTGGTGGGATCTGTGATCCTTCTTTTAATGAAATTGATGATGCGACTAGATAGCGTGGAAGGTTCTGTTCGTTTGATGAAGTTTGTGGTAAAGGAATGAAATCTTCGGCCCTTGGACGTTTGTTTCTGCCTGGTTTATTCCTACCGGACGGGAGATCTAGTTCCCGAAACCGGTTGTGATCGGGGGGGTGAACCCCGTTCATGTTTTTATATCAAATAATATTCCAAAAGAAAGAATTCTTTTTTTTTTTTCTTTCACACTAATATAAAAGAAAAGTTAGCAAGTTTCAATAAAATAAGTAAAATCAAATTACGAAGAAGAACACAAAGCAAAAAGTCCGTTTATATGCAATACACCAATACTATTACACCGTAACCAGCGATTGAAAAATTACGTGCGCACGCGGCAAATGCCAGATACAGACTGATGACTCAAGATTTATGGCAGAAAATTTTGATTTCCCTTGATGCTGAAATTGGAAAACAAATATGTAAAATAATATTGTTCGTTGACAACGCATCTTCCCATAAAAGATCAGCAAAGTTATCAAACATAGACTTGCAATTTTTACCAGCTAATACAACTTCAATAGCACAACCCTTAGATCAGGGCATAATACACAGCTTCAAATCTTACTATCGGCAAAACATTATAAGGAAATAAATCTCAGCAATTGAAAGCGGAAAAACTATTGGAGATTTTATTAAGAACTTAAGCATTTTTAAAGCATTGCATATTATAAAAAACTCTTGGTGGCTTGTGAAACCTTCTACAATTGCAAACTGTTTTAACAAGGTAAGTTTCCGTCACTTGTTTGTGCAATAAATTTCACAGTCGTTACATATCAGGCAAAATTTTTTTCCTCTGCTGAGCAAGTTGATTTAGAAAATAATATTGTGGAACTTAACATTGATGTCGCACATCAAAATGAATTCGAAAATTTCGTTCGCTGTGATGATAATCTACCATGTTGTGGAATACTTACAGAGCAGGTGATAATTGAAGAAATGGATCATATTTCCTCCTCAGACTCTTCCGAAGATGAAGAAAACGAAGATATTATCAGTCATCCTTCAACGAAAGATGCAAGGAATTGTCTCAATGTACTTCGAGATTATTTTTAGCACAAAATTATTATTCGCATGAACTTGATGATATAGAAAAACGTATTATCGAAAGCCTTAACAAATCTAAAATTCAATTGTTGATGACAGATTTTTTTAATCACATTTTGTTGCACATAAGTATAAAGTTTTGTATAACATATAACATACATTTCCATACATATATTTTTAAGTTTTGATCTCCTTTTATATTGAATTTTGTGATTTTTGTACCTTTTTAAACATTGTACGATGAACGTACATGATTTTTATTTAGTTTTAATAAACCTAAACAATTTTTTAACTTAATAAATAAAGAAATTTTCTTTCTACACATGGGTGTTTCGTTTTATTGCACATCTTGCTCAATTAAGCGATTTTCGTTGTAATTGCTTCGGCGATTCAATTAACCGAATACTGCTTAATTGAGTTCACGTTTAATTGCGTCAAAAGTCGTGCATTTTTAGAAACTCAATTAAGCGGAAATAACAAAAATTTAACTATAAAAATCTATTAACTTTATTCACGTTTAAAAACAATCGGTTATGTTCTGCATTTCACATGAAATTACATCGTTGGGAAATTGTTGTTATAAATACATATTTCCAACAATTCTATGAAAATTCCACACGTTTTAATTTCCCGTCGAATACATAAAACATACCCTTATATTTTTCTGGCATCAAACTTAAATAAATGCAATATTGTTCATAACTTAATACATTTGTTTTTTGTTATTTTTAAAATTTCATCAAAAACCAAAAACTTGTTTCCCTTTGCTACTGTTTGTTTATATTTAAAAACATGTGGTTTCATTTTACTGGATTTTACTGGCAAAAATTTGTCCAGTAAAAACTTGCATTTACTCAGTAAATGGACTGTCATTTTTCTCTCTCAATTCGCCCTCCCATTTAATGGATTTTGTGTACTCGAACGCAATCCAGTAAAAAATAGTAAAATTTTTTACAAATTTTTGAGTTCTCGAACGCACTTATTATGACACTTAAGACTACCGTTTGAATACCCCAATTCATGTTTCTCACTCGTATAAAAATCAGGCGAAATACATATCTTCTGTATTTTAGGCCGCTGAATTGTCCATACAAACCATAAACGGTGCCGCAGCATTAGTTAATTGTACTAAATTGATATTTTCAGTCTACGATTTATTTACTGTAAGTATGAGATTAATTTTAAACAATGAAATGTTAATACATATGTACATATGCACATATGTAGTAGTTATATCGTTACCTTAATATAGAAAAGTCCTAACTCACTATTTTTTTAAATCGATTTTTTTTTGAATATGGGCACTTCCACGAGAAAGTCCTTGCTTTTGTCGCCTGCGACAGGAAGCAATTAAGCTTGTATTTCAAAACAATGTGACTCGATTTTTCTCAAAATTTTAGCAAATGTAGAGCTGCTTACGGCCTACGCAATTTTATAAAGAAGTATAAAAAAAGGTTCGTTTTTTTTAAGGATTAGTATATTTGTTTGGTGTCACACGCTACAAAAAGTTGACATTCCTGTGGAAATGCCAATATTTCGAAAAATGCAAAAATTTCGATTTCAAAAAAATAATGAGTTAGGGCTTTTCTATATTGAGGTAACGATATGCACATATCCTCATATAAAATCAAATCTTTTTGATTGATATAAATTTATTAACAAAAATCCACCTACTCGTAACATTTTTATCCCTGTGTGCCCAAAAATATCGAATTTATCGTCAAGTAGACTTGGGTCGAACTCGTTCACTAGTTCATTTTTGACACAAACCTATGATCAAACCCATGTAATTTAAATGGGTTTGATCATAGATTTAGGTTAGGTTTAGGTTAGTGAACGAGTTCGATCCAAGTCTATCGCGTCGGGTGGTTATTGGTTTGCCGCAGTAATAATGTATTCTTAATATACTGTGCGGCAAACCGGTAATCACCCGACGATATGTAAATAAATAAATACATAGATATACAAACATACATATCGTCACCTTAAATGCAAACGGACGTAACTGCACAAAAATTCGAAATCGAGTTTTTGATCATTTTATCAAACTACATGTTTACGCAAATTTTTAGACCTCTGGGATAAAAAATTAATACTTTATTAAATAAATTCAAACGAGCGTACATAATTACGAATGCGTATATTTTTTATTGCAAATAACGTAACTAGCATAAAAGCTTAAATATATATAAAAAGGAAATAAATGGTTAAAAACATATATGTAAGTATCCATACTACAAGTAAATTTCGAAGAAAATTTTCAAGAACACTTTATTATTATTGATTTTGAAACGTTTTTCGTTTCTCATGTTAAATATATTAAACTGTAGTTACGTCCGTTTTAATTTAACGTGATATGTATGATATGATATGTACTGTATTTAAATATGTAAATTTATTTTTTAAGAGATATTTTGTTAATGAAGAGGAACTAAATTTTAACGATTTGTTGGCATTTGGCTCATCGCTAATTTTGTTCACAAACTCCATAAATAATATTGTCATAACATCACAACTTGGAAATGTTAATTGTAACGCATTGCGGACTTTGTTACAGTCCAATATCAGGTAATTTTTATTAAAAGTTATGAAATATTAAAGTTGTTTTATGTCTTGCTTGCGACTATGTTTTCTTCGTAGGCTTGGCCTCTCGTTTGTTTTGGAAGAAGTGGTAAAATATAATGGGCCAAATGATCGTAGTTTCGATCTATTACGTTTGTTTAATGATATACCATGTAAAGATGTCTTAAAAAACATGCATAATGTTTATAAAACTCTTACACACTCTGGTTTTCTGGCAACACTTTCAGTTTTAGGCGCCGCAACAAAAGAGATAATACCGGGCATACTTGTTCATGTTGTTAATAAGGAGATAACCGACCTGGATTTAAAAGAATTATCGAAACATTACGGTTCAAAATTTGTGTTACATATTGCAAATAATCATAATTTTATTGATGTTTTAAATGCCATTGGGTTGTATTTTTCAGCTGGTGTTGTTCAATTTTTATTCAACCAAACTCGTGTTGTTGTTGAATCCATAGTCGACTCACTTGAGTTTGAAAATAATTCTTTTGTTTCCACTGAGATGGTTCTATATAAAATATTTACTAACATAATTCAAAATTATAAAAATTATGCTTATGAGTTCTTGGATAAAAGGAAGGATGATATTCTATTGGGTATCGAAAATTTTTTTAAATCTTTAAATCCAAATACAACAAATACTGAAAAATATAATTGTGATATTTGTGGTGGATATTATTTCTTAGAATTGGAATAAATAAGTAAATTATTCGAAAGACTTATGTACATACATACATGTACACGAATTTTGACTTAATGTACTTTGAATTGAAATTACGGTTTGTATCAGTAATTGGCATTGAATCATGTTTTCGCTATTCATACTGACTCATAAAATTTTGAATATAAGTGAGTAGACATCATTTAAAATCAACTACTCTGATTTACGCACACTCACAATAAAATTGATTTATAAGTATAGGGTGCAATAAATATGAATGCGATGTCGACATCATACTCATAAATCACTTCAATTTGATTTATAATTTCAGAAAAATACTTATACTACTTACATTGATTCAGCTCATTCAACTCATCCACATAGTACAACTACAACTACAACAGTATAAAGTGTATAAAAAAAGTCTAAATCAACAACGTCATAAATCTTGCTAAGTATGTCCGAGTTCACACGTTTCAACTTTTGTTGCTCAACTCGTAATTCAGCTCTAAGAAAGACGGAGACGGAAGTACAAATATCTCTATTTTTCTTAAAGCCGAATTACGAGTTGAGCAACAAAAGTTGAAACGTGTGAACCGGGGCTATGAGTTCGATGCGCACTTCAAACTTTCGAGTGAATATGATTAATAGACAACATTGCAATAAGTATGAGTGAAGACGGAAATACAAATGTCTCTTTTTTTCTTACAGCCGCATTACGAGTTGAGCAACAAAAGTTGAAACGTGTGAACCGGGACTTATAAATCATGATTCAACTCTACTCACTTTTTCACTACTCATTGCGCTTCTCTGGTTTGTATGTACATAGAAAGGCCTCGTCAAATTTGTTTTTGTTTTCAATATAAATAGACGGAATAGAATTCTTACTTGTCTTCTGTAAACAGGCAGTAAGTTGTTTTAGTCCCGGTTCACACACTTGAACTTTTGTTGATCAATTCGTATGTAATTCAGGTGTAAGAAAGACAGAGAAGAGACGAGGAGAAATGAAACGTTTCTTTTCCCCTCATCACTCTCCTAACAAACTAATCAGCTTAGCAATAAGACCGGCATAGTGTAAAATAGGACTATGGATTCGCCATGCTGTAGCGTAAAAAAGCTCATAATTAGGTCTGTCTGCGTACACATATTTTGCATCATTTTGTGCAAAATGTTGCAAAATCTTGCAAAATGTTGTCTGCGTACTCCAAATCTCTTGCAGCGAGAGATCCACAAAGAGAATTTTTTGACAGTTAAAAGTTAGAGAACTTGCAAAATGTTGCTGGAGAAATTTCCGCTTGCAAGATTTTGCAACTAGTTTGAACAGCTGTTTCTATTTACTATTTGAATGAAATAATTTTTGTGAAATGAAAATAAAAATTGAAATTTAACAATGGCAGAGGTAAGTAATTAAGAATTGTGTTGATTTTTAACGTTTATAATAAATTATAATAAATAAACATTTTATTTCATGCTAGAAACGTCCAAATATACAGTGCGACCGTGGCGCAAGTGAATTGTAGATGGCGTACACATATGCTACATATGCGTACACATACATATGCTAAAATTCTTTTGCTTTGTTATTTCAATTGTTTACACACCGATCAGCTGTTTTCTTGCAAGATTTCACTGGATACTGTCTGCGTACTTTTTGAGATATTCTCAGCCGACAGAGGAAAATTGGTCTTACTCTCCCAAAAAAATTTACTGAGTATTTGCTACTGGAAAACTACCCAGACAGACCTATTGTCAACACTGAACAGCTGTGGTATTTAATGACATCAATAAAAAATAAAAACAATTTGTCTGAAATGTGTTACCGGTTGGAATTAATTATAATTTTAGCAATTTTAATTTTTGGAAAATGTGCTTGTTTTGGCGTAGAAAAATGTCCGGGCGCAGATGTTAACAATATTAGAAATAAAACAAATAAAAACGAAATTTCTCTCATTTTCTATTACACCCAATGGAGCGATGAAAGTTTAGAAGCCCTACGCCAATTTTATGATGTGGCAAATAATTTTGGTGACAGAATATATAATGCGGCAATTGATTGTTGGCACTTGGAATGTAATTGCTCCAAAACTCTATCAACAATTGGATCTGGGTCTCCTCACAAATGGCCAACATTAATGGTTCACTATGGTAGACTGGGTCAACTAAAAATCCAATACAATGGGCTATTTACGTTTAGAGCTATGCAAGACTTTGTAATGAATATCATACATCCATTAGAGCGTATTGATGGTAGAGAAGACTTGGAAAATATAAAATCTTTAGCAGATGGAACTGTATTGGGTGTTTTCAAAGATCCGGACTGCTTTGAATACAATAATTATTTGATGGCAGCATTGAAATGGTTAGAACATGATCCTATACGTTCATATCGCTTTGCAGTAACATTTGCCAATTTGAAAGAACATTTTAATAAAACCGCCGTAAAGGAAACTAACTTGTATTTACTTAGCCATAATAACACAAAGGCTTTCGTTGATTACAGTGATTTCAAATGGAACGCTAGCAATATAATGCGATGGTTGCGTGAAGAATTTAATGATGATTATAGCTTACTTCATGGTTACAGTACACCCATAGCAATTGCGCAAAAAATGAAAAAGCAACCAGTGTTGGCTATTTTTATAAATGAACCTCAAAATTTCTTCTCATATGTGGAAGAATATGGAGATAATAAAAAGCATTTTGCTAAAATGATATTAGCTTGTGAAAGTGCTAAAAAAACAAATATAAAAATAAACATTTGGAAGGAATCCTTGCGTATTTCTAGAATCATAAAAAATATGTTAGTTTCTCAAGACAACTCAAAATGTAGTTATCATAAGTATATTATATTAAAGAATCTAAAATATTACTATGAAATCAATCAATATTTACAATCTCATCTTGGCAATTCTGTTAAACATGATTTATATTTTAATCCTAGTTTGGAAGTTCATGAATTATTGAAATTTTTTCAGTCTGCGGCATGTTTGCAGGTAAATGAGATCACTTTGCAAACCTCTCTCCATATAAGTACTGTAAAAAGGCTTGAATATTATTTAGCAGATGAGCAAGAGTTTAAAAGCACCAATCGTTCTTTGAGTGTAAGTCTTTTGGATACAAAAAGCTATAAGGATTTTTTGGAAAATCTTGATATAATACCAACGTATCAAAGTATGGCGACTGTTTTTATTATAGATAATAACAAGGAGAATATATATATAATGGATGATAGTTTTTCAATATTCAACTTGTTAAAGTTTGTTAAGAAATTTTACACAAATGGTTTGAATAATTATTACCGAAGTGCGGAGCAATACAGTCCTTCAAAATCATCATTTCATACATCGACATCTACTAACTATGATATTGAAATAAAGCAAATAAATCGAGATATATTTTTAAATTATATGCAGTACACTCACAACCAAACACTTGTACTGCTAATCTTCTCTCCTGACTGTGCTCTTTGTGGCAACTTACAACATTCCTTTATGCAGTTATCTTTAGCACTTCGTTATATTGAGAATTTAAAATTTATACGTATTAATACCATGGACAATGATCTACATTGGCAGTTTAATATGCCTTTCCTGCCTGCTTTGTTGGTGTTTCCGGAAAATCGTTTTTCAGAATCACGTCTTTTTCCATCACATCTTAAGCCAGACATGCGCAATGTTTTCGGTTTTATTCTGAGTCAATTACCCGCACACCAGCAAGTTAGGCTTGTGTTGGCTATGTGTCAAAGCGGAACTTTGCCTAAGATCCATATGCAAAGTTGTTGGCATTTTGCAAAAACAATATTAATGCAACATATTGGAAAACATTTACAATATTGGCAAATGTTTGAATCCGAGCGAAGTTTAATATTTGAACGTTTACGTGCCTTTAAGGTTATGGGTTTAAGTATACAAAGTAACTTAAGACTGTAGTACACTAAATAACATACCTTAAAAAAAAAACTATAAAAGTAGGGCTTTTTGTATAAAAGTAACTTATATATTTCTATTAGATTCCTCTTTAAAATTTAAATATTTATGTTATTAATGCTCAGCATAAAGAATTCACTTTACTCTTTTAAATTTAAAATATGTTATTTATGTAATTTTGATATTGGCTAGTTATAATATTAAAAATATGTATATACATATATAACTAAATAAAAATAATGAAACAAAGAGAAATTTATTGATCTTAATTATTTGAAAGATATTCATACATATCCCGAGCATTTTTTAAAGCATCGATTAATCGCGAAAATATTTCGCGGGCGCCATCATAATCTAAAATTCCAATGCAGCTTATAGATGCTTTTTTGTAAAGGAAATAAGCCATCTCACGCCTTCGGAATGCAAAAACTACCGGTATTTTCTGATCAATACAAATTTGTTTAATATTTTCAATCGTTTCATCCAAGCCCACTATCGAAATTGAAAAATTAATAACATTCAATAATATTAATATTTTTAAACAACATACCATTGCCATTTCCACCTTCACTATGCTCACAATCTGTGGCTATAATCACCAATTTTATTTTATTGATATGCAAATAAGCTTGAACTTGGCGAAACCCAACTACAAATCGTTTGTGAGCTCTAGCTTTGATTTCATTTTGAGCGTAAGCTCTTCGCTGAAAATGATTCAGTTCTCTTATAAGATGCTCGCAATACATTCTTAAATCAGGAGTTTTACAACAATTACAATATCTACAAAAATAAAAGAAAAATACAACAATTTCTTGTAAACATTATTATTATTATTATTATGTTATAATTGGTGATTTTTTTGGGAATTGCCTAAATTTAAGTTCAATATTTTTAAGTAAATTTTCCCAAAATTTCAATTTTACTTATAAATTAATGCATAATTTTAATATATACATACATACATACAATACATACATATTTATATCTACCTGTGGCAAAAAGGATATAGGCTAATTTCGAGCAAATGACCTGGAAAAAATATATTTTTGTGATTTTTTTTTGGCAACGCAACGAATTTGCTGCTTATCTCTAAGGAATATGGAATAATAGCGTCAAGAGATAATTGTTTTCAGTACATTCAACTAATATTTTATACGCTTAAAAGTACTGGACGCTAAGCAACACTGTTGGCAAGTCATTTTTTTCGGTTGTTTGTCTTGCCAACTGTGTTGCTTAGCGATTCTTTTAGAATATTTCGCTGTAGTAAAGCATTGGGAAAAATCTCTCGTCTTGAAAGGTCTTATAGTCTTGTGCAGGACACTAATACATACATACATACATGATATAAATATATTTATATAATGCATGCATATAAAAGTTATTATTATTATTTATTTATTTACGGCCTTATTTATAAAACTTATTAAGGCTTTATAAAGGGTTAATAAGAAAAATTTTATATGAAAATTGTCTTAAAAACCATTTAATGAAGCCTTCATAATCTTATATGTATATAAATACGGCGCACATTTTTTGTCGTACACTTTTAAATATCTTATCGTCCACGAACATTGGTGAAACATATATGGTTAAAAATGTATCTTTATGTAGGTATGCATAATGTAATTGTTTTTTTTTCAAAATTATTACGATAAAAGTGCTAAAAATGCTATTGTTTTGAGCAAACATGTACACACATGTTTACATACGTGCCAAGTGGTCTAATTTAGCCCACCAGGCGGATCCTGGTTTTTATAAATAAGGCTGTTAATCTTTACGAATATAATTATAAGATTAAATTTAATTAGAGAGTACTAGCAACGCTGGCCATCAACTCTGCATATAAGCATTAAAGATTTCCACTTACTCCCTAAAATTATTAGAATGTATACCGCGCAATATATTCTTTTCCATGCTCTTTTCGTTTCCTATATCATGTATCGTCAATTGCTTAAAATCATATTCTAATTTCAGGTGTTCCTCAGCTTGTTGCTGTTCCCGTTTCTTTTGGCGATATTGTAAAATCGACTTTTTCAGACGTGTGGACTTCTTTCCTACACCGTTTTCCCTCTTCTTTCCTTTGTTCTTTATCACAACAATTTGTGTACCTACAACACGTTTCCGTATTTGTCGATTTCTTCCAATGCGTTTTCCTTTTTCTTTGATTTTAATAAACTGCATTAGATTAAAATCATTTGTGGCGGCCATACGTTTGTATTTGGAATTACGAATTTTTGGAGGAGCTGTCGAAATAGATTTACTGTTTTGCTGCATTTTTTCAAAGGTGACATGGTCAATTAATTTAAATCTATCCGACATTTTTAATATTCGTATTTTTGTTTATATTCAAGTCACAAAATATGTACAATGGCAAAATGTTTATATCTGTGGTAAAAGTAATTGCAGTTGAACATTTCAGGCAAAATTAATTCAGGTGGCTTCACCACAAAACATACAGAAGTCTCACGAGACGGAAGATACGGGTATTTTTCTGTTTGTCTCGTTTTCCCTCAAATTTTGTCGTCGTTTTTGTTTTGCTACGTCTTTCTAGTGCAATAAATTTTTATTAGCTGTGTTAATTGGTAAGTAGTAATACACTACAGTATCAAATAATACACCATGCTTTTCTCTTTTTTCCACGAATTTTACAAAAACCTGATTTTTTGACCTGTCACTTTCTTCACTTCTGTGTATTCTGTGGCTTCACTTCTACAAAAGTATAACAAAACAATTTGGAAGTTGATGGTGGTAGCGGCAGTATGAGTAATTGTAGGTATAAAGGCTCAAGGCTCAGTTAGCCGACTGTAATGTAATGTAACTAAACGTAGGAAAATGCTGATCGATGTCTTTATATGAAAAGTAGGTTACGTTACATTCCATCTCTATAAAAGATCTAAAGGCTCAGTTAGCCGACTGTAATGTAACGTAACTGCAACAGTAAGAAACAGCTGATCGATTTTCTTAGGTGCAAAGTAATGAAAATGGTTATAGAGATGAAATGTAATGTAAGCTAATTTTCATATAAAAATATCAATCAGCTGTTTTCTACGTTACAGTTACATTACATTACAGTCGGCTAAAGGCTCAGTTAGTCGACTGTAATGTAATGTAACTGCAACAGTAAGAAACAGCTGATCGATTTTGTTATGTGAAAAGTAATGAAAATGGTTATAGAGATGTAATGTAACGTAACCTAATTTTCATATAAAAATATCTATCAGCTGTTTTCTACGTTACAGTTACATTACATTACAGTCGGCTAACTAAGCATTAACTGAGCCTTAAAGGTAGAATTAGTAAAATCGTATCATTCTACTTTACAGCTTGCCGTATCGTTCAACTTTGTGCACAAGTTATTGAAAATGTGAAGGGGTTTAGACACGATCAAAATGCTTGCTGAGATTGGTTATAGTATGAGTGAAAATTTGTTAGTACGTGTGACACCACCCTGCAGAAAGTGCGAATAGTGAAATTGTAGTGTTTTACTAGTGACATTGTCAGTAGTAATACTGACCAGGTGTACCCCAGCCAATGTAATCATCTATTGACATTTAACATTAGCTTGTCATTAAAAATCCACCACTAGTCTGTAGCACTACTGACTAAGTAGTTCTTCTGGGACCACATGGAGACATTGGGACCAGTAGACTTTAGCACTACTGAGAAGGTAGTTCTCTTACGACCATATGGAGATATTTGAACCAAAGATTAGTGACCCTCGTCTACATATATATTTTTTTAAATATTATTCCACAACATAATAAAAAAGAAAAACAAACTATTGACGCGTTCATTGACAATATCACCAGAAATGCACTGGAACTGTTGTCTCTAACGTATCTCTACTCACGCATAAAAGGAAAGTTGTCAACATTTTAACTAGTGCAATTGTCGCTGGAGAAAGAGTATTGACATAGAGACATATGGTTCTAGGCTGACTAGAGGGCAACGATGCTTGATGGAAAATCAAAAAATTTTGATTTTTGGCGTGCTTGCTGTCACTTGTTATATATGTGTATATGTTAACCCGTCAAGCACGAACAAATTTCCATTAGAATTATATTTTCATTGTGAACGGTTGCCGAAAACATCGGAATTAGAAGAAGAAAAACATAAATTTGACTGGTGAAGAAAAAAGAAGAGTTAGAACTTTCTTATTTTGCACTGTTTTGCTGCCATTATTGCTATTGAATTTCTTTATTTATACATTTTTATATATATTTTTTAACCAATCGAACAGCACAAAATCAAAATAAATATGAATGCTTGGTGGGTAATCAAGCATAGTAACATCAAGCCGGCAAGCACACGGACTTGTCAGCAAGCATTTAAAGCCATTAACAGTTTGCACAGCACATTTTTTTTGTCTGGCATTAAATGCGGCGTTTTTGACATTCGCTACAGAAAAACCTGTTTTCTGCAGATTCCTACGTCAGCAGTGCTACCACCACATATTTTATAACTAGTAACATGAATTGTATATGGAACGGTTTTTGTCAGCTTACATGCAACATCACGATATGATTTTACTAATTCTAACTTAAAGCTTATATTAGACGTGAAATAGTCATAATGCCATAGCCATAACCAAACCAAAATTCAATTGGTTTCTATGGTGAGAGTTATGGCGAGTCACCTATAATCAAATACAGTGTTTGTTGCCCATTAGTTTGGTTCAAACGGCTGTTTTCTATGGCTATGGTTATGTCACATCTGAATGAGCCTTACTCCCCGTCTAGACTGGCAATAAATATGTTGGCAATATAGCAATAACGTCGGCAGAATAGCGGAACAATATTGCTTATTGCTTTACTTATGTTAAGGCTATGGGAAATCGTAGCCACAATATGGAAAAAGTCAACAGGGAAGGTGCAGAATAAAAATATAAATTACTTGTAAGTATCTGGTTAATCGAACAATTTTTTATTTTTAAAAACTCATAATAATACAAATTATTTCACTACACACGTTTTTAAGAGACAATTTTCCTTTTTTAATATACTGTTACGTTTTTCTCTCTATAAAAACGCTTTTCCGTAGATCCGAAGATTTGCAAATGAATACAAGAGCAGAGTGTAGTAATTAGGGTTAAGAATGATACAAGTTTTATTTACAAATACACTTATACTAAATTACTCAAGAGCTTAAATACACTAATACAACTTTAACTAATAAATTACACACAGATATTCACAACTGGTTACCACTACGCCTTCCTCGCTGTAGTTTACACACGTCTCTTATCTGGCTGCGCAAGTATTCACGTGACACCTCTCTGTCTGCTGCCGTCACTTACGAGACTCTCTATGCCGTCACTCACAGTTGATACACCAATACCTCTTTGTCTGCTGCTTGTCACACACAGCACTCACTCTGCCGACACTCACAGTTGATACACCAATAAATACTCACTGGCTTTACTTACAACCTTATACATGTCTATTCGCTGCGCTGTTCCCTTTACTCCAGTCGACACGATAGACTCCACAATAATCTCAATTCCACGACAGACTATTATTAATTCACAACTTAATTATCAACTGACTAACGAGTTCTTAACTTCACTACTTTCTGATTAGCACTAACTATAACTGTTCGCGACTGACTTACAACTGCAACTAACTAACTCATTGGATGCGTCACCTCCTTTTATATTTCAACAAATTCCACTAGAAGTTTCAAGCAATGTCTAGACGATCATTATCATCTTATATGCTGCCTAATTAAGTTCATGTGGTAACTATGTACATAAATACATGTGTATATGCATACGTGTGTACATCATTAACTAAGCAATACACGGTGGTTGTTTATCTTTTGCTTTTCGTTTGAATTAGCATGTATGTATGTGTGTAAATATGTGAATCTTCTTAATAAGCAGACGCTTTTTGTTGTTGTTGCTTTTGCTTGTTTACGCTTAATCAAGCTAGGCATGCTTATTTAGTTGTTGGCCACTATTCTAGACCATGGGTGAACATCATGTAGCAAATTTTTGCAAATCGAATTCACACGTATTCTTATTCTCTTTTATTTAGTCTTATCTGAGATAAATTTTTGCTTATCTTTTCACTCATTTTTCTCAAACGCACTGCGAGAAATTTATTATGTATGCTGTTTATGTTAAAAAATGCTTTTGCCTACAAGAAAGTTACAAATTATTTTCTCTTACAAATTGGTTTTTAGTAGTTTTAAACTCAGAATTAAAGTGAATAATAATGTTTATTTATTACTTTTCATTGAAACGGTTTTCTAGAAAAAAAATTCTTTCATAAAAAAAATTATATACGAATTACTTTTATTAATTCTTTCTGCCTGTGTGTTTATCTTTTTCGCTCACTTACACAACCTTAAATTTAACATGGTCTAGAATCTAGACCATGGGTGACCAAGATAAATTTAAGGTTGTGTAAGTGAGCGAAAAAGATAAACACACAGGCAGAAACAATTAATAAAAGTAATTCTTATATGATTTTTTTATGAAAGAATTTTTTTATGAAAGAATTTTTTTCTAGAAAATCGTTTCAACAAAAAGTAATAAATAAACATTATTATTCACTTAAATTCTGAGTTTAAAACTGCTAAAGACCAATTTGTAAGAGAAAAGAATTTTTAATTTTCACGTAAGCAAAAGCATTTTTTAACATAAACAGCATGCACAATAAATTTCTCGCAGTGCGTTTGAGAAAAATGAGTAAAAAGATAAGCAAAAATTTATCTCAGATAAGACTAAATGAAAGAGAATAAGAATACGTGTGAATTCGATTTGCAAAAATTTGCTACATGATGTTCACCCATGATCTAGACCATGGGTGACCAAGATAAATTTAAGGTTGTGTAAGTGAGCGAAAAAGATAAACACACAGGCAGAAACAATTAATAAAAGTAATTCTTATATGATTTTTTTATGAAAGAATTTTTTTCTAGAAAACCGTTTCAACAAAAAGTAATAAATAAACATTATTATTCACTTAAATTCTGAGTTTAAAACTGCTAAAGACCAATTTGTAAGATAAAAGAATTTTTAATTTTCAC
This sequence comes from Tachina grossa, assembly GCA_949987645.1. Lineage (NCBI taxonomy): Eukaryota > Metazoa > Arthropoda > Insecta > Diptera > Tachinidae > Tachina > Tachina grossa. The sequence continues at coordinate 33,038,865 of OX465276.1, read as the reverse complement.
GTAAGCAAAAGCATTTTTTAACATAAACAGCATGCACAATAAATTTCTCGCAGTGCGTTTGAGAAAAATGAGTAAAAAGATAAGCAAAAATTTATCTTAGATAAGACTAAATGAAAGAGAATAAGAATACGTGTGAATTCGATTTGCAAAAATTTGCTACATGATGTTCACCCATGTTCTAGACTATTCTTTGCTTTGACCCTGTAGGAATATTTTCGCGTAGCACTTACATTAACCCTGTTGGAATATTTTTGTGTAATGCTGCTTAAACCTGTCGACGGCTATTTTCGTAACAATACATACATATGTATATTTTATGAATTTCAATAATATTATCGAAATGCCAAACGCAATACAGAAAAGTCGAACATAAATTAACACCGAGTTTGACGTTTCACGTTCGCAATAATTGTCAACGAAAAACTGTTCCCAATTATTGCTACAATTATTGCAAGTACTGGCAATGAGCTGTCTCCATTGGCAATATCAATAATTTGACATTTGCTGCAATATATGTTAATGATTTTATTGCCAGTCTAGACGGGGGGTTAAAGACCTTTATATCTACAATTATTCATACTGCCGCTACTGAGCCTTAAATTAGCCGACTGTAATGCTATGTAACTGCAACGCAGGAAACAGCTGATCGATATTTTTATATGAAAAGTAGATTACGTTGGATTACAGCTCAGTTAGCCAACTGTAATGGAATGTAACTGTAACGGTAGGAAACAGTTGATCGATATTATTATGTGAGAAGTAATGAAAATGGTTGTAGAGATGTAACCGGAATGTAAGAATATGTACATTACTTTTCACATAACAATATCGATCAGCTTATTTACTATCGTTGCAGTTACATTGCATTACAGTCGGGTAACGGAGCCTTCAGGAATGTTTACCTCACGTACAAAATCAGACAGCTGTGATTATGGTCAAAAAAGGATAAACAAAGTTGGATCGAGTGCACACCTGCTTGCTCCGCAATGATACATCAACATATTTAATTTTTTTTTCAAATTGTATGCCATAAAATAGACAAATTTAGGTAATAGTTAAAAATATATCAGCTGTAAAATGAATACCACCTTTACAATAGACAAACTGTGTACAAAGTACGAATAGGTATGCTCAAGGCGCATGAAGCAGTGATGCCAACCCAAAACCTTTCGTAGATGTAGATTCGATGTTGAAAAGAGGTAGTTTCCAACAAATCTTACTTTGAAAAGAGGCACCACTTTTATTTTTAGGGTATTTTTTAACCGTTAATAAATATTTTATAAGAAAGCGTATGACAAATCGTCGGGTGGTTACTGGTTTGCCGCACAGTATATTTAAAATACATTATTACTGCGGCAAACCAATAATCACCCGACGAAATCTCTATCGCGGATCGTTAATACTCAAAATTGGAATACGAGTATAAAAAAGAACTAATAAGGCATTTACATTACCTCGAAATCTAGTACTTACGAGATTTCGAGCTAAATCTTGCTGCTTTTTACTAGATTTCCCATACAAAACAAAATCTATTTTGTCAGTAGATTTTTAGCAAATCTAATGAAAATCTAATATTTATTTTTTACTATGTACCTTCTACAACATATTTATAAATAACAACAATTAAAAATTTTAAAAACCCCCGAATATTTCTAGAAAAGATGTGATATCTTTTAAGCGGCTGAACCGATTTTACTAAAACATAGCTAAGAACCTTCTCGATAAAGTCATCTTTCAAACAGAAAAAAACTAAATCAAAATCGGTCCAGCTGTTTGGTCTGTACGTGTACTTGTACAGACACACAGGCACACACTACAAACTTCCCTGTCGGAGAATGTGTGGTTGACTACAAAAATAGTTAACTTTTCTTAGACTGACTAAAAGCTAACTACAATGTCATTCAAAACAAATCCAAAATTAATTTTTAAGTTGAGTACGTAATCGAATTTGATGAGAGCCAACAAATTTAATCTCTGCTAGTTTGAAACTCATTTCAGTTTTATATAAAAATTTTTCTGTTGTTATTTTAGATGGTACCTTAGCTGAATGGTAGAGCGTTGAGTACACAAAGTGTGATGATACATGTTCGAACCCCAGAAAATATTTTTTAATTTACTGACTACAAGGTGATTTAAAAAAATCAACTTTAAGTTAGCTGAAGGTAGTGAGTCAATTGACTACCTCCTAGGACATCGCAATGTTAAAATAGTCAGTTGATTACATTGAAGTAATCCAAGTGTCAGTAGGTACTAGTTGTGAAATAGTTAGCTTAAAGTTAGTTTAAAGTTAACGTAATGTCCGAGAGGGTTATAACACCCCTTTTTTAGTAAGGGTTCAAAAAAAAAGATGAGTGAATTAGCTACGGTCTGCTTAAAAAGGTGTGTGACTTATCTACATTACAGTTATTTGGTTGTAGTTTTGGAAATTTTTTAGTTAATGGGTCTTGTTTTGGATAAAAAATCTTGATAAATGTAAAAAAAGTTGGTCTAAACGGTATAGATTTTTATAAAGATTTTAATTAAAATCTTCTAGATTCTGTGCTGCTGTAAATGGCCTATAAAATAATTTAAGAATTCAATTATGCCATAGTTAGGTACTTAATTAATTTGTACTAATTTGTGTGTGCAGAAGAAACACATTCGCGAAATTGAGTTTTTCATTGATTTCAATACATTTCACAAAAATACACCTCGTCACAAAAATGTATTGCAATATTGTAAAACATAACGATTTTAAAAGCAGTTGTACAAAGCAGTTGTACTGTTTATTATTATGTTTTTACCTTATCCTGTAATATTACAGTTATTTGAGATAGGGCCTTTCTACTTGTTACCAATGATAAGTGGAATAAATATTTGTATTAAATATAATGTAATGCTCCTCTAAAGGTGCAGGTTTGCCAGCGCTAGCGCTGATACATCGTTCAGTATATAGCGCTCCTTGCCGATTATCATTAAAGTTTGTTTCTACAAACACTTTTCAACAAATTAACTTTCAACATTTGAACTATGTTTGTAGAACAAGCAATTTTCTCACAAAATGGCCCAGTAAAGGAAATATTTGGGCTTGTAGCAGGTTTTAGTGTGATCAATGCAATGAAATATATTTCAGTTGAACTTCTAGCTTGGATTACCTTAAATTTGGCATTATTATTGAAAAACTAAAAAAGTGGTAGATTTTTCTCGGAAAGTTGTACCCAAAAGAGGTAGATCTATCGCAAAATTGGTACAGTTGGTATCGCTGGCGTGTATAACGACGAATTTACTCAGCGAATTGAGCTCATAGCCTACGTCTCTACTAGCCATCGACTTGGACATGACGCCGGCAGAGCAACTGGAAAATTCGTAAAATTCTTTGTTGTGGTGAATATGGCATGTATTGTCCATGTCCATGTTCAGACATATCAGAGTATTTTGCGTTAGTGCAATAGAAATGGAATATTTACCAATTTTGTTCTTTCTCTTCTTTCTATTGCAAATGGTTGTGGACGGCGAATCTAATGGCGAACATTGTTGCTTAGACATACATATGTACATGTGTATGCTCGGGCATCCATGTCAGAACATGGGCGAAAAATGGACATGGTCTCCATTAGCCATTTACGATGTCCATAATGCCTATACCAAGTTCATGGCTATTGGGGACCGCTAGTTTTATAATTGATAAAGGCTCAATCAGACGTGACATAACCATAGCCATAGAAAACAGCCGTTCGAACCAAACTAACGCCATAACTCTCACCATAGAAACCAATTGAATTTTGGTTTGGTTATGGCTATGGCATTATGGCTATGTCACGTCTAATTTAAGCTTAAATTTGGTTATTGTGTGTGCAAAGATAGAGAGAAAATTGTTTTTTCGTCGTTCGTAGGCGTACAAAATAGAAATAAATCTATCTCAGAGTTCGCCACGCACGACGAAATTCGTTCTACGTCGGTGTTATGTTCATTTTCATATGCACAAATGTTTTTTATTTTTATGACGAAAGATGTGCGTGAAGATAAATTTTAAAGTTTATAACCCTAGACACAAACCGCCTTGTTTAACAGAGCTCTCTTAACAAAAAAAAAAACATACCTCTGTTAAATAATAATAATTAGTTTTTACTCACAAAATGGACTTGATTCCCAATTTTTCAAGCAAAATGAACCAGAAAATTTAAACCGAAAGGCTTCTCTATGCCTCCCTTATATAGATAAAACATTTAATACATCCAACAACATGAAAAATCCATATCTTAACCCACAGTCAAAATATGGTTTTTAGTAATTTTTTTCGAAAATCGTTGTAGATGGGGAAAAAAAGAATATTGGGGAAGACTCCTATATGCCTCTAGATCAATGTCCAAAATTCAAAAGTCATAACAGCCTGTTTTTGTAAAAATCACAACACAATTTCGTTAAATTTTTTTTTAATGTGAAAAATAATTTTGGTAATTTTTTTCGAAAATCGTTAGAGATGGGGAAAAAAGAATATTGGAGGAGACTCCTGGACGCCTCTAGATCAATGTCCAATAGTCAAAAGTGATAACAGCCTGTTTCTGTAAAAATTACAACACAATTTCAAAAAAAGTTTGTTTAAATTTGAAAAATAATTTTGGTAATTTTTTTCAAAAATGGTAGGAGATGGAGAAAAAAGAATATTGGAGGAGACTCCTGGACGCCTCTACATTTGTTTATGCAAAAAACGAAACTACGTTACAACTACAAATAAAAAGGCACATGTGTATTAAACTAATTGACTCTCTCTCATACTTTCAGTCTGAGTATTTTTACACACAGGCTATTCATATTTATTAGAGGCCTGCGTAAACAGTCTATAAATGTAAATAGGTCATGATTTTTAAATGTATTCACGTCGCATGTATTATACTAAACCAATAATAAATGCTGTCGTACTATAAGTGAACCACGATGGATGAATTGGTGTACGTGTATACCAGTGTTAACAAGCGATGACGTCAAGACAGCTTGTCTGTAACAAACACTCAAAAGAAGTACTGTTGATTAGTGTATGCTTGTTATTTTTCATATTGTACGTTTGAGTGTGTGTAATATGTAGATGGTAAGCTATTATGTGCCCTGCAGAAAATGGGAATAGTGAAATTGTAGTGATTTACTTGTGACATTGTCAGCAGTACTAGTGACCAAGTGTACCCCAGCCAATGTAATCATCTATTGACATTTAACATTAGCTTGTCATTGAAAATCCACTACTAGACTGTAGCACTACTGACTAAATAGTTCTTTTGGGACCACATGGAGACATTGACACCAAAGATTCACTAGGAAATTTTATGAGCTCTAGTCTACAAAATCGATATTTCCTCGCTCGTTGTCAATAGTAAAATTATAGTGATTTTCTAGTGACATTGTCGGTAGTGCTACTGACTAGTGTACCACAGCCAATATAATCGCCATTTGACATATAACATAGGCTTGTCATTGAAAATCTACCAGTAGACTTTAGCACTATTGAGAAGAACCAAGAATTTACTAGTAGATTTTTGTGAACCTCGTCTGCACATATTTATTTAATATTATTGCAGAGCATAATAAAAAAGAAAAACAAACTATTGACGCGTTCATTGACAATATTACCAGAAATACACTAGAACTGTTGTCTCTAACGAATCTTTACTCGCGCATAAAAGAAAAATTGTCGACATTTTAACTAGTGCAATTGTCGCTGGAGAAAGAGTATTGACATAGAGACATATGGTTCTAGCCTGACTAGAGGGTGATTAACCGCATACAACTAATGTTAATGCATATGTGTGCCTTTGCATGTGCGCAGAAAAATAAAAGAACATACACATATACATGCATGACTTCTGTACACGCGCGCATGCGTAGAAAGAAGTAAGTATCACAAATTCTTCCGTCACGAAGTGTTTTTTTCTTTAAGGCCGGGGCACAATGAATTCTTCATACGTTAAACTTCGACTTTTTCAACTGGCAGCTAAGTTGAAATACATGGTTTCTTATGAGGGCTGTTACATTCAGTACGTGTCCGTCAACGCAAAGTACAAAAACTGGTCAACTTTTAACTTTTGCGTACGTTGAGTAGTTTGACAGATATTGGTTGGTTTTTTTGGTATATTCTGAATTAGATTTTTGTGTTTTGTTATAGCAAAATAAAATTAAACAAAAGAAATAAACGAAATAAAAAAAAATTTTAATTAAATAAATAAAATGGAGAATCAGCCTATTGAAGCTGTTCAAATGCTTCCGTCAATAAAGTACTCATTGTGCCAACCTTTTCCGTCGTTGCGATAATGTCAGTTGAAAAAGGCAAAGTATAACGTATGACGGATTCATTGTGCCGCGGCCTTTAGGCCGGGTTTACATTTGTAAATATAAATAAATGCAAAAAAATATACAAAATTATAAATATGTATGCAAATGCAAAAAATATAAATATTGTGGCGTAGTTACTGGTTAGCCGGAATGAACAAATACATATGTGCTTTCGATAAAATCGACGAAGAATGTTTTCATTTGTTTGTGTCTATTGTTTTTTTTATAATAATAGTGTACACTAGGACTAATTACCTTTTATGTTTTATTAGTTAAAAAATTAAGTAAAAAATATGTATTTAATTTGATTAATGATGAAAATAAGAAAAGGTTTCCCTAAATTACTAAAACCATTTTTTAATTTGACACGCCCTTTTCGGTTTCAGGAAAAACAAATCCTCAAAGGCGTGAGTTTCACATCTCTGTAAGTAATACAAAAACTGGATATTTTTCTTCATGTATTAATTCTTTAATAAAAACTAAGCTCAAACTGGAAAAAGTTTGAACATTTTTGGCTAATTAATTTTTCATATTAAAGATTTTTTGCTTCTGTAAAATTGTTTCAATGTAACTTAGGGCTATTATGAAATCATATGACGATATGTACATACATATGTATATCAACAAGAGATTATTAACTCAAAATTTTAAAATTTTCAGTAGAAACGAAAAAGTGTTTGTGGTTACATTTTAAGAGAATTTAAAGATCTGAATACATAATAGTAAGCAAATTCCATTTGAAAATATATTTACATTGTTGTTTTATTTATTTATTTATTTTATTCTAAAATCGTGCAATTATTGAAGAAAAAAATGTATGTGTTGAAAAGAGACACAAGTCAAAAAAATTTGAACAACTTTATCATAAAAACAATCACATTTCGAAATGAAACACAGTATCAACTCAAAATACAACCAAATTTAAATAAAACAATTGGATTATTTTTAACTTGAATAAAGGCTCTGGAACTAGTGTGTGTTAAACTGATAAATCGCCTTATGACAGACCATGCCTTTGGCAAAGTCTTTTTGAACAAAATTGGTCTCTCTAACTCTGCAATATGTGAGCTGTGTAATGTATACGAATCTTCAGATCATATTTGGACGTTTTAATGATGTCTTGTCTATTCTGAAGTCTGGTGATTTCGCTATTTTCAAGTCACTGCTGCATGGCATCTGAATGATGCCAAGATCGACATATAACCTTTTTCACATAATTGTCTGATATTTCAGTAACATCTCTGTTTGTAACCTGGCTGTTTGTGAGCTTATCTGCTCCGCCAACACATTGTAAAGTAAAAAAAGAATAAAGGCTCAAATATGTATACGAACATTTATATTTCCACTTTTGTATTAACTCAAAATAATACCTTTTTGGTGATATAAAGGTAGTCACTACACTATCACATAAATGGTCTCAAACGTGGTTTTCGAGAAGTGAAATTTCAAAAATTTTGAGTTAATAGCCTCTTGTTGATTAAGTGCGATATGTATAACCCTACTTACTATATTGGGGCCTCCCAGAATCCAAATAAATAAATAAAATGATTGTAGGAGGGGTTTAAGTGTTGGCCATCCGAGACCTCTTTATATATATGCCAAAATATAATGAATTTATTACTTTGGAATTTATACTGAGCAATAGGGATTATGCTCTTTATATTTGAAAATGTTAATTACATTTATTTCATCATATATATACATACATACATACATACATACGTATGTGTACATACATATATTTTTGTTTGTGTTGTTTTAACTTCGCATGGCCTCTTGAGCTTGCAGACCTGCCAAATTAAATTGTATCGTAATTATCAGATAAGTTGTTATGGCTCCGCAAATCTAAAGTGTAGAAATAAATAAGAAAATAAATGTGAATAGTATGTTGTATATCGATGGTGTCAAGTAGAAAGGCCCTAACTCGTGTTTTTTTTTACGAAATTGAGTTTATCAGTGATTCCAATACATTTCACCTCGTCAAAAAAATTTATTGCAATAGTGTAAAAAATAACGCTTTTACAAGCAGTTGTACAAAAAAAGTTAATGAATATTACAGTTTCTATTATGTTTTTATCTTCTCCTGTAAAGTTACAATTATTTGAGTTAGGGTCTTTCTACCTGAGACCACCGATATGTACATACATATGTATGTATATAATATTTTTTAGCTTCGTTACCCCATATAATGTTTCCATGTTTAAGGCGAAGTAACCATAGGCAGTAAAATCTGAAGAATGATATAACAGCTTCAATGACAAACTATTTATCTGCATAAAGAATGCTTTAAAATTTAATTTTTTTTCTCATATGTATATATTTTAGCAATATTACAATTTCATAAAAATCATTATTATCCACCACAAAGCCACATTTATGTACACATATGCCGATACCGTTTGATTCCAAAGAAGTTTTCCAGCTAAGATAAAATAGATACGAACATTTTCCGCCTGTATAAATGAGAACCAAGGCCGTAATTAGAAAATTTTTTGCTGACAAAAATAGTGATGGGATACCCTAAAATTAAATAAATAAATAAAACATTACAGCCTTATTTATAAAAATTATTAATGCATTATAAAGCATTTTTAAAGAAAATGTATGAAAATTTGTTTTAAAACCCCTTCTTAAAGCCTTAATAAGTTTTATAAATAAGGCTGTTAAAATTTATGTACTGCTTAAGGTGCAATTAGACGTGACATGGCCATAGCCATACCAAACCAAAATTCAATTGAACTTGTTGTGACAGGGGTTACCTTCGGGCTAAATATGATCAATCCAAAACGTAAATAAATTGGTTTCTATGATAATGGCTATGGCGTTATGACGAGCCACCTATAATCAAATACAGTGTTGCCCATTAGTTTGGTTCTATGGCTATGGTTATATCACGTCTGATTGCACCTTTAAACAAGCGCCCATACAGAACAATGTATGCACACTAGACCACCAAAATTGCCGAAAGTATTTACGAGATTTTATTCGTTCCAGCAGTAGTTTCCGATAATTATCCCCTGTGGCATTCGGTTTTGTTACTTCCCTAATATACATACATATCGAGCCTTATTTTCGATTTAATCGCAAGCGACATAAATTAAAGTTTTCAGAAGAAGATGTTTTCTTTTATAATATTTAAATACGTTTTACATATGTACGTAAATTATCGCTTACGATAAAATTTTACAGCCTTTATCTAAAAAGTTATCAACAATTTTGGCATTTTGATTATTCTAAAATATGGGTAGGCCGATACAATTTTAATTTCAATAAAAAATTTAATTTTTTACTACATGTCGCTTACGATTAAAGGCTGGAACAGAATAGAGTAGTTGTAGTAGTAGCTGAAGCAGACGACGTAACTAGTAGCGCAGCAAGAAAAAAATGTGAACAGAATATTGAATCTTTCTGCATGGTTACCAAATAAATATTTTCTTAAAAACTTTACAAGATTATACAATAATAATGTGTGAATTTGTTCAATTCACAAGCTCGAATTAATTTCGTATCTGTTGCCTAAAAATCAATAAAATATTTTAAATATCTGATAACTAACAACAGAAAGTACATTCTTCTTAAGGTGCGAAAAAAATCGCAAGTTAGCAAAAAATTGCTAAATATATTAAAGAAATTACCAATAATAATTGACTACATAATATTTTACTCAAAAGCATGGTAGTAATCCCTGTTGATATATACAAACATTAATTTTTTGTCGCGCAACAAAGTTAAAAATTTCGAATTTATCGCTTCAACTTCCACTGCAGCGACTACCACAACTATGCATTCTGTTTACTTCCCTTTAAAACAACAGTTTTTAAATTTTGACAGCAGCTACTATTCTATTCTAGCCTTAAATCGAAAATAGGGCTCGATATCTACATACATACATATGTATGTGCATCAATATTATTATTGCGTCCTATTCTCGTTTGAGTGTCGTTTTAAAACGATGTATAAAAAAAGACAATTTTATATTGAAATGGTAATATGGCAGTAGTGTGACACAGTACTTTTCAAAGTAAAATTGTCATTCTTATCTGTCGATTTAAAACGATACTGAAACGAGAATAGGAACTATTATTATTATTATTAATTTTTTTTTTGTACTGACCTGTCCCTGCATAGCGCAATATAGGAAATATAGTTGTGATGTAAATATAAGAAAGCCATATGCCATTAATGCAAGAATCGGGAAGTTCCAAAGTTCATTAAGTATCTTGCCGATTTCACATAACTCGTCGTTTAATTGGCATAAACTATATAATTTCTTTTCAGCTTTAATTACATTGTGTAGGTGACTCTCGCGAACGATCTCTTCTTGAAAATTATTTTTCGATAAATTATTGAAATTATTAAAAGACGAAGCTACTTCTTCTATTGGTAATATACGGTTTCTGCTCTTTTTATATCTAATAAGATCTGTTAATTCATTTTTCGGATACTCTATTCTGTTGCAAGATCTCTTGTAATCCGATGAAGACATATGATACCCTTCGTATTCGTCTACCATCTCATTTATCTTTCTATTGATTTCTGAAAAGCGATATTTCAATGCTTTAAGTGTTACCGCAAACCATATTTTGTCAAGAGAATTATAAAGCGTCGGAAAGCACGAAGCTATCCATAACAAAGACTTCAATTGGCTATAATCGAGTAAAAATATATAGGTCGATAGTATAATAGTTATTTCACATATGAAAACGATAGAAACCATAACAGTAATGTTTGTTTGCAACTTCGTATTGTCGATCCAGCATCCTTCACGTAATAACTGCTCATCAAATGTACGTATACGATCATAAAGTTGACCTAAACGATTTTGATTACGTATAGCATTTAACTGGTCAGTACACACCATTACAAGGCCAATATAACTTAGAAGTAATGTCATAACGAATGTTAAGGCACCTATAAGAACATCATTTATTAGCAGACATTTAAAAAATTGTTTTAAAATATTTACATAAGATAATTTAATCCTTACTTATATATAATATTATAATATAATATACGGATATATTATTGAATTCAATTCCGTTCGGAAACGGAATCTTCTTATATATAAATACGGTACATATATTTTTGTCGTACACACTTTAATTATATTATCGTTCACCAATATTAGTGAAACATATATGGTTTAAAAGGTATTTTTGTTTAGATATGCACAATATAATTTTTCTTTTCAAATTTGTTGACTCAAAAGTAGTAAAAAGCGATTTAAATTTGCTTGAAAAAAGGCAACTTTCTCCTTTGTGTTTGTTTTGTACACATACTAGGTGTCAAGTGGTCTAATTTAGACCACCGGACGATCCTGGTTATATATAATTGTATGTATATTACATAGGATATTAACATTTTTTGTTGCTCCTTTTGGAACACGCTTTAATTTTTAACTGTCATATATTTTTTGTTGTAGCGGCCAAGGTTCTACATCATAAATTATACTATATAATTATAATTGTATCATGGATAATTATTCGTGTTTAAACGAATATGATCGTTCTTCTTAAACACTCACAAATTGTATGCGAGTAGTCTATAACTATTACATATGGAGTAGTTTTGGGGTTAGTCCGATGTAATGCAAAGTTGGACCATGTGGTCCAACCCTAGGACATCGCAATGTTAAATCGACCACCTTTTTTTCATATATTTGGAGTAGTTTTGTGGTACTCCTACTCCTCTTTGGACTAGTCTTTACATGCATGTATGGACTAGTCGCAGTATTTGCAGGGAAAGCTGTACTAATACAAACAAGCTTTGCAAATACAAGAGAACATGCAATCATGTTTTACCAATACACGCGCTCAGTGCCTATTAAAACTGTAATAATCAGGGAAGGCATTGAGAATTTTAAAATTGTACCAACAACTTTCAAAAATTGTACTTTTTTGACCTTAATTGTACTAAAAGATTTTTTAGTTCAAATTACATATTTTTATTTGTTTTTATTGAAATAATTAATTTTGTTCTGGCTACCGAATCGTTTTCACAAATTTGCTTGTAAGTTGGGATCAATAGCATTTGCTCTAGCATCCGAATTTAGAAAAAAAAACTATTTGGAAAAAGACAAACTCACAGTTTTTGATTTTCTCGCTGCGTTTTGCTTTCACAGGACTTTTTTCAAGTGAAAATAATATGAGTTGCATGGTTCAAAAGTGAAACTGGCGAAATTCCTTAAATGTACTTAATTAGTCATATATGTACTTTCCGAGTTTGAATAGTACCAAAAAAGGTACAATTGTACCAACTTTGCCATCCCTGGTGTACACATACGTAATAGAAGAGTATAAGAATATGTGCGGCGCCCTTAATTTGCCGACCACAGGTTTAAATCAATAAATACCAGAGCTCGCAAAATATGCTCAACCAAATTTCTCTGTGCGGCACGGATGGAAATCATGGTACAATTGTACTTTTTATGGTACATTTTTGACCTTGTTGGTACCGTGGTACTACCGCGAGTTACTTGGTACAATTTAAAAATGTCAATGTTTCACTATATAGTAACATTAATTTTGCCTATGTTCTCTTTAATTTTTTTGTGTGTGTTTTATTTTAATCTCTAATATAATAGTCGAATCTACGAATGTACCTTTATGAATGTAATATTTAATGTTTTTTTTTTGTGTTAAGTTTCTGTTTTTTATTGTGAGCTTCTGTATTTTTATACTAATTTTTTTACGTTTCTGTTTTTATTAATAAATATTAAAAATTGGTACCGTCATGGTCATAGTTGGTACAAAATCCAAGAAGTCATTTTCCTTCCCTGCTGTGCGGTGTTCTCACTCAAAAGACCTAAAAAAATGAGACGGAATCACTCAGTGTCTGAACAGCAACCCTCTTTTTCGTTTCAATCGTGTTCTCGCTCCCAGGTTATGGATTGAGCGTAACACACGAATCGGTCTCTTACTGACCGCCAGCGTGACCGTTTGACCGACTAAAGTGGCAATTTGCCACTTTTTCGACTGCGTTTCCCCTTTTTCAACTACCTTGCCACTTTTTAAGCCCCTTTATTTAGGGTGAGTTATATGAAAATACATTAAAAATAAAAAGTTTAGTGCAGTTTTCTCGCTTTTTTTTAATTTTGCCCCCTTTTTTTTGCTAAATCCCCTATTTAGTGCCACTTTTTGAAAAATGTCATCGGTCACCCTGCTGACCGCATGATACGAACAGAATTGTTCGTTGCTCAGCTACTGAGCAGCGATGCCAACTTGGTGCTTTTGGCACTATTTTTAGTGCTTTTTGAAGACTCAAAACGCCAAATTTTGAGCGTTAGTGCCAAACTGAGAAATAGCACTAAGTAGTGCTTTTAAGAAATTTGTTTCTTTCTTAAAATTACTTTAATAAAAACTTGATGTTTTTTATTTTTTCAGTGTAAAGCATAGCTTTTTCGTCTGATATATTTCATTAAGGATACTGATATCATTGCCGAAATAGATAATAGCTTAGAAAATATTAAACATCAAGCTCGTTTTTCACGTTAGTGCTTTTTACGCTTTTTGGATCTCAAAATTACGCTTTTTGTGCTTTTTCCAAATTTTGATGTGCTTTTAGAGCCAAAAAAGTTGGCATCACTGCTACTGAGGGTCAGAAAGTGAGCAAAACAAGCAAAGTGTTCGCAGAAAAAGTCTTTATTTTTGTTGTTGCGATTGCTTTATGTTGTTGCCTTGGATATTTCGTCACAGGCAAAGCGTTGAAGAGAAGGCGAGAAGATAACAATAAATAACAATAATAACAAGGCGAATTAATAACAGGGGGCAAATTACGGCACTCGTTATCGAACGAAATTGCGAAATATTTCAATAGAATTTATATGGAAATGTTTCGTAATTTCGTTCGATAACGAGTGCCGTAATTTGCCCCCAGGTGATCTTGACGGCTCAGGTGACTGTTTTTTGCTTCTTGTACATTTGTATACTTGGGATGTCAAAAATTATTTACATACATACATACATACATATATTGTCAATACATATTGTTTTTAAGCTTGAATTGAAACCATAAAATTGTGAAAATAAAATTCCCTTATGTGTAACACAGAAATATTTTAGTGCAACTGAAAGTCTTTTTTTTCGTAATTTTTGTTAGATAAATGTCAAGCAAACTTTATTTTTTCAAATAAAGAATACAAGTGATAAACCAAATAACAAATTGTTGTTTAAGTTCGAAAGTCTAGCTTCTTGCATTACGTGAATACGATGCACAAAAGCAGAACCTTAATTTTTGTAGGAGTTCTTAACAATTCGTTTTAACACCCGTTTCCTGTTTAAAGGGAAAATAAGCTTATTGTACACACAAACACAATTATTATTTTTAATTCCTTACGCGCATCCAGCACAGTCAAAATACACAAATTAAACAATTAATAAATAGTTTCTTCTTTTTCACAATTTTATGGTTTCAATTCAAATTTAAAAACAATATGTATTGACAATATATGTATGTATGTAAATAATTTTTGACATCCCAAGTATACAAATGTACAAGAAGCAAAAAATAGTCACCTGAGCCGTCAAGATCACCTGGGGCCTAATTTCTGCACTCGTGATCGGAATTGCATTTGAATAGAAATTAATTTCGATGGCAAGAAATTTTCCGATGATGTCACTCGCTACCAAGCGAATCGAGTTTTTGTTTTAGTGTTGGAAAAAGCAAATATATTTATATATAAATTCATTTCACAACACTGAATAAATTGTAAGCAAAAGCATATGTTTGTATATATGTATGTGTGAAAAAACATATTTATGTACGTACATACAAACGTATATGCAGAAAAAAGAAACGAATATATATAAATGTTATTTTCATTTTAATTTAATTAATAACTTAATAATAATAAATTAGTGTAAAGCTAGAGAATAGACCACTAGCCACATTTTCAATTCTCTTATTGGTTGACTAGAAGCAGTTAATTTGTTATTTAGATGCTCCCAGAGTTGGTTGATTTTTTTTTTATTTTCCCCGACAACTCTTAAGCAAAATATTATTTGACAAGTCGGTGTGTTTTGTTATATTTAAAGTCAACAAGAAATTCTTTAATAAGTATTTTCTAATAAGTACATTTGTGCATTCATTCATTTATAAATAAATAAGTCAAATATTGAACATACATTTTGTTTTTCATCGCTTTTTCTATGTTAAACATGATTTCGAATGCCATTTTGCTTGCGAGTAAAAACACGAACGGTTGCATTCGAATGTATGCACGTTACCGAATGCTGTCATTAGAAATTTCGATATGTGTTACTCGAAACCGAATGCGAAAATCCCAAAAGTTAAAACACTCGCACATTCGAGTAATAACTCGCTCGCAATCGAATGCGGGAATTAGGCCCCTGTTATTAATTCGCCTTGGAGTATACCTTATATGAATTTGCCTTGAGTATACTATATGAATTTGCCTTGAATAAAAATATCTGTAAATCAAACTATTTGTCAACGAAGTGTAAATGTAAAATAAAAAACAGATATGTTTTCAACAAAAAGAAAATTAATCCTCATGTATTTTGTTCAATAATGTTTATAAAATAAAATAATAAAAACAACAAATCTCCATGACGTACATACATAGTATGTATGTAAATGTTTACCTATCCGCACTCGCAACACACATACATGCTCAAAAGACCGTTTGCAGAGATTTTACGAAATAAAGGGTCTTGAGTGAACACATGAGCCGAGCGATCGAACAAAAACAGTCGTTGGTTGAGCGAAGAGCAAGCCAAAGAAGAACGAAGTTTGAGGGTATTTTTGCGACAGTGTCGCATAGTCATGTTTTAGACTTGGCAGTTTTTCTTGAAGCAGTTATCTTCAACTCTCTTTTAAAACTGCTCGTTTGTTTACACTCAGACGGTTTCTTGTTCAATTTTCCTATTATTTTAATGCTGCGAATGAAATAACAAAAGAGAATTGAAGTAACTTTTCTGTACAAGCAAGTCAGTACCCCTCTTCTTTCTTCTTTCCTCTCTCTCCCATAAACTCAGACTTGCTTCAAGAAAAACTGCCGAGTCTAAAACATGAGATAGTGTTAGTGGACGTTTGTTTTTTTTTTTTTTTTTTTTTTTACAACAAGCAAGAGAGAGACCAATTATTGCGAGCTTTAAAAAATACATGTCTGAATCAAACAGTTCTTCATTAGTAATTAGTGGTTACGCTTTCTTCTTTGGCACATGTCACACAGATGTAAATCCGGCCTTATACACTTGATTTCAAGCATAAATTCTTATTGGGAAGATGCAAACTATTAAATTTTTAAACGGTAAGCCCAAAAAAATCCAAAATTATAAAATCGCCAAACCGAAAAAAATCGGCAAAAACCGAAAAAAATCGTTAAAACGAAAAAAGCGCCAATTAAAAAAAACTTTAAACTGAAGCTATGTACAGACGGTTGTCGGATCTTACAATATTGTCAGTAAAATGTGCTCAAAATTTCTTACAACCGTGTGAACTGACAATTTTTGTCAGACGTCGTTGCAAGAAAAAGCATTGTCAGTCCATTGCAAGACTAGGAGCTGACAACAAATTGTCAGGAATTGTGTGAACACATTGTAAAATTATTGCCAGATATTTGTCAGACATTTTAATATTGTCAGATGTGCGAAGTTTAAGCATCTGACAATGGCGACATTCTTTCTATGGGCAACACTGCACACGCTTGATTTTAAAGAAAATATTTAAAATAAAATATATGCAGACAAAATCATTGCAATTGCTTCTTCATGGTCCATAATAATTTACATTTTCACTTTTTACATTTAACACAAACACAAACGATAAATATTTAACAATTTCTAACAAATGCTTTAACTCTGGCAACGCATAACAACAGATCTAAAAATTTGTGCATATGACAACCGTGTGAACTGACAATTTTTCTACTGACAATTTTGTCAGATGAATTTATTGTCATACAACCGCCTGACAATAAATTGTAAGATTTTCTGACAACCGTGTGAACTGACAAGAAATATTGTGCTGGCAATATTCGATTGCCAGTACGTTGTCAGCACATTGCCAGATCTGACAATATTGTAAGATCTGACAATCGTCTGTACATAGCTTGATATAAATCTTCCAAATCCGAAGAAATCGCCAAAATAAAAACAAATCGCCGAAATATAAAAAAATCGCCAAAATTAAAAAAATCACCCAAATGAAAAAATTGCCAAAACGAGAAAAAAAGCGCCAAAGCCGATCAAAACGCAAAACAACGCCAAAACTAAAAAACGCAAAAAAAATATGCCAAAACTAGGTATTATATAGGCTAAATTTCGTATAGCATTACATATCTAGTGCCCGTAAGGAAACCTTCCTGCGCGACTCAAAGTCGCACTTTACTGAATTTATTTTTTTCTTAATTTCATATAAAAACTTGTAAAACTTCGTTCACCACTGGTTGTTAACCGACTATCACCAAAGTGCGATAGGAGCAGGGGGGATGGTTATCCCTAGGATATTGATTTAATCGGGCTTTTGCTTTAATCGGTTAATCGCTTACCCCCTTATGCAAAAAATATTTTACTTTAGCTTTAAAGTTTATATTAGTTGCCAAGCACTTTAAGGCTAACATAAGTTTGGCTGAGTTTACATCTGGCATTTCTTGTGTATCGTGCCAAAAAAAAAACGTAACCACTAATTTCTAATGAAAAACTGTTTGATTCAGACATGTATTTATTGATTTAAACTGTTTCCAATCATGTTATATTCTATAATATTGTCTATTAATTATGTATGAAAGTGTTTAACTTAATAAACTCGTGTCTGGATCAAACTGTTTTTCATTAGTAATTAGTGGTTACGCTTTTTTTACGCTTGTGTGGCACATGGCACACAGATGTAAACCCGGCCTTAGTTAAGAAATCATATGCGAAAGACAACTTTAATTATTTTGTGATTTAAAAATAAATACTGGTAATACCACCATGTTCAACAACCACTTTTCACTGCTTATGATGTGCAAAATCGAATACATTTTCATTCGGGTATTCAAATAATTTTTTATTTAATTAAATAAATTTTTATTATCTTGAAGTAATGCAACCTAATTTAAAAAAAATATGATCTTCTGACATGTAGGAAAACAGATAAACATTTCTGTAAAGTAAAAGTAAAAATAACAAAAATTAAAAATTCTAAAAACCCCCGACTTTTTTTAGAAAATATGTTATATCTTCTAAACGGCTGGACCGATTTTCTTCAAACATAGCTAAGAACCCTCTCGATCAAGTCATCTTTCAAACAGAAAAAACTAAATGAAAATCGGTCGTGGACACGGACAGACACACAGATACACAGACACACACTACAAACTTATAACACCCCTTTTTTTAGCCGGGGTTTAAAAAACTGAAAAATTATCACAATTTGTTTTATTCGAATGAAATGAGTTTTTAAATATCCAGCTTTTTTCGATTCGTTTTGATTGTATGTACATCAATAAAACATTTTTTTATAATTGTATTTATTTTAATATTTTTTATGGATTTTGCTATGTATTTCGAATCAGTTGGACAATAAATAATAATAAATTTAAGATAAGAGCTAGCACTTCTAGCTTTATTTTCAGATGTAACATGAATCAATATGTGCCATATTATCAAAACTATTTGAGGTACAAAATACACATTTTGGAAATATCAACTCAAAGTAGTCTTAATAAACGTAAGTGCCTGCTTTAGAATTTTTATATAATATTTTTTTTTAGAATACAACTTTACTTAAAATTTGCTTGACGAAGCTTTGTTAAGTTTTTTTGCATACGACCCATAAAATCTTTCATTGTACCATTAGAGTCCTGTTTTACTTTTTACCCGACTGCGCGACGCAAAGAAGGGCATTGTGTTTATCAGCCTATGTACATATGTATGTATTTATGCGGCACTATATAAACCGACCGCGCGGACCGATTTTGATGATTCTTACATCAATCGATTTATCTTAATCCTGAGAGTGTCAATAAAGATATGACAGTAGTCAAAACTCAATACGGTGACGGACATTTTGCAAAAAGAGTATTTTTAACTTCTTAGCTTTCGTTCGTTTTTGTACTGTATTTTAAAACACTGTTGCTAGAAGGAAATAATAATTTTTTTTTTTTTTTTTAATGCATGTATTAATTTACTGTATCTTCATATATGAACTAACAATAAGTATTCAAATCTTAAATCTATAAAAAAAATTATTAGGCCCGACCAGTGTCGGACATAAACTTAGTGATAGTTATAAATAATACATTAGTAGTGATAATCAAAAAAAAAAGGGGGGAAAGTATTTTCAAGTAGTCCCATCTGGAGTGTTAGGTATAAGAGCCCGTGTATCCCTCTTTTTTAAGCGGACGTGTCCAGTAAAGTTCAAAATATTACGAGCAAGCGGATTAGGATGTGATTCGAGTTTTGTTAAATATTTGCCTGCGTAGTTTTCAATTTCTTCAGTCACTAGTGGCATATTTAAATCTCGATGTATAATAGAATTTTGGATGTACCATGGAGCCGATGTTATTAACCGTAAAATTTTGTTTTGTCTTCGTTGGATTCTCTCGACATTGGAAGCTGAAGCAGTGCCCCATAACTGAATTCCGTAGCGCCATATTGGCTTCAAAAGCGACTTGTATAATAAAAGTTTGCAGTCTAGGCTGAGTGTTGAGTTTCTGCCAATCAACCAATATATTTGAGTTAACTTAAGTTTCATCTGAGTTAACTTAGAGTCAATATGATGTTTCCATGTAAGTCTTCGATCGAGGTGTATACCAAGGTATTTCACTTGGGAATGTTGAGGAATATTTTGATTGTTGATTCGAATGGGGGAGCAAGTATCTCTTCTTAGGGTGAACGTTATATGGACACACTTTTGTTCATTGACTTTAATTCTCCATAAGTTCAGCCATATTTCCAGCTGGGTGATATGTTCCTGGAGATTGCGGGATGCCTCATAAGGGTTTTCGTGCACACTCATACAGGCTGTATCATCGGCAAAAGTAGAAATATGGATATTATTGCTCACAGGCATATCACAAGTATATATTAAATACAAGACAGGACCCAGAATACTACCTTGGGGCACACCAGAAGATATAGTTTCGGGCACACTCGTGAACTCTCCTTCCACAACAGTGAACTTCCTATCAATAATATAACTTTCCAAAAGCTTTTGAATGTTTATTGGCAGATATGTCTTCAATTTTAAAACTAGGCCTTCGTGCCATACTTTATCAAACGCCTGAGAAACATCAATAAAGAGAGCAGAACAATACTTCTTTTCTTCAAATGTTCTTCTTACAACTTGGACCAATCTATGCGTTTGTTCAATCGTGCTGTGCTGACTTCTAAAGCCAAATTGATGGTCTGGAATGCACCCATTATCAGTTAAAATTTTGGACAGTTTAGTCATGAGCAGCTTTTCGAAAAGCTTTGAGATTGTAGATAGTAAGCTTATAGGCCTATATGACTCAGTCTTGGTAAGATCTTTGCCCGCCTTTGGAATCATTTTGATCTTGGCCAGTTTCCAGTTATGTGGAAAATACTGCATTCTTAAAATAGCATTAAAAGTAAATAGCAGGATTCTTATTGCAATATGAGGCAAGTTCATGAGCATTTTGTTACTAATTCCATCAATACCTGGAGCTTTCTTCGGGTTGAGTTCAGCAATTACTTTTTGTACTTCACGCATCTTAAACCTTAAGGGACGAGGGGGTAGAGAAACTACACACGGTAAATCAGCAGCACCCGTACATGAATTGGGAGTGAATACAGATTTTAAATGCTCAGAAAATAAGTTACCTTTCTCACTATCACTTCTTGCCCAGCCTCCGGTCGCAGTACGCAATGGTGATTTAATATCAACGGGTCGTTTAAGATTTCTAGTAGCGCGCCATAAAGAGTAATTAGATGCGGACGTTACATCAAGACCTTCTAAATACTTTTCCAGTAGTGCAGTTTTTTCCGACGATAGCAGCTCTTTGAGTCGTTTAGTACATTCTTTAAGTCTGATTTTATTTAGGGGTGATCTGTGTTGTTGCCATTCTCTTCTAGCTCTCCTTTTTTCACATACAAGACGTTCAATTTCCGTAGAATAAATTCTGTTAAAGCCGGTCTGCGGATAGGAGGTAGTGGCGTGTTCAGCAGCCTGTTTAATATTTTCGTTAAGATTGGCAATGTTAAATTCAATATCATCGCATGATCTAAGCTGAATGTTTTCTACGCAGTGACTACTAAGATATTTTTTGAATGCCAGCCAGTTGATTCCATTAATCATCTTCACATATGAGTTAGTTAAATCACTCCTTAGTGGGTTGAAAATTGTAACTATTGTTGGAGAGTGATCGGAGGACAGATCTAGAGAGGCCTCTACATGAATTAAGTCCCTATGAATATTTTTAGTGACGGCAAAATCTATAACATCTGGAATTTTTCTTACGTCAGTAGGCCAGTAAGTAGGCTCCCCACTCGAAATGACATCTAAGCCCATTTTTGAAATTGTATTGAACAAGGCTCGACCTCTAGGTGTAACAAGACGCGATCCCCAGTACGTATGTTTTGCATTGTAGTCACCAGCTGCCACGAAACAAGATCCAAGCGATTTGTAGAACTTCTCGTACTGATCTTCGGTAACTGAAAATCTGGGAGGTGAGTAAATTGATGATATCACGAAATTCGCACAAAAATTTTCTACGAAAATATTCGTTGCTTGCAAATATTCTTCACTAACGTTGTCAAGGACATAGTGCTTGAGTCTTGACTTAATCAGAATTGCTGATCCACCACATGCTCTCTCTCTCGGGTCCTTTGTATCATATAAAGTGTAACCATTTATTTTAAATAAGCTTCTTGAGGTCAAATGGGTCTCAGAAACTAACATTATATCAATATTTTTTTCCATGAGGAAGTGCTCAAGTTCATTTTTATGTTGGCGAATGCCGTTTGCGTTCCAGAAACATATTTTTAACGTGTTCATGGTTTATTAACTAATGCTTGAAGCAGTGTATTCTGCATTCGCAGCATTTCTTGCATCATGCTTGTCATATTTGTAGTAAAGTTGTTTATAGTTAGCACCAGATTCTCAATAGTAGCTTCAAGGCGACTAAAGTTAAAGCTTGAGTTTGAATTCGTTGAATTATTTGGCGGTGGAACATTTTGCGTGGGAATTGAACTAGTCTTAGCAGCATCAGCATACGATACACGTGAAGTAACTGGTTGGCTGATTTGAGCAAAAGTGTCGGAGTTCGCGTTTACTTGTAGAGCTGGAGTTAACTTGGGTTTTTGACCCATAGCCTGTTTAACGAAAGAAAATACAGGGCACCCTCTATAGTTAGCTGTGTGATTACCTCCACAATTACTACATTTTTTTTCTGCTTGATCTTTTGGCTTAGTGCAGCTAGCAGTACCATGCAATTCACCGCAGATAACACACACTGTAGGTAACTTGCAGTAAGTTTTCGTATGGCCATATTCTTGGCAATTATGGCACTGTACGGGACCTGAACGCTTACGTGGCTCTTCAACTGTGATTTTTCGATGTAAGAGATACTTTACGTTATAAACTGGATGGGCTTCATTTTTTTTCAATTGTATGTCGTTCGGCTCCAGTTCAACCCGAAATAGGGGTTGGGGGACCTTTTCTCTATTAAATATGTTGGTAACATTTTTTACCTTGAATCCCTGGTCGACAAGTGCACATTTTACTTCTTCGGGTTCAACATATGAATCTATGCCCTTTAATACTATCTGTAGGCCTTTAGCACTCTTAAGTTGGTATGTGTAAAAATTTGTTTTATTTTTTTCGAATTCAGTAACAATTTTTCGGAAATCTTTTTCATTATATATTTGGATTTTAGTTTCATCAATATTACCTCGTTTAATTGGAATGATGTGAAAAGTATTTTCACCAATGGTCGACAGTAGTTTTTTTATAAGTGCGTTAGAATTTTTTTCTCTCAGATAAATAGGTGGTGGCTTAAAAGACTTTTGCGATGATGTAGAGGGCTTGTCGTCGGTGTTTTGCAATAATGAAAAACGATTTTGACGATTGGTAGATGATGCGCTGTTATCCCTAGACATCTTTGGAGCAGATGAAATTTTTGAAGAATTTGGGCTTCGCCCACGCTTTACCACTGTTATATATCTGTCCATTCCCACTTGTACCTTGGGTTTTGAGCTACTGTTATCTGTAGTGATAACTTGGTTTAGTGATGAAGGCGAGCCCGATGCGGATGATATCGCAGACTTAAATGAAGAAGTACTAGGCAATGGTAATGTTAACGATTCACTAGTTGGCATTGGACAAAGCGAAGTTGATCGCTGACGAAAAATTGGCTTTGCCGTTAAAAAAAGATTTTCATCAGATTTATTATTTATATTTTTTTCATTAAGAGTTTCAGAACTCACAGTAAAATAAGCATTTCTGCCGTTAGAACTCACTTCAAAATTTTTTTCCTTTGAGGTACTCATACAGAGTATTATTCCTCAAGGGAACTTTGTTTGTGTTTACGGTTTTTTTTTGTTTTTGCTATTTCTTGCTATGTAAAAAATATTAGCAAAGCCAATAAGCTTATTTATCAAGGTGAATATGTATTACGAATATTTTTTGTATGATTTTTGATTTTGTTGTTTTTTATATTTGTTTCGTATGTATGTATGTAAAAAAAAATCCGCTTTAATGTCTCTTCACTATGAAGGTTCAACGAGAAATAATAATTGAATTCGTTATTGAACAAAAACTTATGCCCCTATTACGGTTTACAACTGAACCAAGTTTAGTTGAAATTGTAACAACTTAACTTTAAAACAACTTAACTGTTTAACACCATGAGGCAACTGCTTTTTATCAGTTGTATTTTGGTTTTTATTTCGAATGTTGTATTAGTTTTGCTTCATTATTCCAGACGCCAACCAATCCCATTTGTGAACCAATATTGTTGCCAGGTTCATAAAACATGAACAGGGCAATCATGAATAAAATTCCGCGTGAAAATTGATCCGGGGAACAATTCCAACTAATAGCATGTAATAGGGAAAACAAAAAATTCTAATTGGAAAAGAGAGAAATTTCACTCGGAATACAAGGCCAAAACTAAAAATATTTAAAGTGTTTTGTGATATATATATATATATATATATATATATATATATATATATATATATATATATATATATATATATATATATATATATGAGTGTATTAGTGTCTGAAAGAAGCAATACAAACTAATTTAAAATATTGTAATTCCTATGTAATTTGCTGGTTTTTGTTTGTTTTATTTAACTTGATAATTGCTTTATTAGGGTTCCGTACACCAAAGGTGAAAATGAATCCTATTGTTTTCGCTACGCTGTCCATTACAGGCTATTTTCACAGGAAACGTAAGAGCTACGGACCTGAAATTGGGACAGTGTGTAGAACCTTGTCCGCTACAACAACAAATACATGAGAGTCAAAAATTAAAGGGTGTTCCAAAACGAGCAACGAAAAATTTTAAAATCCCATGTAATATGTATATGTATATACATACAATTGATTGTATGTACATATGTACATATATTGACATTTGAAATTTGTAAAATTAGTATATTTTTATACAGACTACAACAATTAACACTAAAATTAAAAAAAAAATTAAATTAAAGGGTGTTCTATCAGTTAATGAATTTTGACTATGTAATTTTTAAAATTTGTTGTATCTTGGAAACCGTAAGAGGCACAACTCTTAAAATTTTCAAAAACAGTAAAACTAAAATATCCCAAAATTATAAAATCGCCAAACCAAACAAAAATCGTCGAAAAATCGGCACCAAATTAAAAAAAAATCCAACACTAAAATAAATCGACAAACCCGAAAAAATCGCACTTCACTGAATTTATTCTTTGTTATTGTTTATTTTTCAAACAGCTGATTAATTTTCTGTATGCCCAAACTAACACGAAGTAAAAGTACGGCCTGTTTCGAGCAAGAAGATCCCGCGGAATCTCAATGCAGTGTAAATAAACACACTTAATATAAGAAATATTTTACTCAAAATTATTGACAATGCACTCGGTCAATAATTTTGATGAAAAATGTCTGTGATTTAAGAAAAAATTACGACGTAAATCGATTTTGAGTTATTTTGTGTTGTATTCTGTGTTCCAAATGGAACAAAAATGACAAAAGCACGTAGCCAAAAAGCCAGGGTATCCCACGTGTATAAGCTTCCTTCGGTTGCTGCGAACGACCTATACCTTCGTATAGGAAGTAGGAGTTTCCAAGATCCACTCCTAGAGTTTTTTATGGTCTCCACCAGTTAAATCTTATTAAAAACGTTTGCATTTGATAATGGAAAATTCCACAAAAAACTAACTATAAGTGATACAGTTAGTTGCGGTAACCATTAACAAGTGCGAGTGAGACGCAAAACTCTCGAAGGCCAATAAACAACAGTGGCCTGGTTGCATTTAAGAAATAATTGCCAACGACGCGTGATGTTGACTCGCCCAGAGCTGCTTTACGACTGGATTTTGATGACAAATTAATCAAATTTAAAAGCACTTTAGATAGGATTAAACAATTTTAAGAAATGTGGACCCGTTAGATATTTTTTATTTTTCGATTAATTTGCAGTACTAAAGAATTATGTTTACATGAGTTTCCTTGCTAACGATTTTACCTGCGGCTCCACTCGCGTTGATCTGTTTAAAACAACATAAAAACCATTTTAAAGCTAGTTAAACAATCACACCCGAAATGAAAATTACCCTAACCACCCCAAAAATGTGTTTTTCTTTAAAAATCCGCTTTTCAAAAAGTGAAAGATCTTTAAAATCTATTGAAAATCGTATGCGCTGCGAGCTCGGGAATGTTTCCATGAGCCACCAAGTATGTCAACTCTAACTACCTACTTCTCAACTTGTATATATATATTATAACTGTGGTTTTGAAAGCTTAGGTCCTCTTCAAAAAAAAATTTTTTTTCACTTCAGAAGATGCAGATTTATTATAATTTTTTTTGTTAAATTAGCAAACACTATACGCTAGATAATTGGCCGGTTTCAATTTCAATTTATTATTTCTTGTTTATATATATATATATATATATATATATATATATATATATATATATATATATATATATATATATATATATATATATATATATATATATACATTGCTCCTTGGTACACTCGACGCAATTATGTTTTTTTACTTACTTTGTGATCTTTTCGTAGCGTTTTCCATATCCCAAATAGAATATATCAATAAATTGAATGAAATAACTATGAGAATCATACACAAAATTACGAAAAGTGTTCCAATTGTAGATTTTTTCAATTCGCGACATTGTTGAAAGCTTTGTAAATTATGGGGATAAAGACCCAATATTTTGCATAATAAAAATAAATTGGAAAATTTTGAAAGTATTAATTCCGCCGTATAGTCTGACATCGTGCTTCGTGTTTCTAGTCTGTTTGATTACTACAACAAATAATAATTTTAATGTACCTATCATACACATGTATGTATGATAATCGTTGGGCGAGTACTCGATTTAATTAGAATTACCTTTTAAGTAGATTAAAAAGATTTTAATCATGTTACCAGTAATTAGGGTTAAAGAAAGAAATACATACATATATAATAAATTAGTTAGTTGAAATAAATGTCAATTTTTTATTTCTCAAAACTTATCAATTTCTTTAACGAAAGAAACCCATTTCACAAAGATTACATGTACATAAATAATTGCTACAAAATAAAAAAGAATAATATTTTATACAACATAAAATGCATTACGCTTCATTTACACATGCAGGTAACTTGTTACAAGTTGCGTGTACGTATTAACAACCAATACATTGAATGAAATAATAAAAACACTCGCAACTTGCTTGATTGTTTACACAGTCAAGTGCAAGTTTATTTTCATTTTTCTATATGTTACTATAAATATTTGAAAATTTCGTTTTTCTCTTTCTTCTGTGCGTTGTTTGTACTTTTTTTTGTCTATATTAGTTTTTAATGTGTGGGCTGCCAAATTTTTGATATAGGAACATTACAGGGAAACGAATTTAGTGATCAACTTTGTACCAAAATAAATGATAAATTTATATTGCAAATCAATAATAAGTCATATTTGATTACATGTTCTTACTTTTTGTTTTATTTTTTCTGTATATAAGTTGAAATAATAACATTTTAAAAATTATTCCATGTAAGCTATCCATTAAAATTAAATCCTTAAAGGGTAACACTGTTTTTATTTTTCACAATTCACCTACATGCAAGTGAAAAAATTACTTGTAATGAAAATCTCTTTCCAGTGAGCCTACAACTTGTAGCATTATGATTGTATTAGTAAAAATATGTCTATGTATTGAGTTACTTGCACTTGTACTTGCATGTGTAAACGGTAAGTTACTATGTATATAAAAATGTGTTCAAAAATCCAATAGAAGAAAGTTCACTACAACTGCTGGAACTAACTGCTGCCTTTTATATGTTTTTAGCGGCGTTTTCGTTCGTTTTCACGTTTGCGTTCCTCCTGAAATAGATATAAAGCAAAAGTAAAATGAAAGAAATACGACTAGGTAGTTATTAAATATGCTTGAGGTTGTTAATATTAATTATTTATGCATGTGAATAAATTTTGTAGTTTTTAAGCACTAAAAAATTAATAACAAAAATTAAATACGAGTATTTTAAAAACCCCCCAATTTATACGAGTATCTAGAGGAGATGTGATATCTTCTAAACGGCTGGACCGTTAAGCTAAGAAACCTCCCGATCAAGTCACCTTTCAAACAGAAAAAACTAAATCAAAATCGGTCCAGCCGTTTGGTCTGTACATGGACACGGACAGATACACAGACACACACTACAAACTTCCCACCAAACAAAATGCTCTGAATTCGTAAAAAATTCGTAACGACTGGTCGACAAAATCTTCCGATTTCGAAATATTACCGAAATCGTAACGATTTTTGTATTTTTGAAGTTGACACGACTTCGCAACGATATGTCGATACGATATGTCGGTACGAATTCGTAACGATATGTAAGTACGATTTCTTTTTCTTTTATAGCAGAGTACCACTTCACCGTTATGTTGGCAGAACGGCACATCACAGAACAGCAACAGAAAGTGAAGTCTAATGAAGCCTTAACTGTTTGAATTTTTTGTTTTTAATTCGAAAATATTCAAAAATGTCCTGTGGTGATGTGGTTTTATTATGGCATTAAAATTAAACAAAAAATTACAATTTCCGCGATGTTTGCAATTTTCTTTTTTTCGATTTATATAATTTTCTGAAATTTTGTTATTCTTTGCAGCGTAAGCGATTTCTTCAATGCATTTACTGCCTGTCCCACGATGTCACTCGCAAACGTTCGATCGACAACTTGTATTGCAATCAACAACAACATTAGAAAATTTGTTGTTGTTTTCAATATAAGTTGTCATTCGAACGTTTGCGAGTGACATCGTGTGACAGGCAGTTAGAAATTTTTTGCGAGCTCGCGGTTTTTTTTTGCGAACTTGCGATTTTTTGGAGTTTTTTTCCGAGTTTATTTTATTTTTAGCAGTTTTGGCGATTTCTAATGAATTTTTAAAATGGTTTCCGATTTTGGTAATCCTCGCGAATTTTTGCAATATTCGCGGTGAAAGCGAGTTTGTTTTTATTTTTAGCAGTTTCGGCGATTTCTAATGAATTTATAAAATTGTTTCCGATTTTGGGAATTCTCGCAAGTTTTTGCAATATTCGCGGTGAAAGCGAGTTTATTTTTAACAGTTTTGGCGATTTCAAATGTATTTTAAGAATTGTTTCCGGTTTTGCGAATTCTCGCGAATTTTGGTAATATTCGCGATGAAAACCAGCTTTGCAATTATTCTGATTCTTTGATATTTTAGCGAATTTTAAACTTTGCGATTATGCTGCTGTTAGCAAATTTTAACATTTTTAAAGAATTATGTATTGATATTCCTTAAAAGAAAATAATATTTATGTAAAATAGAAGACTGTAAAAACATATGTAACAGAGTTTGTCATATATTTTTATGTGAAAAATATGAGCAAGATTTTATGACAGTCATAAACGTTTATGACTTACAACAAATATGTCGCAATAGAACACTGTGAATTGGCTCAATATTTCTTATATATTTATTGAAGTTCATAATAATTTTTCTCAAAATAAAAGTTTCTTCCTATATGAAGGCATAGGTCTTTTGTAGTCAGACTATAAACACAAACACAACATAATTCAATGGGAGAGGGCGACGACAATACTTATTTGTGTTTTTTTTTTTTTAATTTTTATAAATTTAATTGTGCATACATTTTTATAAAACTTTTATATTTTATAACAAAAATTTTTGAGCTTCAATATCATTTGTGAACACCGCCAATTATTAAAAAACTGTGGCAACATCAGGAAGAAAATGAGTGTCAAAAATTGAGAGAATCAAAAAGTCTGCAATGAAAATGAGATATATTTTAATTTTATGCCGTTCCGCATTGCGGTTCTTTACTTCAAAATCGTATGAAAAACCGCACTGCAATAAATTATCGTTACATTGTGTTCAGACTCTCAGTCACAAAAACTTTTTAAAATTCTGTTAATAACATCTTGGGCATATGGTCTAGTTACTCCGTCCATATTTGTGCAACCATATTCCACTAAATTTACTTTGTAGAATATGTAATAAATAAATAAATTTATTGAAGTTTTTTTTTAATTTATTTAATATTTCGAAACAAAAATGCATATCGTCACCTAAAATCCAAAAGGCCGTAGGTACACTTTTTACTATCTTACAGGTGTTTTTCAACATATGTGAGTAAAATTTTAGGAAAATATGTATTTTGGTTAATCACATCGTTATCAATCAAAAAGTCTATTTTGAATTTTTTGGTTGTTACGTACGGCCTTTTGGATTTTAGGTGACGATATACATAACTTAGACCACTTTCATAAGTAAAGGCACATATCGTCGCTGTTTTAACTAACTGACATAACTGACATTTTTTTGAAAAATGAGTTAAGTCCTCTACTAGACTTTATAAGTCATAATACACCATGTCTACAATTTTCATGACTGTGAGCATTACTTTTCTGCCTATATAAGTAAAAAGATTTCTGACGCAGCCATAAGAATGAATGTATAAAAACCCATAAAAACTGCTCTCCTGTTAAATTTTTAAGTTGTTAGGTCAGTTAGTTAAAACAGCGACGATATATGTATATTAAAATAATTTAAAACATTATGACAATCAAGACTACCATTTCGATCTCCCAAATGACTCTTTTGATAGTAATGACGAACGATGATTGTTTGGACATTAGTTTTACACTGTAAATTTTAAAATGTATTACAGATGAATGATAGGGAGTAAATACATATAAAAAATTGTTCGCCTAAATAAGGCAACAGTAAAATATATTTTGCCTCGGCTAGAGTCTGAAAGTTAAGAAAATAACTTTAAAACTTTAATCTCGAGAAAAAAAGAACAAGAAATTATTGGTGGCGTTATATCCTAGGATCAGCCAAATAATTCTCCTACCCTAACACTACTATAAAAAAAAGTTAAGAAAGCAGAAGTCGTCGAGGAGCACTTTCTGAAACATATAAACTTTCTGATTCCTTGTTTTTTTGTAGAAGGATTTTGTGTAAGGATTTTGATATCAACATATGGCGTTGGCTAAAGCCACAGGCGGCAGTCTTGATTTTTTTATTTTTAATTTTTTTGTTTCATTAAATTAGCAATTGCTTCTATATGCAACTTTTTATTCTTATAAAAATCTTTTCCAAAAATAAAACAAACAAAATAAATTTCATTTTTGCAAACATATATATTTTCCTTACATTTTTCTTATTTCCGAAGGCTTTTCATCATAAAGTTTGAGCGTAAACAAAATAGAGAAACATATCTATACTGCCGATTCAATTATACGGTATTACCTACGATGGGCATGATACCCCGCAACTGCAAAAAAAAAAAATAACGCAGCAACGGAATGAATAATTTCAAATTTTGCTTCCGCATAAAAAATTATCTCCGCAATTGCGGAACGGAATACAAAATCATCCATGATTATCAAACATATCCATCATTATCAAAAAAAAAATGTTTTTAATTTCTCAACAACAGTTTTTGTATCATTGCTGCTGCGCTTAGATTGAAAATATATAATCAGGGCTATCATGAATAAAATTCTACGTGAAATTTTTCCCTTTTCCAATTAGAATTTTTTGTTTTCCCTATTAGTTGCTATTAGTTGGAAATAATTCCACGGAAAAATTTCACGTGGAATTTTATTCACGATAGCCCTGAATGATTTAACACATCAAAGTGAATTTTTAACTTTATTAATTTTTATTACTTAAATTAAGTATCGAAAAATTTGTTTAATGCTCCAAAACTAAACACATTTTTAATTTTCCTGTTAAAAGTCAACGTCAACGCAAGCATTTTGCAATATAAAATCAAAATTATAACATGAGTTTGTTCACTTTTTCAATGGCATCATTTTTGTATTATATCTGAAAAGTTTCTTGAATACATTCTCTTATGGATTCTTGCTTATTTTTATGAAATTAAAAATTCCTTTAGCTGAAAAACAAATACATATGTAGTTTTTTTTTAACCAAACTCAAATTAAGCAATATAAAAATATTAACTAACAGTATAAAACCTGAAATCTAAAAATCAGTTACAAAAAACTGCACTTTCAACTGGTTTTGAAGTGTTTACAATCAACAACAACGAAAATTGTACGTAGTAATAAATACATATTAATTCGTTTATACTTTGATTTCATTTTGTACGAAATCTAAATGCTAACGTTTCGTGTTTTCTTCATTATAGCATTTTTAATATTTATCACATTTCAGCCCATAATGGCTTACAGTTTTTGCAACTGCATGGACTATTCAATAAAATTATGAAACTGGATTTTATGAAAACCTAACTTCGACACATGTACATATCGCTCATTTACTCAAAGAATCGTTATAACTCAAAAAATGTTATGCTTGAGTTAATGATGCCTTCATACCGTTCTTCATATTGTGTAAAAAATTTAATATTCCCTGTTAAGTTGTGTAATGAAAATGTAAGAGTAAAAAAATATTGCTTGTTCGTAATGTGTTATATCGTAATATGTATATCTTTTTATGTAATGATAGAGAATAATCTTTATGCTATTTTGTTCTGCACAATATTATTTATGCAAATTGTGTCCACTCAAAAAAAAAAAAAAAATAATAATAATAAAAATACAAATTACATTGTTAAATGCTGAAACTGCAATGTCATATTTACATTAAAAGAAATCCATGATTTCACTAGAGGTTTCATCAATTATGAAATGAGTTTGAAATACATATATTGATGGTCACAAGTAGAAAGGTCCTAACTCGTATTTTCACTAAATTTACTTTTTCAGCGATTCCAATACATTTTACACAAATACACCAAGTCACAAAAATTGATTGCAATAGTGTAAAAAGTAACGCTTTTACAAGCAGTTGTACTGTTTATTATTATGTTTTTACCTTCTCCTGTAAACTTAGTTATTTGAGTTAGGGCTTTTCTACGGAACAACCAACGATATGTTTGTAAGTATGTGGATTTTTTCTTATCATATTTACCTTTTGTGTCAGAATAATGACCAAACGTCTAAAAATGCTCAAAATATCAAAAAAGAGATCCAAGGCATGCTGTACAACATCCCGATTACCGAAACGAACTTTTTCAATAATACTTTGTGTATCGAATAGCACAAATGCGGCCATAACAAAAACACCAATATAAAGTTGGCCCTTGAAAAATATAATGAAATTATCAATTATTAGATAAATATTTTTATGTATGGCATCATAATAGAATGTAAAATACATACCGTTAGCTAAAATGCAAAAAGGCGTAACTAACAAAAAATTTAAAATTGAGTTGTTGTTTGATAAGACATGTAGTTTAATGACATTCATAACAATCAATCAAAAACTCGATTTTGAATTTTTTTGTTAGTTACGCTTTTTTGTATTTTAGCTAATGATACATAAACATATCTCAATCAGAAACACTTACCATGTGCACAAACATTGACTTGAAAAATATATTTAGAATGCTCAACAGGGCCATAGTATTGATAACACTGACCAAGATTCCTCCCAAAAACAGAAATCGACCACGTTCAGCTAAAAGTGCTGCTATTGAGAGGGACGCAAATGTTATCACCGTTCCAACTAATGCTGTTATTATAATTGATGAATTGACGCTAACAACATATTTCAGAAGCGGCCCCATTGTTTGTCCCGAGCAAAAACCAAACGCATACAACATAGCCACACGATTATAGTAATTTTTTCCATTATCGCGATAGAAATGTAGTCCCAGCACAAGCAATAACGTACCCAAAGCAGCTATCATTCCCAAATCAATAATATTTTTCATTTGCAGCATTGACCCGGTAGCTGTTATAGCTGCTGTACCACACAGCATCATATAAACTTTAGCCAGATGTTGACGAACATGGGGTTCGCTAGAAGAAAAAAACGTTTTGTAAATATTTACTGCCGTGTTAAAAAAAATAAAAAAATAAGTGCAATCATGAATATAATTACGCGAGAAATTTTTCCCGGGCAACAATTTCAAACTATAGCAATTATGTAATAGGGAAAACAAAAAAATTACAATTGGGAAAGGGAGAAATTTCTCACGGAATTTTATTCATGTTTGCCCTGAATATGGATTTGAAGTAGGGTTTGCCAAAAACCGTGGAAATTAAAAAACCGCGGTTTCCGGTTTTAAGCTATTAAAACCTGTCGGTTTCGGTTCGGTTTCGGTTTTAAGAATATACATGTATATAAATAGGTATGTATGCTGGAAAGATAAATGATGATTTAAAAATAATCATCCCTATAGTGAGAAACAAATGGAATTTTTCTTCATGTGAAATTTTCATTCCCCTCGAAGAAAAAAATGCTATCTTAAATATCCCGTGGAATTTTTTCCCCGCTATCAGCCCACGTGAATGTAAGAAAGGGAAGAATTTTCGTAAAGATTAAAAATTAATTGAAAATCGGACAAATTTTTAGTTAAATAAAAAAATCACACAAATTTTAGTTTTTAAATTAAATTTATTTAACTTTAAAGTTGTACTCATGGATGCACTTCTGTTAATTTAGCTATTTTTTCATTAAGTATGTATACCACCGTGGTGCACCACCATGAAATTTACTGTCTGTGAACCAAAGAGATTCATACTCTATGAAAAAATGTGTTGTAGGGAATTATTGTTACCAATCGTAAGCTTTACTTACTAATCTTGTCCCAAAAATTAATAATTTTAGCTTTTAATATATAATTCGAAGAAAAATATCGAAATTATACGATGTAATAGTTCAGTTCGCCTGCAAAAATAAAGTGAAAAAATTCACGTGAAAAACATTCTTCAACAGTTTTTCTTTAATTTATTACCAAGCAATCGTAGTCGTATTTGAAATACGCCAACCATGATAAGGCAGATTATTCATGATAAGGGGGGAAAAAAAGGGAAAATATTTCTGGGAAAAATTTTTCGAGGGAAAAAATAGTTACTATAATGGTGATAGAGTTTCTCTGGTTTGTATTCAATTCAGGTACTTATATTAGAAAAGAAACATTTAGAGTGAGTATGTGTATAAAAAGCTTAAGAATAAAAAATTTATATTTAATTATCCAAGTAATAAAATTTATTAAACGATAAAGCGTTCAATGTAGAGTCGTTTAAACGAAACCTTTTTTTTTGTGCAGAAGCTACCAGCGACAGAAAACACTCTTTCGCTTTTAGTTGAAGAGGGCTTTATTGTGTTATTGCCTTGTTAAGCAATAATATGTTGGTTGTTTTGTTGTTCGTTTTTTTATAAAGTACAAATTCTTGCTTTACATCTGCTAGAGCTTTTTTGATAACAGATTACAATTCTTCCTGCAACGAATTGTTATAATTTTCTTACCTTTCCTTGTTACAGAATGCTTAGTAATGGATGAAAGTCTTCAATGTAAAGTACATTTGCTGTATTTTTAAACAAGATAATAATGTTAAAGTAAAACTTAAAAACCGAGGTTTATTTTGTCGGTTTCGGTTTTAGTGGGTTAAAAACCGCGGTTTCGGTTTCGGTTAAAACCGAACGGCAATCTCTAATTTGAAGTATGTATTTGTTAAAACAAACGGCCCCGTTCTGTAAACCGATCGATTTGAAATCACACGATTTTAGAAAAAAAATTTATATTGTTTTTTTCTTCTCAAATATCATATTGGAAAGAAAATCATCGTGTCTGATTTTAAACACGTCTGCAGGACCATTATTAATTTTTTGAAAATGAGAAATTTACTCTGATTCGGTTTACAGAACAGGGTCGATTCCATAAAAAATTTTACTAAAGCACACTGAAAATACAAAACTATTTTTTTTATACTGCCTTTCCGTTTCTGTTGCCACAGAAAAGTGTGGCAACATCATGACTGTATAGTGTTTATTTTTTCTGCTGCTCAAATTTTTGTGAAAAAAATTAAGAAAGAACTTAAATTAAATTGTTGGAGTTGGTTTTTGATTTAATCAAATGCAATTGTAAACTGATTTCTGACTGCATTTGTATTTGCTGCTGCTAAATTGCTTTCTCTGCTACCTTTGTCGCTGCTGTTTTTTATTTTTGCCGTGCCGCCATCTTAATTACTTTAATTTTTTTTGGTTACATTTTGCTTTACCTATTGAGATGACTGGAAAGAAGTTCCCGTGTCACAAATGCAGTAAGGACATTGGTAAAGGAGGCAGTGTACAGTGTGAGGCTTGTTTGATTTGGTTCCATATACAATGTGTGGGTATTTCAGAGTAATTGTGCAATATGATGGCTAAGCAGAATGCAGTCTCTTATAGATGTGATTCGTGTAAAAATAACGCGCAGACTCCATCTGACCTAGCTAATGAGATTCGTCTCATCAATAAGAAGTTGGATAGTATTACTAAAGAGATGTCTGCTCATCGTGAACATCTTAACAACCAGATGCATGAACTGAAATCTGATATCCGTGCAGTTTCTTTCAAAATTTTCAAAAATGGATGATGACATTGCCAATTGTGCTACACATATTAAAAGCTTGGAAAAATGTGTTGAGAACAAGGTTAAGAAACTTGAGAGTACTAACAATACTCTTTATCACAGAATGAATAGAGCTGATGTTGTGATTTTTGGTTTGCTGCCCAACATTGTTGACCTTGATAAGATTGTTATTGATCTGTGTGCATTTTATAATATTAGTATTGATGCCCTGGATATTCATCATGCTTGCTACATGAACAATAATAAATTTGTTCTTGTGAGGTTCTGTAATGTTCGTATCAGAGACCGCTTGATGGCTGAATACAATAAAAGCCGATTGCTGAAGCTGAGTGACATAGTTAGCAGTGATATTAACTCGAGAGTTTACTTGAATGATCATTTTTCTCCTATGGCTGCTAGAATTAATTTCATCTGCAAACGGCTCCTGATTAAGAAAAAAAATAAAAAAATTCAAAATTTTTAATGCGGACAAGCCGAAAGTTTCTATAACTTATGCTAATGGATCCCAGGCTGTAAAGAATTACGACGAGTGTGAAATGCTTTTCTCTGGCCTTGAAGAATAATTTTTAATTAATTTTTAATTTTTGTTCTTAATCTAATTTTCTTCCATTTATTTGATTAGCTGATTGATTAGCTTTATTTAGATATGAAATTTTTAGCTGTGAATTTTTTAAATTTAATTTTAATTGTTATAATATTAATTTTCTTTGCAGATTGTTATTTATGGTTCCCCGCTATGCTTTTTTTTTGGTGATGTCACATAATAATAATAATCTTGGTCCGGTTGGTGATGGTTCTTTTATTAAGAATGTGTTGCATCCTTTTAGCCATCAGCTGAAGGTGGCACATCTTAACTGCCAGAGTATTAGACCTACTGCTGGTTTTTCTAAAATTGATGAGTTAAAATGCATTTTAAATGAATCTAAACTTGACCTTTTTGCAATTTCAGAAACCTGGTTAAAGCCGCATGTTTCTACTAGATCAGTCAATATCCCAGGCTATAAATTTCGCCGAAATGATCGTACGGGTTCAAGGGGAGGTGGTGTAGGGTTGTATGTGTCCAACAGGATTAAACATAGGCTTGTATTCAAAGTGGATGAGGCTGGCGTCTGTGAGACTCTTTTTGTAGAACTCTGTTTTGGTAGGTCAAAAGTTTTGTTTGGTGTTGTGTACCTTCCCCATGGTGATATTGTTACTTTTGAGAATAGACACTATCAGCTGTTTTTAAATTATTCGAATATAATTATTGTTGGAGATTTCAATTACAATTTGTTTGATGCCTCTAAGGCATACAATTTTCGTTCAATGTGTACTAGAAACAATTTGTTTATCTCTCATAATAACAGACCATCTCATTTTGATATAGCCCATAACTCAACATCTATGATTGATTATTGGCTGCTAAGTGACCATACAATTATGAACTTTTCTGATCAAATCCAATGTCCAACCTTTTCACATCATGCTTTGATTTTTGCGTCTTTCTCTATTGACATTAATAATATTGTAGAGTACATAGAATTTTTTGATTATAATTCTGTTGATTGGAATGCCTTTTTAGGTTTTTTGTCTGACTTTGACCTTTCATCATTTAATTTTTGCAGTGTTGATGATCAATGATCTACGTTAAACTATATTTTTCAACAGCTTTTGTTATTTGTACCCCTAAGGAGGAAGGTAATTAAATATGAGGTTGATGCGTGGATGAAATCTAATGAAGTGACCTCTGCTCGTATTTCAAGGGACTTGGCTTTTACTGCCTTTTTATCAGATCCTTCTGATTATAATAGAAGAACATTTTGTAAATATCGAAACCGTCTGAAAAGAATTATTCGTAGAGAAAAGACGTTTCTTTTCTAATTTGTTTAATGGTCTGGATTCTTCGGGTGTGTGGAGAATTTTAAGGAGTGCTGGTTGTGTTGCTGATCGTGATTCTTTGTTTGCATATAATGCAGACTTAATCAATGATTTTTTTGTTTCAAATAGCAACTGCAGTAATCATGCTTCAATTGATTTTGGGGATTTTGAGGATTCTGATTTGGGGTTTTCTTTTCGTTGTGTAACTGAACCTGAAGTTTTACAAGCATTGTGTAGGGTGAAGTCTAATGCACTTGGTGTTGATAATATTTCCATTAAATTTATTAAACTCATTTACCCTTACTTATCTGATTATTTCCTCTCATTTATTAATAATATTTTAACCACCTCTGTTTTTCCCACGTCTTGGAAGACTGCACGGGTTGTAGCTATTCCTAAGTCGAAGGTGGTGAATGGACCTGAAGATTTTAGGCCTATATCAATACTTCCGGCCTTGTCCAAGGTCGTAGAACATCTGTTGAAGTTACAGCTATCTGATAAGGTTCTACCATCTCTGTATGAACCCCAATTTGCTTTTCGTTCTGGATACAATACAACTTCCTTGATTTTATGTATGACTGACCTTATTAGGGAAGGCCTTAACGTTGACGAACTTTGTGTGGTAGTTTCTCTTGACATTTCTAAGGCCTTTGATTCAATTGACCATTATAAAATGGTTATTAAGCTTAATAACAAATTTAATTTTTCTATATCTGCTTGTAAACTTATCTAGTCTTATCTGAATGGTAGATCCCAATTTGTTTCTGTAAATGGAACTAATTCTAATATTAAATCTCTAGGTGCAGGTGTTCCCCAGGGATCAGTTTTAGTACCACTGTTATTCATCATGTATATAAATAGTCTTAGTGATTGTGTCAACTCCCATATTTGTAGAGCTTTCATATACGCAGATGACGTTTTTCTATTATTTAAATGTGGACGGGATTTCTCTGATGTGCTGGAAAGCAACATTAATTTCAGTTTACAACGTGTTCATCAATAGACTGAATCTAATTCACTTCGTTTAAATATTGCTAAAACTAAAGCCATTGGTTTTAGTAAATCGTCACGGTTTGTCTTTGATTTTGTTATAAGTTTAAATGGTATCACTATCGATTTTGTTGACAACCTTTTGGTGTTGGGTGTTATTGTTGATAACAAGCTTTCTTTCGTTCCTCATTTTAACACATTGCATGGAAAAGTTTTTGGCGTTTTACGTAGGTTATTCTCGACAAATTTATATTTACCGCTCTGCATTAGAAAGAGACTGTCTCACGCCTTACTAATGCCTCTTGTCCTATATGGGCTCGAGGCTGTATCAGGTACTAATGCATCAAACGTGTCTAAACTTAAGCGGATTGTCAACATGATAGTCCGTTTAGTTTAGTTTCTTGGCTGTTCGTTTAAAGACTCTTGTTTTTAGGAGTCTAATTTTTTTCTATGGTGTCATTAGAAGTGGCAATCCAATCACTCTTCGAAATAGATTTGTTTTCTCTCGTTCAGTAAGGAATCCACAGGTTATTATTCCTAGAATATCGTCTTATGCTTTTGAAAAATCATTTTTAATTCGTGTTGCCCGATTTTTTAATCATTTACCAAGCAACCTCAGAAATTTCCAGTTAACAACTTATACATATCGTAAAAAACTACTAGAACATCTTTTGAATCTATCAAGCATTCAGACCACCGCTTAGTTGGACTTGGTTATTATTATTTTTTTAACCTTTCTTTTTTCTAACTTTAATTATTATCTAAACGGCTGGGGAGCCATGAAATTAACGAAATCAAATATTCATATACATATTTATGTACATAATATTTTCATATATGTTTTCGTTTTTTAATATCTCTGAAACTATTGTAATTGAAGTTCTACGGCCATATGTATAATCAAAAATTGGCATGAAGTTAGCATAAGTGGCAAAACTTAACATGATCTTAACGTGTTTTGCCATATAATTTTACATTAAAAATCATGCTAGGATGTAATCCTGTGTTAAAACTACATTATGCGGGGATTTTTAATGTCAAATTGTATAGCGGAACTCGTCAACACTTAGTTCATTTTTGTCACTTATGCTAACTTCATGCCAATTTTTGATTATACATATGGCCGCTACTCTTTATCTTTATTATTATTATTATTATTATTATTATTATTATTATTATTATTATTATTATTATTATTATTATTATTATTATTTTTTTTTTTTTTTGTTTTGTTTTTTCTCTAGTATTAGTATTGAATTATTAGTATTGAATATTATTTCTGGTGTATCATTCCTACTAATTTTAATAAGGTGTAGTTTTTCTATGTGTTACCCTTACGTAATAAATAGTTCGGCCCTATAGGCTTTATTATTACTGAATTGAAAATAAATAAATCTAAATCTAAATCTTAATTAAAAACACTATTAAGTGAAGCGAATAAAATTTAAGTTTAAAGTGTGTATTATTTTACAAAGACGAAAAATATTTAAAAACTTTAGTTGTCTATATGTTTATACCTAATCAGCCCTTGTGATAATCAGCTGTTTGATGGGCGAATTAAAGTTATTTAGACCTTAACTGCTAAATTATATATTAAAAATATATTGCTGATTAGACCCCTTTTAGATACGCAAAGTTTACTTTGCGTCTTAATGCAGTTAGTTGAAAGACAGAGGTAAGAATACTTTCTCTTTCTGTCTTTCTTCCAGCTGAATTAAGACTTTGCAACGTAAACTTGGCGTGTCTGAAAGGGGTGTTAGTCAGCTATTTTTGCCAGATGATAATACATAGTTGAAACAAGACGAACTACATATTTTTTTATCGTTGTAACATTTCGTTGCGATAAATTCATCTGTTTCTCAATTCGCACGGTTCACAAATGCATACAGCTCATTTACTTCAATAGTGTCACAACTCAGGAGGTGATGGTACAAGCTATATATGTGACCTTCTCCGAGAAAAGGGACCTAGTGTGTCAAAAAAATGGGTTTAGATTCTGGTACCTAAAAGGGTGTAGAATAAGATGAAATGAGTTAGATTTCTGATAATCATAACTAACCATACCAAATCGCATCTCCCAACTGAAGGTGTGTTCAAAGTGATAATGCGTTATGAAACTTTAAATGCGTTTTTCTCTAAACTTCATTTTCACACACTAGGTCCCTCTTCTCGGAGAAGGTCACATATATGTATATGCTATATATATCCCTCGGAGGTATAACCAGGTCTGTGCAGACTTTTTGCATGTAAAAGTGTGTATAACTTTATATTTTTTCACGTTAGAGACAAATCGTTCCATGACTTTGTGGAGCTACATTCTCCGGACAAAATAGTAAAAACTTAGTCCGATTGCGGGTCCGGGTTAATCCATTTTTTCAAATATTTTGGTTCGAACGACATAACCAGGTCTGTGCAGACCTATGAATAATTTTCATGGAATGAATGAGGGGGAGGTCCTTAAAACCGTTTTATTGGTATTTTGTAAGGAATATGTATATATATAGGGCAAGCAAAATATTGGTATATCACCGGAAGTGGAAGTGTAACCAACTGCATCTTCTATATTTTTGAATATTATTCATTTGTAATTTTCCACAAATCGTACATGATAGCTGTTTTAATAATTTTAATTAATAAAATAGCATATGTATATAGCTACCTAAGATATGTTTTAAAGAGTTTTTATTGTTAATTTTGTATTTTTACTACCATAAAACACAAACATATATTTAGGATACCTGGATATGTATTTCCTTACAAATCCCATATATGTAGGTCTGCACAGACCTGGCTATACCGTTTAGCATCAAAAAACTCCTATACCTCCGAGGGATATATATGAAATTTTTATACAAGATAAAATACGAAATGTCGCATTATTCTGCATTATTAAGTCAAAAAACTCATTTTTTGATTTATGACACTATTGAAGTAAATGAGCGATATATGCACATAGTTTTAATTTGTATCGTTTTAATTCGTATTTGATCTACATGACCATTATTTGGCGACTATAGTTTTTTTGTTAATTGTTATAAATTAAAAAAATAAATTCAGGCCCTTATTATGGGTTGCATTTGATTTTCGATCTTCGCGAATGTTAAATTCATATTATGGGCAACGAATTTTCTCTCCAACAAAATTTAGAAATTTGCAAATTATGATTTGAAGAGAAACAAGCATTATAGGAAAAATACAAAATTGCCGTTTTATACTTTAATTGCAAAAAAAAATGTAGTAAAAAAAAACTTTGGCAGCCGTCCTAAAATTCTATTTTCAGCTTTTACGCGAATAGCCCAACTTGGAAAAAATGCAGTACTTAGAACTCATGGAGTTGACGTGAGTGAAAGGACAAAACTTTCCAGTAGAAAGCTACTTGGACCGATGTGTACAATAGAGTAACATACGGTGAACTATACAATTTTTGGGTGGTTTACTAATGCATGTTTTCTTAGCATTGAATTACATACACAATAGCATATCGGAGACAATCAAAGCTGTGAAAAATCGAATCTTGTATGCATTTCATTATAAAATAAAATAGGATCCATATAAAGTTAACCGTATTTTTTTATCGAGGGGTAGATCGGCACTGAAGAACCAATTGGGAACGTGTTAATCAGTGTTAACTTGTGAAACTGTTTTTTTTAGAAATAATATTGTATTTGGGTACATAGGTCCATATAAGTATGTATATATGTATGTATCTATGTACATATATACATATGATGTATATACCCACGTAATTACACAGCAGCTTATGCGTTGCGAGTCATTCCATGGATATATGTACATATGTATGTACAGATGTAAAAACTATGTACTATGTAGGCGCATATTATGAGATTATTTGCAAATATTTTTTCATATGTACTTACTATTTATCATTAAGTCCATGTATGAATTGATTAAATCGATCTGTCATTGTAGCCATAGTCTCAATTTTTTTATTTTCTTTTATTGCTTAAGTTTGAGTGTAATAAATATATCTTTTTAATGTATTTGTATTTTAAACGTAATTTTGATAATTATATTTCACAAAATTAATAAATTTTGGTAAGAAATTCCGGTTTGTCGCAAGGTATTTTCTCTGTGGTATTTTTCTTTATAATGACACTTGTTATTTATAACTGAATTTCTTCTAGATGTTTTCACTTTTTTAATCAGAGATGGGAAAGTTAGTACGTTATTACATGTTTGATACAATTTGACATTAAAAAGTACCGTATTACATATCGTCCCTACCACGTCAAACTATCCAATATGCAAAATTGGTTTTTTAGATTCGTTATCTTGGTACCCTAATTTTTACGACATGCCTCGCTTCAAAATGCTGAAATTCTCACGTACGATAGATAACTAAATAATAAATATTTTAAGCCTGGCACTTTTAGTAACACGCTGACTTTAAATTCACAATTGACGGGTCTTCGCGCTCTTCTGAATAGTTCAATTTTGCATATTGGATAGTTTGACGTGGTAGGGACGATATAAGCATACCTAAATATGTTGTTTAGATCTCTGACAATTTCTTTCAATAGTTTCCTAACAAAGGAATTTTTTAATGTAATGGCAAATTTTATTGGTGCTTACAAATATGATATGTAAATGAAATTAAATTCCCCTTATCGTACGTAGTTGTCGCATTTCGACCACTACGTTTTTGTACTACATTAAAGACGACTTGAAAGGTTTTTCTTTAATCTAACACCAGTGTCGTAGCAGTACTTGAAATACGCCAACCAAAGTAAGGAATATTATAACATTCACACGGTACCATTGTAATATCCAGCATAGATGTACTTTTTCTCACAATTTTACAAGCAAGCAGCGACTTATCTAGAAAAAATATATGAAAAGCACTCAAATTTTTGAGTGATTCCTATACAAATTTTCTAGACAAGTTGCTTGCTTGCATTGTGGAAATCACACATTATTTTCGATTTAACCGTAAGTGAAAAAAATTAAATTTTTCAGAAGGTTCTTTTTTAATATTCAAATATATTTTTGTACGTAAATTGTCACTTATGATAAAATTTTACAGCCCATATCTTTAAAACTATCAACAATTTTGGCATTTTGATAACTCTAAACTATGGGAAGGCCCATAAAATTTTAATTTGAATAAAAAAGTATATTTTCGTTAACATGTCGCTTATGACAAAATCGAATAAAAAGGCTCGATAAGTAAAAAATGCATGGGGAAACATTCAAGTCAAAATTATTAACACAATAATAAAGTTTACTATTTACTGATAAACTTGTGATTCGTAACCAAGGAAATAAAGATTTTTTTGCCGTATCCAAAAAAAAAATTATTTGAGCTTGAAGTGCACGTTAAAACGAAATTTTCATACAAATTTTGACAAAAAAAAACACGAAGTTCAAATTATTAATATTATTATTTTTTTTTTTTTTTTGATACAACCCTTTATGTTTTGGTACTATAATGGTAAAAATATAGAACACGTTCCAATTGCTAGAAATATATAACTTTCCATCCCTGGAATATAATTGGATATTTTAACTTGCAAAATTGCAAGTGTTTGGGACACGTCAGTTGTTATATAAAGTTGCCAGACTATAATAACTATAAATATCTCCCCAAGGCAAATTAAATATTCCTTGTATCTCCCATTGAAGAAGTTATGAAAGTTTTGCTTTCATTGATGTAACTTTTTTGT
Source organism: Tachina grossa (assembly GCA_949987645.1). Taxonomy (NCBI): domain Eukaryota; kingdom Metazoa; phylum Arthropoda; class Insecta; order Diptera; family Tachinidae; genus Tachina; species Tachina grossa. The sequence continues at coordinate 32,993,956 of OX465276.1, read as the reverse complement.
AGTGCATGAAATTGCGTAAACTAAATTAGATTGACATAAATTGATTTCAGCCAAAATAGATACATTATTAGACTTTATTGCTTCGCAGTTTAAATTTTGTATTTAATAGCTGATGACAAATCGACTTTTGAAAATCCATAACTTCAATTTTTGATAGCGGCAAGTTCAAAATTTAAATAAAAATCTAGTTACATATTGCGTAACGCTATTTTCGGGTTTCTTATGCCCCCCACAATAGTAAAGCTTTTTACAATATTTTCATTATACATTTTCTAAACCGTAACAAATCCTTAAACCCCCTATAGGAAGCGTTACGTAGCGTGTGAACAGCTCCCTATTTGAGAGTTTTCATAACAGCAAAATAGTACGCAGAAATAATTTAATAGCCGATATTAGGAATATGGACTATTTATATTATTAATTAATCAAAACAATTCTTACCCACTGATCTAAATGTTTTTATCGACACGTCTGAATCAAAAATGTGTCTTCCAATTATTGCAAAATAAAACTAGAGGTATATTACTAAATGAAAATTGAGAGTTGGACGATGATACTACTTTGAGAAATTTATGTTTGTATTACTAAAGCCAATACATATAAACGTACATATCGATGGTCACAAGTAGAAAAGCCCTAACGAAATTGAGTTTTTCAGTGATTCCAATACATTTCACACAAATACACCTCGTCACAAAATACATATAGATACATATGTATGGATGCAAGTATACATATCCTTGCGCACAATTTAGTGCATGAAAACACGATTTTCAATATCAGAATATTTTTAAAAAATTTCTTTAATTGTATGTATGAAATTTTAATGCAAATATTTAAAAATTGATTTTCTGGAATAGTCTTGTGTTTTAGATTATATATGTATATAAGTATATGTACAGTTTCTTAAATAAAATAATTCTTAGATATGGACTTACCTAACAGTTAAAATTTCTAATTTATTAATATAAAATAAATAAATTTATGTATGTATTATAAAAATATGCAGCGAATCACTTTACTAAATAAAAGAACCCCCTTAATAAAATCATGAATTAAGAATCACAAATTTTGTGAATTTGTTACATGTATAATAGGCCAATATAATTTATAAAAATAAAAGAACCCCCTTAATAAAATTCATGAATTAAGAATCACAAATTTTGTGAATTTGTTACATGTATAATAGGCCAATATAATTTTCATGTTGTGTGGGGACTTCCAAAAATCAAGAGAATAAATATCAAATTAAAGAAATCACAGCTGAGAGATTACTTAATACTAATTGCACTTGCAGTGTTTTCCTAGTTGAGTAATGGCTCATGTGATGGATATCGATTGACAACGATACGATTGAGAGGAGCGAAATTAAATATATGTACATATGTGCCCTTAATTATGAAAGTGGTCTAAGTCATATATTTCTTTATATTGTTACGATGATTGCGTTATTTATACATATGTATGTATGTATATACATACTCAAGTTCACACACGTCAAGTTTTCTTGTTCAAAGTTTGCATTTATACTGATACACACATATTACTTTCTCATATCTCTCATACAAAATCAAAATTTGAACAAGAAAACTTACGTGTGTAAACCAGGTTTTATATAATTAAAAAAATTTTCAAATTATATTTACTGCTCTATCGTAAAGTTAGAAGATTTCAATTTTCCTATAGCCAAGTTTGGCTCTAGTCGTGCAAAATCATTTCAAATATTCCTTTTTCAAGTTCTGCCACTGAGATTGATCCGTTAGAAATTAGAAATGAATATGTGGTGTTCTGCAAATGAGTCGTTATACAAACTAATTAACAAAATGAAAACAGTTTTTTACTTCATACTTAATACAATATTATATATAATATATGTATGTAACTAAAAAATATTCTCAGCTAGTATATTTTTTTATAATTTGGCACTTAATATATTTTTTTAGCGGCTAAAAAAGTTTTACAATTTACATGATAACGAAAAAAATTTATGAGATAATCTCATTATCACATCTGGCATATACATTCGTAAATTTAGATATCAAAACTTGTTCCATACGCTTTTTCTTTTATTTTTTTAAAAGGTGAAAACATAAACAGGGCAATTATTAATAAAATTCCGCGTGAAATGTCTCCCTTTTCCAATTAGAATTTTTTGTGTTCTCTATTACTTGGTAATAGAGGTGGAAAACTATCGATAGTGTCACTATCGAAAGTTTTCGATAGTTTAAAAACTTTATCGATATATCGATTCAAGACTATCGAAAGTTAGAAAAACATAGATACATCGACGATACTATCGTGATAGTATCGAAGCTGCATGGTTCTCGTATAATGTACATATAAATACATATATTTACACTAAAAATTCAAAGCAAAATAATTTCAAACGAAATAAAATAGAAAGCGATACGAGGCTGATCAAATCATAAATATAGAAACAAATGAAGTTCGAGCAATAATAATTAAAGATTAACTAAAATTGTATTTGTCAGTTCAGTTTGTCAGTTCAATAATAAAAAAAACTAAAATAATTGTATAAAAAATAGTGAGATCAGCGGAAGAAATGTCCCGTCATTCAGTTATTTTTGTTTATGAAAAGCAACATATTTACATATTTTGTTTTTAGTGGTATATCATTTACAATCGATAGTGAATAAATAATATCAATTGTTTTCAATATAATAAATAAATAAATAATAGAAGAATTAAAACATCGATAGTCCAAAAAAATTTACTATCGAGAGTATCGATAGTTTCCACCTCTACTATTACTATTAGTTGAAATTGTTCCCCGGGAAACATTTCTCTCGGAATTTTATTCATAATTGCAAGATTTTTTTATTTGTTTAAGAACAAACGCAACCCGCAAAGTGATTAGCTTGCCTGCGGATAACACCCAGGGGTCTATGGCGGGAATCGAACCCACGTCCTCTGGACTGAGAGGCTAGCATCGCTACCACTCAGCCACAGGGGCACCCTGTATGCATGAATTTCAGGGTCATAAAATTAATATTCTACCAACTAAATGCATGTTGTTTTTATAATTAAATAATAAATATGTATATAAAATATGCAGCAGTGGGGCAAATTACGGCATTCGATTTCGATCGAAATTTCCATACAACCACAATTAAAATTATATGAAAATTTATTAGACATCGAATACCGCAATTTACCCCCAGGTATACCAAAAATTTTGTTATTTCTAATAATTTTTAATACTAACCTGTTAGTAAAAAGCTCATCCATTATACAATTAAATTTATGAATGACATTCAATACACTAGGTCTAATATTATCTACTATATTAAAACTAATAAATATAAGTACATAAATGTAATTATATAATCTTCATATTTTAACATTGCTGATAAAATATATTTGGGGTATTCAAACGCTAGTTCTTAATGTTCTTAAGTGTCATAATGTCTTGATATTTTAACATAGATTAAAAAATTGTCGTAAAATAATAAGACTTTCTGAGCTGTGTTTATTGTGTTGTGAGAGTTAACCAAAGGAACTGAGAGAGAGAGAGAAAGTGAGTAAGTCCCGGTCCAGAAATGCAATTTTTGTTCCAGCAATTCTTGAATAAGTGTGAGAGTGTTGAAATAGCAATATATACTTTTTGTATTCCTCTCTCGCTCTTTTGCACTAAACTACAATAAGTTGCTGCAACAAAAATTTGCAAGTCTGGACTGGGACTAAGCAATGTAAAAGTGCTAAAGCTAAAATACAAATAAGTACAATATTTATAATTTTAAATTATGAGCGGTTGCTCACAGCAGTCAAATTTTTTCGTGTTATTATTTTTAAACATAAATTGGAAGATGTAGTAAGCTCATCTAATCTAAATTACATAAGTATATACATATCGGTCGTTTATTTCAACATAGATCTATCTCAAAAAATGCGTTTTTGAAGATAATAATTCAGTAAAAAATTTAAATTTCAATTAAATTGAAAATTTAAAACTTGTTTTCTACAAAACCAGCTTTTATAGTTGTGCCTCTGTTGCAATAAAGGAGCGATATGTATATAAAATGAAATTATGAAATGAAAAGTTTTTTATATTTATATAAATTAAAATTCTTGTCAAGGTTAATTTTTCTGCTTTTATAAAAAAAAACTAAAAAATCTCAACAAAATTATAGATAAGTTTACATATCCACACGGGTTAAAGAAGTATAATTTGTTAACAAATAGAATGTAAAAAAACAATCTGAAGTATATAAACGAATCATTAGACAATCGCCATGACCGATATATACATACTATGACTGAAGTTACATGATGAAATTTTTCATGAAATTTTTTGTATTTGTCAATAGGTGTCGTGGTGTGGCTTCAAATATTCATGCTACGACATTTTTTATATCACTATCCTCTATAAAGCGAAAATAAAACGCTTCACTTTCTTTTCTGGTGCTACTACGAGTATATTTGCAAATAAAAAGGTTCGTGCAACAAATTTCCTGAAATATTTCATTATGTAAATTCGATCATATCTAATTATTACAGAATTACACACACATACATACATATGTATGTATGGATTTATTACTCAAACGTATGTGGGCATCTTCAAATAAATATTTGGCAAGATATTTTTGAGATAACCAACTCAAATAAAATCCTTTAAAACTCTTAACACTTTAAAAAATTAAATATTACCTAAGAACAATAATTTTCACTTACATATTTATAAGGCGTGTTCTGAAAATCACGTGTGATTTTATGCTGTAAATCACACTGTTTTTATATTTTTCGATGTGATTTTAACTTGCCGAAAACACAAGAAAACAGCTTGACTAAGTTGTTTTAAGAAGAGAAAAGATACCTCTAGATTTTTCTTAATTTTAATTTTTTATTTATTTTTAATAAAACAGCTATAATTGTTCAAGAAACTTAATAAAGAACACATTTCGTAATTTATTTAAGTAATTTATTATAACGTTCAAAAAAAAAAAAAAAAAAAAACCCAAATGATTTGAAAATATTTGAGACTTGGCTGAACGTTTTGAAATCACAAAATTATATGCACAGAACATCTTTTTTGTGGTTGCAAATTACTTTGATGAAATGCAATTTTCAGAACATGCCTGATAGATTAATACTAGGCTATGTTCTCAAAAATGAACACTATAAAAACGTGGGTAAATACATATCGTCACCTCAAATGCAAACGGACGTAACTACACTTTTATATTTTTTACAGGAGAAACAAAAACCGTTTCAAAATCAATAATAATAGTGTTCTTGAAATTTTTTTTTTCGAAATTTACTTGTAGTATGGATACTTATATGTTTTTAACCATTTATTTCCTTTTTATATATATTTCAGTTTTTATGTTAGTTACGTTCCTTGCAATAAAAAATAGATGCATTCGTAATTATGTCCGTTTGAATTTCTTTAATAAAGTCGTCATTTTTGATGGCAGAGGTCTAAATATTTGCGTGACCATGTAGTTTGATAAAATGAACCATAATCCATCAAATCGATTTCGAATTTTTGTAGTTACGTCCGTTTGCATTTAAGATGACGATATGTATTTATGTAGACATATACGCATATGAGAAATAATACAGAAATAAAATTATTTACATTAAAAACTAATCTGCTTAGTTGAAGTATGTATGTACATATGTATGTGCATACATACATACATACTTATGTATGCATCTACGTATTTTTAAGAATAGTTGAAGAATTACATTTGTTTTTCGGTTAAATAAGAAAAAAAACATTATTTTTTTAATTGCAGCTTTTTAAAGTTTTTAATATTATATATATATTTTTATTAATAAACCGTATATTAATTTACAAATAACGTGTGTTTGTGTTAAGTTATATTAATGAGAAATAAAAGTAAGCCTTTGCAAGTTTCGATTATTCCATGACGAAAGGCAGGCCAGATTTCTAGTTTTGTTGATCAAGTAGATAATGTGACGTGCATTCATTTTGTTTTCTTTGTTTCTCTACGTCCAGTTGATTAATTATTATAACGCGATTCTCAACATTTAAGTTGTTGAAAGAAAAAATCCATTATTATTTGAAATTATAATCTTCATTTGAAAATTAATAAGAAGGAAGTCCTTATTATGTATGTATGTATGTATATGTTATTTATAATTCATTTTAATTTTCAAACAAATTTAAAAATTACTTGCTTGCATTTATTTTTCATTATTTCCATATATGTATGTATTTTCTGGTGAATGATGGTCATAAATGTTACATCTAAGTTTTTGTTTTTATTTCATTATATGTATGTATATAATTAGTGCCTTGAACGATGTTCTCTATCGCGTTCACGCTCACGATCGCGGTCACGATCACGTTCGCGATCCCGATCACGGTCACGCTCCCTTTCACGATCAGATCCTCGATAACGTTCTTCATAATAACTACGTTTTGACGGAGCTTCATTGCTGGGGTCCCCGCTTGGTTGTTCCGGTGATTTACGAGCGCGAGCAGATCGGCTTGAACTGTCATCTCTGTAGTGGTCATTATTGCTTGGCCGTTCACGATCACGACTTCTGCTACGTTCACGATAACTGAAATTGTTTTTATTTACATATGTACAGTAGACAGCAAAACTAAGGACACACCATCATATAATTAAAGTTTCTTCGATGTTTCTTTTTATTTCAAAAACTATGCAACAAAAAACGACCAGATGGTTTTTGCAAAAAGCGGGACATGATCGATCAAAAAGCGGGATTTTGAAGAAATTACCACAAAAAAAGCGGGATTTTAACATAAATATATTTTAGAAAGCCGGATGTGTAATATGCATTTACACAGTTTCGTGTGTACTTTGGGAACACAGTTTTCAACTCAAAAGGATTTTAATAAACAAAAATATTTCCAAAAAAATATTTATCTATATAAATAGAAATTCAATGTCGTCCGTTGGCAATCGCATCAATTAAGAACAGCTACACGGATTTCGGGATGTTTCTCTTATAATTTTTTTATTATTAAATTATTAATTATGCTTTGCTCTTGTGTGTTTAGTCTTTTTTTGTTTTTGAAATAAAAAGAAAAATCAAAGCAACTTCAGTTATATGGTGGTGTGTCCTTAGTTTTGCTGTCTACTGTAGGTAATTTTTTAGAATGCGTTTTTATAAAAATATTCTTCTTATCATAAACTTACCCTCCATCGCGATCTCGGTCTCGTTCACGATCACGTTCCCTTTCGCGAGATCTTTCACGATATCGTGACGAAGATCTTTCACGACGCGGCCGTTGGCGATGAGAGCGCTCACGGGAACGCGAACGTTCTCGTCTGTTGTAGCTCTTTGTTTCTATGCCATGTAAAGTGTCCTGAAGAGAACTAATTAAAATCTTGCAACGTTCATCATGTGCCACTTTCGATTGTTTAATTAGCGATATAGCTGTCACTAATGTCTCAATGGCGCTAGAATATTCGCCAGCTGCTGCATCGGAAACGGCACGAGCAATAGCCGAGCTGCTGACGGTGCGATTACGACCCATGATTTCTTCAAATTCTGCTTCGCTTAGCTGCGGCCCCAACGTAGCTTGATCGGGGAATGGTGCTTGGGCTTTTACGGGTCCAGGAGGACCAGGCCAGGGACCACGGGGTGCACCTTGTTGGGCAAAGTGGGGTGGGGGACCGTGTTGTGGAGGAATATTCATCCCCTGCTGAGGGCCGGGGCCAGGTGGTCCATGTGGAGGACCACCAGCCATTGGAGGGCCACCAGGATGCTGTGGAGGTACGCCACCTGGCTGGTTAAAGAATGCTGGATTTACATGAGGTGCAGGCCCGCCTGGTCCACCATGAGGTCCATTCGGAGGTGGAACACCAGGACCTCCCATTTGTGGCGGACCACCTGGAGGGCCTCTAGGTGGCCCTTGCATATGCGGAGGTCCCTGTGGTGGACCACCGGGAGGACCTTGAGGCGGAAATCCTCCATGCATAGGAGGTCTCCAATCAGGTCTCGGGCCACGCATTGGCATTCCGCCAGGAGGTCCCTGGAACTAAATTATAAAAAATTATGTATTACATATCACTAGTCATTTTGACTTCAACTTTTTTTTAAGAACATTTTTATAAGCCTTCAAGTATGGTAAGTCAAGGGAAACATTGGACGAGTTAAGCGTATGATATTAGAAGAGATATTGAATTAAATATTTTTGTTATACCGTCTATTATTTACTTAATATTTTCCCAAAAATAAACGAAATATTTTTTTTTGCTTATCCCAACCAATCCGATGATCTTATTTCATCATAGACTTACAAATATGTATGTACATACAAATATCTCAATATTCTGAATGCTTAAAATTTGTGATTCAATTATTTTAGTTCTTACGGTAGTAAAATAAATTATTATAATGAAGTTTTAGTTGTTTACCATTTGAGGACGTTGCGGCGGTCCATTCATTGGCCCCGGACGTGGTCCATTAGGTCGTGGTTGTCCATGCCATTGGGGTTGTTGTTGACCAAAACGTGGCGGACCTTGCATACCCTGCTGTGGCAGCATGGGTGGCCCTTGATGCATAGGCGGTTGCTGCTTATTTGTTTAAAATATACGTATGTGGCATTGTTTTTGTATTGGGTGATGAAGATGATGGAAGTAGTGGTATAACATGGAATAAGAGATAATAGAGTAACAATAATAACTAAAAATGATCATTAAAATAATGTATATTTATTTCATATTTAATTTAAACTACATACTACATACATTATGATATACATAACTACAATAATTATGTAAGTACATATATTTTACTACGGAATATAAAAATGTAAATCACACATATCGTTGGTCACAAGTAGAGAGGCCCTAACTCAAATAATTGTAATTTTACAGGAGAAGGTAAAAACATAATAATAAACAGTACAACTGCTTTGCAAAAGTGTTATTTTTACACTATTCAAGCATGTTCTAGATATCACAAGATTTCAAAGCAATTCGTGATTTTAAAATCACAATTGCTATTTGATGGTGTTGCAAAACACAAGAAAACAGCTGATGTTTTATTTTGTAAATGCAAAATCACAAATGCAAATCACAAAGCAAGCAAATAACAACATTTCTTGCAAAAAAAAGTGTCTTCAATTTTTCCATTATTTTATAAATTCTTTCGTAGAAAATTGTTCATTTTACTATTGTGAATTTCAAAATAAAGTGATTGAAAACTCTTGAGAGTAAAATTTTCAAATTACCCAAAATTTACTCAACTACTGGATTTTACTGGAAAAGTAAACAAACGGACCTATAGTGTCCACACCTGATGAATTTATGTAATGACGAATGTCAAATTGATATCTTGATTAAAATTTATCACGTATAGACTCAATTTATTAATATTATGGTAGCGTTATGATATCATCACATAGTACCATTTGTACCTTTTATAACATACAAACACCCAAATTTACAAACATACACTCTTTCAAAATTATAATATATATTATATTAGTAGGATTATCGGCCAGTGGATGAGTTTATTTATTTTCAAAATCTTAAAACATTTTTCGCAAGAATATTTTACATTCTGTTTGCAAAAATATTATATGTATATATTATAAAATTCATTTGTATTATATTACTCGCATGTAAATGGGTTAATTGACATATGAATGTCAAAAATTAAAAAAAAAACATATTTTCCAAGAATTTTGTTCACTCCTTAGAATTTTTGAAATATGAGCACGTAGTGGGTTAAAACGTGTCATTTTCGTGATAAAAAGAAACCTATGTCTCAATCCAGTATACAAGTGGCTTCACCGGTTGAAAAGCTAGAACATGCGTCCATTTTCTGATCATAGAAGACACTTTTGTCGGTAGAAAAACTTGACTACCCGCGACTCCTCTTGATGTCATTTATGAGTTTTTTTCTATATTAGTTTAGAGTCATTTTCGAACTTTTTTCTACTAGTATTTACTGCCAGTTCATAGAAGCCATGTGAAAATTCTCGTCTGGCTATTTATATTGAAAACAAAAACAAAGCACTCAAAATTTGTTATTGTTTTCATTATAAATAGACAGCCGAGAATTTCTACATGGCTTCTATAAACTGGCAGTTGAAGTCTTTTTAGAATCGTCTTTCAGTCATGTTTCTAATCGCTTACGAGTCATTTGTGAGAAATTTATCAGTCTGTCGTGAGAAATTTATCAGTCTATCAGGAGTCTTTTTGTTGTCATTTATGACTGCAATTTGAGTCATTTATCAGTCGGCTTTTGAGTCCTACGTTTAATGGTCAAACAGAATTACGGCTTAAACACATTTTCCATACAAATTGACACAGAAAGGAAGTCACAGAAATCAGTCGAGAGATATAATCTATTTTATTTTGACATCGTTTTTTCTTATGCTCTTATATATAATTACTCATTCTCTCAATAAGGCTATCACACTTTCAATAAATTTCATACATTTTGTAAACAAAACTACAAAGGAAAATATGCACAAAAGAAAATAAAACAAAAATCGGAAATCATTTGAAGTTACTGTGTTGATTTTATTATAGGTTTTGTTAATTTGACAGCGATGTTTCCTGAAGTTGCAGACTTATTCTGTTTCTTCATTTAATTTCATATTCGATTTAACTTTTATAAATGAAAAAAAAAAAATAAATAAAGTTTCTGACATTTATTCAAGAATACGTAAAGATTGCCCCGTTATACTTAAAAATAACATATCAAGTAGTGTTAAATCATCTATGTGCGTAAAATATGATCATAAAATAATAATTATTATCGCTTTTTAAACACCTGTAGTGCGATTCACTAACTTTTTTTAACGATAATCGCATCGTTAAAATAATTATAACTAAAATTGATCGAATTTGCTATTCAGTAACATTTTTAACGTTATTCGCTGTTGGATAATGTCAGCTGTGTCGTTATTTAAGCGACAATAATTGCGTTCGCGTACTCAAAAGTTTTTACAAATTTTTACGGAACTTTGCTGCATTTTACTAAATTGCGTTCGTTTACCCAAAATACAGTATATGAGAACACAAATTGAGAGAGTAAAGTGACAGTTCTTGACTGAGTGTTTTGCAAATTTTTACTGCAGAAATTTGTCGTAGTAAAGTTTAGTAAGATAAAAACATATGATTCAAAATGTAAACAAATGGAAAGTAAGCAAATGAAAAGTGTAAAAATTTTAAAAAAGGTTAAATGGAAATCGTGAAAGTCATTAACAAGATAATTAATTTATAAATGATAATAATAATAGCTGTTAATATACATATTTTGTAACATATTTTATTGAACCTTTTGGTTTGGTTTTATTTTAATTACTCAGAGTTGTAAAATTGTAAAGTATCTGGGTACTTAGTATCGCACTTGCTTTTAAGGTAATCAGTAACATTAACAAATAGTCATGTAATTTTTAGTAATTTAGCCAACAACAAAACAAGGAAATCAAAAAGAAATTAATTACAAATATCACATGAAATAAATTACAGAATTTATTCTTATAATTGTCCGTGTTATAAAAATTTGTATCGAGTACCAATAATTAAGAGTTGCATAGTACAAAGATTATATATTTTTCAACACTATGTGGAGTTAGAGTCAGCTGTTTCTTTAATCTTACTAATTTTTACTATTTTTCGTTCGCGTACTTTTTTTGGCTATCGCTCTTTTTGAGAGTAAATTTTAAAATTTTTGCAGTAACTACTCATTTACTGCATTTTACTGCAAAAGTAAACGAACACACTTAATAACTTATGTGCTGTTAATTTTATCGACAAAAATCAACAGAAAATATCAGTACCTGGATTCAGTAACTTTTTGCGAACCGAAAATCGTAATATTTATCGACATATTTATTCGATTCCGATAACGATAATGTGAATCTGTAATATCTTTTTTACGATAGTCTCCCGCTTTATCTTATTTACCATTTAATTCATTATTATGTGGTAGCTCTGTATAGACAATGTGAAAATAAGCGAAAAGCATAAACAATAATTAAAAAAACTCAACAGATTAGATCTTGCGACTTAATTTTTTTTCTTCCAATCAAAAGCCGAATATCGTTAAAACATGTTACTGATTAGCAAAGTCGATAAATTTTCGTTATATTTATTATAACGATACGATTATCGTAATAAAAGTTACGGAATCCAGGTACAGCTGCGTACTATCGTTAAAAAGAAGTTACGGGATCACACAATCGTTATTGCAAGCACTACTGCTTGATCCGATTTTGATTAACCATTTTTCAATCTTACATATGAGCAAAATATTATAATAACTGATGGACATTTTACACGTCTGGATGATTAACTTGCGATTAATTTGATCGTGTAAGTGATCAATCAGTTTTTGATCACCAATAGTACTCTAAAAAGACTCAGCAAGGTGATTTTTCAAAAAACTATCTTCCAAATGCTAGATGGGATACATTATTAAAAAACAACTAAATTTTGAATTTAACTTCATTTACAGTACATACATGTATACATATATATTTATTAATATACATAAATACATACGTACAGTTGCATATACATACTTAAAATTTTAATAATAAAAAAAATAAAATTTGCGGGATTAAATTCAAAGTTATGGCTATGGAAGTTGACAGCGAAAACGATATTGAATTTCAAACCGCCGTAATAGATGACAATATACCCTCAAGCCATTCTGATCGGAAAGGAAAACGTTTCTTCATTAAAAAGTGGCAGGCTCAGGCTCTGTGGTCATGGGACTTGGCCGTTGATAACTGTGCCATATGTCGTAATCAAATAATGGATCTGTGTATTGAATGTCAAGCGAATCCGTTATGTTCTAGTACAAAAGATGAATGCACCGTGGCATGGGGAACTTGTAATCATGCTTTTCATTTTCATTGCATTTCACGTTGGTTGAAAACGCGTCAAGTATGTCCATTGGATAATAAAGAGTGGGACTATCAGAAATATGGACGATAATTTAAATACATATATATGTATGTATGTATGTGTATGTACATGCACAACTGTTTATAAATTATTTGCACTATTATATATAAATTCGAAATGATTTTTATGCAAAATTAATTTATTGTAAAATATTGCACGGAAATATTGGGCCTAATTACGAGTGTCGTATTTCGACTTCGACGATTTTGTACTAGAACTTTTTCAGTTGTAATTAAGAAAGCGTCAATTGTAACACCCCTTTTCCACACGCAAAGTGTACTTTGCAAATTCTTAATTCAGCTGGGAGAAAAACAAAGAGACTGTAGTACTACTATCTCTGTCTTTCACACAGCTGAATTGAGACTTTGCAAAGTAAAATTTGCGTGTGGAAAAGAGGTATAATGTAGATTTATCTATTTAAATTCAGAAAGTATATTGTAATTCAGAAAGTGTCAATTGTAATTCAGAAAATAGCAAATATTAAAAAGAAAAATCACTACATAAAAATTGTATGGCCAAAAATTATATGAAAGCATACAGCACTGTCGTATAGTGCTGGTCCTACCAGCAGAACAGTAATTATTGGAAGAGAGGAAAAAACTTATACATAGTTTTTTTGCTATAATAGAATTAAAATAAATTCATAGTCAATAAAATTTGTTCTTTTCGTCACTTTCAGAATTAAAATTGATAAATCCTTCTATTTTTTTCATACAGTTGGATTACAAGTTGAACTAACTGAATTACGAGTTTATCAACAAAAGCTGATATATGAACTTTGTTAATTCCGGTTCTCACGTTCCAACTTTATTTACTCAACTCGTAATTCAGCTGTAAGAAAGGCGGAGATGGAAGTACAAATACATATGTATCTCTTTTTTTCTCACAGCTGAATTAAGAGTTGATAAAGAAAAGTAAAAGATCTACAATAGGCAACCGTGAATTCCGCTATTGAGTTTTTTAGATTTAGATTTATTTATTTTCAATTCAGTAATAATAAAGCCTATAGGGCCGAACTATTTATTACGTAAGGGTAACACATAGAAAAACTACATCTTATTAAAATTAGTAGGAATGATACACCAGAAATAATATTCAATACTAATAATTCAATACTAATACTAGAGAAAAAACAAAAAAAAAATAATAATAATAATAATAATAATAAAGATAAAGATAAAGAGTAGAACTTCAATTACAATAGTTTCAGAGATATTAAAAAAACTAAAACATATATGAAAATATTATGTACATAAATATGTATATGAATATTAGATTTCGTTAATTTCATGGCTCCCCAGCCGTTTAGATAATAATTAAAGTTAGAAAAAAGAAAGGTTAAAAAAATAATAATAACCAAGTCCAACTAAGCGGTGGTCTGAATGCTTGATAGATTCAAAAGATGTTCTAGTAGTTTTTTACGATATGTATAAGTTGTTAACTGGAAATTTCTGAGGTTGCTTGGTAAATGATTAAAAAATCGGGCAACACGAATTAAAAATGATTTTTCAAAAGCATAAGACGATATTCTAGGAATAATAACCTGTGGATTCCTTACTGAACGAGAGAAAACAAATCTATTTCGAAGAGTGATTGGATTGCCACTTCTAATGACACCATAGAAAAAAATTAGACTCCTAAAAACAAAAAAGTCTTTAAACGAACAGCCAAGAAACTGACATACAAATTCTGAAATATGGTCACGAAAACCAATTTTGTATACAAAACGGACTATCATGTTGACAATCCGCTTAAGTTTAGACACGTTTGATGCATTAGTACCTGATACAGCCTCGAGCCCATATAGGACAAGAGGCATTAGTAAGGCGTGAGACAGTCTCTTTCTAATGCAGAGCGGTAAATATAAATTTGTCGAGAATAACCTACGTAAAACGCCAAAAACTTTTCCATGCAATGTGTTAAAATGAGGAACGAAAGAAAGCTTGTTATCAACAATAACACCCAACACCAAAAGGTTGTCAACAAAATCGATAGTGATACCATTTAAACTTATAACAAAATCAAAGACAAACCGTGACGATTTACTAAAACCAATGGCTTTAGTTTTAGCAATATTTAAACGAAGTGAATTAGATTCAGTCTATTGATGAACACGTTGTAAACTGAAATTAATGTTGCTTTCCAGCACATCAGAGAAATCCCGTCCACATTTAAATAATAGAAAAACGTCATCTGCGTATATGAAAGCTCTACAAATATGGGAGTTGACACAATCACTAAGACTATTTATATACATGATGAATAACAGTGGTCCTAAAACTGATCCCTGGGGAACACCTGCACCTAGAGATTTAATATTAGAATTAGTTCCATTTACAGAAACAAATTGGGATCTACCATTCAGATAAGACCAGATAAGTTTACAAGCAGATATAGAAAAATTAAATTTGTTATTAAGCTTAATAACCATTTTATAATGGTCAATTGAATAAAGGCCTTAGAAATGTCAGAGAAAGTACCACACAAAGTTCGTCAACGTTAAGGCCTTCCCTAATAAGGTCAGTCATGCATAAAATCAAGGAAGTTGTATTGTATCCAGAACGAAAAGCAAATTGGGATTCATACAGAGATGGTAGAGCCTTATCAGATAGCTGTAACTTCAACAGATGTTCTACGACCTTGGACAAGGCCGGAAGTATTGATATAGGCCTAAGATCTTCAGGTCCATTCACCACCTTCGACTTAGGAATAGCTACAACCCGTGCAGTCTTCCAAGCCGTGGGAAAAACAGAGGTGGTTAAAATATTATTAATAAATGAGAGGAAATAATCAGATAAGTAAGGGTAAATGAGTTTAATAAATTTAATGGAAATATTATCAACACCAAGTGCATTAGACTTCACCCTACACAATGCTTGTAAAACTTCAGGTTCAGTTACACAACGAAAAGAAAACCCCAAATCAGAATCCTCAAAATCCCCAAAATCAATTGAAGCATAATTACTGCAGTTGCTATTTGAAACAAAAAAATCATTGATTAAGTCTGCATTATATGCAAACAAAGAATCACGATCAGCAACACAACCAGCACTCCTTAAAATTCTCCACACACCCGAAGAATCCAGACCATTAAACAAATTAGAAAAGAATTTTTTTTCTCTACGAATAATTCTTTTCAGACGGTTTCGATATTTACAAAATGTTCTTCTATTATAATCAGAAGGATCTGATAAAAAGGCAGTAAAAGCCAAGTCCCTTGAAATACGAGCAGAGGTCACTTCATTAGATTTCATCCACGCATCAACCTCATATTTAATTACCTTCCTCCTTAGGGGTACAAATAACAAAAGCTGTTGAAAAATATAGTTTAACGTAGAGCATTGATCATCAACACTGCAAAAATTAAATGATGAAAGGTCAAAGTCAGACAAAAAACCTAAAAAGGCATTCCAATCAACAGAATTATAATCAAGAAATTCTATGTACTCTACAATATTATTAATGTCAATAGAGAAAGACGCAAAAATCAAAGCATGATGTGAAAAGGTTGGACATTGGATTTGATCAGAAAAGTTCATAATTTTATGGTCACTTAGCAGCCAATAATCAATCAGAGATGTTGAGTTATGGGCTAAAAACTGTTTCCAAAGACATAACACTAGAAAACGCCAAACCTTTTGAAGAATTAATTGAAACCTTTTGAAGAATTAATATAGAACAACACAGCAGAGATCGGCAGAACTCTACTATTTGAATAGTTAGCAAAATTCTCTGTAGTGAAAAGGCGATAGAGATTTTAAGTTTAAAAAGACCAACACCTCGGAACTTGGTTTGCAATTTGCATGACTTATACCTGGATTCAGTAACTTTTTGCGAACCGAAAATCGTAATATTTATCGATATATTTATTCGCTTCCGATAACGATAATGTGATTCTGTAATTTCTTTTTTACGATAGTCTGCCGCTTTATCTTATTCACCATTTAATTCAATATTATGTGGTAGCTCTGTATAGAAAATGTGAAAATAAGCGAAAAGGACAAATAATAATAAATAAAAACTCAACAAATTTGATTTTGTGACTTATTTTTTTCTCCAACTGATCGTTAAAATATCTAACTGAATAGCAAAGTCGATAAATTTTCGTTATATTTATTATAACGATACGATTATCGTAATAAAGTTACTGAATCCAGATACTGGTGGAGACTATAATAAATTCTACGAGTAAACCTTGATTTGTTTACGTGAATGCAATCTACAATCAAGTAGAATAAGTAGATCTCGTCTATTTGGTTTGGTATCACCCTACGGAAACTTCCTAACAGTGGAATACTTTTGACTCTATGGCTACGTGCTTTGCTATTTTTCTTTTTGATCAGAATCCAAAATAAAACATGGCTACATTTTAAAATGATATCATATGTATATACGAGTATTTGGGGGATTCAAACGTTAGTTATAAAGGTCCTATCGTCATAATTTAAGACATTATGACAACATGACCTCTATGACTACCGTTTGAATACCCCATTTTTATATCAAAAAAATTACTATGTTTACCAATCGTTGTCACATGCAAGGAATTTCTTAGAAGTTCTGTATAGGTACGCATTGTTTACGAAAATGCGAGTAACACATCTCGTCGCATGGTTACATTTTCAAGGCAACCGTTGCATTGAATAACGACAATTCTGACATCAATTGATTTCTTCTACGCATTCTTCAAGTAATTAAAATTTTTCAGTATCTATGATAGCAGAGTTGTAGTTACATAATAGTGGTAACATGTATCGAAAGCAAAGATTTTAAAATTTATATGATTTTGTGAAAATAGTTTTTTAAACAATAAATTAGGCCGCGAAAATTAAAAATTGCAAGAAAATTTTAAAAGACCGACAAGAGGTGATTTATCGATTCTTCCCATGGAATTATTCTAATTATATTCTATGAATAGTTTAAAACTGTTATTTCACTGTCATTTAAATGCATGCTATGACATGTCTTTTTTATTATTTATACTTCTGAGTAGTATTGTATGAGTTAAACTCGGAAAGAAAAAAGATAAATATATTACGGACGGCATTTCTCCAAAAAAATAAATAATTATTTTTAATGTAGAATAAAATGTTCATTTATTTTCCATTACATGTATGTATATTTTTTAACACTCAATTTTAAAAATTATTTACATTTTGATTAGGAGTGCATTATTTTTAAATAAATTTGAATGCAGTTATTAACAAATGTAAATACATATAAAAATGTATATGTAAATTAAAACATATTTATCTTATAAAAAATCAACTCTCTGCCGGCATTTTAAAACATTAATGCCTTTTGTAAAGAAGAAAATATTTTCATTTTGTGTTTTAAGAGTTAACATTACATTACTAAATATCACAAATATTTACATGAAGTATATTTCGAAAATGGAATGATTATAAAAACATGATTTTTCTTATGGTATTATAGTCATATGATTAATTTAAAGATAAAAGTAAATATCACACACACTTCAGTTTCTTCTCTATATAGTTATAGAACACATTTGTGATTTACTGAGACGAGATACAATTTTCTCATAATAAAAAATTTGTTAATTTTTTGTTCGCACAATAATGTACTGTTTAAAGAAAATTTACATATAAAAAATTGCTCATTTAAATGTATTTATTGCACAGGGAAAACTAAACAATACATTTGAAAGAAAGAAAAAAAAACGATAGCTTTTGCATCACAGTTTCATTTGATTTTTTCAAATCATTAGCTTAATATAAGGTAAATGTTTAATAAAGTAATAGAAAATATTAAATTTAATTGCTCTGAAATACATATTTAACGCACAGAATTAATTTTGATTCACTAAAATTATTTCATATTTATTTTTAAATATATTTTATATAAAAATTATGAATATGAAATGAACGAAAATTTAAAATAAAAAGATACAGACATTCAGAACAATTGAGATGTTAAAAAATTAAAAAAAAAAATAAATAAACCAAATTTAATATGAAAACATTATTATTATATGAATAAAATCCATGACCAATTCAAATAATAAGAATATTGGAAAAGAAAGGAAAACAAAAAAGTCTGAATGCTACTACTAATAAGATAAAGTTTAAAGACGATTTATAAATATATACACATTTAAATACGATTATTGTTCCATTTTTATTAACAACATACCTGCATACGTGGTGGTCCACCGTTTGGACCAACTGGAGGTCCTTGGGGGGGCATATGTTGAGGCCTAAATTGTCCCGGTGGCATACCAGGGTTCATGAGTCGTGGCTGGTGGCCAGGTGGCATCCCTTGGGGTGCTCCGGGATGAGGTTGCATGGGACCACCTGGCATCATTGGACCGCCAGGAGTTGGACCTCGTGGTGGGCCGTTTTGTTGTGGTGGTGGCACCGGTCTAGTTTTTTGTAGACTCTCGAACTGATTCAACGCCTGCTTTGTTGGATATGTAACGACTGGCGCTTGACCATGCAGCTCCTTTTTAGGCAAGCGCTCCAAAACCAAACGTAAACTTGCCTCCGATCCTAACGACACAACGCAAAAACCTTTTGACTGACCATTAGCACGATTTTCGAAAAATTTAACTTCCTGGAAATCTGCAACGCCAATATCACGCATAACATTTGCAATGTCCTGATCGGTACTCCACTATAACATTAAAAAATAAGTAAATAAAAACGAGTAAAAATTTCAGATTTTCTTAGACAAAATTGAACAACTTCACAAAAAAACAAAACTTTTTACTGAACCAAAAAATAATTCTTAAAAAAAGAATTTTGGGCTTTTGTTTAAAAATCATGCATTTTTAGAAATAATTAAAAAAAATGTTTCTTATATTTTAATATGTACATACTTATGTATGTATATAACATCGTTATTTTTATTTAAAAAAAAAATTGCTCTTTTATTTTAAAAATGTAGTATGAAATTTTTTTCTTCTTGATTTTAACTTTTTTTTAAATCTTTTTTCTTTAATCTGTTACAAAAATAATTAGGGCGATTTTGTAATTGGTAAAAAACCTTTTATAGACAACATATGTATGTACATGCAAAAAATTTATGGATTTATTGTATCATTATTTTTATTTGTCCTGGGCTATTTTGCGTTTTAAACATACACCCCTCTACTTTCCACCATTGCGATTATATGGCATTACTGCTCCTATAAACTAAAGAGTTGCTCCATAAAGATTGCTTGGTGTGAACCAATTGTAAGCAAAGAAATTTATTCCTTACCCAAAAAAAATTGAATTAAGAAGGGAAAATACGAACTGCATATTAAAGAACAAACATTTTTTATAAGTCGGTGATGAACCCGTGCATGTTCCGTGATTTTTTTAAAGCTTTTTGGATGTTAATTTGTATCACTTAAATAATGACGAATTTATTCGGATTAAGGAAAGCGCTAAACATGAATTCATTTTATGTAATGAATGAGGTACGAGAACAATTTTTAAGCTGCACACTTCATACAAAACCTGCTGTTAAAGTTCCTGTTATATTTTAACTGTAGATTGTGAAAAGCGTCATAAACATTGGAAAGTAATCCAAGTGTCAGTCAGTATTAGTTGGGAAATAGTTAAATTAAAGTTAGTTTAAAGTTGCAGCTAGTTGAAAAATTATGCCAAACACAAAACCATTCTCTTCACCGAATTTATTTACAAACAGCCATGTTATGCCAGCATAATTATGCCCGTGTAAATCAGCACATTAAGGTGTGAAAAAGACAAGGGGGTCTACTCTGTAACTCGAAACGAAAGCAATTGCTTTCGAAATGATAACATAAAAATTCGAAAGAATTTTCTTTCGTTTCGAAATACAGAGTAGACCCCAATGTGTTTGAACTAAATTTGTTTTGCTGGGTGGTAGCTACTGAAGATTTTTTGAATCTCATTTTTGAAGATTATCTTAAGTTTAAAGAGATATTGATTTTTTTTAACTTTGTTATTATGTATTGGACTTTATTAATATTAATGTTATAAATTGTTGGGTAAATTTATTTTTACATATTCTTGATCACATAGTATATTAAATTTATAGATTGACATGTAGGTATCGCTTGTTCTGAGAAATATACAAATACTTGTAATATTTTTTTGTTTATTAAATAATCCTTACTAATATTATAAATGTTTGAGTTTGTTTTTTTCTTGCTACGCCTTCACGCTTAACCACGATTTTAAAAATTCTTTCACCAATGCAAAGCTATATTACCAGCGTCGGACATTTTTTATCCGGTGAGGGTAATCTTCGTTTCGGGTTTGATTTTTTAACCAGTTTTAAACGGGTTTTTATTTTAAATAGATCAAAGCAAATAAATAAAATTAACTTTCTGTTTAGTCAATTTTATTTAAAAATAAAAATGTCGGCAATTGCTATACGTATTAAATGATGTATTCTTTGAAAATTCGCTTTTGCGAATTATAAAACAACTAGTGTACTAGCTTGGACATTATTAGGAAAACAAGCAAAAAAAAAAAAGCTCGAATTTAATTTTTTCCGTTGCATGTCCTTTGTTTTAATATTACGACAGCTATTAGAACCCCATAAAAGTTACCAATTTAAAGAAAATTACCGTAAAAATTTAGAATACTTTCCTTATTAACCAAGAAATTTATTAATTACAAGCACAAGTAAAAAATATATACGCACCCACGTTAAATTTCCAACATATAGTTGGAAGCGACGTCCCACTTGATTAGGAGTCAGACTGCCTGGATGGTAAACTCCATTTGTACCAGCTGTAGTGCCATCTGGACCACCACCAGCATTTCCCGGACTTTCCCCACCAATAACTGAAGTAACAGTTACAGATGCGGTTCCAGTGCCAGATTCTGGAGGTGCGCCAATATCATCATATATATCAACGCCTTCCGCGGAAAACTCATCCTTAAAAATAAATATTTTTCAAGTTACACTTAAGCTACAGCAAAAATCTGTTTGCTTACCGGATTTTGGGCAGAAAAATCTTTATCCAAATCTTCGGCATAAAGATCTAACACCACGCCGTCAGCCATATTTGCTTACAAATTGATTACAATTTAATATAGTTCTAAATTCAGTTTATTACCAACAAACATGAAAGCTGATAACTTCCCTTTCTTTTATATGGATCTAAAATACATACACACGCGCTACCCAAATTTTCAAGTACTTGCTTATGAGCACACCGGTGCTGTTGCAATAAATTTCACTTTTTGGTGTCAGATCTTTTTAAAGTATCTTATTTTTTATTTAGCTTCCACTATACACAATCTAATTCAACTTGTAAAAGTGTTTTAATATGCCATTTATGATTGCTTAAATTATTAAACAACCTTTGTTTTAAAATAGATTCTCACATGAAAATTTTCATCTACAAAAACTTGTATAGATTTCTGCATACAAAATGGCTAACTTTAACACATGGTTGTATTAATGTGTACCGTTGCATTATTTTTAAACAGAGTTGCAACTGAAAACATTTGCGAAAAACGGGTAAACTCTTAAGGTGGAAGTACATAACACGCGTTCAATGCGCTAATGCGATACACGCGTCTGTCAAAAAAGTTAAAATAGTGTGTTTTCATAAGGCAAGTTACATAGAGAAGTACGCGACGCGCGTACCTCGCCAAAAGTTGAACATTCTTCAACTTTCACGCGTTGTATACAAAATGACAGCTAGTGTTGCCAGATTCATAAACTAACATACACAAACATGATTAGAAATTAATTTTTTATTAAACAATGGATACAAAAATGAATTAAATGTTTAAAGAAAAATGCAACGTAAATGCAAAAAAAAAATAGCCGGCAAAGGATTTAAATTTTACAACTAAAAAAGCTTCAAAAGCGTGGTGTGTAACCTTCCATTTGTGTAGCGTTGAACGTTTAACAAGCCAGAAAAGCGTTGCCGCGTAACGCGTGGTATGTACTTTCACCTTTAATGGGTACATAATGAGAACAATTCTTATGCCGTATTCATGATAAAAGTATATCTGGTATAGATGTGGGTTATTGTTATTTAAATATCAGTGGCCTCTCTCACACGTGAGTAATTTTTATGCCGGCACAATTTTTGTTCTATGTAGAAAACACGAAACTAATTAATCTGGCATAAAAATGTATACGTACAAACAGTTTTGTGTGTATTGCTGTTGTTTGTATTCTTTTAACATTTGCTGTTTTTTAAGTTGTGTGTGTATTGGTTTTGTGCTGCTGATGCGGGGTTGTGCCTGGTTGAAAAATTATGCCAACCACAAAACCACTCTCTTTGCCTCTCTTACCCACAAACTGGCATGTTATGCCTGCACAATTCTCGTGTGTGATAGGTGAGTGAAATGTTTTATATCAAAGTGAGGATATGTGGAATTAACGGCCGTCTTTGGTGAGATTGTTTTGGTATTGTTTAAAAGTACACTTTTTACAACCATTAACACGTGTTGTTAATAATAAAACCTTCGCCTTGAATATAATTTTTTTGAATTCAATAAATAATTTTATGATTAGAAATATTCAGAAAATATAACATATTAGTGAGTATTTCATATTTAATTTGGCGCTATGATTTAAAAATCGTTTAAAAAACTTCTAGCAATGGATCAACAAATACAGTCGCTACAAGAATATTTAACAAATATGGTGGCGCCCACTGAAAGAGGCTGTGTTGATATTAATCCAGAACACATAACAATGTTACAGGGAACAAAAAGTAAGAAGCAGTTAAGTCGGAAGAGAAAATCGGCGAAATCTTCAACGCTCACTAGACGAGAATACGCTCAGTTAGGCTTACATACGTTGCCCACACGACAAATGAAATATGTAGAAGCTATGCCATTGCATAACTTATGGAAAGGTTATATGAAAGAGCATTTAGGATTGCGACAGGGTGATCAAGTGCCAAAAGTATATGATGCGGGTTACGATGCTTTTAGTAAACTTTTGGTAAAGACAGATTTGCACGGTGCTAAAATGTATGTAATGCAGTCGAAGTGTCCCACTCTAGTAGGTTTATCCGGTATTGTAGTATTGGATACAAAGAACGTTTTAAAATTATTAGGAAAAGATGATCGCTTACGAACTATACCGAAAAGTGAATGTGTGTTTGGTATGAAATTAGGTAATATGGAATTCACAATTTTCGGAAAACATTTGTGCATTAGACCGGCAGAGCGCTCAGTAAAGAAAATAAAAAACTTTATTGAACCATTTGAATGAATAAAACAATAAAAAATGTAAAATGTAGTTGAAGCGATTTTGCAAATATTTATGTACATAAGTGGATATGCTCATTTACTAAAGCAACCACATAACTCAAAAAATGGAGTTTTTGAGGTAATGATGCAGAAATTTATCCTCACATTTTTATTAACATTTGGGGGATTCAAACGGTAGTCTTAAGTGTCATAATGTTATAAATAATTTTAAAATATGTAATTGTTTTTTTTTTTTTTTTCTTTACAAAACTTTTAGCACAGGACACAGACCCAAGAATACCATTTGAATACCTCAATTGTGTAAAATTTCATACAAATATCTATTATACTAAATTCTTGAGAAAAAAATAAAATTTTCTTTTTCTATTAAGTCGTGTGTAAATTGAAAACTTTAAACCCATTTTCTAGCAAACTAGTTTTTTGAGTTATGGCGTTGTTTCATATATGATTGTATGTAATATATGAAAAAATGGACGATGTAGTATATCAAATTTTTTTTAAGGAAAACTCTGTGATCTATTATAGCACTAGCACGTTTAATTTTGGTATTTGTAATTTATGTACAGTGCGTGTAATATTTCTATAAAAGAAGGGCGATGTACAGCACATTTAATTTTTTATGTGAAAATGGACGATGTATGTATATATAACACGCTTATTTTTTCGATATGAAAAATGGACGATGTGCAGCACATTTAATTTTTTGGAATATTAACTTTTTTATCATTTATTTATCTCGAAAAGGCGTGGTCGAAAATTACACTTTAACACTATACTAGAATATACCAAACAGACGACACAATCGTCCGTATTCTAGATGTAAATAATTTTATTAAGACTCAAAGAAAAATTATCTAAACGTCATAAAAAATTCATTAAAACACAGTCACATAGTATACATACAAACATACATACAACAAATGCGAGAAAAAAATTGCAAAACCATGAGAAAATACTACAAACGCAACTTGAAACGGTTATAGCTCCCAAAATACTAAACCAATTTCAATAAAATTTCTGAACACATCTGCTCAGAAAAACCTTTAAAACCATATAAATTTTTTCAAAATCTGTGCAGTACTACCGGCGCATAAGGTATTACAAAAAACTTGTTTGCCTATTAATTATATAGATGTACAAATTCCACCCGCTCAATCCGCAAATCACCATTAAATTTTGATTCGACCGAATTTTCATATTTTCCGAGTTTGGGTCTTTTTTTCTGACTTTTCTTCGCATCCAGCTGCAGCATGAGCACCAAAAGGCTTAAGACATGTGAAAATGGGAAAATTCAACGAAAATCATGCTTTTTGGATAATTATTTGGAAGAATTTATTCAATCTTCTAGCGTATGTGTATTATGTCTTTTTTAATTAAAATCAACCTTGAATTATAAATCATGTACATATGTACTCGTCAATGTACATATGTATTATATTTACCTGCGTAAAAGCTCTTTAAATGTAAATACGTCATGATTTTTAAATGTATTCACGTCGCATGTATTATACTAAACCAATAATAAATGCTGTCGTACTATAAGCGAAGCACGATGGATGTATTGGTGTACGTATATATCGTGATGTACGTGTATATGTAGATGGTAAGCTATTATGTGATTAACCGCATACAATTAATGTTATTGCATGTGTGTGCCTTTGCACGTGCGCAGAAAAATAAAAAATTATACACACATACATGCATGACGTTTGTACACGCGCTCATGCGTAGAAAGAAGCAAGTATTACAAATTCTTCCGTCACGAAGTGTTTTCTTCTTTACTCTTATACCTACAATACTCATAAAAATTTCTTGCAAACAGTGTTGTTAACGTTTGTTTTATAAGATTTCGCTGTAGTAAAGCATTTGAAAAATCCTCCACGTCTTGAAAGTTCTTATAAGATGTCTTATGCAGGACACTAATATGTATATATGTACATACATACATATATATGCCCTTAATTATGAAAGTGGTCGCATTTTTTCTCCTAATTATTAAATAAATCTTTAAAAAACTTAAATAAATATTAAATAAATTTATATTAATCGAGAATAGTTCAACTCTAAATTAAGATGTTGCGCAATAAAATATTGTATTTTTGGATTTGATCAAATGTAAATATCTCGACACAAGAAATACATATATGTGACGCGCAAAATAGAAAGGGACCTAAGGGTAAAAACCTGTTTTGTTCAGGAGAGCCATTTTGAAGATTTAAATACGTGTATCTTTGGTGTACCATCACTGAATAAACGCGCATATCTCTGGGAGGGAACACTTTTGGGGCATGGAATCGGTCTCATTCGATGCTCAGATGTTGTCCACATCAAAAAAAGTGAAAATTTATTTTTTTACCCTTAGGTCCCTTTCTCTATGCGCTGTCACATATATGTATATAAGTACCACCTTCATAATTAAGGGCACACACACATGAGTAATATTAAAAAATAGTCATTTAATTAACCAACAACAAATCAGAAATATGTATTGTAGTTGCGTGTCAGCTGTTTCCTACATCTTAAAAATTTTTACCATTTTTCCGCTCGAGTACTTTTTTCGGCAACAGCTCTTTTTGAGAGTAAATTATAAAATTTTTGCTTTAAATACTCATTTACTGCATTTTACTGCAAAAGTAAAAAAACACACCTATTATTGACACGTATTCATTTCTTTTATTTTTCTTTATTTCTAAAGCTTAACTAGATAATAAGTTTATACTATTGCTATATAATTTCATTTTCATAAGTATTTACAACATACATATGTATGTATATCCAACTTATTATTTTTTTTATCGTTAAGTGGTTTTGACAACATGTTGATACAAATATATAAGAACAATCAATGTGGCAGTAAAATGAATGAAAGTAAAGTGAGTGGATCATCAGGCAATTACAATTTCCCAATTTTAGAATTTTTACAAGGCATACATAAGTACATTAGGCATCTATTATTTCGGAAAACACTTTTTCTCGGATAGTTTTTGAATAAATATCACAATTAAAAAAGATTTATGAAATGAGTTATTTACATTTGTAAAAAATACATTAAAGCAAGAAAACAAACACCATTCAATTTTTAACTAATTTTTTGCTGGGTTTTAATAAGAATACATACATACATATGTTATATACGTATGTAATACAGTATGCATGTATGTAATACATACCCATATATTAAAAAGGTGTAATTTACCATCAAACGAAGATTTTAAATATGAACCAGAACCAAGTTTAAAAATCGAGAAAATATGGAATATTTTCGGCGAAGAAATATAAAATAAAAATGGGGCTTTTCTGGTGAAATTTTTTCATATTTATGTATGTGATGAAAAACGATTTAGACACAAAAACAATTTGAAAACGATAAAAGGTGTGATATGTTTCTTATAGTCGTTTTGTCAATAATTTTAAAACTTGTTTTTAATAGTCTTTCCAGACATTTTTGATAAATTTCTTTTCACAGCTCCAATATGTGATTTATGTTTTGTCTTCTAGTGTGCTTTTTATAAGTCTGGAGTATAAGATGAGCTCAAAAATGATACTCAAAATCTATCGGAATTCATCACACCTTTTCAAAACGATTGTTTTGAAATCGTTTTGAAAACGATCGTTTTCCATCACATACCTGATTAGCTTTTCGACTGTGATAGATTAATTTTTACTCATATGTTTGAAAAACAAATTGATTTATGCCTCACTCAAATGTATGTATAAAAAAATCAAACAAAATTTAAATTTCAATAATAAAGAGAAGATATGAACGTAAGGTTAGTTAATAACAAAAGGAACTTTTTCTTATATAAAAAATTATTTTAACTATTTTTAGTATCGGGATGATTTTTGAATTTTCAAGAATGAATCACTATTATGTGTATGTATTTATAAAAAAATATTTTATATTTTTATATAAAATTAAAAAAAATAAGTAATCCAATCACATAAAATATTAATGAATAATTAAATGTAATTACATATGTGCAATTATTTTGGGCGAGATAGTTCAGCAGCTTTTTTAAAAAGCTTGAAACTGTTATTTTACATAATGTCTTCCAATACAGTTATTTTTGCTTTAAGCATTTTTTAGTGAATTGTTTCCTTTTTTACTTGCAATAAAAAAGAAATTTTGTTTCTAACTTTTACTACATGTCGTTGGTCACAAGTTGAAAGGCCCTAAGTCAAATAATTGTAACTTTACACGAGAAGGTAAAAACATAATAGAAACAGTACAACTGCTTGTAGAAACTGATTTGTACAACTGCTTGTAAAAGCGTTATTTTTTACACTATTGCAATAAATTTTTGTGACGTTAAAATTTATTTTGTAAGGGCCCTTCTACTTGAGACCATCGATATGTATGTATGTATTATTATAGTGTTAATTTCTAACTAAATTAAGTAAACCCGTTTTATGAACAACAATTTATGATGAAGAATGAAAATAGTGCATGTGCATTTTCATTTAAGAAATAAATTATGTAATTCTTATCATAGATAAATATTAAATTTAGAAAGTAGAAAGCAAATCGTGCGAATTTCACCCAGATAGATATACTATATGTATATATTTTTTTAGGAAAGTATACCAAAACTTTTCCCACATGAGTGTATAAAAGTATATTTTTATGGATTTTTTTTTTTGGGAAATATTTGCAAATTTTCTGTTCTGCATTGCATGTGAAATTGAAACTTTCGGATTGGTATACATTTTTGGAAATAAGAATTTATCTAAGTATGTATATCAAAAATATTATAACAATTCTCTACGCTTTTATTTCACGTGAAATACCGAATATACCTAATAGTAATTCAAGTTTTTACCTGCTTTTGAAAAAAATTAAAAATGTATTTTGGTATACTTTCCCTAAATCAATTAAAATAAAGAAGATACAATTCGAAAAAAATTGTAATTTTTGGTTTTTCATATTTTTGCGAATAAGCATGTGTGTACTCGTATTACAGTGTTCATAAACTCAAATATAAAAACAAACTAATCATACTCTTTTTTTTTTTTTTTTTTTTTTTGTTTGTTGTATAAGAAGAGTGAAAGCAACAGAAATTCAAGTGGCAGTTACTTCATTTTAATAATTTTCATTGTATAGTTTTGCATTTGAGCTAAAAACTTTAAGTACTTCATAAATGTTAGATATTTAAGTTTTACGGCTGTTCTGTTTTATATGTATGTAGTATGTAATTTCTAAGGCCTCTTTTTATGTTTATATGTTTCAACG
Source organism: Tachina grossa (assembly GCA_949987645.1). Lineage (NCBI taxonomy): Eukaryota > Metazoa > Arthropoda > Insecta > Diptera > Tachinidae > Tachina > Tachina grossa. Next base: position 32,964,647 of record OX465276.1, on the reverse strand, counting down.
TGCAAAACTATTGTGGTTTTTAAATTTGTTTCAGCCTCATCAGTTCAATATAAGTCATCTTCCATGTTGTGTATTAAAACTTTTTTGTCTTCTTTGGTATTTGTATCACGCGATAGAGTTTGCTGTACTAGTTTGGGATCAAAACAAGGCTGTAAATAAAAAAAAAATATATATATAAACAGCAGTTACTATTTATTATTCCTTCATTCAATGGACATATTTTTAATTTTTATCAAACTTACCGTATCACAATAATTCATGTTACAACAATTTTCTATTGTTATTTCACACTGTTCTGTGGCGATGGGTCGATTTGTCAGAGGTGTATCAGAAGAGCAAACTGGCTGTCTGCGCACGACAAATGTTTTCTTGATTCTTGGTCTGGCTGGTTTGTAGAAACGCCTCACACCATGAACGATTAAAAGAACCAACAATAGACATAATACAACACCGGCTACTAGTGCTATTATTAGGTTATTTGTCCAGTTTATTTGATTCTGACATACTTCCAAATGCTTATATGTGGGTATTGCATACATTTGTTCACTATCTTTGCTTTCTGATGCCAATTCTTCACAGCTAATGTAAGATAGAATTTAAAATATAATAATTTAAAAAAATCGGTGTTTAATTTAAGAGTAAAAGAAATTATGTTTTTCATCTTCATACAAGGTGAGTCGCTCTAGTAAACATATGTATGTATGTATATCAGTTCTGGCCACCTAGAAAATTTTTAGTGTATTCATTTGTATAAGAAGCCAATTTGGCCGACTATGGTGTACATTGTTATATATGTATGTACATTAGAATGGCCGTTATTTTTTTTGGATTTCTTGTGTTCTCTGTTTTTATGAATTCATATTCGTACTCAATTGTTAAGTAAAATAATGAAAGAAATTTTTCAGTTTAAATGATTGCCATTGTTTGGTAGGCTTTTTATTGATTGTGAATCTGAAGACCGAATATTAGTGACACTAACTGTACATGCAAAAATAATTTTTCAAGTGGCCATAAATCTGTTGTTTTTTAAACTGTGACGTACTTAGTTGTTTAAGGAGGATGTAATAACCTGTTATCTAGCAGAAAACGTTAAAAACGAGATTACGAAAAAAATCTACATGTTTTTTTAGTTTTTTACTTACATATCATGGCATCCAAATGGAACGTAAGCGTCCGGTTCATGTTTTAGAATCCTGCAAAACAATGCACATATCTCTGTAGAGTTTTGTTCACAACGTTGACCACCAAAATTATTCGTACACTCGCAAGATGGTTCACCATTGCTTTCTATTTTACATATACCTTCGTTAAAACAAAATCCAGAACAACGATAAGATTGACAACGCTCGCCATAAAAGCCGCGTTGACATGCACATTTAGGAAATGAGGACGATGAAATGGTACAAGTGCCATGTATGCAATAATTATGACACTCATTCGTTTCGCAACGGGCACCTTTGAAACCAAGTTTGCAAATGCAAATTCCGCTCTGTGGTATATATTCACCACCGTTAAGGCAATAGTCTTCTTTTGTTGCGGGTGCTTCCGTCTTATTACTGCTGCTGACCGTTGTTTGTGATACATTTAAGAGGCGATGTTTTATTTTACTCACCACCGCCGAGCAATGCTGGTCATTTTGCAGTGTAGTCATATACCGAGAACGGGATACAATTCCACTTGGCGTTTCTTTAAATTTTAAGACAATATGAGGTCTTTTGGCTTCTACATTTTGTTCATCAGTTTGATTGACTTTTTTAGTGGGCAATTTAACGTGCGTCCAAAGGGCATTGTGTGTGTGATCGGTCCAAAATATTAAGTCTTTTGTTACGGCTAAATTGGACGGCGTACTATCCAGTCCTTTAACAATTATTTCTCGATCAGTACCATCTAAACGCGAGCTTTCGACAGTAAAATGTATACCTTGTTGATCTACCACCCAGTAAATGCGATCTGAAAGCTGATCTACAGTAATTCCACGAGGCAAATAAAGGTCTTTATCAACGATTAGTTCACGACTATCTCCACTTAGATCCATACGTTCTATCGAAGCATTTTTAAAATTTGAATTTGTCCAATAAATCTTTCGGCGACAAATATCAATAGATATGCCATCAGGAATTGAGTCTTCCTTTGCAAAATCGATGAGTGTTTTTGGAAGATCATCTTCTTGGGCATCAATAGAAATGAAATTAATTTTTCGATTTAATTGATCTGCCCAAAAAATATTGCGGTTGAGTGGGTCGTATGCTATGCTTGTAATAACTTCCTCTTGGGTTTTTTGCACAATTTTCTCAATTATGTGCGGATCATCTTGACCCGTGGGTATTTTCAGCGAAAATATACTACCGTTGTTGTGCAAGCGATCGGCAAAATAAACAATTTCTTCGGTTTCGTCAAAAGCAATTGCTGAAAGATGATCAAATTGATGAGCGGACGAAGTGATCTCTCGCCAATGTTCATCATAAAATACAATTTTTGTTTTGGCGGTAACTGCAAAATCTATAAAAGAAAACAAACAAAAAAATTATTACTTGAAATGTACAGTGGATACTTATATGTGCCCTTAATTATATATTTCTCTGGTCGAGATATTTAGTCGATTACATTTAAACAAATGAAACAATGTTTTTATATTATGCAACATTTTAATTTAGAGTTGTTCTAGTATCGATTAATATAAATTTATTTAATATTATTCAAATATTTATAGAAGTTCTTTAAGATTCATCTAATATTTGGAAGCAAAAATGCATATGAGTTAGACTACTTGCATAATTAAGGGCACATATCGTCGATTGGTTATTGGTTTGCAGCACAATATATTTAAAATACATTATGTCTGCAGCAAATCAATATTCAACCGACGATATGTAAGTGTGTATGTGCAGATACTGATGTACGTATGTGTACTATAGTGGCCGTTATTTATTTTTTTTCGATTTCTTATGACCTCCCTCCAAATCGGTTCAGTTTTATGTAAAAAAATACAAAAAAAAAAATTAGCGATTAGTTGTGTTTTTTGGGGGTCTCCCCCTCAAAGTTGGCTTTAAAGCCAATTTTTCAATGTAATTTTTTTGCATATGATTATCTTTTTAAAAAATCATTTTACAAGAGATATATGGCAATATTTTAGCTCTTCTAGTCAACAACATTATTCTCAAAGAAAGTTTTTTGCTAAAATTAATATTTTAGAAAATAACCAACAAAATACCAAAAAAATTTATATACCAAAATTATATTTATATGGAAATTATTTATTTAAACATGTACAATAAGAGCTTATATCTATTAAATTATTTCATACATATACATATAGTCAAAAGAAAACTAAAGGAAAAACACAAAAAATTACATTGAATATAAAGACTTGAGAGTAGAGATGGAAAACTATCGAAAGTTTTCTATAGTTTAAAAAACTTTATCGATATATCGATTTTTACATACATATTTTGGTTTTAGTGGTTGTTAATTTTATTTATTTAGCTCTGAGTGAAATTAAATACAATTTTTCATAGCAAACTTCATTTATTCAATAATCCAATAGTAAGCTTTAAAAAAATTTGTATCGTCGCGTGAACGGTTTTACTCAGAGTGATTCTTATAAATTGTTTAACCTTTTCGTAACTTTACATCACGCGACGTTACAGTTATTACGCAGTAAATATGTATATGTTTGATATTAAAGTAAATAATGTATGCATATAAGTACATATGTATTTATGTAGTATATTCTTATGATTAATATAAAAGAGATTAAAGAAACGGGAAAGTAATACATAAGGCAGTGGCGGCGACAGTGGTGTATCATTTACGATCGATAGTGACTAAAAATTTTCAAGTATTAATCGATTGCAGATATAAACATCGATAGTCACAAAAAAAAAATAATTGTCGATAGTGCCATCGATAGGGAGAGAATTAGGGTGATCGATTATTCGACTTTTTTCCAGAAACCGGTTTTCGAATAGTTCGAATATTTGAAATTATGAAAACCCCGGTTTCGGTTAGAAAGAAAATTATTAGACAAAAGACTTGATTTTAAATTGCTTTATTAAAAAAAAGAGTTAACAGATCATGTAAATACTATAAAGCAATACAAAAATTAAATGTAAAGCATAAAAATTGACTTATGTATGTATAGTACATAAATATGTATATATAATATACAGTTGAGGAATAATCTCTACATAAAACCATAATTTTTAGGGTTTGTGAAAATTTGGGAAGAAATTCCAAAAATTAATTATGTTTATACAAAAAATAAAAAAATAATTATAATAACACCTACAGTAGCAAAAATATTCAAAATACAAAAGAAAAAAGTCTACATACAGGCATAAAATACATGAAAAAATACGTGCAATATGTTTGATGTTGTCAACTTGTTTGAAAATTCTGTGATTTCTGCTACCAAGCCATCAACAAATGGCATCCAAATATGGTCTAATATGTTATTGTTATTATAATTAGTTTTGAATTTTTTCTTTTTTGTATAAACATATTTATTAGCACCCTAAATATTGACATAATTAATTTTTTGAATTTCTTCCCAAGTTTCCTCAAACCCCAAAAATGATGGGTGTATGTAGACTTTATTCCTTAATGGTATATGTATATGTACATATGAATGTATGGACAAGGTGGATATCTATATAAAATATGAAGCAAAATGTCAACAAAACTAAAAAACGGCGGTGATCAACATCAATAATGAAAACGAGATTTTGAACTCATTAAATTCATATCATCCTAAAATTAAATTTACTATCGAAATAGAAAAGGAAAGGAAAATATCGTATCTTGACACTACACAGATTGGACAATAAAATATTATTTGATTGTTACACAAAAAATGCTTCATCAGGAAGAATTATAAACTTTAATGCAACTCAACCGAAGTTCCAAATAATCAATACGGCAAGGAATCTCATACATAGAGTCTTGGATATAAGTGACGAACAATTTCACCCACGCAACATACAAAAAATCACTAAAATATTAATAGATAATAGCTTCCCCCCATATTTAATAAAAACTCTAATAAATTCCCAAAAACACTCACAAAACAATAGAAATGGCAACCCTAATGAAAATAAACAGTACTACAGCGTCAAATACATACCAGGCTTAACTGATAATAGAAACATACAATATACAATAAACAACAACAACACTGCCTTAGCATATAAAGCTAATAAAACATTGAGTACCATTTTCACTAACACAAAAACACCTGTCGACAAACTACAGCAAAATAATGTGGTGTATGAAATACCATGTAAAGGAGATAATGCAAACAGCTGTGATCTTGTCTATATTGGCACAACAAAAAGAAATTTACTAACTAGAATGAAGGAACATAAAGCAGACATAAATAAAAACAAAGAAAGCACGGCATTATCTAAACATATAATAGAAACAAATCATGCACCTGATTTTGACAATATTAAAATTCTAAATGTAGAAAACAATACAAGAAAACGTTTCACAACAGAAAGCTTACGAATACAACAGAAAATAATGAAAACAATGAACAAAAAAGAAGATACTGACAATTTAAGCGCCATTTACAGTGTGATAATAAGGAACAGCTAAAGCCATCTTTCTTAATATTGTAATTTTTAGTTCAAGTAAACTTGTATATTTTTTATTTTTGATGTTTTAACAACAACACAACTCGATTGTTAGTAAGTTTATCTTATTATGTATATTATTTTCTATACACTTTTGATGTTAATTTTTTTTTAAATTTTAATAAAACAGACAAAATCCCCTGAAGAAGTGAACATAAAATTCACGAAACGTCGGGAAAAATATGTAATAAAAATTGAGTTTTTATTGACATAAAACAATATAGGCCTCACCAGCTAAATAATAAAAAGAATTCAATTCACAACAAATTTGATTTGGCCGAAAATAAAAAAACAACTAAAAAACACTTTTTGCAACTGTATTTTGATATCCATTGCACACCATAATGCCAATTGAATTCGCCTCTGCTATTAACTCATAAAATAATTTCTCTTAAATTTCATGTTTCAGTAAATGTCGCCATGCTCAAAAAAAGCTTAGAGCTTTTACACTAAAAAAACTTACCAAAATCAAAAAACACGCAAAATATACAAATCGAAAAGTATTCGACTCAGCCGGTTTTTAAATTGTGAAAAAACCGGACTATTCGACATTCGAAAAATCAACATTTTGAAAAAACCGACAAAAAACACCGGGTTTTAAAACCGGTTGAAAAACCGAGTCGATCACCCTAGAGAGAATATAAGAAATCTAATGTACACATATCGTTTCTTTGCTGTGGGCAATGTACGTCATATTTGAAAAATGAATTTTTGGCAGGGACCGTAACGGTTATAATTTTTATTTTAAAAATTACTTTTTAATCATTATTTCTTGATTTTTATTTATTCCTCACAAAATAAAAGTTATTTTGTGACTTTTGTTTATTCCTTTATTTAATCTTGTGTAAAAATTTCATAGAAATGGATTGCATACTATTGATCGATATCCACGATTAAAAAGACAATTTGGGCATTTTGCACATATTCCCTTGATACTCAATTTGTAGTTTGAATGTCAATGGGAGTGCTATTGCGAAATAATTAAAGATCAACTGCCTGCCGTATACACAAAAAATATTTTAGGTTTATTACAAGCTTATTTGACAAATTTTCCATAGAAATACATGTGTAACAAATAAGCCCTTAATAAGCGTAAAATATTTTTTTATGAATACGGCAGCAAATGAATACAAATGAAATCACATGTACCTCTAAAAAATGGTAATCACTAAAAATATTTGAATGGATGTTCAAGTATTTGTATTGTAGATGATTCACATTTTGTTATCTAAAATTGCCAATATGTTTAATATATGTATGTATGTAGATACATACATATTAGTGTCCTGCACAAGACTATTTATAAGACCTTTCAAGACATGAAAGATTTTTTAAATGCCTTACTACAGCGAAATATTCTAAAAGAATCGCTAAGCAACACTGTTGGCAAGTAATTTTTTTCGGTTGTTTGTCTTGCCAAAAAGCGTTGTTTAGCGATTCTTTTAGAATATTTCGCTGTAGTAAAGCATTTGAAAAAATCTCTCGTCTTGAAAGGTCTTATAAATAGTCTTGTGCAGGACACTAATACATATAATATGTACATACATTCATACATATATACATATGTACATTATAAATGTCACACATGCGGATTTTTTAAGCTTTCATATGCTTAAATATGTACATAGAGAAGTACGTACAATGTTATACGATACGGCCGGTAATAATTCGTTTTTTTTTTTTTTTTTTTTTGAAAGAATAAATTGAAAATCTATTAATTTTAATTAAAATCAATTTATGTATGTGGAGATTTGAGCTATTGGAGATACTACTTATTGCAATCATATGTATGTTTATATTCATATGTATTTAAATAAAACGTTAAATATAATATTAATTAAAATGCTATGAAAAATTCGTTTAGAAAAAATAATATCGGACATTCGTATTTGTATGCGGAGGTTAATTAATCTATTATTCCCTCTTATCGTGGTCGGCGTATTTCGACCAGAGAATGGCAAAAGTATAATTTTAAGAGTACTCTTTGAGTGTTGGCCGAATGAAGAAACATATTTAACATATTATGTTAGGTGTAGACTCTATATCACGAATTGAAATCATGGTACAATTGTACTTTTTATGGTACATTTTTGAACTTGTTGGTACCGTGGTACTACCGCGAGTTATTTGGTACAATTTAAAAATGTCAATTTTTCACTATATGGTAACATTAATTTTGCCTGTGTTCTCTTAATTTTTTTGTGTGTGTTTATTTTAATAATATAATAGTCGAATCTACGAATGTACCTTTATGAATGTAATATTTAATATTTTTTATGTCATTATATATTGTATACTGAATTTTTATACACATTTTTTTTAAGTTTCTGTTTTTATTAATTAATATTAAAAAAATGGTACCGTCATGGTCTAAAAAGTACATTTTGTTCTCATAGTTGATACAAAATCCAAGAAGTAATTTTCCTACCCTGCTCTATATAACATAATATGTAAGATGAGAGCGTGAAATTCAATCGCAGAGAGAATTATGTTACGTGTAGACTTAAAATTAATGCAGCGTATGTACATACATACATACATACATGTCATTAGCTGATTGAAAAACCATGTAACTAATGCTAGGAACACAACTGGGACGAACGACGAATTTTTCGGCGCGAACTTCCGTTTGAACGGGCTAAAGTTCGTATCGCTTTTTAAGCCAAATTACATGTGATAATTATTAATGAACAAATAACACCAAAGTCTGTTGTAAATATTCTGACTAACAACACATAGTTGAACGGAACAGCCAGCCGTTTTTTGGCGTTCTTTTGTGTTTGGTCCACTGTGTGTGGTGTCAGTTGATGTAGATTTCTGCTTTATGTACTTAGCATTTTATTGCAAATGGAATATGTGAATTGTTTTGATTCATCGTATTTCAATTTGCTGAAAGCTTTTTTGTATTGTAAGCTCAATTTTACCATCACTATATTTACAACAATCTTACCATTGTCGTTTTGTTCTTTTTACTAATTATACACATGTTACTTAATTTGCTTATTTTTTGTTCTACTTAAGACAAACTAACTTTAGTCTGTGTTGCTTATGTACGTCTTACAATGGTGGCTTTTTTTGATGATTTAGATGCTTCAAGTACTCCGTGGTTTGTATAACATTATGAATAGTTATTTTACTGACGCTAACTCCGACTGCAGCTCTAATTCTACTTAAACTCACAGATGAATTCGAAACCATTTAGAGAATTTTGCAACTATATCGAGGTGAAAACTTCTTGTAAGTCTTTCCTTTGTACCATTTGGAATACTCTGATGGATTCTTCATGTAATTGCTTATAACTTTTGGGATGCGACGAAGTTTTCCGCCAATAGCGCGGATAGAAAGCCCTAGATCGTGATACGTCTCAAGTTTTGCGATTTCCGTGGAACTAAGCGACGGCTTTTTCCTAATACTTTTTCTTTGTGCAAATAAAACGTTTTTCTATTGCACTTAACGGTATTTTTGCATAAACATCAAAGAATAATTGAAAATTCATCACTGAGGCTAATCTATGTTAACACTGAAATATTAAAATTTCTCATGCTGTTTACGAGAACTATTATGAAAGTCTACTTAATGTTTACTGACCCATTTGGAATTTTTGGCAATAAAGCAACCGAGTATCCTCTTAAGAATGACTTAAAAAAATACGTGCTATTCTTTTAAGGAATCGCGAAAATTTATACTGCTCTCTAAAATTTCAAGTGAGGCTATCCTATGTTAACGGAGTGTATGTATGTATGTATGTATGTACTTTCATACACAAAAATTTTCAGTTTCACTACACAAATAATAAAAATGTATATTCTTATCAATTATTAAACGCATAACGGTAGAATCATGATAGTGTGATGATAATTATTGCTTATTTAAAATTATTACATTATAAAAATAAAATTAAAACAATACTTCGCACAAAGTACGTAATACAAGTATTTTTTTATTTTGTATTCTTGGAATTAATTTGTTTATTTATTGAAACGTAATCTCAAGTTCCAGGTCAAAAGTTTTGATGCACATTAGGGAAATTTCTAAGAAAAAAAACCCTGAAGCGACCCCCATTTAAATATTAAATAGAAAAGAAAGTAATAAAAATTTTTTGAGTTCCATTATTATTTGTTTTTTTTTTAATTTTAAATGTTATGGAAAAAAATTAATTTGTCATGTAAAATATTAAATGAAATAAATTAAACTGAAAATTAATAAACTGGTTTAAAAAAATTAAAAACCAATAATATTTTATTATTATTTAAGCAAAATCAAACTAATCGTTTAACCCTGGGCGGTGATTAATTAAAAAGAAAATTTTATTTTTGTCGCAAGAGTTGAGCAAAAATGATATGAGGATTCATTATGCATCATTAACTCGAAAATTAAATTTTTTGCATGTACATATGTACATACATATTAAGAAAATAAGAAGGAAAATACCTTGATATTTGTAGCATAAAACCTTATTTGCTAATCAGTGGGAACAGAAAAGGAAGACGAGTAGATAAAATTGCATGACACGAGTAATTTATGTGGCCTTTATTTTCTTTTACGTGCAATAATTTCATGGCAACAACGTAATGCAAATTCAGTCTGAATAGTAAACACCCTTATCGGTGAACATTTTGTTCATGTGAAATATTTCCCGTGAATAAAAAATGGTAAACAAAATTAGAAAATAGTACGTACTCGTATACTGACACAAGAACAACGCAAACATTGGCGATCACAATTTTAGACAAAGGGAACACGTTTCACTTGAACTTTTATGTTAAAACAAAATTTCCATTAAAATTTTGCACCAACTGTATCAACTGCTCAGGTGACTCTCTCGTCGTTTGTAATTTAAATATCTGTTAGATATCCACACACATTTTTCAGTACATTTTTTGATATCAAAAGTATAATTCTTTCAAATCGAATTGCGCTGATTATACATAACGTGACCATATGTTTTTTGCAAAAAGCGGGACATGATCGATCAAAAAGCGGGATTTAGAAGAAATTTTTTTTTCGAAAGCGGAATGTATAACATGAACATGCACAGTTTCGTATGTACTTAGGAAACTTAGGCTTTTTAACTTATTATGTTTGTGTACGTAATTCTCAATAACGTTTTGCGGGTATTTGAAGTCAAGAAGTCCATTGATGAGTTTCATAAGGAGAAAAGAAATGCATAATGGACATTGCTTAACCAATAAGAAACAAGAAGTCATCATTGATGAATTATAAACATCTAGTTGAACCAGTAAATGTTGTTTTGCCACATAAATTATTTCTAAGGAATTTCCTAGGGTGGAAAATAATAACTAACTCATTGGCGGTATTCGATGTTTGATGCAAATGTTCTTGAGTTAGTGCAAATGCAAAATATCGTAGCTTTCTTTAAAATCCAACAACAGAATACACACACCATCGAAAGAAAACCTTCGATATTTTACATTTGCACTAACGCAAGAATATTTGCATCAAACTTCGAATACCGCCATTGCAAGTGTGTGAGGATGTGGTATATGTATAGTAATAGAGGCAGGGAGTGCTGTGAACGACGACGGTATATAAAAATCACAAAACATTATAATTTATACTTATATTCAGGATATAAAATATTTCGTCCGTATAGGCATGGCACTTAGGGGTAAGGCGAATAGATTACGAAATATTCTCAGATCTAATGAATACACATACAAAATTTCATAAAAAGCGATCAAGCCGTTTCGGAGGATATAAAGGGTCCGCCAGATAATTTTTTTTTTTTTTGAAAATGCCATAAAAAAACTACTGAAGCTTCGGCTGTGTGGCACGTAGCGCCGTCCTGTTGAAACCAAATGTTGCCAATATCCTCCTCTTCAATTTTTGTGAACAAAAATTCGTTCAATATGGCCCAATAACGATCGCCATTGACTGTAACGGCCACTCCTTGCTCATTTTCGAAAAAAAATGGCCCAATTATGCCTCTGAACCAAAATCCTCACCAAACAGTGACTCGTTTTGGGTGCGTCGGCTTTTCAATGTATGTGTGAGGGTTTTCTGTGCCCCAAATGCGACAATTTTGCTTGTTTACATTCCCGCCAAGATCAAAATGAGCTTCATCTAAAAAGATGATTTTTTTTGGCAAAATCGGCATCTTCTGTAAGTCGATCGCAGGCACACTTAGCGAAGTGAAAACGCGTTGGATGGTCAGTTGGCTCGTTCAGCGGAAGGATAAAACTAATTATCTGTCAAATCAGACATGAGCTAAGTGTTACCATTCACGAAATAAGCACTAGTTAAAAAAAAACGTTAGATGGCGGACCCTTTATATAAAGAAGATTAATAGACATTAAAATTTTTGTGAAAGGCGGATGGATATATTATCACAAAAGTCATACGATCCTTGACGAATTTGATATGATGAAATGTTATTTTTATTTTTGTACGGTAGTAAATTATCGGTGTAAAAAGGTTTTAAAGCGGATATGCAGTACATTAAAATAAAAAATAATATGTGTGTTTCAAAATGAAATAAAATGTTAATCGCGCAAAGAGTTAAGCACACTTCCATGAAATAAATCTTTTTATTTGGTATTACATATTCTCGTGTTTGAAACAGATGTTTAAATTTCAGTGCATTTATATATATTAAAAATACAGGTGAATGCAGCAAGTTTCTCGAAATAAGATTTAATTAAAGATTTTCCACACATTGCGGAAATATCATTAACTACAAATACATATTTATACGTGTATAAAATTCGTGCTAAATTTTTGAAAGTTTAATTTTTTTGCTTTTATTTTAAACGACGACGATGAATAAACGCTTAATTATTGTTAAACTCAAACATAGATTTGAAATACTCTAACAACTTTCACTTTATGTGTTTATAAATAAAGTTCGTAAAAAATTGTGCAACCTTCTAAAAGGTTAATTAACATTTAAATATAATTATACATTTTGGTTTGTTGTTTGTGTGTAACATTCGAAAAACTAATCTATTAAACACACAACACACTCATTACACTGTGCTATGTAGTTCAAAACTGTAACAAGTTGAGTAGCCGCTGGATAAAACTTATTCGAGTGCGCCGAATCCAGCGTTAATAAGCTTTTTTTATTTGAGTTCTTGTTTAAATAACAAAAATTAAAAATTTTAAAAACCCCGACTTTTTTCAGAAAAGATGTTATATCTTCTAAACGGCTGGACCGATTTTCTTCAAACATAGCTTAGAACCCTCTCGATCAAGTCATATTTCAAACAGAAAAATGAAAATCGGTCTAGGCGTTTGGCCTGTACGTGGACATGGACAGACACACAGATACACAGACACACACTACAAACTTATAACACCCCTTTTTTTAGTCGGGGGTTAAAAATAGTTAAAATAAAAAAACTAATTAAAAACACATTTTTCCAGTTTTCTACCATTTATTAATTTTTATATCGATATACATACATACATACATACTTACATATCGAGCCTTATTTTCGATTTAATCGTAAGCGACATATATTAAATTTTTCAGGAGAAGGTTTTTTAAAATAATCAAATATCGAGCCGTATTTTCGATTTAATCGTAAGCGACAAAAATTAAATTTTTCAGGAGACGGTTTTTTTTTAAATATTCAAATATGTTTTTGTACGTAAATTTGTCGCTTACGATAAAATTTTACAGCCTGTATCTTAAAAGTTATCAACAATTTTGGCATCTTGATAATTCTAAACTATGGACAGGCCCATAAAATCTTAATTTCAATAAAAAGTCAATTTTCGATAACATGTCGCTTGCAATAAAATCGAAAATTAAGCTCGATATGTTTTTGTACGTAAATTGTCGCTTACGGTAAAATTTTATAGCCCGTGTCTTAAAAGCTAACAACAATTTTCGAATTTGGATAATTCTAAACTATGGGTAGGCCGATAAAATTTTAATTTCAATAACAAAGTGTATTTTCGCTTACGATAAAATCGAAAAAATGCTCGATATATCGATTGAAAAAACATTTGTTTTATTTTGATTACCTTACCGATATACACATACCTTACCGATATACACATACATATGTCTAATAAAATAGGTACGACCTCTACAATCTGTGAAAATGCATATTCTTCGATTTTCGATCTTCGTTAAGGCCGTGATACACTATCATACAAAGTCGTGCGACTCAAAGCCAATAACAATTCATCACACAATGGTTGTATATTTTCGTAGATAGCACGACTTTGTATGATAGTGTATCACGGCCTTTAATATTCATTGCCTGCAGCATTAGGCTAAATAAAAATAACAAAAAAACGTAACATTTTAAATTAATTAACATACTGTGCGAAAAAAAAACACGAAAATCACTTGGCCATTAATAACTTTGGAACAGCTAAATTAAATTGGTTTTTTTGGTATGTTCTGATTTAGGTTTTTGTGTTTTGTGGAAGCAAAAATAAAATTAAACAAAAGAAATAAACGAAATAAATATAAAAAGTTGAATTTAATAATGGTCTAATAAATATAATTAAAAAAAAAACAAAAATTAAATTACTATTTTTATGCACCTACAATGCAGAAAATACAAACATGTGCACACATCTGCTCCCCACTGTATGTACACAGTTACAGAAAACGCAAATCGAACCATATAATATTTTAAAAATTGTATAACTAGCAAGAGCAAATAGCTAGTTCAAAAAAATGCATTTTCTCCAAAGTTTTGATGGTTTCTTTCGAAATCATATAACTGAAAATAAGTCCCAATAAGAAAACTACTAGGATTTACATATTCGGTTGTAGGATATGAATATACAAAATGTTACAATACAACACCGTTATTTACATAATTTGCTCATATGTATGTATGTATATATCGCACAAATCTCGCTACTATTTGGATAGATAAACTTAAGCAATAATAGGTGTGTTTCTTTACTCTACATTGGGATCCCGCGGGATCCCAATTTGTACGAAAAGCGTTCACGTACTCGAAAATTGGGTAAATGAGAGAGGTTTTGTGAGAGTAATGTTCTTCTTCTTCTTGCATGAAACAGCCCGTACTTTTTCTTCGTGCTAGTTTGGATAAACACAAAGTCAATCAGCTGTTTGAGAAATAAACAATTACATACAAAGAAAAATTAAATTTACCTAAAAATTAACAAAAAAAATTTTAAAAACTAGTGGCAAAGTTTTATAAGTTTTTATATGAAATTAAGATAAAAAACCTATATAAGTATTCTGAATCATGTAAGTAAATACGTGCGTGTGTATTTACATAAGTCTGTGTTTAGTTATGTGTATACGTATGTACATATGTATATGCATATGTACATGCATTGACGTTTATTTTCGTGTTAAAATTTTGGTTTTTCGCGTGCCCGTACTTTTGTGAATTTTTATATATTATTGAGCGAAATTATAGTTTCCTCTCATTTTACCGAACTTTACCCAGAGAGTAAAGAAACAAAGCTAATAAAATATAAAAGTGAAAAAATAAAATTTTTCTAATAACAATACATAATCATTAATTGGCTGTATTGCTTTTATTTTAGTAATAATAATTATAAATATAAAACTATCAGGCATGTTCTCACACTCGCAACTCGTATAATATTTGCGATTATGACTTGAACTCGCAAGATTAGTGTTCTGTAAATCGCAAACGCCAGCATTTTGGCGAGTTGAACTCGCAAGGGTATACTGAAGTGAACTGATGAAATTACAATAAACTGAACTTTAAACAAACAATAAAATGATAAATATATTAAATTAAATATGTTTTCTTTTTATTTGTATCAAAAGTAGACGATTTTGCTGACAATTTTAATAAAATATATTAAATTTAAAAAAAGCATTTTTGTTTTGCTCATTTTTCCTCTCCATTGCTTCCTTATACTCTGGCAATTTGAGCATAAATCAATATGACAAGTCGCAAGCAAAACGCATGAGTTACAGAACATGTAGAAACAAGTTTAGCGATTTGCAACTCACATGCGATTTGAAAACCTTGCGAGTGTGAGAACATACCTGTATGTTCTTTTTTATTATGACAATTTGTAGGTCGAAGTGTTATTGACTTCAGGAAAAACAATTAAGTTCATTAAGGGCCATTTTCACAACTTGCCTTTAGTTAAAGGTAGGATTTTGTCGGCCTGATAAATATCTTTGCATTATTACATCTTAAATTTTTTATTGTTATTATTACCAATAATAATAATATTTAATGGATAAAAAAATACGAAATGAAGGTTTTTAATGCAAAGCCATTTGTCAGCAGACAAAATCCTACCTTTAACTAAAGGCAAGTTGTGAAAATGGCCCTAAATGTGTTTGTAGAAATCAAAAAGTTGTATTCAAACATACAAAATAATTATAATTGGCTTTCAAAAAAGTAGTAAAAACCGTCTAACAATTAAAATTTAATAAAATTTCGTATGTAGTATGTACTTTGCTTGAACTATTTTTTTAATTACGTCGACCTCATGTTTGTTTATGCAGCTGTTTTTACTGCGCCTTTAAGGTCAATCATTGAAGTGTAAAATTATTTGTAAGAGTATAAAAAAATTATTTTAATTTGTACTATCAAAAAGTTTAAAGAATTTACAGAACTAAAGAGAAATTTATAGTGAAATGGAAATGTGGTGGTGTTTAATATTATATTAATACAATTAACCCTCCTATAAGGCGGTAGATACATATGTACGTTCCAAAAAAGGCATGTTAATTCTGATTCGGATAGGAATTGAGTGGTAAAAGGATCCTATACGTATAAACTAGTGACATATTGAGTTCGATTGGTTTTTTATTGCATCCTGTAAATAAAAGCTCCTTTAGTCATCGTACACTTTTCTAATAAGCCCAGATATTTTCCATTATATTAAGATCCGGAGAATAGGTATAGAGGACAACTTAGATGTGATACACCTTGGTCAAAAAATTACTGAGTAACAGCTCGGGCAGTGTGAATTGAAACATTGCATGTTGGTAAGTCCACGGCATGGGTCCAAATAAGTTTTTAAATTGTGGAAATGCAACTTAAAATGTCTTTTTTCCATTTA
This sequence comes from Tachina grossa, assembly GCA_949987645.1. Taxonomy (NCBI): domain Eukaryota; kingdom Metazoa; phylum Arthropoda; class Insecta; order Diptera; family Tachinidae; genus Tachina; species Tachina grossa. The sequence goes on along the minus strand of OX465276.1, from coordinate 32,947,998 downwards.
AGGGATCCTTCGAACTGGAACGATATAGATAATTTTTTTTTTAATTGCTCTAAAATGTATTTTATGAAATTATAAAAGTTAGATGGTGGAAATATCTCTGATAGAGCCAATAAATTAGATTTAAGAAAACATAATTTTTTTGAGAAGATTATTGATAATTTTGATACAATATGGAAGAGCACACCTAAAGGGGTTTAGACACGATCAAAATGCTTGATGAGATTGGTTATAGTATGAGTGAAAATTTCTTAGTATGTGTGACACCAACGATGCTTGATGGAAAATCAAAAAATTTTGATTTTCGGCATGCTTGCTGTCACTTGTTAATGCGTGTATATTGTTACCCCATCAAGCGCGTACAAATTTTCATTATAATTATATTTCCATTATGAACGGTTGCCCAAAATATCGGAATTAAAAAACATAAATTTGACTGGTGAAGAAAAAAGAAGTGTTAGAAATTTCTTATTTTGCTTTGTTCTTTTTTTTGTAAGCAGTGCTGCCATTGTTGTTATTGAATTTCTTAATTTAGACATTTTTACAAATTTTTTTTTAACCAAACGAACAGCACAAAATCAAAATAAAAATGAATGCTTGGTGGGGCATCAAGCATGGTAACATCAAGCCGACAAGCACACGTACACGAACTTGACAGCAAGCATTTTGATCGTGTCCAAAGCCCTTAATACACTATATAATCTTCTCAACAAATTTCACAAAAAAATAACAATTTTCAAAATAGAAACGTGGCCAATTGGGTCACATTTAGGACTACTTAAGACTACTAATCCTAATCTTATTAAAAAAAATATGTTTTCTTAAATCTAATTTATTGGCTCTACCAGACATCTACCACCATCTTACTTTTATAATGTCAAAAAATACATTTTACAACAATTTTTCAAAAAAAAAAATTAATTATCTCTTTCCAGTTAGAAAGACTTGGAATCCTGATCCATTTAGCGACTGCTGTTAAATAGGTACGTGCTTAAAAAGCTATGTTAGAAATGTTGGTTTCTGTCTCTGCTAGTTAAATTCGAATTTTTCTTCATACACAAAGTTTTAGTGCAAATAAAAGTTGTATCCATCAGGTACATCAATATTAAACCTTTTTAATTGTTCAACATAATTACATACACATATATGTAAATATGTATGTATGTAAGTAGGTAAAAAAAAATTCCTTATTTAAATGATTCGCAATGTACCTAAATAAATATGTACATACATATGTATGTATATACAGATGTACATATGTATCTAGGTAAGTGAACTTATTTCTCATTTTTTTTTTTGTAAAATTATAAACAAAAATTTACAAACATTGCAAATAATAATTTGAATCAATGTGCATACCTAAGGAGTATCTACATATAACAAAAATTTGCTTACAATTACGCTTTCTGACATTTAAAACTTGCAAACTGTTTTTGCTTTTTTGTTTTGGTTTATTTTTTTTTTTTTTTTTGCACAATTGTATCTAACACCGGCAAGCATACATATGTACATACGTCAGTGGTAGTAAAATATCTCCACAATCCAATTCAACGCCATTATCGCTTTCTATTTGGTCACGTATACCAAGTGCTAATAATGCTATGCGCACATACCGTCATTTATTCTCATACATATTGCATAAGTATGGACTTACATATGTAATTATGTACATACATATGCACAAATTAACATGTAATGAATGAATATCGTGCACCTTTTCCTTTGAATACCTACATCTATTTGTATGTTTGCCGAATGTTCTATGTATGTACATATGGATGTATCTACATATGTACATATATTTTGTACATAACTCTCCCAATTTTAAATAAAAATGTTTATGTACATAAGTAAGTAAATATTTATAAATAAAATAAAATAGTAAAGTTAAAAATGTTTTTTTAATTATTAAAAGACAAATTTAGCTTGCGCTTTGTTTTAGCACAGCACACAAATGTCCTGTACTACTTTAATAAAAAACTACAGTTAACCCTCGATTTACGTGACATGTTGGGTGCGAACAATGAACATTGGGTAATTTGAGCTACTTTTTACGCCAAAATTAATTTCAGCCAAAGTTTTGGACCGATATGGCTGAAATTTGGAGTTTAAGAGATATTCATGGGCACGCACAGCTGGTTTTATTTTTTATTTTTGTAATAGTGGAAATATTTAGAGTTGCTACCATATGAAAAAAATAGTTAAAAAATTAAATATCTCGAAAAAGAACGGATAAATTTTTTTGAAAGTGGCACGTTGAAAAGACGCAACAGAGCTAACAAAATGGCGTATAAGCCATGTAAACAGAATCTTGCTTGGAAAAGTCGTTAATTTTCCGTGGGAATTGTGTCACTTTACAAAAATTGTGTACCTTTTGCTTCAACGAAGCCAAATCTTGTTTTAAAATAAAATTGTTTTTAATAAAATTTTAAACAGTATCAGTTTTTTCCTTTTTATTCCTATCACAAATCCAATCATTAAAAAGTTCACTATGGGCCTGTCCCACGATGCCGCCAACGTTCGACTTGTCGCACACTTGCATTTGAAACAACAACAAAATATTCAAATTTGCTTTTGTTTCGAATGTAAGTGTGTCGAACGTTGTCGACACCGTGGGATTGGCCTTATATTTCAGGGTCGAGGCTGTCTGAAAGAAAATGATATAAATTAAAACCCGACACGAAAAATAAAAAAAATTTACGTCATGGGAAAACACGGTAGTCCACGGCCAATATTATCAGAAGCTTATGCGAAGTTTATATGGAAAAATACATTTATTTGAGGTTAAGTTAGAATTACACCTTTTATTAAGAAAAACAATAACGTTCAGCAAAATATTTTGTTTTTTTTTACAAAAAATATTTTGAAAATTGACTATTTTCGAACATTGCTGAAGGTAGGATGCATGTCCAAAATACAAAATAATTGGCTCTGAGCACATTCTTAATGCATTGTCTTTAGCGCTATGTGATTAAAAAGTGAATGTGTTAAACAAGGTTTTTTTCTAAAATTTAAAATAATGAATATACTTTAAAAAAACATGCCTTTTTCAGGGAAATTTTAAAGTTTTAATTTTTTAATTATTATTATCTTTTAATTTAAAATCCAGCAATAAACTAAAAAGTTATAGGTGAAATACTAAAAAATCAATGCAAAATTTTTTTTGGCTTAAATAAAATATCTTCTAAGTTATGAGAGATACGGAAATTATTTCATAAGATTTTTAAGCTTAGCTCAAAATGCTATATCCGGTAAAAATCGGATCATTTTTAAAAAAAAGTTACAAAAAAGTTAAAAATTTATTGCAAATTGCAATATTTTCATTGCACAAAGATTCATTTGAAAATTTTTAAATAGATACGTATCGTCACCTTAAATGCAAACGCCCGTAACTACACTTTTATAATTTTTACAGGAAAAACAAATAACGTTTCAAAATCAATAACAATAAAGTGTTGAAAATTTTCTTCGAAATTTACTTGTAGTATGGAAACTTATATGTTTTTAACCATTTATTTCCTTATATGTATATTTAAGCTTTTATGTTAGTTACGTTCCTTGCAATAAAAAATAGATGCATTCGTAATAACGTCCGTTTGCATTTCTTTAATAAAGTCGTCATTTTTGATCGCAGAGGTCTAAATAATTGCGAGAACATGTAGTTTAATAAAATGAACCATAATCAATAAAAAACTCAATTTCTAATTTTTGTGTACTTACGTCCGTTTGCATTTAAGGTGACGATATGTACCTGCAGTAGCTCAATGTTACGAGTACAATAGGAGAGACATACATATGTAGATAAGTCGTGTGCGTCTCCCATTATATAACATTGAGCCAATGTACATACATAATAAAGGGTTGCATTTGTATACTCGCTTGTATAGCCAAAACAAATATAATTACTATGGTATGTACCATATAATTGTAGTGTGAGCGACAGAACTAGTATAAGAGTTATTGTGTGTGCGTGCTTTTCCAAATTAAAATACAATTGAAAACAAATAACAATTGCTTATTGTATTGCTGCTGAGCAACTGTTTGATCTGTTTTTGCTCAAAAAATACATATTGTAATAAAAATATATGAAAAAACCACTATTGAAACAAATACATGATGTGCAGATGTATGTGCGGACGTTCGTTATGTTATTTTGTGGCGCAGCCAAAGTATAGAGAGAGAAAGAGACAATTTTGCTCTGAGAGTAATTACAAATGCATGTGTTTCATGTACATGTATCATTTACTTACATATGTATGTGCAATTTTGCTTTCATTCATTCATTCATCAGCCAATTACATTTTTTCTCAACACATCATAAGGCACTTATGGTAAAAGCAGTTTTATGTATCTTATTTGTCTTAGAAAAACAAAAAAAAATAAATGTGTTGTTTTCATTTGCTCATTGCCCAACCATACAATAATTGCTTAAAAATCAACATTTACAACTAGTAAGTCCCAATTTACACTATGCAAGTCTTATTGCTAAGCTGATTAGTTTGTTAGGAGAGAGAGACGGGAGAAAAAGAAACGTTTCTGTTCCCCTCGTCTCTCTCTCCCTAAAACTAATCAGCTTAGCAATAAGATTTGCATAGTGTGATTTGGGACTAACAGAAAACGATAAATAACATATTTGTTCATACCAGAACCAAAAAACACGCAAACAGATGTATCTGTGCAATGCTATAATACATAAGTACATATACATACATATTTATTATAGGGGCACGTCGATTGTCAAAAATTAAATCATGTACCCCTGACAAGATTATTTTTTATACCTTGCCGATGTCATGTATTGAAATTAATATGTATTGTAGCCTGGCTTTTATCAGTCAGAAAAGTTTTAAAAGAAATGAAATATGAATGTATGTATGTGTGTGTATAAAAGCAACACCTATTGTGCCATGATGTTAATTATAAGAGTAATTAATTCCATTTATTTTAGATCGATTTATAATTTGCAATTGGGTCCCACCTACTTTTAATTAAATGCGAGTATTTAACAGAAAATTTATCTCATAATATCGAGCCATAACCGCCAAAAAAGCTAAACCTACACATTTTTTGGACCTCGTTTTTTTTTACGAAAATCGATTTTTTTCGATCGCAAAGGATATATTTTGGCCAAAAAATTAAGTTCGATATACAGATGTACATAACATAGTCTGTTAAACCAAAGTTGAGTTCACTGATTTTGATTTAATTAAGGGCCAAACCCACGATGTCGACAACGTTCGACTTGTCGCAGACTTACATTCAAAACAATCTTTTTTCAATCTTCTTTCTTTCTTTCTTCTTCTGGGAGTCGGATTTTGATTTTATTTTATTTTTAAACCCTGACCAAAAGCAGACAAAAAACAAAAAGTTTAGCACATCGAATTTTACACTTAACATCATTCTTTTAAGTGCAATGTTACATTCAAGGCGAATTCAGTATTTGATCAGATCAGATATCAGATACTGAATTCGCCTTGGTTACATTTTTAGCTTTTTTACAGTTAAATCAGCACTTTTTATCTGGAACGTACATACATACATACATACATATGTATGTACGTACATAGGTAGCTACAAAATATAAATTTTTCCATCAGATTTTATAATTTCTTATATGCAAATATGTAGCCGCAAATTTTGTAAGTATTCATCATATTCATATTATTTATTAGAACAATGCATAGAAAATGAAGGCGCAGAAATTTAATTGTTCGGGGTGTTTTGATGAATTTTTTATAAATATACATATGTACATATATTTGTTCTAGTACCATCAATGAAAACAAGGTTACCAACACCGGCCGCCTTCCCTGCAAATAATATTGGAGTACGTGGTCCAATCTAGATGAAACAGACTAGTTACATCATGGTCCCATGTAATGCAGTCATGGATCATGTCGTTTTCATACAACCATTCAATGTTGTACGATAAGTGTTCGTGTTTAAACGAATATGATCGTTCTTCTTACGCACTCACAAATTGTATGCGAGTAGTCTATAACTATTCCATATGGAGTAGTTTTGGGAGTTAGTCCGATGTAATGCAAACTTGGACCATGTGGTCCAACCCTAGGACATCGCAAATGTTAAATCGACCACCTTTTTTTCATATATTTGGAGTAGTTTTGTGGTACTCCTACTCCTCTTTGGACTAGTCTTTACATGCATGTATGGACTAGTCGCATTATTTGCAGGGTTGTTTGACAGTGTTGATGATGTTATTTTTATCAATTTCGCCGTTTGATGACGACTTTTAGTCAGTTTGAAATTTTCATTTCTTATGTATATTACAGTGTAAAAAAAATTAAAAATGTTGATACTGACACGCGACTTCAAAAATAACTCGTTTTGGCTCTACTGAAAAACTTAATTTTTTGGAAATATGTATGCTGTTATTAATGAAAACCACAGAGTTACAAAGCAATGTGTGAATAATGTTGTGTTCCTCTGTACATACCTATAAAACAAGAAATAAGCTACTAACATACTTTATTTATTTTATGTATTCATTTACATATTTGTAAATCAAAAAACCCTTCAATGACAAAAGCGTATTACAAGAATAATGGCGAATAAGATATCGTGCCATAACCGCAAACAAAGCTTAAGTGACATTATTTTCGAACTTCATATTTTGACAAAAATCGATTATTTACGATCTTCATAATCGATTTTCGTAAAAACACGAAGTTTAAAAATTATGTCGCTTTTGAAAAATATGGCAATAATATATTTATTTTTCATTATCAAAGAGAACAACCATTTTTGAAAAATCTAATTTAGAGAATTTAAACACATGAACTCAAAAGTATTTTCAAACAAAAACGTCCTAAATCTTCTTACTTTATTATTTTTTTGCTCTTATTTTTTTCGTTTTATTTAAATTATTTAGTCACTTTGCTGGGATTCAAACTGAGGCTGCATGTTTATAAGTTTTGGCGCTTACAACCTTGCTGCAACACCACCTAAAACTTTGTGCAACAAGAGACCAAAATATTCATGTGTTTAATTGAATATAAAATACACAACTTGTCGCTCAGATTGTCATAAACAGAGTGAACAGTTATCTCTTTATAAGATAACATTTGAAAATACTGAAATTGAAAGCCCGATTGAGAAATTATTCCTGATTAAATTATATAATAATTGAAAATAATTAATCGAAATGTTTTTCTAAAATAAGATAATAAAAAAAGAATGTACTGAGTATGTTACGGAATTCCAATTTCTATAAAGTAGATCAAATCAGTAAAAATAAATGGAACATTCTACGAGGGAAATAATAATTTAGATAGTCATGTCATTGAGAACATAGAAAAATTTTAGTTTTTTCATAACGTCAAAATACAAATAACGATATTCTTAATTAAAGTTAATTTTTTAAGTTACAACTAAGGAAGTTAGATTACGCTCCCTAATTGCATACATACATATGTATGTATATCCAAAAAATATACTTATGTACATATCGTTCATTTACTTCAATAGTTTTGTCATAACTGAAAAAATGCTTTTGTTGAGTTAATAATGCAAAATAATTCGGCATTTCGAATTTGATCTTGTATAAAAATTTCATATAAATAACTTGTACTACCATCTCGTGGGAGAATATTTTTTCATGTCTTCATTGAGTTGTATGTACATATGTATATTGATAATTTTCAACGCGTTTTCTGCAAAACTAGTTGTTTTTTAGTTGTGACACTACTGAAGTAAATGAGCGATATGTATCTAAAGAAATAAGCACACAACAAAAATGTCTCAAGGTTACTAATCATGATACAATTATAATTATATAATTGTACCATGTTACTAATCTTTATACCAAGGTTGCCCACAGAGAGAAACCCGAGAGAAATGTATAAGCGTATGTGTATTAATTTGTATAAAAAGCCGATTAATGTTCGGCACGCTGGCGCTTCTCTGGACAGCCTGGGTTTATACCTATTACATTATGAGTATAAAAGAAAACTTTGAGGATGGCGCATAGCCAAAACCGGTATTTTTATCAATCAATTTGACGTTGGATGAGGGAAAATCATTATTATAATAGTTACAATAGTTTATTTTTTCATTCATCTCTTTCAGTAGACACGAACAATTTATGTATTTTAGTTACATACCATGATTACATACAAATTCCTCATTTACTCAAATAACGTCATAATAACTCAAGTTAATGTTGCTCAATTAATATACTCATATCGTTCTTCGTATTGTATTCATCTCTTGAGAGCAAATTAAAAATTTCTTCCATTAAGTTGTGTGTAACTCGTTTTCTGGCAAACTGGTTTTTTATGTTATGACGTTGTTTGAGTAAACGAGCGATATGTACTTTGATTTACCAACAACTTAAATATTTCATATCGCACATTTACTCAAACAACGTCATAACTCAAAAAAACCAGTTTGCCAGAAAATGGGTTTACAGTTTTCAATTTACACACAACTTAATGGAAAGAGAAAATTTAATTTTTTTCTCAAGAGCCAACTAAACAAGATACTTGTATGAAATTTTTACACAATATGAAGAACGATACGAGGATTAATTCTGCATGCATAACTCAAAAAATTAAATTTTTTTGATTTATGACGTTCTTTGAGTAAATGAGCGATATGTAAACAGGATTTAATATCTCGACCAAAGAAATATATGACTTAGACCACTTTCATAATTAAGTTCACATATTTATGTACATTTATCGATAAGAACTCTCCAAAAAAAATTACGCTGTTATCCCTAAAGTATCTTATATTTTTAATCACTAAAAATGGATCATTTATTCATAAATTAATGTGAATTCAATATTAAAAGTTATATAAATTTTAATATCATCCCAATAAAATATTAATTATTATAAAATAAATCTAAATAATAATATATATACATATAGGTATATAGGTTCTCGTCGTTCCTACAAGGAGCATAGGGCCTCAAAATAAAAAAATAATAATAACTCTAATATAAAGATTTATAGGGTCTTCTCGTCTTTTAAATAAATTTTAGCTTTTAACTAAAAAATTTAATTCTAAAAAAATTAAGATGAAACAGTTAATATCTCGTCCAACCATTCATACAAGACTTCAATTAAAGGACTGATTAATGATTATGTATGCAAAAGTCTGTTGTTAACTTTTGACCGGAAAGATGGTTAGCTGGTAAGGAGAAAATGATAATCCAGCCCCCCATGGGGTCCAATATAATGATCCTTTGGCACTTTGACCGAAAGATACAATGAAAGTAAATTTTTAAGTTTTTTTGAGAAAAGCAAAATTTCTTCTTTTAACAAACACTTTTTTTTTTTTGATGCGGTCACACTGATGTTTACGTAGAGACGTGTTAGTTTGTGTGTGTTATTGCTTTTGGTTTTTTTTTATCAATCAAGTGACTTTGGTATAACATTTTTTACTTAAAAAATAATTTAGTATATTGTACAAAAATATCTAATACATAGTATACGATTTAATGAGACTCGGTTGCATAAGGTCACAAAAAAAAGCAACTTTACCATGTTTACTTTAGAAATAGGAAGTAGGTACATATCGGAAATTAGAAATCTCAAATATGGATGTAAGTCAGACGGCGTGTTAGGATAGGAGTTATATGTATGTACATATATACAAAATTTACATACACACATGCATATGTATATGCACGTGTCAACATCAAGGCATTTACATATTTAAATCTGTACATGGGTATGTTTTTAAATATGAAGAGACACTACATATATGCACCTGCAAAGGTACACAAAGCTTTGAGTTGATTTGTCTCACATTTTTAATAAAACTTCTTGTATTATGTATGTACATAAATATAAAATGAATAGGTTAGATGTTATTTACATACATACATATTTGTTGAACCATTTATTTTATGATTGTATAACTGAAAACCAATAAAAATGCTATATCATACAAGATTCACACTGCGTACATATGAATGTATATGCATTATACGTGCCGAAAAAGAAATATACATACCCCACAAGCATTGTGCGTAATGTGTATAGACAACTAACAAAAATATTGAGAACCTTAAATTTTTTTGCATAATTAATTGGCTGATTTTATGTACACGATTGCACTTTTATTATTTGTTATTTTATTACACTGACTTTTCTATTCAAAATAAACTTCAATTTTATACAAATTATTTTAGTTTTGAGCGACAGATATCCGTTCAGATGTGTATATTCACTTTTACCATGCGGCAAGTTGTTAATTAATGGTTAACTTTAAAATATTTTTCTTATTTAACAACTTGAATGGGAATTTCAATTCCTTACTTTCTTGTATAAGAAAAGAACGAACCTTTAAACTTTACAGACTATCATTCACTAAATTAATAAATGTTAAAATGTCTGCTAATCAACAGCTGCTAAATATCAAAGTTGAATTATTATTGACGGCGTTGAAGTAAATACAGTCTGAGAGCAGCGTTGCCAAATGTGCAGTTTTAACTGATTTTAACAGTTTTTTTACGCATAGCGCAGTTTTGCAGTTTTTTGCTTAAAAATAATGGCCTATTTCCCACCTGCGAAAGAAAACGTTCGAAGTACAATTTATATTGAAAACAAAAACAAATTTTCGTATTTTATTATTGTTTTCAATATAAATTGTAAGTCGAACGTTTTCTTTCGCCGGTGGCCATAAGTTTTTCTATAAATTGTGCAGTTTTTAATTTTTACTTTATCTCAAGTTTGTTATTTTTGTTCCGATATCTGAAGCCATAGTTTTACACATTTTGCTTAATATAATAGTGAAGGTTTATTAGTACTTTTCCAAACAGAAAGAGATAACTCACAAGAAAGTTGTATTTTTCTTTATGGAATTTGATCTTATTGTTTGCAAGTTGGGTTCATACGGACGTATGGATATTAATTCGACTTGCTTTATAGAAAAAAACAAGTTTCTTTCTTCATTGAAATAATTCGATCTCTTATAGAATGAGATAAAACACGACGAAATATATACCAAATTAAAGGCTAGACCTTATAAAATTGGAAGCCATATACATTTTTTCAGCACTCTTAGCAAAATTTCAGTAATTCACAGAAAAAACATTTTATTTTGGCTAAGCAAGTGTATTAAATAAATAAATCATTGGGCACTTCAAATAAAACAAAATCTTAAAAAACAAAATCAAACACTTAGTTTTCTTATTTATTGAATTTTTAATCCACTTCTTTAGGTTGATTCGAAAAAAAATTTCACTGTGTAATTTAATGCGATATATCCCATAGTGTAACTTCCATTTCAATTAAATAACTGATGCCGATGAGGCTTTCGATATGGTAATACGTAACAACTTGACAAACATTATCAAGCCATGATATAAAAATATATCAGGTATAGGCGTATGGATAACACCCCCCCCCCCCCCTAGGCGAATGGCAACGCTGCTTGAGAGCAAAAGTAAAATTTCAATGTTTAAAAGTGCTGTTAAGCTATTAAAAAAAGTTAACCTTGCAAGGATGGATACTTTTATACTGTTTAAACTTAACAGTGATACGGCCATAATTTTTTAAATATCCATGTATGTATTTTATAAATATATCGTGTTCTGTATAAATTTTGATTTTAATTTTAAGATTCTCCAGGAACGCAAGTTCAGAGTCAAAGGATCCGGTCACTCTGCTAATATTAAAAAAAGCGTTCAACACACTTTATCTCATTTATCACATATATGATCTATTCGTGTAAATCAAAATTATAATAAAATACGCCATGAGAATTTTCAGCATGTTGGGTGCATTTCTTTATATAAGAAGTAGTGCCTAATGGCGTAAAATTTGTATGGTTGTTTCGTTCCAAAATCTAAATGTCCAGAGGGAACACATGTGTAAATACACATGTAGCAAATGTAGCTTGATGAGATGTTAAAATTAAGTCAGGTCCACATTCACATATCGATTTTTACATGCCGTGTTCTTACTGCAGACTTGAGGAATCATTTTTGAAAAAGTTTCTATAGCGATCGTTTTTCGTGTAAAATTATATATAAGTGAAAGTAAGTTTATTTCATTATTTTTCATAATTTATTTGTTTTCTCTAAATTGATACAAAAAATAAAGCATAAATATTTTGAAAATTTGCTAATTGAACGTTGATAAAAAAAAACATAAAGTTAAACAAGTTTTAAGACACAAACTTAAATATCTATTAAATAAAAATTATTTTCAAAACTTTATACAATCATAGAAACAACTTAAAAAACACTAATGATACTGATTATGTAGTTTTGATTTAAAATTATAATTAAAAATAATAAAATACAAAATGAACTAATAACTTTGTTTAATCATTTGGTAGCTAGACTTTTCTTATTTAAAAACACAAATATTGTATACTGACAATAAAAGAGGTAATTGAATATTCAAGTATACAAGAAAATGCCAATGGCATACATACTCATAAAATATACATACAATTTATATCAAATATATTAAAAAAATATGACTGAATGAAAATATCAACATTTGATGAAATATGCATTTAAATTTTAAATAAAAATTTTATTATAAATAATTGATCTCTAAGAAGTCACAAATTTCAGAATTTGCTTTGTTATTAATACTTAAATTTATCAGTTTTATTTTTTCTGGCTATTATCTCGAAAGTTTGAATAATTTCTAAAAAAAAATTTTCTCTCAATGAGTAAAATTAAACTAGAAGGAAACATACATATTTTTTTTTTTTTTTTTTTTTTTACTTTTGATACAATGACAAATTTGAACAACTTTGTGAAAAGTAAATACAATTCATAGTAGTTTAAAAGGAAAATAATTTCATTATTTTAACTGCACTTTAGAAATTTCGTTAAAAATTCAAAAAATAAATCAAATTTAACTTATAGCATACATAAAGAACTTTAATAACTGATTTTAACGACACAATTTTTTTTTAATTACTGTTATTTAGTTATTATCTTAATTTTGTTCCGTTGCTGTTCACAATTACGATATATGTAAGTATACAACAACTAGTCCGTTTAAAAGTATTGCCTTTTACTTTAGTTTTGTAAAAATTTAGTGGGCAAAATTAAATCGTGAAACTGTTTTATGACAAATCCATCGTATGATTTGTCTAATACGTGCCGAAAACCATTTAAATACTTCTCCAGTTCTTCTTAATTTGGATGCAAAATGCTTTATATGATCTGTGTTGGATAATTAAGGAAACCATATTATTTGTAAAATGAAATAAATATATAAACTTTTAGTTCTAAAATTTTTTACAATCTATCTAATCTATTCAACCTAAAAATGATTAGAGCAGCCAAAAATTGCTATTGCCGCCCCCTCGTAAATTATTAAAAATTGCATGTACATAATAATTTATTTTAATATTTCTAATGAAAGGTGTTCGGTCTATTTATTATGTCATATTATCATAATAAACTAAAATGTTTTTGTTTGAAAGCATAAAAAATAATGTTGGAATAATTCAACAAATTATGACAATATGATATAACTGAACACCTTGTGAATAGGCCAAGGTGCAGCAGAGATATTGATTGCAAGTTGGAAAATGATGATCCTGTAAAAGCTTAGGCAAAAATAAAAATTTTGTTGACAAGATAGACTAATCAAGTGCTTAAAATAATGCTACTCAACTGAAACGATGTATTGTTTTGTGAAGAATTAAATTGATTACACTGGTCAATATGAATACTGTGCCGTGAGGTTTCTAAGTCAATTTGGACACACAAATGTTTAATGTTTGTAATTAAAAAAATTACACTAAAATTAGCTACAAATTATATTCTCAACAATTCTTCGTGAGCCTTGTAGTTTTGGAGTTATTGTCAAAAGTCGGAATTTGTAAATATATTTCAACGAAATATGGTTTATTTTATTTGTAACATATGGGGGAAGTATATAATTTTAAACTTAAATTTTAGATTATTTTTTATATTTAAAAAAAAAATTCTTAGAAAAATTAGTTTTTTTTCCAAAACTTTCTCAATAAGTATAAAACTATGAGGCTTTTCAAGAAGTGATACAAACATAATTTCACGATAATTTTACTGTAAATTTTGTATCATTTAATTAAATCGAACAGCTATTTCTCAATTTTTAGTACATTCTCTGGTGCCGACTCCCTAATTTTCTATATAACGCAAAATCTCGATAACCAGAGTTAATCCAAAAAATTAAAAAAAAAATAAATAAAAAATAATTTAAAAGCATTGAACCTCAGTACTACGTGTATGAAAATTGACCGAGAAACCTCAGATCGTACACAAAAAATTTAATTTTGTTGGCCTGTGTTATTTTTGTTTTAGAAAAAGGATATAATAGTGTCCATGGTTGATGGCCTCCGTTTATATAGGTTACATATGTGAAACCATCTCTTTGCCCTTTACCTCTTATATGATAGTAATAAGGCAGAAAAGAATGTAGGTTAAATCTGTAAGTAAATATTGTAAATTTTATGCGTAATTAAGAGATATGTAAATTAATAGAATCGTCTATATTCTTATCTTTTTACCAACCTTCGTTTTTCGTAGAATAATATGGCAGGTTGATTGGTTGTTAACACATGTAAAAATATTGCTTTAACAGATTGCCTTTCGGCTGTTGTTAAATGATTTATCAGCGCATCTAACAATAATGACCCAATGCCATTACGTCGGTGTTTTCGATGTACTCCTAATGAAAGTATATAACCAATATCTGCTGTTTTTCCCATACTATCGGGCAAAATGCCTTTGTCCTATTTATACCAAAAAAAAAAAAATACATATCATAAACTTATTAAATAAGGACTATTTTTAATTTTTAATACTCACTTCTTTATTAAGATTTCTATAAGGTCTAATTTCTGCTACAATTAAACCAATAATAGCTAAGTTATATACAGCTGCCAATGAAAAAAATCGTGAGCTGGAAGTTATATCCTCATACCAGGAAAGAGGATAATCGATAGGAAACCAATCTTGACATAATGTTCTTACCTTTCAAACAGCATAATAAACAATATTATCAGATAAAAATATTAGTAAATAAGAGATGCTTATATTTACCTCGGTTAAATCGTCTGGTACTAGAAACCGTAATTGAACATCATTGATTGAACACAGAGGAACGTGGTCATTATCAATACGTCCAATATCAATGGGTTCTGCTGACGACGGCATATCGTTATATTTGCTTTTTGTTGCATCATATCTAATATTTTAAAGACCAAAGTAAAAATGTGTTATTAAAAAAAAGGTGCATTATTAATTATGTATCTATGCATGATACATATTATTTTATTCTTTTAAATAAATTTTAATAAGCTATTCCAACAATATAATAATAATAACTAAAAAGTATTCCTCCTTTAATTTACTGTAGCATGAAAATGACTATTTGTACACTACACTAAGTGAATAGTAAATTGTTTTTGGTCATAGTATATATCTTTTTTTATAAAAGAAAAGTAACACATGCAATGAATGCCTACTACTATTAATAGGTGATAGAGAAGACAATCGGTGAAGGAAGAGATAGAGGAAAGCGTAAAGATACGGTCACACTTGTCAAACATTTGCCCAAAAAAGCGTAACCACTAAATGCTAATGAAATGTCTTTCAATTCAGACAAAATTTTATCAAGTTAAATAGTAGACAATAATGTTGGATTCTATGACATTGTCTATTAGTTGTGTTCGAAACTGTTTAATTTGATAAACAAGTGTCTGGATCAAAACTTTTTTCATTAGTGTTTGTTGGTTACGCTTTTTTGGGCAAATGTTTGACAAGTGTGACCGTAGCTTAAGTCTTTTATAAGTCTGCTTTTTTGCATGTTTCTAATAATGCAGTGTTGCAGCACCTAGGTATACAAATGCACGCGCCTTAGTTTCCGAGTTATGGGCATCCAAGTTTCAGTATAAAATTGTGATTATATGATATATTTTTCATCTAATGCAGTCAATATTGGTATGATTTAAGATCTTTTTTCATGGTTTTCCCAACACGGCGCTTCGGCCGGACTATGGATTTCCTCCACCGTGGTTTTTCCAAAAACGGGGTGCTTATTAAAGATTTCTTATACATATATCCGGTCTACGGCCGGGCTTAATGATTTTCTCCATCATAGTTTTTCCCAAAACGGCGCTGCTTACTAAAGATTTTCCCCAATGCTCTTAATTTATACCATTAGTGGACCGTTACATTCCGAAATTCAATGCACAATCTAGGTTTTACAGGAATATTTTAAAGGGCCATAGCTCGGAAACTAAGGCTTGCCGCCAATTTATTTTTATATAATTTCTTCTTATTTTTTAATTTTCTATCGGATACGGTAATGTGTGTTATTTTAGAGAGGAGCACCTACATAAACCCGATTTAAACCAAAATTGCAAGTATGTATTTAAAATTATAAATTTATTCACGTATTATTTAAGATTTTCGGACACAGCATATGATCACAAAAATTTTTAGTTTTTGTTATTTTTACATAAAATTAATACAAAAATTAAAAAAAAATTGATTTAAGCGCATTTTATTTGACACAAAAATTAGTCAAACCACTATAGGCTTGAAACGAAAAAAATATTTACCTACATACATATGTATGTATTTTGTGGATTTCTTTTTTAAGAAAACCTCTTCAGAACCTCAAAAGCAAGGAATCAAACAGTGATAATAAATGTATGTATAAATCTTCGTATATATGTACATACATATGTACATAAGTAGGTATATAGGTATTTAAGTTACTGTTATATAAAAAAATGGTATGTAATAAAATATTAAACTACTTACATATTAAATTGTGCCATAGTCCAAGTGTTTTAGCTATGCAGGATGCAGCAGACATTGAATTATATATTTGTCTCGCCAAAATTTTCTCCGTTTTTATCTTTCGATATGGTTTCTGGCAGTCAAAAGAACTTAATCCCCTCAAACAAGGAGAAATTGGATATCAATAGACCTCAAGCAGTATTGGTTCGTTCGCCTTTTTTCGTTTTAAACATTGAAACTCTATAAATAATAACAATTGCACCAATGTATGAAGTTTAATTTGCTTGTTTTTGTGTACATGTATGCCGAATGATTGCTAAAGCTCGCGTGTAGTCGAGTCATCAGTTGTCCTATTGAACTGATCAATTAGAATGGCTATAATACCACTGCTAACAAAAACTTTCAATAAACATTATGTGCCTATTCACTCCAGCTGGTTCAATTTACTGCTTAACGTTTAGGAATCAATTTTACTGATATAATAGGAGCTTCAAACAACAGTAATATGTACATTTGTGTGCATATAAGTACTGTAGCTCCAAATACAATTTCGTTCTATGTACATGTTCATAGCATTGTTATTGTACTTTATTATTTGTTCTTCTTCAAAGTAAAACTGTGATTTATTAAATTAAATTTAATTAACTTGTATGAGACCCATGCACAAATTTTTTTTATTAAACGTACCACCATTACAAATGTAAAAAAGCGAAAAAAAAGTTGTTTTAATAAAAAGAAAAATGAATACACTACAAATAATAAACAAATCTTGCGTTTAGGGCTGCCAGAAGATTGTCCTGAAAATCTGCACTTTTTTGGAAAATCATTGGCATTTTCGGCATATTAATTTCGAAAATCGGCATGAGTTTTTCATATTTATTAATTTGACAAAATTAACAATAATATGTAATTTCACTTATTTTATAAAATGATAATACATAATTATTATATTTATTTATTTATTTATTACATATTCTACAAAGTAAATTTAGTAGAATATGATTGCACAAGTACGGACGGAGTAACTAGACCATATGCCGAAGATGTTAACAGAATTTAAAAAATTTTTTGTGTCTAACTATACACGACCTATGCCTTTACATAGGAAGAAACTTTCTGATAATTATTATATGTTTTAATTTATTATTTCCAAAAGCTTACAAACCCCAAAATCTCAATACATTGTTAACCCTGCTTTTACACATGCAAGTGCCTTGCATGCAAGCTCTGTGTACGTATTATCAACGAAAATTTCGCACAAATGCCCGACTGTCTTGCAACTTGCATGTTTGCCTTTTAGTGCAGAGTTGTCCATAACATAAAAAATTTTAGTTTTAAGGGAACCATATAGTGTTGAACTTTATTCGTATTGTTTCAATGTTATTTATGTCTAAAAAATTAATAAACTGCTCGATTTATGAATATTTAAGAAAAAAAATTATTAAATTAGCTTTTAAATGTATTTAAAATGAGTAAAAACTCATATAAGTGTAGATGTGTTAGTAAAAGAGTTTGAGTGTATTGAGTTTTTCGAACTTGCACTTGCACGTGTAAACCATAGAATATGAACCAGAATTCTCACTTCTGAGTTAAGCGAAAATGCGATAACAGCTGGTTGGTGTTGAATTCGCTGTTTTGCCACGATTATTTAAATCAAGGCATATCAAACAGGTACACGTATCAGGCATATTGCTCATCCGCTGATTTTTTGTTTACAAGTTTATAACGAAGAATTCGTTTGACAATTACTTTTGTGCCTTGTTTTATGCATACATTTTTTTGACAATTACTTTGCAAAACTTTGTGAGAAGCACAGAGTTGCCACAGGGTTTTGCCTAATCCATGTACCTGTAGTAAATGTGCCTTGATTTAAATGAGAGAAAAAATTGTTTTCTACATGTCAAGGCGAATTGATATAAGGTGGTCTTGATTTGCAACTCTGCGTATTCGCCTTGTATATTTGTTAGTGTAAAATTTCCTGCTGTTAAAATATTTCTGAACGTTTTGGTTCATTTGACAGCAGGAAATTTATGTCAGCTGGCGAATTAAGATCACCTTATGTGAATTCGCCTTGCTACATGTATAAAAAGCAATAGCCAAGGCGAATTCACATATATCAATTCGCCTTGCATATGTTCATAAAAAACTAGAAAATAAAATTCACAAAAATTGTTCAAAAGTGAAAAATTTTAATTAAAAATTAAATATTTGTAAAAAATAGATATGTTTTTAACATATTAAAGTGTGTAATTGAAAGCCAGTGGTATTCCTCAGCTACTGACTGTAAATTGTTGCCCAAATAATGTGAGATATTTAAGCAATTACAAAGTGTTTGCAAAAAAATTTGAGGGCATTGTGATACCTTCCCGGCAAGGTAAGAATTACAAAACTTCAATCATAGCTGGCTAAGAAACTTTCTCAAAAAAAAAATAAATATATTGAATTAAAACAAATAAGTAAGTTTCAAAACAAGCATTTTCCCATTGTTGTGTTAAATTTGCGTTGGTGCCACCAAAAAATAAAAGACCCACCAAAATTTAAATTTTTTAAAATACAACACGAACATACTACGTAATTTTTCGCACAAAAAATTTCAAAATGCACCCAAAATGGTGCGAAACTGTGTTTCTTTGACAACACTGTATTCATTTAGAATTACACTACAAAAAACAAATCTTGTGTTTTGACACTAGCTGTAAAGAAGCAGTGATTTTTCAATTGTTGCAAATTTCTGTCTGATTATCGAGGTGCCATATCTCTTGCAAACACTTTAAAAACGTTTGAAAGCAGATTAAAATAATTGGCATTGCAAACGTAAATCAACAGGTAAATTAACTTGTTTAAATGTTTCTTCAAATATTTATTTTTTACGTATTTCAGCTCAATTAATCTAAAAATTAAATATAATTAAAAAATATATAGTAAAAGGCAAAGAAATTTGCAACAACCCGATTTTTAAGTAAACTCATTTTCAATTACATACATAAATACTTATGTATGTATCGATCATTTACTAAAACAACGTCATAACTCAAAAAAACTACTTTGCCAGAAAAACTTTCCAATTTACATACAAATTAATGAAAAAGAAAATTTTATTTATCAAGAATTGACTATACGATATATTTGTTTGACATTTTTGCACAATATGAGGAATAATTCTGCATCATTAACTCAAAAAGTTATGACGTTGTTTTAGTAAATGAGCGATGTGTACATTCTGGTATGTGATGGAATGGAACTATTTTAAAAGGTGTGATAACTTTTATCAGAAATTAATCCAAAAGTTAAAATATAACGAACATAGAGAACACTTTTGAAATATTTCTGAAAAAGGTGATAAAAAAATCACTATAAAATGTACAGGAATCACATGGGCATAAAACGATCAGCGTAAAAAGCAAGAAAAACGATTTATTGAGTAATTGTTGTATATTATTTATTTTTTATTTAAAAAATATTTATAGTTTACAACGTGATTTTACAAAATATGTAAACGGCGTGATTAACAGAGAAATTCCACCGAAATAAGCGCAGAACATTACGTACACCACAATTATTGTTATTTTTATTCAATAATTCGCTTCTCCATTAGTTGGCTTTTCCCGAAAATTTGAATGAATAGATTTCATTTCTCATGTATTCTTCGGATATTTTATTCATTCATGAGAAATTAAGAAAATAATAACAAAAATTAAAAAAACCCCGACTTTTTTCAGAAAAGATGTTATATCTTCTAAACGGCTGGACCGATTTTCTTCAAACAGCTAAGAACCCTCTCGATCAAGTCATCTTTCAAACAGAAAAATGAAAATCGGTCCAGCCGTTTGGCCTGTACGTGGACACGGACAGACACACAGATACACAGACACACACTACAAACTTATAACACCCCTTATTTTAGTCGGGGTTTAAAAATAGTTAAAATAAAAAAATTAATTAAAAACACAAATTTTTCCAGTTTTCTACCATTTATTAATTTTTATTTCGATATACATACATACATACTTACATACATATATAAATTAATTGATTAATTGAAAATCGGACAAATTTAAGTTAAATAACAAAAATAAAAAATTTAAAAACCCTCGACTTTTTTCAGAAAAGATGTTATATCTTCTAAACGTCTGGACCGATTTTCTTCAAACATAGCTAAGAACCCTCTCGATCAAGTCATCTTTCAAACAGAAAAAAACTAAATGAAAATCGGTTCAGCCGTTTGGCCTGTACGTGGACACGGGCAGACACACAGATACACAGACACATACTAAAAACTTATAACAACCCTTTTTTGAACCCCTTTTTAATTATTGAATAATTTCCCAGTTTTTCGTTGTCTTGAATATATCATCCTAATAACTTCTCACATTTAGGATTAAAAGTTTAGAAACTTTATTTATATTTAAACCAAAATCAAAATAAGAAAGTTTATTTTTGTTTTCAATATACATGAGTAAGATATAGAAAGTTTCTTGTCAACATCGTGGACCAGCCAAATAAATTTAAATAAAAACATATATCCATATCTATTACTTTTATTATTAAACAAAATATTCGATCGTGTATTTCATATGTATAATTTTTTTAGCGCCTGAATTGGTAATCAGCTGTTGTATATATTTTACTGGATTTTACAATTTTTCCGTTCGCGTACTTTTAGATGCAAACTTTTTTATTGAGAGTAATTTCTTTAAATTACTCAGTATTTACTCAGTTACTGGATTTTACTGGAAAAGTACTCAAACGCACCTATTATATTACACTGTGTGACAAATTTTTGTGAAATTGTATTTCGCGTTCTATTTATACGCTATCGATGTATTTAAGCTTTCAGGATTATGTAAGTCCAATTAAATAGACATATACCAACCAAGAGTACAAAATTTGTATAACAGTGGTCGCCAAACTTTTTTCTTGAGAACTACATTTTTTACATATACCAACCTTAATAATCGCCAAAATTATTATTATTTATTTATTTACATGACATTAAACTTATATGAATATAAGACTAATATAATATTTAAATAGCACTATCACTAGCTGATAGCACTATTTGGCTATCAGCTATTATTAATTATAGCATTTTTACATAAATTAAGCTCTCTTTGCAAATTTCTAATACCAATTGTGTACTGCTTGTTGATATATGACTATTAAATTGTCATACATCATCCTGAAAGCGTAAATACATCGAAAGCGTATAAATAAAACGCGAAATACATCATACAGGTAGTTTTTTTTTAACAAAAAGTCTTCTAATAAAATGTTTAATAACTCAGTAAATTTCTACGGAATTTTTTAAAACAAACTTGTGAATTACTCTAAATCAATTATGTTTTAAAAATAAAGTTATAAACAGAATGTTTCCAGTACAAAAATACTGCCCAAGAACGAGTCCAAAGTAAAAAAGTGTCGAAAAAAACCAGGGACCGTAACTGTTATGCATTTTATAATAAAAATCAGAATATACTAGTTATTTTTAGATATTTTTTTCGTGCAGAAATAATTGTTATTTTGTGATTTTTATTTTTTTGAGCAGAAATAAAAATCAATTTCTGATTTTTATTTTTTTGAGCAGAAATAAAAATCATTTTTTGATTTTTATTTTTTTAAGCAGAAATAAAATTCAACTTCTGATTTTTATTTTTCTGAGCAGAAATAACTGTTATTTCATGATTTTTATTTTTTTGAGCAGAAATAAAAATCAATTTCTATATTTATGATTTGAACAGGCTAAAGTTCGTATCGCTTTTTAAGCCAAATTACATGTGATAATTATTAATGAACAAATAACACCAAAGTTAGTTGTAAAGATTCTGACAACACATAGTTGAACGGAACAGCCAGCCGTTTTCGAAGGCCACTAAACCTTCATCATCAGCGTTCTTCTGTGTTTGGTCCACTGTGTGTGGTGTCAGTTGATGTAGATTGCTGCTTTATATACGAAACTTTCTTGCAAATGCAATATGTGAATTGTTTTGATTCATCGTATTTCAATTTGCTGAAAGATGTTTTGTAATGAAAGCTCACATTACCATCTCTAAATTTACAACAGTCTTACCATTGTCGTTTGTTCCTTACTAATTACACAGTACAACAGCCAATCAGGGGTGTGAGAAATTCCAAGTCAGGGTGATGGTACTAGGTCAGTACAGTAAAACCCTCAAAGGGTTTGGCGTTCGTATGTGTCAGTTTTTTTTATGACCTTTTAAATTTTTTCCTTATCTTGATGTTTTTTCGCTTAGTTGTAACATTTTGGCAAAAACGTAGTTTAACATAACTCGAGAACCACTTGTCCGATTTTGATGAAACAAACTCAAAAAAATTTAGAATTACAATTTCTTTAATTTCTTTTCATATAACGTTTTTCTTTATAATTAACAGTTTTGCCGGTAAAAATAAATTTGTGGAGGCAAAAAAATATTTTTTTGCCTAAAAATTTAATTTTTTTTTTTTAAATTCATAAAAAATCCAAAACGGAAAAAAGGATCAAGTGTTATTAATTTCGTGTAAAGTCACATAACCTATAAACAAAATGCGACATAGATCATAGAAATCGATTAACGCGTTCTGCTTTTATTTACAATTAAGTGAAGGTATCCCATTTTGACAAGAATATTGATATTTGTCTTTATTCAAAAAAGTGTCATTTATCGCCTTTTTTATAAATTTTCCCCAATAACTCCAGACTTCTGGCTAAAAAAATTAAGTAAACATTTTTATAATTTTTTATTTTTATTTATTTTAATAAATATTGCCTAGACTTTTTCGATGGTGGTTGTTCGGGACTAGTGGCATCGCATTCATCGCTATCATCAGTTTCTGAACCACACATAATGTCAATGTGTGACTCCACTGTTGGCCCTTCTGCATCTCCTGAAAATTCTTTATCATCAAGATCATCCTTGTCTTGCCACACAAGCTTACTCCACCAGCAAATTTCCGCAATTATTGCACTCGGCGACTTTTTGCACATGCATAGCAATTCAATGGATTGTGACCTTCGCCAGGATTAATCCAAGTCATTGGGATACCGAATGGCATACTTTCACGTCTTCTATTTTTCCAATCCATTAGACGGTTGTAGCAGCTTTTACACACTATATTTGGTACCCAATTTTCGTTCACTATAACATTTTGGTTGAAGTACATCTCGTATGTTTGAACAAAATCAGTACTGAAATTTCCACTTTTTTTATGTGTTGAGACATATTGACCACAGCAGTAGCAAAAGCTATTTATATCTGGCTTGCACAGTTCCATATTCTGTTCTCTTTTGTTCACTTTTAAAAAACTGGAGAAAAATCACTTTTACTGTTCGCGTTCGTCGGCACTTGTTGAATGACAAAAATCACAGAACCAGTGTGAGAAAGAGAAAATGTATAATGACAATGCATGTTTTATGTGAACATTACAGAACCAGTGTTGCCACATCAATATTTCTCTTTTAGTACAGTAGAAAAATATGAGAGAGTTCGGCTTGTGAGTGTCAATGTTTTCTCCAAATAATGTTGTGCATATCTGGAGCAAATTTTTGAAATTCATACATTTACCTAATTGTGAATAAATGAGAAACGCGTGCATCGATTTTCATGATCTATCCCTTTTTTTGCTCATGAGTTATGTGACTTTACGCGAAAGTAATTAGTTTTGGCACTTTTTTCCATTTTGGATTTTTTATGAATTTAAAAAAAAAAAAAATTAAATTTTTAGGCAAAAAATACTTCTTTCCCTTCATACATTAATTTTTAACTTCGAAAGTGTTGCACATATGGGAAAACGGTATAGAAACAGATTAGAGAAATTGTAATTCTAAATTTTTTTGAGTTTGTTTCATCAAAATCGGACAAGTGGTTCTCGAGTTATGTTAAACTACGTTTTTGCCAAAATGTTACAACTAAGCGAAAAAACATCAAGATAAGGAAAAAATTTAAAAGGTCATAAAAAAAACTGACACATACGAACGCCAAACCCTTTGAGGGTTTTACTATACTGACCTAGTACCATCACCCTGACTTGGAATTTCTCACCCCCCCCCCCCCCCCCAGACAATAATCCCAAAAATGTTCCATAGTGTTATACACATGTTAATTAATTTGCTTATTTTTGTTCTACTTAAGACAAACTTTTTTGGTTTGTTACTATTAAGTATATTTTTATTTAATTTTTGCCACAGGCCCATGGCTATTAATTTTAGTTAATTTTAATTACATGTGATAATTATTAATGAACAAATAAAACCCTTTTTGGTGTCCACCATATTTTTATCGTTGGCGGAATGTCCAAAGGTTGATATCATCGTAGTAGCTATATATTTATGTACATACATATGTATGTAGAATGTAAAACATGTGCATATTACAAATTATTTGTTATTAATTATTAATGTAAAAATAAGAAATTGATTTTTATTTCTGCTCAAAAAAATAAAAATCATGAAATAACAGTTATTTCTGCTCAGAAAAATAAAAATCAGAAATTGATTTTTATTTCTGATTAAAAAATAAAAATCAGAAAATGATTTTTATTTCTCCTCAAAAAAATAAAAATCAGAAATTGATTTTTATTTCTGCTCAAAAAAATAAAAATCATAAAATAACAAGTATTTCTGCTCAAAAAAATAAAAATCAAAAATTTTTTAATCATTTGAGCTTTGAAAAATCTAATTGAAAACAATCAAAATGGTATGATTGCCTAGGCTCTACGACATTTCCTTGTACTTGATTTTTATCTTTAAAAATTCAAGAATAACAATTATTTTCGGTCCCTGAAAAAACCGAAAAAAATACATTTGATAAAAAAATACGGACATATATCTGGTTATATCTCGAAAACCACTTAATGGATTTTAAAATAAACAGTAGATTCGTAATCAGCGGATCAAAATCTATAAAATCGGGTACTAGTAGATAGTTTATTAACAAAAATTTTTGTCATTACAAAAATATGAGGTTTTTTTGGATTTGAAAAATCCACATTTTTGTCTAGAATTTTTTCCTGCATATGAAAACCCAGTGAGCCCTTCGCGTTTTGCAAATTTTTTATTTTCTGCATAGCCTAATGTACATACTTACATACATGCATATGTATGTATATCTTATAATATTGTTACGAAAATGGCCGTCGACAAGGTTAAGCAGCATTATACAAAAATATTCCAACAGGGTTAATGTAAGTGTTACGCGAAAATATTCCTACAGGTCCCAAGCAGAGTCAGTACTACCAAGGGCCACAAATATCGAAGAAGTAATCTCCATCGCATGGTAACACAAGTCCCAGTTGAAAGACGAGGCAGATCCAGAACTAAAGCCTAAAAGAATGGAAGAGGAAGTCGTCTCGAACATAACTACATGGCGTATAGAAAACGAAGAAAGCGAAAGGCGATGATGTGCCTATTCGGGACGAATAGGCTTAAGTGGGCGGCAGTGTTACGAAAATGGCCGTCAACAAGGTTAAGCAGCATTACACAAAAATATTCCAACAGGGTTAATGTAAGTGTTACGCGAAAATATTCCTACAGGGTCCATGTAAAGAATAATCTAGAATAGTAGCAAACAACTACATAAGCATGCGCAGCATATATGTATGTACAAGCTTGATTAAACGTAAACAAGCAAAAGCAACAACAAAAGGCGTCTGCTTAAGAAGATTCACATATTTACAAACATACATACATGGTAATTCAAACGAAAAGCAAAAGATAAACAACCACCGTTTATTGCTTAGTTAATGATGTACGCACGCATGCATATACACATGTATGTACATAGTTACCACATGAACTTAATTAGGAACTTTGTAAACAGCATATAAGATGATAATGATCGTCTAGACATTGCTGGAAACTTCTAGTGGTATTTGTGTGGAATATAAAAAGAGGTGACACAGCCAATGAGTTAGTTAGTTGCAGTTGTGAGTTAGTTGCGAACAAGTCAGTTGTGAACAAGTCAGTCAGTTGCGTGTGAACAAGTCAGTTGATAACTAAGTTGTGAATTAATAATAGTATGCGATACAGTGGTGAGTTGATAGTTAAGAGCAGTCTGTGCTTTACCCGTGAGTTGGGAAAAGGAGAAACAATAGGACAGTCTATAGTGACAGCAAAGTCTGTCGTGGAATTGAGATTATTGTGGAGTCTATCGTGTCGACTGGAGTAAAGGGAACAGTACAGCGAATAGACGTGTGTAAGGGTGTAACATACCATTTACACATGCCACTATAGTGGCATGCCATTTCGAAAAACTCAATACACTCACGATTTTTCACTAACACACTCAAATTTTTCGCAATGGCAGCCCCAGCAAAATTTGCATGCGAGTGAAAATTTGGCAGTTGCATGCCATTGAATGTCAAAACGAAGAAAAGTGTTACCCTGTTATACATTTGATGCAAATTTATTGGATTACTGTGAAAATTAAATTAATATTTTAGCTTGTTAAATGTGTTATTATGATTTATAACTTGATTTGTGTATGAAAAACTGGAGTTTGTTAATTATAAAGAACTAATATTATTAAAATAATAATAATAATAATAATAATAATAATAATAATAATAATAATAATAATAATAATAATAATAATAATAAGTGTTAATAGTTTCCTCAAGAATGCGCCTTTGTGACGTACTAGGTAACTCTATTCTATAAACAAAAGGAAAAGTAAAAATGGAAGCGAGACTGAGCCAGCTCGCTTCGACGACATTTTTAAAATGGAGTGGCAATAGCATGTGTAAACAGCAAAGCAAATGGCAAGAGATTCGACTTTTTCGAACAATTTTTCGTCGATAATACGTACACAACACTGGCATGCCACTAGTTGCATGTGTAATTGCAGTGTAAGTAAAGCCAGTGAGTCTTTATTGGTGTATCAACTGTGAGTGTCGGCAGAGTGAGTGCCGTGTGTGACAAGCAGCAGACAAAGAGGTATTGGAGTATCAACTGTGAGCGACGGCAGAGTGAGCCTCGTAAGTGACGAGCAGCAGACAAAGAGGCGTCACGTGAATACTTGCGCAGCCAGCTAAGATACGTGCGTAAACTACACCGAGGAAGGCGTAGTGGTAACCAGTTGTGATTATTTGTGTGTAATTCAGTAGTTTAAGTTGTATTAGTTTATATAAGCTCTTGATTAATTTAGTTTAAGTGTATTTGTAAATAAAACTTGTACCATTCTTAACCCTAATTACTACACTCGGCTCTTGTATTCATTTGCAAATCTTCGGGTCTACGGAAAAGCGTTTTTATAGAGAGAAAAAAAACATAACAATATCTTATTTTTTAACTTATAGCTAAAATTCATTTATTTTGTTGTATCTACATTGTTATTATTCATATTTTCAATATTATTTAAAGAAGCAAGTTTTAAATCCTGACAATGATTCCAAAATTTTAACAGTCGATTATCGTTATTCGAACAAAAATCGCGGAAATCTTTAAGCATTTTTAACTGAAACAGTTCACCATCAGATGAATTATTAATAAGGAGAGATTTCCACTTTTTATTAGGTATCATGTGATTCCAAGCCCATAAAAACCCAATCTGAAAAAAAAATACTTATGCAAATTAAATTTTTGTAACTCTGAATGAATTTACATAATGAAATTTTTTCACGAAATTAGTTTCATGAATTATTTTTTATTGATAGATGGTGTGAAGAAGCATTTTTTAAAGTAATTCTCTATTCCAGTGCTGCTATTAACAGATAGAAAAAGTTTCGTGGAAAAATTTCATGAATTTCATATGTAAATTCGGTAAATATCACCTTTTTCGGAACGTTGGTGTTATTTGTATGACCGTAAACACACCGAGTAACATTGGCTTCTTGTCGACTTGGTGAATCCATTTGATAATTAGTGTTTTTGGAACAGCTAAATAAGTGTTTAGAATTATAATTTTAATTATTTCTTATAAAATATTAATTTTTTTACCGTATAAGAGCAAACATATTTCCAGAACAATGCACATATTGATATTCCTTTGGTACCTTTATGAGGATGGAAAAATAATAAATAACATACAAGTATTTTATTTAAATAGAGGTATGTGATGGAAATCAATTTTGAAAATGAAATTTTAAAACATTTTTTCACAATTTTTTTATTTTTTGTAATAAAATTCTTTTAAATAAAGAAATATTTGTACAGTATTTCTAATGTTCTTTTTAACCCCCGACCAAAAAAAAGGGGTGTTATAAGTTTCTAGTGTGTATCTGTGTTTCTGTCCGAGTTCACGTACAGACCAAACGGCTGGACCGAATTTGATTATGTTTTTTATGTTTGAAAGTTGACTTGATCGAGAATCGGTCCTGCCGTTTAGAAGATATCACAGCTTTTCTATACATTCTTGAAGAAAATTTGTCCAGTCGTTTGCTTTGTACGAGTGCTAAAAATTTTTAATTATTAAAGAAATATTACTAAAAAATACCTTTTAAAGTTGCTTAGTTGTTATTAATTTCAAATTCGAAGGGTGATATCATATTATATGCATATACATATACTTACATCTTTGTTGAAACTAAATTTCTTTTCCACAACGCATGGTAAAAATCCGAAACGTGCTAATATGGCTTCTTGAAATAATAACATACGATCCCCTTTAGTTTCCTCAGAAAATTCTAAAATACAACGAATAATTTGATAAGTGTATGTACATTAAAGCGATCGTACGAAATATGTTTTGCCTTGTGGGTCACTGAAATCAAGCATACCATTCTAGTATTGATTCACCAGATCTCAGTTGATACCACGCTAACATGCGGCTCTTGTCTAATGCCAGAAAATTAAAACTCACAAAAAATCAAAGAAAAGTTGTAAATTTACTTTTAGTCCGAGCGTGGAGGTCACCTTTTTAAATTTGTTCTCATATACATAAGTACGTATGTATGTATGTCTTCGACATTTAAAGTCGGATGGATGTTTTTTTTTCGAGGAGCCTAATTTTTTTTGCTTCAAAAGTCTTTGAACTCAAGTACCCTCTTCTAGCATCTACTAGAGCCCTGCATAAGATCATTTAAAAGAAGTTTCAAGCATTAGGGATTTTTCAAGTGCTTTACTATAGCGAAGTATTCAAAAACAAACACTGAACAACACTGTTGGAAAGACATTTGTTTCAGTTATTGTAGGCATAGAAGTAAAGAAGCAAAAAATACTTCGAAAAAATATGTGATGTTTGATTTTTTACACCTTCAGCTATCACTGCCACGAACCACTTATCCAAATCACGAACCTTTTAGCAAATACACGAAACATATTTGAGATTGTCAAACACTAAGCTAAAAATCCCAGGAGTTTCCGGCACTTCCCCGGAAAATTACGGCAACATTGAAAATATAAAAAACAGCAGTGACAGCGCCATCATGTTATATAATTGTTACAAATATTTGTAACCAGGTGAAGACAATCACTCACTATTCTTTTAATTTTCTCAGGGGAAATACTTCACGTGAATAAATTGTTTTCCATAAGGGTGACTACCTCTTCTTGTGGTATTTGGAGTGTTTGTTACGAACAAGAAGTAAAGATGTAAACACTCATATCAGTACACTCATGGTGCTTCGCTTATTATACGACAACATTTACTGTTGGTTTCATATAATACATGCCACGGCAATACATTAAAAAAAGACTATTTACATTTCAACCCTGTTTACGCAGGGCTCTAGTATCTAGGTTGGTAAAAAACAATAGCAAAATTCACAGTCTTGTGCAAATTGTCTAGCATCGTAGCATATTGATACTCACCACTAGGAATTGTTAAGTGGTGAGTATCAACTAGTGTCCTGCACAAGATATCTTATAAGAACTTTTAAGACATGAGGGATTTTTCAAATGTTTTACTACAGCGAAAACTTCTAAAACAAACCTTAACAACACTGTTTGCAAGAAATTTGTTTCAGTATTGTAGGTATAGGAGTAAAGAAGAAAATACTTCGTGACGGAAGAATTTGTGATACTTGCTTATTTCTACGCGTGAGCGCGTGTACAAACGTCATGCATGTATGTGTGTATGATCTTTTATTTTTCTGCGCGCATGCAAATGCACACACATGCATTGGAATTATATAGTTCTATGCGGATAATCACATAATAGCTTACCATCTACATGTTACACACACACTCAAACGTACAATATGAAAATAAGAAGCATACACTAATCAACAGTACTTCTTTTGAGTGTTTATTACAAACAAGCTGTCTTGGCGACATCGCTTGTTAACACTGATATACACGTACACCAATACATCCATCGTGCTTCGCTTATAGTACGACATCATTTATTATTGGTTTAGTATAATACATGCGACGTGAATACATTTAAAAATCATGAAGTATTTACATTTAAAGACTGTTTACGCAGGTCTCTAGTATCAACATACTATACCATTTTGCACAAGATTGTGAAAATTGCCTTGCAAATATACTTTATATTCAAAGGTGTACTGATCACTGTTGAGGTACGTTCTAATGCACATATGTATGTACATATCGCTCCTTTATTCAAACAACGTCATAACTAAAAAAAACAAGTTTGCCAGAAAACGAGTTTGAAGTTTTCAATTTACACAAAACTTAATGGAAAAATAAAATTTTATTTTTCTCTCAAGAGTTGAGTAAACAAAATATTATTATAAAATTTTTACACAATATGAAGAACGATTAATTCTGCATCATTAACTTAAAATTAAATTTGCTGAGTTATGACGTTCTTTGAGTAAATGTATGTATGTAATGTAGAATTCGTTGGGACTAACCTTCAAACAAATTGTATCCATTATTTAATTGTTGTGTAGCTAATGGTATAAATATGGGACCCCTAAGTGGATCAGATTTTTCCGTAAATGGTTCCGCCATTGGATCAGCTGGCACTGGCACTAATTGATAATTGCACTGGTTTGCCTTGCGTATCCATCCATTAATCTTCACATTAAACGAACAAAATACAAATAAAAATGTTTTTACTTTATTAAGTGAACTTACTAAATCCCAAACTATTGGACCTGATGATGTGACCCATTGTACTACAATCTCAAATGCAAAACCTGCTTGCATAACAGTGTGATATTTGACATGACCCCATTCCATACGCTCACTTTTTTGATTAACATCAATTTCTAAGTGCGAATGGCGATAAATTTTTTCTACAAACAAAAAAAAAAACAAACCTATAAGACAAAATTGGCGGCAAATTCACAAGGTGTTCTATTAAGTTATATCGTCATATTGTACCAAAATTTTTATGTGAAAGAAGAAAAAAATACCGCTCATTTATTCAAACAACGTTATAACTCAAAAAAACTAGTTCGCCAAAAAACGTGTTTTCAATTTACACTTAATGGAGAAAGAAAATTTAATTTTGATCTCAAGAGCTGAGTAAACAAGATATTTGTATGAAATTTATACACAATACGAATAATGATATGATGTGAGGTTTAATTCTGCATCATTAACTCAAAAAGTAAATTTTTTGAGTTATAACATTCTTTGAGTAAATGAGCGATATATTGAAATAATTTAAAACATTGTGACAATATGACATAATAGAAAATTTTGTGAATTATACAATTATATGTATGTACTAAGTATTATTTGGCTTACAATTAATGCTTAATTTTAGATTTATTTAAATAGTTTTATCAAATTTTCTTACGATTTTTACAACAGTTAGTCCAGGATTGTGGTGGTGGAATTTCTTTCAGGAAATTTGGTATATACGGTAGTAGGGATTCGTCACTCCATAAACTGTTACATCCCAATAACTCAATTTCCATCCATTCATTCTCAAAGGCACTTAAATCATTTAGTGGACATATGTAGTCTAAAAGAGCATTGACAAGATTAAAAAATTACTTTTGCTGAGGTATGGGGCATTTGCAATATTATTGTGCAATAATTGATATTGTACAATAAAAGTGCCTGTGTGTATAAGCCCAATTCACAGTCTTGTGCAAATGGTCTGGCATCGTTGCGTGTGCAAAATGGTATAGTAAATATATTGATACTCACCACTAAGCCTTGTTAAATGGTGAGGTTCAATATACTATACCATTTTGCACATGCTACGATGCAAGACCATTTGCACAAGATTGTGAAATTTGAAGGTGACACAATATATTGGATAAAATCTAATGTTTTTTGGTTTATATTGCGAAAAAAAAAAAAAAATTTGGTAACGTGTTAACATTGTACAATAATGTACTACTCATGTCCCTCAGGTATTTATGTGGTGGAAAACGATCGTTTTCAAAATGATCATTCAGAAAAGGTGTGATGATGAAATCCGATAGATTTTGAGAAACGTTTTTAAGTCAATCTCAACTACTCACACTTCAAAAGTATAGTAGTAGGTAAAAAATGTCGTGACAACGTTCAAAAGCGTCGCAAACTGTTGGATTTCTTTATGCATTTTAAAATACAAGTTGCACTTTGTATATGCATTACGTACCAGGGATGTCAAAGTTGGTACAATTGTACCTTTTTTGGTACTATTCAATCGCGGAAAGTACAATAGTACACCAATGACTAATTTAGCACATTTAAGGAATCTCTCCAGTTTCACTCCGCACTTCTTTTCAAACTATTGCATATGTCAATTTTCACTTTTGAACCATGAAACTCATATTCTTCTCAGTTGAAAACAGTCTTGTGAAAGCAAAACACAGCGAGAAAATCAAAAAATGTGAACTCGTCCTTTTCCAAATAATTTTTCTTCAGAATTCGGATGCTAGAGCACATGCTATTAATTTGTATATTTTAAATTTCAACTTAAGCAGGTGTAACCATACGCTTTAACATCCCAACTTACAAGCAAATTTGTGAAAACGATTCGGTAGCCAGGAGTCTACTCTGTAATTCGAAACGAAAGAAACTACTTTCGACTTTACATGTTATAAGCATAAAATTCGAAAGCATTTTCTTTCGTTTCGAATTACAGAGTAGCCCCCCAGAACAAAGTTGATTATTTTAATAAAAACAAATAAAAATATATAATTTTACCTTTAGTACAATTAAAATTCTCAATGCCCACCCTGTTAGGTACTTTCGAAGTACAGGTAACCCTCCTATAACGCGTATTCCTATAACGCGTATTCCTATAACGCGTTTTCGCTCCAACGTGGTTTCCAAAATGCGATGTAACCCTCTTATAACGCGTATTATTTTAACGCCTTTTCGCTCCAACGCGGTTTGATTGAACAAATACGATCAAAACGTTCGAGAGAAATCATAATAGGTGATGAGGAGGAGTAGAAAGTTATGGCTCTAAATATTTTGGTTTTAATTTATTATACATACATATGTATGTATACATACATATTTCTTGAATATGTTACGTAGAATTTTATTTTTATTATTTTTTATTTTTGTTTAGCTTTTTTCTACATAATGGGTGAAGTGAATTAAAAAAAGGAATTTGCTTTTTACTTAAAAATTTGTTAAAAAAAACACAAACATATTTTAGGTTTTACAACAAATTTTTAAATAAAAAGCCAATGCTTTTTTTCATTCACTTTACCCAACATGCTGTTATGACTCAATAAATAAATAAAAAATACATATACATATGTATGTATATGTATACTATAAAAAATTCAATTTATCACTTTGAAACCAATCTCTGTTGGTATGGAGTTCATATCTCCTACAACGCGATTTCTTACAATGCTGCATTTCTTAGGAACCTAACTCCCGCATTGTAGGAGGGTTACCTGTAATTTAAAAGTGGTTCATAAGGAAGTGCTACTTTAATTTTTTGCTGGGTACTAATATTATAAATGTGAAAGTGAGTTTGTTTGTTAGTTTGCTACTGCAAACATAGCCTATTTTTTATCCGTTTCGGAAACGGTGTTTTTATATATTTAGTTCGGATTTTTTCCGAAAAATAAATTTTTGTGCTGCTTAGGGTAATTTTCGTCTCGAGTTTGCTTGTTCAAACGGATTTAAAACCGGTTTTTATTCTGTTTTTTAATTTTTTTTTATCAGTGAGTAACAAATAAAACATTCATAAATTTTAAGTATAGTTTCCAAAATAAAAGATCAACACGAGCGGAGCCGCGGGTAAAAGATATATGTACATACAAATGTCTTCGTATTATTATTTTATTTTTATTAAATGAATTTTTTTTTTCAAATTTACATTAGCTATTTGTGCAAAAGTTGAAAAGGGGCTTCATGAAACACACAATTTTTAATTTTTTGTGATGCCGTAAAACATTAAACTTTCGGCGGATTAAGTTTTTAATCCGTTGCCTGATATAGCAGTACACGTTTGAAAATTGTATTCGTAGCCTAAAATCGAAGAATCACACCCTCATACAGGGATTTTTTCTTCATGTTACTAAAATCTTTATTTAGTGTCGCAAGAATCTGAAATTTTCCAAGGAGATGTATGTATGTACTTTGACTCGAAACTTAAAATACATTTTTGAACTGTTTGTTAGATGGGGCGGGGCGGTTTGTATTTTCAATGAAGAATAAAACAAAATTACAAATATACCTTTGGCATTTTTATCTTGTTGAGCAATAAAGTAAAAATAAAAGCCCGCTATAACCGGTTTATTAAAATCACCCGATGCATGACAAATTAGTTTCTCTTTGCGCATAGTTTCCAAAATTTCCAAGGGATTTCGAGAGCTGTCCAAATTATTTTTTAACCACACTAAAGCATCAAACGATACAAACGTATATGAAGGCAGACTTTGGGTTTGTGAAATAAATGCAACCCCATTAACTGGATGTTTCAAAGCTTCAAAAATTTCGCTGATGGTTGCGTTTGGGCGCAGCTTAATTTCACTCGTTGATCTTAAAAATGAATGATCACCACTTTGTTAAATACGGTTAAAAATATTTTACTCATAAGATTCGATTTTCTTACCCTTCATCGTAATCGTCATGTTGATTAAGCTCCGAATTCAAGGCAATAGCAGCAGCATCTGCAACTGGATGTATCATGCGGCCACCACTTCGTTCGGTTTTCAAAACAGTTGATCGAGATATATAGCTACATATATATATATATATATATATTTAGAAAACAATTTTTGTTTTATATGCACTAATCACATTGAGATTTATACATTTAGAACAGAAATTTGCAAAAGTTTTAGATATTACGAATTCGAAATTGCATTTAATGCTTTTGATGAAAGTTTTTTTATACACATACATACACACATTATGATGAACTATTTTTGCTCTTTCTGGTTTTCTAACGAATTATTATTTATAAGTGGAATTTACAAGTGTATTTACAAAATGTAACAAACCTTTGCTGTGATGAGTTAAAAATATTATGATGTTTTTCAGAGAATCTAGTTGCAACATGCTGTAAGCCAAAAACCATAAAATTAAAAAAGATAAAATAATAAAAAATTAAAGCAAAGTGTAATCAAAATGTTGCAAAATAAAAAAATGTGAAATGTGAAAGACAATTGTTTAATATATGAATTTATGTACTTATATTTCTAACTCTACCTATGTACATACATACATACATAAACTAAGCATACGAACAAAGATAGAAATTGAGAACAAAAGTTTCTATGTCCGATTTTCTGCTAGTATCTATAAAACTAAAGGGAATTTTCGTTCGACATTTTGTATTGATAACATAAACGAATTTTTCTATGTTATTGTTGTTTTTAATATACATAAATTATCGATATTTAATGATTTCAGTTCACACTGTTAAACGATTTTATAAACTTTAACGCAGCAAATAAATAGTAAATGTAAATTTTACCTTATTATCACCATCATCATGGCATCAAAAAAATTCAAGTGTTAGGCCAAATTTACATTTGTGTGTCATGTGCATGTTCCCCAAAAAAGTGTAACCACTAATTTCTAATGAAAAACTGTTTGATTCAGACATGCATTTATTGATTTAAACAGTTTCCAATCATGTTGGATTCTATAAAATTGTCTTTTAGTTATGTATGCAACTGTTTAACTTAAAAAACACGTGTCTGAATCAAACAGTTTTTCATTAGTAATTACGCTTTTTTTGGGCACATGGACCACATCAAATTCCAGATGCAAACTCAGTCATAGTTAGTCATGTTTTAGACTTGGCAGTTTTTCTTGAAGCAGTTATCTTCAATTCTCTTTTAAAACTGCTCGTTTGTTTACACTCAGAAGGTTTCTTGTTCAATTTTTCTATTGTTTTAATGCTGCGAATGAAATAACAAAAGAGAATTGAAGTAACTTTTCTGTACAAGCAAGTCAGTACCCCTCTTCTTTCTTCTTTCCTCTTTCTCCCATAAACTCAGACTTGCTTCAAGAAAAACTGCCAAGTCTAAAACATGAGTTAATTATTTTTAAACATATACAACACATACTCGTATATCGTTACCTTAGTATGGAAAGGCTATTACTCATTATTTTTTTCAAATCGAAATATGCAAAAAGTCGATTTGACAGAAATAATGAGTTGTTAGGGCGTTTCTATATTAAGGTAGCGATATGTATAACTTAATTTATTGATAGTGAACAAATGAGCAATACAATAAAATATTTCAAAATTTGCAGCTGCTTTTAAATTTGTTGGCACTACACTTTCAGAAATAAAAGATGATAATAAGTTTTTTTTAATAACTCTTGGCCGGAGTCTTTAGGGGCGGGATTCCGCAGCGATGAATTTTTAAGTGTTCACCAAAGTCAGTGCTCACAATTTACTGCAAATATCAAAAGTGAACACCGAAATTGGTGAACACTTCAAAATTCATCGTTACAGAATCCGGTCCCAGATACCATTTGAAAAAATTATTTTGCTTAACGCAAATACATAATTGCTAATTTTTTTTTTTTGAGTAATTGTCCTGTTATTATGCCCGTAATTTCTCCAAATATCGGGTGATTTTTTGCTATTCGTTTTTTTCAGTGTAAATTTGTTCAGTGTGAAGAAAAGATTTGTGACATCTGGCAATGCCAAAATGCTCAGTAACAGCCAAACCGAAATTACGTAGGCAGTACGGTACGTATTGACACTGCACATTTAAACATAAGTATAAAATATACTTTGAATGTAATGAGAATACGTTGCCTACTGCTTACGCCACGTTGTTAACTATCGAATTTGGTGTGAAGCTCAGGCAGTTTGATGCGGTTTGGGAGCCGGCGGCATCATTGGACCGTACTTCTTCAAGAACGATGAAAATCGCAACGTTACCGTCAAGTGCGATGATTACCGATTTTTTTTTTGTTTTGCTCAAAATGGACGAATTGCACTTGTACCACCAGAGAATGACAATGAGTACTCAAAAAAATGTACATACATAAGTAAATAGTCTTAATTTTAGTAACTGCGTATAATCATAATTGTAGCGCAAGCAATTTGTACGCTCACATATTTTCTCTCAAGCATATATATATAGGCGATTCCAACATACAAGAGCATCTCTACTTCGTTTATGCAAAAAACTAAAATACACAATTAAAAACAAAAAGGCACATGTGTATCAAACGCATTGACTCTTTCTCATACTTACAGCCTGAATATATTTATACCCAGGCTATGGGTATTTCATCGGGAAAAAAATAAACAGTTGTTGAATGTTTATAGTTATATATATTAGATTTGAAATTAATGCGTGTATTTGCATACGAGCGTGTTTTTTTATTTTTAGCTGTACGCATTCATTGTTGTTTGGCTGCCAATACTTAAAGAGTACTAAAAATGATAATCTTGTCATCCTCTGGTTGGCACATGATTTCAAAAGGTGGTGCCACACGGCACCATTACACTATTGAGAGGCGTGTTTAGTGAGCAATTAATCTCATGGTTTGATGCAGTTCATTGATAAGAGGCAGGTTCACGCTGTTTTAAATGAGGGAAAAAGATCGTTATGTCCTACAAATCCTCATATAGAAAATACATTAAAATATATATATCAAACGTTGTGTATGTACATAAGTATGTATACATACCGCTCCTTTATTGCAACATAGTCAATTCTCAAAAAACGAGGTTTTAGAGTTAATATTGGGGAAAAATTCGTTACCTCATATTTAGTTTGGTGAAAAAATTTAATACAAAATGCTTGTGCATTCACGATTTGAAAAAAGAAAATCTTTTTATATCTTCATTGAGTTGTATGTAAATTGAAAATTTATTTAACTTATTTTCTACAAAGCTGGCTTTTTTGAGTGCAATAAATGAACGATATATGAATAAAATATATATGAATAAAATAGTGTTATAAAATATGATACATACATATACATATCTGCAATAATTTTACAAATACACGTATGTATACAGCTTCATGCAACTAAGTAGGGCTCCTTGGAATTAACTTGCCTTTTAATACTGATTGTATGATAATGAACGACATCAATATTTTTTTCCTATAAGGCAACATTGGACTATGCAATTTGCCAAATATAATTTCGTAGTGTCCTTAATTAGGGACATGAAGTACACAATTTTTCGTCTCAATTTTTATAAATTAATTCACGTTTCACAGTGTCCCTAATTAGTTGAAGGGAACTGTATATAAATGCGAGTATCCTTTTTATAATTTTAAGCAATTTTAAAGAACTCTCTAATAAATAGAAATTTTATAAATATTCAATTCACAACCTATTGTAGTAGTTGTAATTCGTCATTGTTATAAATCAGTGTCCCGCAAAATTAAATATGTTTGTATTGGTGAGAAAAATGAGAGTAAAATAAACTTGCACTTGAAGAAAAGTTTTCTAATTTAAAAAACATGATGTGGTTATTAATTGTTTGAATTTTTTTTTGTAAATAAGCTATTTAATCAAAAGCTTAACTAAAAACTAAAAATTTAATAATCCATTCAACAATGAGTATATAAATTCCAAATTAATTTTATTCAAAGCTTTGTGGATACTATTAAAATGTGTTATTTTTAACTGTTTCATAACATAAAATGCATTGCATATTGCAAAAAGCATGTTTTATCACGAAATATTTCTTAGCTTCCATAATTATTTAAATTTTTTGTTGCTGTACAAATTTATTAAATTTGAACTTTAATTTCGTTCCGTGTGCTCAAACAAATTAAACAAAAAACCAGGAAAAAATTAATACATGCATGCACAACTTAATTCGTCGCTTGCTCAGTGACGACTAAATGAAAGAGCATAAGCATGTATGTGATTTTCATCCGCACAATTGTGTTATGGCTTGCGGGTTACTGTTATAAATATACAACTATTGGGAATATTTTCTATAGTTCCATACAACTTCTTTCTATCGGGTGATATGTGTATAAACGAATGGAAAAGTTGATGCAATACACCCTTTTTATAAACATACATACTACATACAATTTGCTCTACTCATTTAGTTTTGCATATGTAATCCATTATTTCCGCAGAAATAATAAATAAATTCAGTAAAGTGCGACTCTGACTCGCGCACGAAGGGTTCCGTACGAACACTAGATATATAATTTAATACAAACTTCAGCCTGTATAATATGTAGCTTTGGCAATTTTTTTTTTTTTGTTTTTGGCGTTTTTTCAATTTGGCGATTTTTTTCATTTTGGCGATTTATTTTCATTTTGGCGATTTTATTTTTCATATAAACAATTATTTTGGTTTTGGCGCCTTTTTCGCGTTTTGGCGTTTTTTAACATTTTGGCGATTTTTTTCATTTGGGCGATTTTTTCGAATTTGGTGATTTATTTTAGTGTTAGAAATTTTGTTTAATTTTGGCGATTTTTTTTAATTTTTGGCGATTTTTTTTGGTTTGGCGATTTTATAATTTTCGGATTTTTTAGTTTTACCGTTTTTGAAAATTTCAAGTGTTTGTCTCTTACGGTTTCCAAGATATAGCAAGTTGTCAAAATTACATAGTCAAAATTGCATTAATAATGGACCACCCTTTAATTTAATTTTTTTTAAATTTTAGTGTTAATTGTTGTAGTCTGTATAAAAATACACTAGTTTTACAAATTTCAAGTTTCAATATACATAATATGTTCATACAATTGTATATATATTACATGGTATTTTAACATTTTTCGTTGCTCGTTTTGGAACACCCTTTAATTTTTAATTCTCATGTATTTGTTATTGTAGCGGCTAAGGTTCTACATACTCTGTCCAAATTTCAGGTCCGTAACTCTTACGGTTCCTGAGAAAATACCGTGTGACGGACAGACGGACAGCGTAGCGAAAACAATAGGGTTCCTTTTCACCTTTGGTGTACGGAACCCTAAAAATGGCTAATATCTAGTTAGTTGGAATTTACTACAACTTGAGAAAAACAAATTTTTTCGCATAATCTCTGATCAGACTCTGAAACTTACAAATATAACGATACATACATATGCATGTAATACATATGTATATATGTAATTGTACATACAAAGACAAAAATTTTCAGTTAAAATTTCCGAAAATTCGCAAAAATGCAAAAATCAAAAATAATTAAATTAGATTGGATTATGAAATCAATTTCATATCGAAAACATTTAAAAAGCTTGGCTATTAGGAAAAATCGCTTTTATTGCAAAAATAAAAACAAAAATTTTTTCAAAACCAATATAAAACTTATTTATGAAAATGGTGGAAGAAATTAATTTAAAAAAAGCTCAGCTTTATCAGGTAGCCAGCACCACGAGATCCAGTTTACTTGATCCAGGTGTTAATATATAACTCTATGAAACATTTTAAAAACATTAAAATTTACTTATAAATAAAATTGCAAAAAAGTTAAAAACAGAAAAATAATTTTTGTAGGTATTTTTTGTTTTTGTTTTGAGGATTTCATTCAAACTGTAATTTCGATATGTCTCTTCCTTTTGAAAGTTGTTTTTTTTCGAATTTTAACAATGCATTCATATACACCCTACCTATATTTCTAACGACAATACGTGAATTGAATGTTAAAATACAATCTTGCCTTAAAATTTTATTTAATATCGGGCTGATTTTATAAAAACTCAATCAAATTTCGTTCATTATTTCTGTTTCCATTATAAATTGCGTTGAAATTATTGAATTTTCGTAAAAGCAGAAATTTAACGGTCAAAACAATTATAAAATTCAGATAGTAAGTCCAAGTTTACACTATGCAAGTCTTATTGCTAAGCTGATTAGTTTGTTAGGAGAGAGAGAGAGAGAGAGACGAGGAGAAAAGAAACGTTTCTGTTCCCCTCGTTTCACTCTCCCTAAAACTAATCAGCTTAGCAATAAGACTTGCATAGTGCTAACTTGGACTAAGACAATAATTATATATGCATGTATTAAGCTTAAAATTATAAATTAAGAAGAAATAAACTGTACATATGTATGTATTGGTTTCTAAATAATTATTGAGCAAACACCAAGCTTAAAAAATTATAAAACGTTAAAAAAAAGAAAAAAACAACAAAACCAAACCATAAGAAGCTCGAAAAGTTATTTCGTTGGCTAAGTTGGCAAATATACTAAATGTTTTCTTTTTAATTTTTCAGGAAGGACAAAAAACTGTTCAAATTTAATGAAACTAAATCTGTGTGAGGACAACGAAACTATTAATTTTGTTATTTTAAATTAACACAAACAAGTTATGTGCTAAGTAAATGCAAGTAAATATTTTCCGCAGGACTTAACAGGTGTTTTTTTTTTCTGTTAAGCATATTTGCTTACCACTGCCTAACAGCAAGAAAAAACAACATAACGACATTTTAATTTAGCATTCTACATTAAAAACTCACTTTGCATAAAAAGTGGACTTAGCATATTTGCCGTGTAAGCCAACGATTTGCAACTAATTAAATTTATAAAAACCTTGGTCGTTTTTCAGGTAAACGATTACTGCCAACACGTTCACGAAACGGCGAATTCGTTAGTCCCTAAATATTGAAAAAAAAAATACAAATTTAATTTACATTATTCTTTTTTTCACAAAATCAGGTGTTTTTTATGTAATTAAGAATATATGTAAGTAAAAAATATTTTAACAAATTAAAAATAAATTTGGATTAAAAAGGACAAGGAACACATTTTCAAAATAGTTTTTGGGTTTAACGGAAAGAATCGGAAACAAAAAACGGCTTTTTAGTAAATACAGTTAAAAGATAGAAAAGTAAGTAAGATAGAGAACCTGATTAGGTGGAGGTCTGGATATTATGCTGGTACTGTGGCGCCTTCTTGTTAGATGACTTTGTGCAGTAGGACTATCCTGTAAACGATTCCAACTCAAACACATAAGGCAAAAGCAACAAAGTAAGTTTTTTTTTGGGAAAGAATTAAAACTGCTGTCGTATTGTAAACTTTTTAAATAACTAATTATGTTAAATTTCTTAATATACATACATACATACATATATAAGAGTAAAGAAGTAAAAAAAAATTTTCATATACATATGCAAATGTTTTTTGAAAAATATACACTTAATAATAAAGTCATAACAAATTATAAAATAAAAAGTTTAAATAAATTAACTCTTGCAAATGAAGCAGTAAAAACTAAATAAAAAGCATAAAGAAACATAATTATTTCAACTAATTGCCATACATAACGAAAAATTGAATAAATAATATAAATTTTATAAATGCTTACGCGTGATTTACGTCTTTTCAACTTATTCAAATGCAATTCAACAAATCGCATAAAATCATCGATCTGTTGTTTAGTATTATCCACAAAGTTCTCGTTGAAAACATCGCAATATTGACTGCCGTGTTCAATTATTTTGTTCATAGCCTTATTTTCCTTTGGCAATAAATACATACGGAAGCGCCAAAACTTTAAACTCTAAAAAAAATTTTTTTGTTCTTTCAGTTAAATAAATAATAAAAATATATTTGATTTATAAGCCACTAAAAAATTTATAATAATTGAGATTTAGTTAAATAAAACATTTTTATATGTGTTATCTATAGTGCTGTTTGAAGTCGGTCCGAAGTAGTACTCGTAAGTTAGTAAATTCTAACATTTTCTTTTTAACTAGAGTTTTTTCTCGCCCTTTTAAAGCGGGAAATTTTTTTAAATATCCCGGAATACCGCTCTATATAAATAATACAAATGTAATTTGCAAGGCATTAATACAAATTAGATATACCAAACGGACGACACACTCGTCCGTATTCTAGAATCAAAATGTAAATAATTTAAAGGCTCAGTTAGCCGACTGTAATGTAATGTAACTGTAACGTAGAAAACAGCTGATCGATATTTTTATATGAAAAGTCGGTTACATTACATCTCTATAATCATTTTCATTACTTTTCACATACCAATATCGACCAGCTGTTTACTACTGTTGCAGTTACTTTACATTACAGTCGGCTAACTGAGCCTTGAGCCTTAAAGCTTAGTTAGCCGACTGTAATGTAATGTAACTGCAACAGTAAGAAACAGCTGATCGATTTTGTTATGTGAAAAGTAATGAAAATGGTTATAGAGATGTAATGCAACGTAACCTACTTTTCATATAAAAATATCGATCAGGTGTTTTCTACGTTACAGTTACTTTACATTACAGTCGGCTAACTGAGCCTTGAGCCTTAAGATTCAAAGAAAATGTATCTAAACCAGCGATCTTCAAAACCGCGCACGCGTGCGAGTGCTCTCACAATAATGAAGAGAGCAATAAGAGAAAATTTGTATTTTTATTTAATGTGTACTCAATTGTTACTAAAATCAGGGCTACCACTTTAATATTAGACTATTCATATGTGCCGGTTGTGTAGTCACTAGGGATGCCAAAAGGGACTAGGTTTTTTAAAACCCGGGATTCGGGATTTTGAATTTTAAAAAACGGGATCCCGGGACGGATCGGGATTTTTCGGGATTTTATAAACTAAAATATATTAGATAATCTCATTTATTAGCTTTTAGAATTATAATTTATTATTAATGTAAGTATAAGTATTAATAAAAAATTCTTAATTCATAAAAAAAGGTAAATTCATTACAGAACCAAATAAAACATTTTTAATGTATTATTGGTAGGAATAATTTAAAGTAATATGGAAGTAATATTTGTATATTAAGTCGTCTCTTAAGAAACTTCTTGAAAAAATTAATACATCTAGGGTGGCAGCCGACAATCGAGATCTTATTTTAGTGCAAACATAAGATGCTGACGAAAAACAACGTTCGTTTGGTATTGTAATTGCGCTATGAAATAAGGCCCAAGGAAATAACGCCCAAATAAGAAATGAAATAAGGCCTAATAAAATAAAACCCAAAAAAAT
This sequence comes from Tachina grossa, assembly GCA_949987645.1. Taxonomy (NCBI): domain Eukaryota; kingdom Metazoa; phylum Arthropoda; class Insecta; order Diptera; family Tachinidae; genus Tachina; species Tachina grossa. The sequence goes on along the minus strand of OX465276.1, from coordinate 32,903,106 downwards.
TAATTGAGGCAAAGAGCAAATTTATGAAATAACACCCAATATAAATGAAATAAAGCTCAATTATAAATTCCTTAATTTTGTTGGGCTTTATTTCATTTTCCTATTTGGCCGTTATTTCCTTGGGTTTTATTTGATAGCGCCAAGCGACACCTCTTTTTGTGGGCCAAGGAAGTTAGTAATTTTTAGTATTTTTGGTTGAGGTGCAACCTTCTCATATCGTTTTTTAAGCTGAATATCATGGGTCTATAAAAATATTTAAAACATTTTATTTCAAATATTTATCTGACAAAGTATACTTACATTAATATGTGTCAAAAGACCTTTGAACCTAGAACCTCCATAAAGTTTTTAATACCTTTTTGCAAAATTTGCTTTTTGCGTGCGTAGTTCCATTATCATCCACTAAAAACAACACCAAACCGAGCTTCCGACTTTGTTTTGTGTGGTACAAAATTCATTGCTAATAATTTTTTCGCCTACGACTTCTTTTTATAACCAGTAAAAAGAACTTGATTCATGGCTACTATGATTAAATTTCAAATATTCAAAATTATTTTTAACTGGGAAACTCATGTTTATTTACAAACGTAAACATAGTTGCATTTAATAAAAAAAAAATCAGATTTTTAATGTTACCAAAATCCCGGGATTTCTGCTTAAAAATCCCGGGATTCGGGATTCAGTTTTTTAGAATAATCCCGGGTTTTCGGTATTCGGGATTTCGGTATTGGCATCCCTAGTAGTCACATTTTACCAGACAACAATGGATTATTTTTAAATTAGTTTAATTTAAAGGTTTTCTATTTTTTAGAGCTGTAATAATCATATCTGAAAGTAGGTTATTATATACTATTTAAAATACATCAAATGTGCATTTATCTCTTTTTGAACACGAAGAATTTACTAGAATTAGAGTTTTACAAATATATTACAAATATGTCTTGGCAGCCCTGCCATAAGAAGAGCAAAATATATTACGCTCAAAATACTAAACCGATTTCAATAAATTGTAGATTCTGCACATCTGTATAAAAAATCCTTTAAAACCTATAAATCTTTTTAAAATCGGTGCGGTGGTACCAGCGTAAAAGGGATTACAAAAAACATGTTCGCCTATTAATTTTATTACTAGATATACCAAACGGACGACACACTCGTCCGTATTCTAGAATCAAAATGTAAATAATTTAAGATTCAAAGAAAATGTATCTAAACGTCATAAAAAAATTCATTAAAACACAGCCACACACAAACTTACTACATATGCAAGCATAATTACCCTGAAGGAAATGTCGATGGTGAAAATGTATTGAATCGCTTTTGACTTTGTCACCAGTACTACTCTACTTTTATTCTCCATATAATACTTTGTTCTATAGACATTTAGCATGTGCTTGTCATTGAAGTTCTACTAGTAACACTAAAAAAATTGACTAGATAGTGAATTCATAGTTCTTATGGGAACATGGAGACATACCAACCAGAAATTTACTGGTACATTTCTATACCTTAATTTATGTATATTGACAAGTTGTTGCAAAATCCACCAGAAATACACCACATATGTTTTCTCTCTTTATTTTATACTGACGAATAAAAGAGAAATTGTAGACAATGTAACTACTACTAGAGTTTTAGTGTTGACATAGAGACACTTGGCCCCAGTCTGACTGCAGGGTAAATAATACATGAAATTAAAAAAACATAAACAAAATCCCTTCAACCAACCTAATTCAATTTATTCAACTCTCTTCCTTTAAGTATTATGGCTTTGATACAACAACAAATAAGAGAAAAACAATTGTAAGGCCAAGAGAAATACTACAAACACACACACACACTCATGTTTTGTTTCTTTTTTTACTTGTAAGCTAATAAATGCGTGTGTAATATGTGTGCATGTAGTAGTAGCAACTTTAAACGCTTATAGCTCCCAAAATACTAAACCGATTTCAATAAAATATAGATTCTGCACATCTGTATAAAAAATCCTTTAAAACCATATAAATCTTTTTAAAATCGGTGCGGTGGTACCAGCGTAAAAGGGATTACAAAAAACATGTTCGCCTATTAATTATATAGATAGATTTGATTAATAATACATACATACATACATATGTATGCTAATTCAAACTGGGTATTAAAACAGTAACTTAATTTTTTTAACTTTCAGTTTTTAAATCCCTCAAATGTTTTTTCCAACACGAAGAACGTTTTTATATGAAATTAAAATCTCCGGAACAGCCAGTTCGATTTTGAAAATTTTCAAAACAACAAAATGAAGAATGGAACCTCCTAACGGAAATATGCAATATAAGGTTTCACCAAAGTGCATAAAATATTAATTATTGTTTTAGAATACATATCGTACATTTACTTCAAGTGGCATAACTCAAAAAAACCAGTTTTGCAGAAAACGCGTTTTAAGTTTTCAATTTGCATACAACTCAATGGAGAAATGAAAAAAAAATCTTTTCTCAGGAGGTGATGGTTTTATATGAAATTTTTACACCAGATAAAATACGCAATGCCGCATCTTTCTGCATTATTAACTCAAAAAACTAATTTTTTGAGTTATGCCACTATTGAAGTAAATGTGCGAAGCAATAGTTTCCGTGTTCAAAAGTGAGTACGCTGTTCAGCCTCCATTCCGCTTTCAATTTATCTGTCAGCTAGACCGTCCCCTGATCGAATGTGTAAGTGACTTTTACTGACAATAGCTGAACCGATTTTGATGAAATTGGAAATATAGGCTTTTTACTTTTTTAACTAGGACCAATAGGGGATTATAGGGAGAATTGCTCTGCCTCTTCAAAAATATCTGATCAATTTTGATGAAATTTTAATCATAGATGGTTAGGTTAGGTTAGGAAGGATGGTGCTACGACGCACATCCACTCGTTGACCCAGTTGGGTCAATGAACAATTACTTTTAAATATGAATTGATATGTAAACAGAATTGGTGAAATTGGCCCTTAATGTATGAAAAGAAATCTTCGAAAAATTTCTCAAACCTAAATTTTTTCATATCTCTACTTTATAACACTGCTGCACATAACAACGAAGCTTTACTACTTGCTTTTCTTTTATCCGTATCAACGGAACGCCAACCTATCCTAATATTTCCATATTAAATCCTACGATAATTTGAAAAATAATTTGTTTCGCATTTTATTGCTCACTGTCTAAACGTTTGAATTTTTGAAACACGTTTTATGTATGCAAAGTAATAAATTTGTCCCAATATTTATAATTTATTTTAATATCGGACTATACTTACTTCCATTAATGGATAATCTGTGTCGCCCCTAGTACATATATAGTGATCCATATAGTTCCAATTGAAATTTTCCAATTTTTCTGTAGTAAAATTAACACCCGATATCTCGTAGGTTTCATGCTGTGGAGCATGAAAGCGATAACGATAGTCGACATTAATGGGAGGATAAGGATGCCTAGATGCCATAGAAATAATAATAATGATAGTAATGTTACGTTTAAGCCTTAACAATTATTTTTACCTTGGCCTATAGCCTGTTACGGTAATAACCGAGCCATTTAATGTTATTTTATGAAAAATTCGTCCAATAGATAACAGGTATTCCTTTGTAACTTCTGTTAGTGGTTTCATATGCAGTACAGATGTAGGCTTTTGCTGTTTAAGACCTCCGCAACATGGCGCCTGCGCTGGTGGGCCATTTGTTTTCTCTTCCAAAACAATTAATTGAAAACCTTGAGCTAAACGCTGCGATACAATTTCTGTACACACTTCTTCAGTTGTAAGTGGTTTTCGATAAATGGCTCGACTATTTGCATAATCTAAATTCACATCATCCGGCAGTAGAGTATAATCGGATATGACATAATCATTATGTAATGAACGCTTATCAGGAAAGTAGTCAGTAGTTATGGGTAAACAGGCTGGTATTGTAAGGGACTTCCAGTCCACTCCTATATATATATATATATATATATATTTTTTTTTTAATTACGATAAATTAAAAAGGGAAATAGTTAATTTTTAATTTTAAATCACATTAAGATTTACAAAAACACAACACTTTCCAATTTTAACAGATTTTGATTTAATTTCTAAGAAGTTACATATAATTAAGTGAAATAGTTATAATAATACATGTGTATTTAAAAATAAAATTTCACTCCAGTAAATTAAGCATTTTATTTGTAAACCTTATACATAAGTTGATGTAATTAAATATTGAAAGCTGAGAAACTACTAAGAAATAAAGGCATACATTTAAATAAAAATATTAAATAGAAATAAGAATATTTTGCAATTATGTACATGTTGACATTAGATTCTACATGTTTTTATTTATATAATTTTTATTTCATTTTTTTTAAATCTAGTGGCCCAAAGGTAGTCACCCAAAACCAACGAAAGAGAGACAGAGAAAGATTTTTAATATTTTGAGAGAACAAAAAATTACAATAAGTCCATGTATTCAATAGTTAATAAAAAATGGGCATGTACTCACCTTAATTCGAATCAAACATTTTATTTTACTTATTAATAAACATTTGTAAAGTACTTTTTGTCTTGCTCTAGATTTAAATAGCCATGCAGATTTCAAAACTGTAATAAGTTATCATCTAACTTAACAAATTATGTGAATGTGGTCAGTGCACGTATTTTTCTAGACTATTTCTTTTACGTCTGAGAGTCCAAAATTTTGTTTGTTACACGGGTAACAGTGTTAGGATTTTTTTAATATCTTGGTCTCACGCTAAAAACCCGATGAATACGTGTAATACATATTTACAAGGAAAGTAAAAAATTAAAAATTTGTTTTTCTTTTCCATGACCTTCAACATGAAGGCATAGTACGAATGTATGTACTAGTGATGTAACGAATGTCAATTTTTGATATTCGCGAATACGAATACTAATATTTGAAACGATATTCGCGAATACGAATACGAATATTATATGCAATATGAAATATTAAAAAAATTGTTATGAAATAGGACTTCATACTCTTGTTGGCGTACTTTAAAGTTAATAAAAAGTACCCAAAATTTTAATGATCGTCATTAAATAATATTTGAAAATGATACAAAGCACAAATTTCTATAAAAAATTAATGTATTTGTACAAACTAAAATTTTTAGTCATTTATTTAAATTTCGTTTAGGATTTATGCATTTATTTATTTAATTTCTTTGGAAAAATAGTCGTATTCGTATTCGCCTGAAAATGCCCGAATATTTTACAATTCGAATACGAATACGAATATTCGTGCATCACTAGTGTGTACATGTCGATGGATTAATATGAAAAATGCCTAACTCGAATTTTCGATATTTTACAGAAGCAAAAAACTGAAGAAAAAATAAAGCATTTACATGCAGAAACAGTTTTTAAAGTTGCCATAAGTACTTGATTTTGAACTGTAATGTACTAAGATCTTCAAGGAGGATGCAATTATACGTTGTCGCCAGAAAACATTAAAAACACGATTTCGAAAAAAATTGAGTTAGGCCCTTTTTATATTAAGCCATCGATATGTATGTATGTACATTAGAGTGGCCGTTAATTGTATGGATACTTTTTTTTGATTTCTTCTACTGTCACCCCCCAAACCGGTTCAGTTTTGCGTCCGGCCCTCAAAGTTGGCCTTCAAGCCCATTTTTTCAAATGTAATTTTTTGCATACAACTATCTTTTTAAAAAATCATTTTACAAGAATATGACATGGCAATATTTTAGCTTTTCAAGTCAACAACATTAGTCTCAAAGAAAGTTTTTTGCTAAAATTAATATTTTAGAAAATAATGTGGAAAATAACCAACAAAATACCAAAAATTTTATGTAACAAAATTATATTTATATGGAAAATTTTTATTTTAAGCATGTACAATAAGAGCTTATATATATTAAATTATTTCATACATGACTATAAAGGTATTCAGATCAGTTTTTTTCTTGTTGGAAAAATGGAAAAATGTAATTTTTTTACAACAAACACAGGAAAAAAATCCACCAAAAGTTGAATTTTTAAATTTTTACAATTTATAAACAGAAAAAAAATGGGTCAACGAAAGTAATACACTTTTCTTTCGTTTTGAAGCAAATAAATCAGAATGTTACCAATTTTAAACAATGAGGACTAATGCAAAATTGTAAATTGAAATGCAACGTAATATAGAAATGTCTTCTATTTAAATGTAATTCATTAAATATTTATCTTGAAATAAAAATATATGACTTATAGCAATTTCATAATTATAGGCACATTTCCACAAAACCATTCAGAAATATATGGAACTAAATTAAACATGAAACAAATCTACCATATACATATATACATATTTATTTATGTGTATCTCATGTTTTAGACTCGACAGTTTTTCTTGAAGCAAGTCTGAGTTTATGGGAGAGATAGGAAAGAAGAAGAGGGGTACTGACTTGCTTGTACAGAAAAATTACTTCAATTCTCTTTTGTTCTTTCATTCGCAGCATTAAAACAATAGGAAAATTTAACAAGAAACCGTCTGAGTCAAGGCGAATTCAGTATCAGGTGACCTTATCAGACCGGCTGATTATCAGCTGTTGATGCAAAATTAAGCAATTTGAACCAAAATTTCAAAATTTACGCAGAAATCTTTTGACAGATTGGTTTTGTAGCATAGTAAACTACATGTTGTTTTTTGTGTTGTAAAATTGTTGTACTGATAAGGTCACCTGATACTGAATTCGCCTTGGTCTGAGTGTAAACAAACGAGCAGTTTTAAAAGAGAATTGAAGATAATTGCTTCAAGAAAAACTGCCAAGTCTAAAACATGACTATGTACATATGAAATAAATGAAGTGTAATTTGAATGATAAAATAAATCTACAAATACAAAAACATCATCTCAATATACTATTGATTTGTCATGAAGAATATAGAAAAGAAAAACTTTTCCTAGCATTTTTTTTGCGGTTTGATAGCATTTTGGTAGCTCTATGTTAAGGGCAAAAGATGGATTTCATCGAGTTTAAGTTTTCATATTGATAGTTAGGCCGGCCGGGTTTCCATCTGTGTGCCATGTGCCACACAAGCGTAAAAAAAGCGTAACCAACTAATTACTCATGAAAAACTGTTTGATTCAGACAGGTATTTATTAAGTTAAACAGTTTTATACATAACTAATAGACAATTTTATAGAATCCAACATGATTGGAAACTGTTTAAATCAATAAATATATGTGTGAATCAAACAGTTTTTCATTAGTAATTAGTTGGTTACGCTTTTTTTGGGCAAATGACACACAAGAAATGCCAGATGTAAACTCAGCCTGTTATAAGTAGTGAAATGTAAAAATCTGCGAAACGAAACGGAATATTCAAAAGTGATTAATTTATTTTAAAATTTATGCCTCTATCCAGTATTTAAACAATAAAATATCTCTATTGGTGTTTGTTTAATTGGCTTAAGTACCGGTTGCGAACTTACGATTTTTCCATGTTATTTTATTATTATCACCATGCATTTTTACATAAATAGATGTGTTTCTTTACTCTACATTGGGATCGCGCGGAATCCCGATTTGCACGAAAAGCGTTCCCGTACTCGAAAATTGGGTAAATGAGAGAAGTTTTATGAGAGCAATGTTCTTCTTCTTCGTGCACGAAATAGACTTTTTCTTCGTGCTAGTTTGGGCACTCAGAAAAATTAAATTTTTCTAAATACTAGAAAAATGGAAAAATTTATGAAAAAGTGTTTAAAAGCTAGTGGTAAACTTACTGTCACTAAGTTTATGTCCGATACTGGTCGGGCCTCATTATTATATTTACTAGATTTAAGATTTGAATAATTGTTGTTAGTTCATTTTTGAAGATACAATAAATAAATAATTATATGTATAAAAAAATCCATTTTAAGATTTCTAAGGAAAATATGCGAAGTGTGTGGTACGAAAGGGATTACCAGATTCTGATATTAAATGTCAATACTGTCGTCTGTCAGGTTAAATTTTTAATTGACATTAGTGAGATTTGAATGCGAATTAACGCTGTTGTCTGTCTGCGCTATTATAGTTAATGACTTTTTTATTTTGTTATATTTTTTAAGATCGAAATCGTTTTTTATAAAATTATAATTAATTGTATCTAATTTCAATATTTCGTTAACAGTTTGTTAACATTAGTGCATTTCAATATGTAAAACAAATTTAATTTTTTTTTTTTCTAAATAAAAATTACTCTTGGCTGCTTTCATTAGGAATTTTTTTTTTGTGGATGAGCTATTTCTGAGTCAATAATTGTGTGTTCATATGTAAATTCGTTCATATTTTGAAAAATAATGTTAGTGCTTTAAAAATCATGCATTTGTAATAAAACATGCACATTCTTTAAGAATTCTACCAAATATGTTAAAATTTAAAGCGTTAGGACCAGTATCCTTAATGATATAGTTTTGAGAAAAATGAATTAGTTAGTCCCAAATCACACTATGCAAGTCTTATTGCTAAGCTGATTCGTTTCAGGGAGAGAGAGACGAGGGGAACAGCAACGTTTCTTTTCCCCCCGTCTCTCTCCCCTAACAAACTAATCAGCTTAGCAATAAGACTTGCATAGTTTAAATTGGGACTTAATGTATGTCCATACTGTGTACTTATTTATGTATGTATATATTAAAAGTGTGTGTCTGTCGTATTATTTAACAACACTATAAACTATCTACAGAGTGCTTTTAAAGTTATAATCAATTCGCAATCAAGTGTTCATGTTTTAAGAAAAATAAAATATTTTCAGAACATTCTTATGCATACTATACATATGTATGTGAAGAAAATTACAGGTGCTTGCATCTTGTATAATTATAATATAAAGATTATTTAACTACAAGAACAAATATTTTATATTTTATATATGTATGTACATATTTGCTAACCTATGATTATTTTTCCTTTGCTATCTGCTTCAGTCTCGTACACATGTTCCATTGCGGTTTCTGTTTCAACTATTGGTATTAAATGTTTACGCACATTACCATTCACTGTGGGTATGTTAAATTAATTAATTTCCAAACAAAAATGTTTATTAGTTTATTAGTTATTTTTATAGTTGATTTGATTTGATGTGGGATAGGAAATAACAAAACAATTCACTACTCCTAAATGATTTAATATAAATATTTATTTTAGAGCTTCGCTAATGAATAAATGCAAATGAAATTATATTTTCTAATAAACTTAAGATGACTGAATTCAAATCCCTTAATAAATAAAAATGAAATGATATATTCTAATGAATTTAAGATGACTGAATTCCAAACCCTTAAAATTTTAATCTATTTACGTTTTTACTTTTTTGTGCTTATCTTTGAAATGATTTACCAAAGAAATAATCACACGAATTGCTAAATGACCACTTGATTCCAAGGTAACTAATAAAAAAATAATAAAATAAAAAGTATTTTCGCTATATTTTGCGAAGCTCATCAGCTACGATTTCGGGGTTTTCATGTTTATATTTTTACCCCCCCGAAAGCCGATTTTAACTACATGTTCATAATATCAATTGACTCTTCAAGACCAAAAAAATTTTTTTTTGTATTTTCATGGGTGCTCAAGCATAATTTGAAAGCTTATAGCGTCAAATATTTTTGAGATTTTTTTCAGATTTTTCGAAAGAGGTTTAGGGGTCGCACAAATCGATTTTTTGCAAAAAAAAAATCCAGTTTTCCAGCCTTTTTGTGTTTTCTTCATAACTTTAACCGTAACCACGATTTTGTTCACTTTTGAAGAATCATTTTAAAAGAAAAATGTCCAAGCTCATTTCGGTAGCCTACATTACAATTTTTCGTAATTTTTTAAATTTAAAATTTTGTAAATAACGCTTATAACTTTTAAAATTTTTATACAAATTAAAAAAACTAATGATGTAGTTTGAAAGGTCAATTAATTATAATTCATTATAAATATATTTTCAAAATATATATTCAAAATAATTTTTGAATTGACCCTATAAGCTTTCAAATTATGCTTGAGCAAAATTGTATATCTACCCGATTTGGATTCGTCATATGTAATTATGTTAGAAATTATGTATTACAAGTTCTGCAAACATTTTAAAATTACCGAATGTAGGTATGTACATATATGCAATATGTAAATGTTGCATGGTACCATGCAACACATATGATATAATATGCACAGTGGTGGTCAAAACATTAAACTCTGCGATCGTATACCTATACATACATACATTCATTTTTTTGTTACATATTTTTCATAATCCCCCCTATTGCGAATGGCGTCGTCGACGTGACATCAAGGCAACAGTAAAAATAGTCCATTGTCTACTCTTTGTTGACAACAATTGACTGCTATTTACATGCTGTTTTAATTTACAAAGCCTTAGAGATTAGTAAGAGATCATCAATAAGAGCCACTTTTTGCCGATAAAGAGTAGAGAAGTGGCAATATGTACTGTCGTCTTGATGTGACGTCGACGACGCCATTCACAATATGGCGGAATGTAATTTTTTTATAACAAACGAGACATTTTGTTCCCCAAAATTAGGGCCTAACGTATAAAATATCTCCCTCAAGTATTTTAAAAATTTGTTTTTGCTTTTTATACATTATTCTTCACCGAAGGAACGCATAGTTATAATTTTTGAAATATTTATGAAAAATTTTAAAAAATTTTAGAATTTTGTTTCTCTTTTCTGCATATGTACTCAGGCAGAAATTGTGACTTTTCGCAAAAATAAACTGTATGTATACTTAAATTTCACTTTGATGAAGATGAGGTGTTTTATACGAATTATACACAACCAAGGCAAGGTAGATAGAGCGCAACAAATGGCAGTTGGCACTTCGAAAAAAATTCTTTTACATTTTAACTTTCCAAACCTTGTCGAAGTTTTTCGGCGGAATATTAACTATCTCTTTTGTCACTTTGCAACCGATTATTTCATTTCATTTAATACATGCATACTTTATAAAGCAAATTTATAATGTATGTCTGCTTTGCAAAATAAGAGTACAACAAAAAATATTAAATGAAAGTTTAACATAATATCTCTAGTTGTTCTAAGAAATTTTTGGCTAAAGTTTCCCTGATAATCTGCATTAGCCACAGTGAAATGCGCGTATGATCTCGCTAACCCCTCAATAATCAATTCCAATATACATATTTTAAAAAAACAATATTTTACTGAATAAATTTAATATTAATGTTGGGAAAAAGCACGATAAAAATATTCAGGTATGTGGTGGAAAGCGATCGATTTCAAAATTATTTCAAAGCAATCGTTGTCAAAAGGTGTGATGAATTCCGATCGATTTTGAGTATAATTTTTGAGCCAATCTCAAAATACTGACTTCTAAAGAGCACAGTAGAAGATAAAATATAACCGATAAAATAGGGCTGTGAAAAGAAATTTATCAAAATTTTTTGGAAAACATTAAAAACAAATTTTGAAATTATTGACAAAACGAGTATATATGTATATCACACCTTTTATCGTTTTCAAATTGGTTTTGTGTCTAAATCGTTTTTCATCACATACCTGATTAAAACTTAATAAAAAAATATACGTGTTTTTAAAAAATATTTGTCAAAAATTATATTATAATACACCTAGACTCGAAACTCGATGTTCAACATTAGCAACTAAATTTCTCCTCATTTTATTTTACATAACTAACAGCCTTATTTATAAAACTTATCAAGGCTTCATAAAGGGTTTTAAGACAAATTTTCATACAAAATTGTTCTTAAAAAGCCTTTATAAAACCTTAATAAGTTTTATAAATAAGGCTGTTGTTATTTATTTTCTTCTAATGCTTCTGGTTTAGAATTTAAAACTATTTTAAATTAATTAAATTACATTAAAATTACATACATATGTATGTATGTGGATTAAAAATTTTTCGTTACTGATTTCATTGCAACTGTGTTCACCACCACTGTATATGTATATCAGAAAAATCAAAATATTCAAAATCGCAACACAAACTTTACAGTTACTTTATTTAATTATTTATTTATAAATAAATAAAGAAATAAATAAAATGGTTTTGGAAAACAATACGATCATCGTTTGGGGAGCATTTTTGTTAAGTTAGAAACCTAAAATAAATTTGCGCCATTTATAGTTAATATAAATGCACAAACACATATGTAAGTATATACATATACATATGTATATATATGTACATACATATATATAAATGTATATGTATGTATATATGCCATAAATATACTCTGTTAAAAGTTTATGGTGTTCAATTTACTTTATCTTCAATATTGTGTAAATTGAAAAATAAAATTTAGGGCATAATTCTGTAAAACGCTACATCAGGCGTTGATAAATTTTTTATGGAACAAATTTAAATTCCAAAAACAAAATACATATAAAATTTGTCAACTCTAAGCTTGCGTTTTACTAAATTAGGCCCTTAATAAAATAAAACAGCTAATCCATACGTGTATTTCAATGTTTTTCTTTTTTAAAATGTTATAATATTTATATTTTAAAAAATTGTTACCTCTAAAATGCACCCTATATTTAAATTATTTTTTAGTATTTTGAATATTTCCGATTTTCTAAATTAAAGTTAATGATTAAAAAATTAAAACCATAGCATTTTTTAAATTTTAAATAATCGTATATTTATTCCATGAATACATACATACTTATATGTAAATACATATATATATATGTAAATACATATATGTGTGTTAATTCTATTTTCATCACAGTTGCCCAATTTGTTAAAAAATAAGTTTCCAATATTAATTTGGTCTTTAACAAACATAAAGTAAAATATTAAATTAATGTAAACAAACTGTTGTTGTAAGAACCACTCGACATAAATTATATGTAAATAATGTTGAAGAAAACAATTCCCTTATTGAAAATCACAAAACGAATTCACAAACACACAAATATTGTTAAATATTAAAAGTTCTAACTTTGAACATACCTGTGGTAATAGCAGGAGTCCATTCCTGTTCTCCTGTAGCGCCCCAAAGAAAACTCTTAGTTGGTACTGTTGCAGTAGAACTATTCGTTACTAATCCCGAAGTATTTAACAAGGAGTTGTTACGTTTCTTTGAAGCTATAAAGTTAACAGAAAGAATCTAAGTTCAGATTTACATATTGCAAAAAGTTGGGATATGAAATATACTTTCTAGTTTATCCGTATCACAATTGTTAAAACTATTTGAAATAGATTTACTAATAGTCGAACAATTAGATGTGTGATCATACTCCATGGAATTGTAATATGATGAGTAGTCACTATCATTATTATTATTTATTTGAGTGCAACTTTGTTTAGCTGGCACCGCCTGATAATGATGCTGTTGTATAAGAACGCCTGTCGGACCCTTAAATATTAATTATAATGTTGAAAATTAATTCCATGGTATGTGCTGATTTTGGAACGGTTTGGAAGTTGTTAAGCTCAATTTCCATTTAACTTACCTTTGGAAATATATGAGTCCACCGACGTCGATTTGATGTTAATTTTATTGTTACATGAGATGGATCAAAAGGATTAATAAGTGATCTTCCCGGTCTTACAATTGGAGCAATGGAAACAATTGATCGGCTGGCATTTGTTTCAGAAGCTAATGACTCTGAAAGGTTGGTGACATCGCTCTGATAGGAAAATTAAATAAAGATTCTCTTGCCAGTCAGCAATAACAAATAAGATGAAATAATTTACAAACCATGGCCGCCAATATACCCGAGGTACCGTGATGAATATCCGGATCAGACATTTTGCGCCTTAAACTGGGCACTTTTGTAGGCGTAAAGTTCTCCCAATCGTTATTTTTGAAAGCATATGTTTCTAAGCTGGGTACTGATGTTTTCTTAGCTCTAACAACTCGCTGCAAGGAACTATAAAGGACCAAAATACATATTAAATTTACACAAATATTGTAACAATTAAAATTTTATCGCTTATGAGCTGACAAACAAAATTGAGATATTCTGCCAGAAATGTGTTCAATGAGGTTCAATGGAAACTACATCAAGCAATTGTAATTTTAAAAGTTAACGAATCGCAATGATTTTTCTGATAGAATCTCTTAACTAAGCAATGTCGCTTAGCGCGACAAAATTCTAACAACAATAACATAACTTTACCAAGTGCCTTGAGCAGGAGGTGGTTGGAATATTTGATCATCGTAGGCTTCGTAATCAAACAAAGAGTTGTGTATGTATTCAGATTGATTGCAACTAAGAAAATTTTTTTCATTGTCCTAAAGATTAACCATGTTTTATATTCAATGTACATATGTATGTATTTTGCTTTAAGTACATGTATTTTTTATTGTTATCTCCAACTTACACTGTTCGCATCCATTTTAATAGGTGCATTTGCTATCATAGGAGGCAATTTTATGCGCGGTATAAAGTTAGAATATGCAATTTTTTTATTAGTTGAATAAAAACTCAAATTAATCCAATGGGGCAAAGAGTAATCGTCTGCTGCCGTCAAAGAAGTATCTTTATTGTGGAATTTTAGCAAGGGTACAGCATGTAAGGGCTGCTCACCCACACATACAAGGTCGCTACCAACACCATTATCAATAATCTAATAACAACAAAAAGCAAAATTTTTTCTCAATGTGCTGATTAATAGTAATTGCTTTACTCACTCGCTGTTTGGTTATATTGGTGAGTTCCCGATCAACTTCGAATACTCCTACGCCTGGTGTTATAACCACCGACAATTGTCCGGTACGATCAAAAGTACGATCTAAATAATGTTTTTCGAACGTATTCAACGATATGTTTAGGACTTCCAAAAAATTGCCTTGAGCGGCTGTGGAGTTATAAGCTGCTGGTATTTTTAAGCCTTCTCTAGAATGATAATTTAAGACGGTTTTCTGATAGGAAGTAAACAATTTTCTCAATTGTCCCAAAACTGTACACCAATCGTCGTTACGTTCATTTTGTATAGCAACACGATAAAAATCCTCGTAAAATCTTCCTTTATAATCCATTTGCAAACATTCGCGCATATGTTCAGGAAACTCATCCAGAGTTTTGGTTGCGTAAAATGTTCGTGAAAACAAAACAATAGTAACTTCATGGTTACAACCCAATTTCTTCCATTTATGGAATAGTTCAGTAAGAAAACCATTCACAGCCTTCTCGAAATACAAATCACCGTGTATATCAAAGTCCCACATTTCTGAAGACATCTGTATGAACAAATATACCATAGAAGTACTACTGCGAAAAACTATTTTTGTGTCTTCTGTAATAACACCACATGAGACACGTTCACCTTGAGACCACATCTCGTATACTTGACATCGTATTTGCATATCATTATAATCAATTTTCTTGTTGATGTACACGCAGGTGTTAGTCTATTAAAAATTTTAAAAATACGTCCTATTATTAACAAAAATAACATTTTAAAATTATGATTTGACAAGTCTGTATGTTACTAGAGTTAGTTATATGCTCGCTCAGTCTAGTGATACTATTATATCGAAGTCTACTCTGCTACACTTGGATATAGCATGCGCAAAATACGACCGACACTAGACAATACCTTCGTGCAAGAAATAAGTTTTCATTTACGAGATCTGTAGGAAATCCCTTTCGTTAATAACTAATTCCATTTTTGAACGCTCGTTTTTTTTTTTTTTTTTTTTTTTTTTTGTAAGGACCCTCCTCTCCGCCCCGACAACTATTACAAAGGTCATTAAACCGTATAATCAGTCTCCTAGCATGAGCATATCTGAACATTTAATTTGGGGTGGATATATCTCAGCTTCTTAAAACAACTTACTAAATACTTCTTTAAGCGCCACATTTCTGAGCGTCCCATATACTGATCCTTGAAAGTTATTTCTATCGAATCTAAAGCAACCTCAGATATATCAATCACTCGCATTACTACATCACTGAAAGTGCGCAGCTTAAATTGATTTGCGACACCACTTTCTATACTAATCACATCACGATTCTTTAGATCTGTAAATGTAGTTATTTGAAGCAGCAATCTGGTATTTTCTTCATCATCACGATGAAACACCTCCACTATATCGCCAGCTTTGGCATCAGGATGTTCCTTATTATTGATTAACAAATCGGCATCTGCAATATAAAAGTTAATTTTACTGTTAATGTTATTAACATTTTGCTAGTTATTTACCATTGTAAGATTTAGTATGTGTGTATAACTTATATAACTTCATTATTCTTAATTTCAAGTTGTATACCACCGCCCCAGATTATTTGTTTTTATTAAGTATGTGTACATACATACATAGATACATAGCTACTTAAGTTAATGAATATTGCAAATGCAATAAATCGCGATTTTCATTAGTCTTCCAAGATAATATACATAAATCAACGAACAGTCGAAATCCATGAACAAATGTTTCGTTATATTAACTTTGTCCTACAGGTATCCTCTTTTTAACATCAAAATCTTCCTTATTTGGCATTGTCACACACAAACTACAGTATTGTGCTATTACGACTTTTGAATGAAAAAGTTATATGTATGTATTTCTTGTAGAGGTTTGAAAAGCAATATTACTAAATTATAAATCCTTAAATTCACTTTTTATCACAAAGAATATACTTTTTAGACCTGCGCCGAGCAATTTCGTCGGCGGCGGCGGCTCATGAAAATTTGTTCGGCGGCGGCTGAAAATCGGCTGAAATTCGGCTGGGTCGGCTTCAAATTTTTGTCAAAGTAAATTCACAAAATTTTTAAAAATTATTTATTTTTACTAGCTAAATTTCAGGGAAAAACTGATTTAATCAGCGCTGCCACGTTCTTTTTATTTTGTACCACAAATAAAGCGGAAAAAATTGTTAGAAAATTGTCATATATCAAAAAAGAACCACTTCTTATTACACATTAAATCATTGTAAAATTGAATTTGTTTTTGTTATATAATAATTTTCTAGCGATATTTTTCGCTTTGTTTGTGGTACAGAATGTGGCAACGCGGACTACAGCAGGTTTTCTCTGAAATTTAGTCGTTAAGTCCCGGTTCAGACTTACATTTTTGTATATTATATACGATAACGTTTTCCACTATTATTTGCAAATAAGAAGTGCTTATAAACGGGATATACATATCGTCGAGTGGTTGTTGGTTTGCGGCACAGTATATTCAAAATTTACTATGTCTGCAGCAAACCAATAACCAACCGACGGTATGTCAATTGGAAAGAACATTTGATAACTAATTTGTATAAAAATTTAAAAGTGTGAATGGATTAGTGAAAAAACCTAAAAACCTCAAGTAAAATATAAAAAAAATCATCAATCGGCGGCTAATCTTAGCGATTTTGAGCCGAGAACAATTCGGCGGCGGCGGCTGACATAAAGCCTTCGGCGGCTCGGCTCAGCCGGCTGTCAGCCGGTCGGCGCAGGTCTCTGATGTATATACATATCGCTCATTTACTTCAATAGTGGCACAACTCAAAAAAACCAGTTTTGCAGAAAACGCGTTTTAAGTTTTTAATTTGCATTCAACTCAATGGAGAAATGAAAAAAAAATTCTTCTCTCAGGAAGTATTGGTACAAGCTATTTATATGAAATTTTTACACAAGATAAAATACAAAATGCAGTATCTTTCTGCATTATTAACTCAAAAAACTAATTTTTTGAGTTATGCCACCATTGAAGCAAATGAGCGATATGTACGTAGTATGTATTTGTGATATTTTTCACAAAATTTCTAGTCTGGTATTTATCAAGGCACATTTATTAGGCGGCAGCACAACACCAGGTGACTAATGTCATTATAGCAATCTAAATGTCAAATTTTGATTGTGTAGGTATAAAGGCTCAGTTAGCCGACTGTAATGTAATGTAACTGTAACGTAGAAAACAGCTGATCGACATTTTTATATGAAAAGTATGTTACGTTACATTACATCTCTATAACCATTTTCATTACTTTTCACATAACAATATCGATCAGCTGTTTTCTACTGTTGCAGTTACTTTACATTACAGTCGGCTAACTGAGCCTTAAGCCTAAAAGCATGCTTTTGTTTGGGTATACATAAACACCTATCGAATATTCAGTTTTGTATGGTGTTTGACATTTCCTCTAATAAACATGCAATCTGACGATGCTACCCTGTTTTGAAAAGTAAGAAGGTAATTTATTCCAACAAAGTACATGTGGTTGTTGCTTTTTTGATATTTGTTGTAGATTCTAGAGTTGGGCAAAAACGTTCCGATCCGAAATATTAAAGGAACTAGGTCGTTCATTTCGTTCATCGTTCCTTTTTTTATTTTGAACAGGAAATGAACGA
Source organism: Tachina grossa (assembly GCA_949987645.1). NCBI lineage: Eukaryota > Metazoa > Arthropoda > Insecta > Diptera > Tachinidae > Tachina > Tachina grossa. The sequence goes on along the minus strand of OX465276.1, from coordinate 32,884,820 downwards.
TGAACGAGAGAACTTCTCTGTCGCTCTAAAAAAATGTTAGCAAATGCATGTCATGTATTTTAACGTTTAAGAATTGCTGTTTGCTTATATGTATATTTTCGTATAGAGCAAAGCATTGCTTTAATTATAATTAAAAAACCAATTATATATTAGCGCGTATAAATTTATTAAACAACCTAACTCATTGTTTAATTAATTAATTGTCAATCTTTACACAAAAATATAAGCCTTGTATCAGAAATAAGTGGACGATTGTTGTGTAAAATGCTTTCGTGATGAAACATTAACTTGGTCGCAAATACCGGCCACTGCTGTCAAACTTCATGTGAATACTTATAAAATATGTAAACAATGCCTCAAACTTCATAAAAAAAGAACTCTTCAACTATTCTGTGCATATGTGGTTGTAATAATAACACCACCTTGTTAAAAAAATTTAGTCGGAACTATGAACGATAAGAAATGAAACTGTGTAAAAGTCCGAACCGTTCCTTTTAGTGAATCGTTCAATGGAACTAGGTCGTTCCGGAACGACACAACTCTACTAGAATCGCGGGTTCCTGATTGATGTGCCTTGGTATTTATTTACGAAAACAAACATCTTAGTGGAATGACCGTCGTAGTAACGCCGTTATTGAATGAAGGACAGCGGCGGATAATATGCATTAAAGGGTTTTCTAATAGAGAGTTTCGAGTTTATACAGAAGATAGCGGCCTGTTGTTAGCATATTTTTCTAAATCGCCAGTAATGGTATGTAGACTGACGTATGTAATTTAAATGGGTTTGATCACTGCTTTGTGGCAAAAATGAACTAGTGAAAGAGTTCGACCCAAGTCTAGAATTCAGTATCAAGTGAACTCTTCCCTACAACAATTTTACAACATAAAAAACAGCATGTAGTTTGCTGTGCTAGAAAACCAATCTGTCAGAAGATATCCGAGCAAATTTCGAAATTTTTTGTCCAAATTGCTCAATTTGGCATCAACAGCTGATAATCACCCGGGCGGAAAAGGTCACCTGTTGCGTAAACACGCTGAAAAGTGTGTACCTACACCATAACGTACAACAATACACAGTAAACCACAGAATATTAAGTTTTTATTGGAATTACCAACAATTCATGTACGACCTACTAGGAGTCGTAGGTCATGCATGATATACATATCGCTACCTTAATACGAGGGCGGTTCGGAAACTTCTTAGCCTAGCACAAAAAGCGCGGTATAAACAGAAAAAAGTTAAGTGTTTTGGAAACTTCCACCTCTGCTATGAACACATGTTAACATTTGTTTCGATCTGGCAACTCCTTCATATAGAAACAGGTATTCACAAAAGACGCATCCGCGATTTTTTTACAATGGAAAAATTAGAAATGCATGGTGTCATTAAATATTTACATAAAAAAGGTTTATCGGGACAAGAAATTCATAATGATATGGTGAATGTGTTAGGTGAAAGTACTCCTTCATATGCAACAGTAAAAAATTGGGTTGCTGAATTTAAAAGTGGTCGTACAAGCATTGAAGATGAACCACGTAGTGGACGTCCAAAAACAGCAACAACAACAGAAATTGTAGCCAAAGTGCATGATATGGTATTAAATGATCGACGAATAAAAGTGCGTGAAATAGCTAATATCATGGGCATCTCAAATGATCGAGTCCATTTAATTTTGCATGAAGTACTGCAGATGAAAAAGCTTTCTGCAAGATGGGTGCCGCATTTGTTAACAGTCGACCAAAAACGCATAAGAATGAACATTTCTCAAGCTTGTTTGGATCGTTTTAAGCGAAATAAAATGGATTTTAAGCGTCGTTTCATAACTGTTGATGAGACATGGATCCACCACTATATTCCAGACACAAAAGAACAATCCAAACAATGGACTGAAGCTGGAGGAAGTGCCCCAAAGAAGGCAAAAACAATTCAATCGGCTGGTAAGGTTATGGCAACGGTTTTTTGGGACTTCAAAGGTATTTTATTGATTGACTATCTGCAAAAGGGTAAAACAATAAATTCAGAGTACTATTGCAACCTTTTGGATCAATTAAATGTACAAATTCCTGGCTTACAACAACACAAAAAAATTATTTTTCATCAAGACAACGCACCAGCGCACAAGAGTGTTTTAACAATGGCTAAAATCAACGAATTAAAGTACGAGTTGCTTGACCACCCACCTTATTCTCCTGATTTAGCTCCCAGTGAATTTTACCTGTTCCCAAATCTAAAAAAATTCCTTGCTGGCAAGCGTTTTACCTCAAATGAAGATGCAATTACAGTTGTAAACCACTATTTTGAAGACCTTGAGGAAAACTATTTTAATCAAGGGATAGAATTGCTAGAAAAGCGTTGGACTAAGTGTATTGAAGTTTCAGGAGATTATATTGAAAAATAAAAATATTTTTGAAAAACTAACTATTCTCTTTCATTGATAGGCTAAGAAGTTTCCGAACCGCCCTCGTATAGAAAGGGCCTAACTCATTATTTGTTTGTATTCGAGATTTTTGCATTTTTTGATACATTCTATCAAAATATACAAAAAACTCTATTTAAAAAAAATAATGAGTTAGGGCCTTTCTATATTAAGGTAACGATATGTAGGTATTGAATTGGCAAAATATTGGGCCTAATTACGAGTGTCGTATTTCGACTACGACTACGACGATTTTGTAGTAGATTAAAGAAAAAAATTTGCAATGTTCTTTAGTCTAGTACGAAATCGTAGTCGAAATACGACACTCGAAATTAGGCCCATTATTAGGATATATACATATGTATGTATGGAGCATTCCACGCTATATCGAACGGTTTGAAATTTTTTTTGTTTTTATTTCCCCAATTCCGTTTTATTTTTAGAGCTCCTCAAAAGATCCTCCCTCCCTGGTCAGTTTCACTTTAAATAACTTTGTACGCTATTTCGAAAATTTTGTTTTATAAGCCGTCGCTTATATTTTCTAACATATTTATTGTAACTAGCAAATGCAAAAACATACATACTAATAAATTTCGTAAATACCTCTGTTTTATAGTATTAATTATATAAAACAATTTAAATTACAAAGAAAACAAATTAAGAAAAAATTGTATGCAGTGTTTTTCTTTCCCATCGTCAGAAAAAAAGTAAAGTATAAATTTTGTTAAAAAATCTACAAAAACAAGTGGGATTTGTTAATAAATTGCTTGTATAAATGGCTTTGGCTTTAATGTTGTAGCTTATGGTTTATGTTTGCTAATTCTATAATTTTAAAAGTTTCATTGATGTGTATGTTCTTATTCCTTCTTTAAATAGGCTGCTATTGAATCACGATCTCTCTTTAACCAGGCCGCATTAAGACGAATAGTTTCCACAGCTTGTGATACAGTTCGTTCGGTACCAGGAAACTGTTTGCTTTTGAAAAATTCCTCAACTTCCACAGCACGTTCTTCCGAAGCAAAATTCTCGATTAAATATTTAATTAAACGAGCCAATAGAAAACCGCCCTATAAAAAATTAATAACATAATCAATATTTGCTTTGCTTCTTTATACTGGGGGTCTACTCTGTCGAATTTACATGTTATAAGCATACAAATTCGAAAGCTTTTTCTTTCGTTTCGAATTACACAGTAGACCCCCGGTACTAACAATTCATGAATTGTTTATACACTGTGATACCTGATACTGTTCTAAAAGTTTTTGATTATTGTCCTTGAAAAATTGCCAAGCCATATCACGTCCTTTTGGATTAACAGCAACCGCTACAATAACAAACACAGAGTCTTGGGCACGAACTTCTCCCTAATTAAATAGTTGTAAAAACCACAAATAGCACACTAATCTATCCTCATTTTGACGACAACTTACCGACATTGCAAATTCTATAACTTTTCTCAATATATCCACATTACCAATGCAACCTAAAGCACGTGATATTCGATCTTGTTCTTCATGTAAATCAGTGGCACGATATAAAGAAAGCATTTCTTCGAAAATAGCCTCATCACCATCTTGTAAGACAGCTTTATAACAAGTTGAACGTAAGTCAGCGGGAATAGAACAAACTTTGTTCGCATGATCGCGGAAGCTGTTCAAAATATATTTAAATGAAATCAAAAAATTAAAATAGTTTTATTATTAAGTTTTAAATATGTATGTACCGTTTTTGTCCTTCGGCAATAATATCCTTGCATCGAAAAGACACCAAACGTGAGAGTACAAGACTACGCAACAAAGTATCTAAATGATTTTCACCTTCTCGAGCTTCCCAGCCCAAACGATCGGCTATTGGACGATATAATTTTTCACCATACTTATTGAAGTGATCCATAAGATCAGTGTGTGATATTAAAATGTGTAAATTTGACAAGGAATTTGTGATGGCAGTCCAAACAGTATAATTGGTTTCATTGCGATACGAATCAATAAGCTGAAGAACTTCTGCAGTACTAGCTTGGCCAGCTTGTACCATAGCGAACATATCATCAATCAAGCCCAAGCGATCTAATGGTGGCAATTCCATGTTGCGCACTGCAGGCATTAACTTTTCCAACATTTTTTTCGAATACCGAGTTCGATAATATCCTACAGTGCCGGGATTTACCTTAATCCAATCGTCAGGATTTACATCTTCCAATACTACTTCCATTGATTTTTGATCCAACAAGAAAGTTTTTGCAATACTCTTTGGATTCTTCGAGGTAGAAATGGTAACTGGTATTACCCATGTGTAATCACTTTCCGGTTTCGAACCGTCGGCTGTAAATTTATTTTGCTTCAAGCGCAACAAGATTTTGTTACCTTCCAAATTCTCACTCTCTACACTTACAACTGGGAAACCTTTCAGTTTAATCCATGAACTCATTACATTTGCAACTGGTTTCGAGCTAGCTTCTTCTAAAGCAGCCCAAAGATCTTCGGTACATGTATTTCTGTACTGATGTCGAGTTAAATAAACATTCATTCCTTTACGGAAGTCATCTTCTCCAATATAATCATGCAACATACGTATTACGGAAGCACCCTTGTTATAACTGATCTCATCGAAAATTTCATCAATTTCGCAAGGATGGCCAACAGGCACTTCAATGGGGTGGGAATTTTTTAACGAATCTAGTTCTAGAGCACGCGTATACATATCTGTAACGAATTGAGTCCAGATATCATATTCAGGAAATAGATGATGAACACATAAAAATTCAACAAACGATGCATATCCTTCATTTAGCCATAAATGCGTCCACCATTCCATAGTAACCAAATTGCCTTAAAAATATTAAAAAAAATAAGATTAAATTATTCCTTTTCAAAAATTGCTTTTTACTTACCGAACCATTGATGAGCAATTTCATGGCCAACTGTCAAAGCTATGGATTGTTTACGCATGAGAGAAGTATTTTTTGGATCAACCAAAACAAAGGTTTCCCGATACGTAACCAAGCCCCAGTTTTCCATAGCGCCAGCAGAAAAATCTGAAATAGCTATTAAATCCATTTTTGGCAAAGGATATGCAATATTGAAATAACTCTTGTAGTACGGCAACACTTTCGTAGCTACTTCCAAGGCAAATAGTCCTTGTTCCTTCTTTCCAACCGGAGTATAGACACGAACTAAAACACCATCTTCAGATTTTCCCTCAACATAGTCGTATTCACCCACAACTACGGCTACCAAGTAAGTAGACATTATTGGTGTGCGATCAAATCTTACACGTCGCAGATCATTATCAATATTTTCTTCACTCATTACCGGCATATTGGACAGTGCTACACGGTCCACTGGCACCACCAAGGACACATCAAATGTAGATTTAATTGCTGGCTCATCCCAACATGGAAAACAACGACGGGCATCAGTAGCCTCAAATTGCGTTACGCCAGCATAGCGTTCTTCTCCGCTTTGTGTAAAATATTTGCTACGATAGAAACCTTTCATTTTATCATTTAGCTCACCCGTAAATGCCATATTCAATTTACAAACAACACCAGTAGGCACTTCTTTCTCAAACAGCAAAGTTATTGTTTCGTTTTCGGTTGAATAACTTACTTTAAACGGTTTCAATATTTCACCATTCACGTCTATTTCACTGCTTTTAATTGCAATGTCTAAAGCATTTAAAGTAATGGCATTTGTTGCCGAAGTTATCTGTAATTATGTTTAAAATTATATAATTATTTAGAGTGAGTTATTTATTACTTATAATACATATCGTTACCTGAAATGCAAAAAGGCGTGACTAACAGAAATATAATTTTACAGAAGCAGAAAAAAACTAAACAAAGTTGTAGTTAAGTTCGCTTGCTTTTTGTTAATAACAGCGTCATTTTTGATGAAATTCATAATAATCAATCGAAAACTAAATTTTTAATTTTTTGTTAGTTACGCCGTTTTGCATTTTAGCTAACGATATGAGGCTATCAGCGCAGAAGTGGTGTAACCCTCACTTGTTTTTTCAATTTCAATTTATTTATTTCATTGTAATACAAAATAGCCATACGGCCAATAAATATACATATATTACAGGTAAATTACAATTTTCTATGAGATAAAGATATTAGTATGCCTGCATGATAGGGTTTGCCAAAAACCGTGGAAATTAAAAAACCGCGGTTTCCGGTTTTAAGGTATTAACACCATTAATTTCAGAGATTATGTGATTGGATGGTAGAAAATAAACTATGCATCAATGCTAGTAAAACTAAAGCTATTATGTTTCGTACTGGTTGTCGTAGGGTACAATATCCCGAAATAAAAATTCATTGAACTGGTGTACAATTCGTTGAATCCCTCAAATGTTTAGGTATAGTAATTGATAACCAACTTAATTTTGGAGAACAAATTGATTTAGTAAGTTCTAGGGTTACGTCAGGTCTAAGATATCTCTATCATTGCGGATTACATTTGCCCATTAGAATAAAATATATACTTGCACATACTTTATTAATGTCTCATGTAAATTACTGTCTTGAAATAATCTCTGGTACTTTAGTATACAACATTAACAAATTAAGCAATATTATAAAGAGTATCGCGATCATGTATCCCGCTCCGTTATAAGCATGTATGGGCAAATGCAAAATGAAAATGCAAAAAGAGCGAACGATGTGTCCATACACAAAATTGATGAGCGAAGCAGAGGAATGAAATTGTGCTTAGTCTAGCAGAAAATTTCGAACGAAGCAGACGTGCGTCGGATGTCATTAAATGAAAAAAAAAAACAAACCAATACAATGCCACACATCCTAAGCTTGCAATGTAGTGGTGCCCATACCTGGTTATAAGTTTTCTGGGTAGTTCTATACCACAGTATTTCAATATTCGTAATTTAATTTTCTTTTACAAGATGATTGTTACTGGCATACCTAATTACTTGAGATCTAAATTTCAGTTTTCTAGGTCTGATAGAAATCCTCAGATCGTTGTGCCTCTTATAACCTGTTCTATGTATCAAAAATCTTTTATTATAAGAATTGCCAGATTGTGGAACTACTTGCCTATTGAGCTACGTTCTTTCATGTTTTCTTGTAATGTATTCAAGAAAAAACTCTCCTCATATCTAATTAATACTAATAGTATATAGTTATATAGTCATAAAACATTTTGTTTTTTCGCTGCGGACTCACACCAAACCAAATATTCCTACCTTCATCCGCATTCAGTTTGTGTATAATTTTATTCAATTTAATTTAATGCAAAAAATAAAAAAAATAACATAAAAATAAAACTTTTCACTTTAAATACATATATATATGTTTATTACTCAGTAACGCTTTTTATATTTAATTTTAAGTGACTTTTCTTTGTTATAATTTAAAATTATTATGAAGTATGTAAGCAATACGCTATTGGCCTTAAAGGCTTCTTTGTATTGCAGATAAATAAATAAATAAATAAAAACAGAAAAACCTAATTCAGAACATACCAAAAAAAAACCAACCAATATCTGTCAAACTACTCAACGTACGCAAAAAGTTAAAAGTTGACCAGTTTTCGTACTTTGCGTTGACGGACACGTACTGAATGTAACAGCCCTCATAAGAAACCATATATTTCAACATTGACATTTTGGTTCAAATTGCTCAATTTTGCATCAACAGCTGATAATCAGCTGATAAGAGGTCCGTTTGTTTACTTTTCCAGTAATATCCAGTAGTTGAGTAAATTTTGGGTAATTTTAAAATTTTACTCTCAAGAGTGTCTCTTGCCAGCGTTGTCAACTTTGAAATTTCAAACCGCACCAAAATGGAGAAAAAAACCCGCCATTTACAAAAAAATGCACCAAGCTTAGAATTTATTTTTTTAGTTTAAAATGATTATTGAATTAATTTTGCATAAAATGTATATTATTTTTTTTGTGTTAAAAATTTAACACTTAAACAAACAAGATTTAAAAGTGCAAGGTTGAACAAAATAAAACATACAAGAACTTTTCATAAATTCTGTAAAAAAAACTTTTTAAAGAGATCAACGATTGATAGTAAGGATTCAAAACTAATAAAAGTTTAGTATTTATCATTTTATTCCAACTAGGATCACCCGGTGGTCTAAATTAGACAACTTGACACCTATTATGTGTCCATTTATTATAAATACATGGGTACAAAACAAACACAAAGGAGAAAGTTGACTTTTTTCAAGCAAATTTAAATCTCTTTTTACCACTTTTGAGACAATAAATTTTAAAAAACATTTATATTGTGCATATCTACAGAAAAATACCTTTTAAAACATATATGTTTCGCCCATATTGGTGGACTATAAGATACTTAAAAGTGTACGACAAAAAAATGTGTGCCGTATTTATATATGATATTTAAAAAAAAATTATTTTTATATAACAATAAAAACAAACAGCCTTTTGCAATATATGAATGCACATAATTAAAAAAAACTTAGGGAAAAAAACTAAACAAATTTGAACATACATAGTATTTATAAATGTGCCCTTAATTATTATACGTATACCACATACGTCATACGCATTTTTGATTTGATATAGTAAAATAAATTCATATTTATCGAGACTAGTACAACTCTAAATTAAACTGTTGCATAATAAAAAATATTTTTGAATTTGTTCAAATGTAATCTAAATATCTCGGCCAAAGATATATATGACTTATACAACTTTCAGAATTAAGGAGACATACATATGTTTGCATTCATTTGTACAAGATGATACATTTTTGTACATTAATTTTATTTAATTCTGTTTAAAACTTTTTAAAAAGAGATCAAAAATCAATTATTCCAAATTAATAAAGCTAATACTTTCATCATTATTGTTATCATCGGTACATAAAACAGATTTCATTTCAAATTGTGATGTTTTATAAACATCATTACTATTAATATTGTAATTAACAAGTTTCACAACAAGAATCTTCCGGTTTTAACCCATTGTTGTGTTAAATTTGCGTTGGTGCCACCAAAAATTAGAAAACGCACCGAAATTTAAAAAAAAAGCGCACCACGCACCAACTAAGGAATTTTTCGCACAAAAAATTTCAAAAAGCACCCAAAATGGTGCGAAACGCACCAAGTTGACAACGCTGTCTCTTGTACAAAAAAGTACTCGAACGGAAAAATTGCACAAATTTGCAGATTAATCAAAACAGCTGATCATAGTGTTGTATAATATGTTGTATAATATATAATAGTATGCAGAAATAAGTATTTACATAAAACTTACATCTGTAAAAAATTAAAGTAAATAACACAATTAAATTTAATTTAAAAACTGATATATTTAACGATTCTTCTTTAATTTGTTTCATCTTGAACATAAAAATTTTCAGATTTGTTTTGTTAAACTTTTACTTTAACTTTTCTTCTTTTAAATGTTTTTATTAAAAAAATTATACTTTGTATTTGTTTACTTTTGTTTATTTTATTGAATCATATGTTTTTCTCGTCTACTGGATTTTAAGTGCGTTCGAGAACTCAAAGATTTGTACAAATTTTTACTATTTTTTACTGGATTGCGTTCGAGTACACAAAATCCAGTAAATGAGAGGACGAATTGAGAGAGAAAAATGACAGTTCATTTACTGAGTAAATGCAAGTTTTTACTGGACAAATTTTTGCCAGTAAAATCCAGTAAAACGAAACCATATGTTTTTAAATATAAACAAACAAAAGTAAAGGGAAACAAAAATTTTTAGTTTTTGATGAAATTTTTAAAATAACAAAAAAAACAAATGTATTAAGTTATAAGCATTATAACATTTATTTAAGTTTGATGCTAGAAAAATATTCGGGTATGTTATGTATTCCACGTGAAATTAAAACGTGCGGAATTTCCAAAGAATGTTTGGAGATATGTATGTATGCACATATGTATGTATGCACATATGTATGTATGTATGTATTTAAATAACAATTCTATTGTATTTCCAAACGATTTAATTTCACATGGAATTCAGAACATAACCGATTGTTTTTAAACGTGAATAAAGTTAATAGATTATTATATTGAAATTTTTGTTTATACATATCGCCAGGTCGACGGTTCCTGGTTTGACGTATGGAACATTAAAAAATTTACTTTGTGTACATACTTGTTTTAAATTCTTTCCCAGTTTTTCGTTGTCTTGAATATATCATCCTAATAACTTCTCACGTTCAGGGTAAAAAGCTTAGAAACTTTAACGGCCTGACCCGCGATGTCGACAAGAAAGTTTCTATCGCTTACTTATATTTAAAACAAAATATAAGAAAGTTTATTTTTGTTTTCAATATAAGTAAGCGCTGTAGAAAGTTTCTTGTCTACATCGTGGACCGGCCAAATAAGTTTAAATAAAAACATATCTATCCATATCTATTACTTTTATTATTAAACAAAATATTATATCTTGTATTTCATATGCATAATTTTTTAGCGCCAAAATTGGTAATCAGCTGTTGTATATATTTTACTAGATTTTACAATTTTTCCGTTCGCGTACTTTTAGATCAATGATGTCAGTTTCATGGCACAATTGTGCAAACTAAAATCACACACATTCTTATTCTCTTCCATTTAGTCGTCAATGAAACAGCAACGATAACACATGCGCAGCGGGTGTATTAAATTCTTTATAGATACAGTGAAAGAAAAAAAGTGGTATGCGAAAAATATTCTATGATCAGTAATGCTTTTTGCCACATGTTACAAAACTTTTAAGGAAAGAAATGAATATATATTAAAAAGACATTTTGGTTTTTTTTTGGAGCAGCTTCACTAAATTGCATTTAATATCAAAACTTAAAAGACCAATAACTCGGAAAATATTGGTCGCAGCCAATTTTTTTGTTTAATTTTTTCTTCTTATTTTTCAAGTTTCTATCAGATAAACTATTTAAAAATTTATTTTTGGAATTTCTTCACAGTTTCCTATGAAAAGCTTACAGCGCCGTAACTCTGAAAATGTGGGTCGCCCGCAACTTTTTTATTTAATTTTTATTCCTTATTTTTTAATTTTCTACCATATAACTCCTTTTTATATATTTTGAGCTGCTTCACTAAACTGCATTTGTTGCAAATATTTATTTTTTCGATGTACTTCAGAGACGAATGAGACAGCTTTTCTCACACATGCAACTATAGTTTTATTTTTGACACCACTGTTTTAGATGCAAACTTTTTTATTGAGAGTAATTTCTTTAAATTACTCAGTATTTACTCAGTTACTGGATTTTACTGGAAAAGTACTCAAACGCACCTTTTACTGGCAAAATTTAGTCCAGTAAAAATTTGCAGACTCTCAGTCAACAACTGTCAATTTACTCTCTCAATTGGCACTCTCTTTTGCAATTTTATATGTAAACATTGTTGCCATTTTAGCATTTTCACTGCCAGATCTGGCATTTTCATTAGTTAAAAAGCATTCAACTTTCAAAAAATTCTGCTATGCTTTCTGGCAGAATATGTTGACAACAAAAAATTTTGATTTGTTAAAAATATTCTTCTGTATATAGGATTCTTGTCATTAATGTATATGCATTGCAGGGTAAAGCTTCCCAGATAATCAGCACTAGCAACATTTAAATGCGCAAAGGATCCAGAGAACCCATCTATAATCAATTTCAATGTATTTTTAATAAAAAAAATATTTTAATGAATAAGTAAAATAATATTTTGAGATTATTAGTGCGTTAAAAAAATTTTAAACGTAATTGTAACATATCCACAAATTACCAATTATTAATTATTTTTTGTTTGTGTGTGCTATAAAAATACCTGTGTTTGTATAAACATGAAATTCAAAGCTATTTCAATAATTTTCTTCATTTAAATCTGGCATTATACTTTTGTTCTGTAGAACATTTTAGCAGAATTTTTTGACCGATTTAGCATTCTCTCATCATAATCTTCTGGCAACACTGTGTGTAAACGAACGCATTTCAGTAAAATCCAGTGCAAATTTGCACAAATTGCACAAATTTTGGGGTAAACAAACGGACCTAAGATCAACTGATACTGAATTCGCCTTGCACTAAAGTTTTTACATATGTAAATAAATATGTTCACATGTTCATTTATTTATGACTATACATAAGTATTTAAGCCTATAATACACGGCATGTAAAAAGCCTCATGCCCATCTGGCGAAGACGTCACGGGTATTTTCAGCATGTTGGTCGCATTTTTTAAACTACTAGTGGTGGCTACAGCAGTTAAAATTTTGATAGTATTTTTGTTCCAAAATACAAATGTGAAACATGTAGCCGAATCGAACACATTTCCTGAGGCAGCACATCTGTAAGCATGTGAATATCTACATCTTCATATGTGTTACTAGTACACGGCATGTAACAAAATTACGTCAGAGCCACATGCAAATGTGGTCTTTTAAATGCCGTGTACTAAAGGCTTTACATAGTACATACATATGTATGTGCATATGGTCTTTTATAAAGTGAAAGCGGGCGAAAGAAAACTGAATAATTGTTTGTACCTATTATGTATATGATCCATAATTCATACACGCCTCCATACATACATACAGATGTATGTAAATATGTATTATGGATGCATCTGCGTACATGCATATTATACATACATACATACCAATATTTGTTTGTTTTGCTAGTTTGTTGTAAGAAAGCAACAAATACATATGTATGTACTTACATTCAAGTGAACACTGGTTTTGCCCTCAAAAGTGAAAGCCTCCAGGTTGGGTTTCAATTCCAGTACATAGTGCGTTGGCACTACGTTGGTTGGTAAACGCTGGAACTCCTTTTCTTGATGAGCTGCCATATTTATTTTGTCTGCTGTTGCCGATGCTGCTTTCGATGATGAGTCCTCCTTAATTGATCTTTCAAATTGCGATGATAAATCAGCAGATGTGCGACTTATAATACCTCGATATTTTTCACAAAGATCACCTAACAGTGGTGCTTCACTGGTTTTTAACGGTGCACCCAAAGATATAGATGAATAATCGCGATAAAACTGTTTTTGTACTTTAACTAAGGGCTTGCCAGTGATAAGCGTGTTGAGATGGCAATTTTCTAATGATAAGAATTTTTTATTTATCAAAAATTAAAAAGTTTGCAAATTGAGCGATGTATGGGTTAAAATAAGACACAGAAAGAGTGAACGCGGTTTCAGTTTGTTAGCAACTACTTATATGTAATAGCACAAGCGGTAGTATTGACGGAGATGTTAGTAGTATTAGTAGCAATTTTAGAAGTGGAGAGACTACAAATATGTATGTAGTTTTAAAATTAACAACCGCGTTCAAACCACGATGATTATTTCTGTGCAAATGCCGAATGTGAATTGAAAGAGTTGTCAGCTGGAAGTTGTAAAAACTTCAATTCTTTGGGATGACGGGGGAAGTAGTGATTGTAGTTTTACAAACTGTTGTTGTTTTGGGTTATTAAATTGTTACTGCAGATTTGCTTTTGGATTTATTGGGTTAACGGGACAGCTGCTATTATGAATTGCAAAATTGTATTTGTATTGTATATGTAGGGGTGTGTATTACGTACGCATACGTACATACATAAATATGAACATTGGACATATACAGCATAGTATGTAATTGCGAACAAATACGAACAAAAAAGTTTATAACTTTAATCAAGACAAAGTAGGATAGCAGGATTATATAGGAATAACCAAAACATAATGGATACACCCAATCCGTTTTGTATTTGAAGCTTTATTACCTTTACATAAATGCTGCTCAAATTCTGTATTCACTAAATCTAAACACAATTTATTCAAATCTGCAAATATTTTAAAAAGACAAAACTTGATCACAAGTATAATTATATTTTTTTCACAAGGTAAAATGTTACTTTACAATTAAAAAGCACTAGAACTAGAAATGACTTTATTATTTTTAAAGTTTTTCTTTTGCTGTCGTCTGGCCGGAAAATGTCACTTAAGTTTTCTAGTGCTGCCAACTGATCTCAAATCAGGGTGACCGATGACATTTTTCAAAAAGTGGCACCAAATAGGGGATTTATCAGAAAAAAGGGGCAAAATTAAAAAAAAGAGAAAACTGCACTAAACTTTTTATTTTTAGGCCCAATAATCGACTTCTCAATTAAGTGTCATTTAGCTAATAGCCACTTAATTTTAAGTTGCACTTAATTGCAGTTTCATTTTTATAGTCGTGAAATGAAATGATCACTTAAATACTATGAAATTGTATGCTCGTAAGACTTAAGTGTGGGCATTGAAATGGCTCTCAACTTTATACTGAAAAAATGAATTCGGTACTTAAGAGACGCTTAAAGATAAATGACACATAATTGAGAAGTCAATTATTGGGCCTTAATGTATTTTCATATAACTCTCCCTAAATAAAGGGGGCCAAAAAGTGGCAAGGCAGTCGAAAAAGGGGAAACGCAGTCGAAAAAGTGGCAAATTGCCACTTTAGTCGGTCAAACGGTCACGCTGTCTCAAGTCGCATAAAAAAGAGATTTATTTATGGCAAGTGCGATCCACACGTCGGAAATTTCATGGACGCAAATTTAACAATTCGTCGGTTGGTTACTAGCAAGGCACATTTAATACAGGTACATGCATTAGGCACAACCCTGTGGCAACTCTGTGCCTCTCACATAGTTTTACAAAGTAATTGTCAAAAAATTGTATGCATCAAACTAGGCACAAAAGTAATTGTCAAACCAATTCTTCGTTATAAACTTGTAAACAAAAAATAAGTGGATGAGTAATATGCCTGATACGTGAACCTTTTGATATGCCTTGGTTACTAGTTTGCCGCATCAATAATGTATTCTTATACGGGATTTACACGATGACTTTTTCCCCTCCATTTTTCTTGAATTCTCTTTTGTGTTGCTACCCCATGGTGTAATTATACAGGTGACTGCGTAAGGATTTGTTATACAAAAATACGGCAACCATAGGGGCGTAAAGAAGCGAAGAATGTCAAAAGCACAAAAATAATTGTACTAAAACCAAAACAAAATCGAAGTTTTTGACATTCGTCAGCTACAAAGCACCCAGAGCAAAAAATTATCAGCTGAAGTAGCGCTGCCACCTAGTTAAATACACCTTGTGCTACCCCTTTCATCGTCTTTGTACCCCGTTTGTCAATAAACTCAAAGTCACAGTAAAAAGTCATAGTGTGAATCCCGTATTAATATCTGTGCGGCAAACCAGTAACCACCCGACGAATTGCCGTAATAGAATTTCTACGTGGAGACCCTATGTATAGATCTATAGCATGTTGAAAAGTAACTACATATATATATACATATATATATATATATATATAAATACATGTATGTACATATATGTAATAAAACTGTTTGATTACTGACGATTTAAACAGTGCTTACTCTATTTTATGTTATACTTTTTAGTACGTAAATCAACAGTTTTGTATTTTCGATTAGTACGATAATAAATATTGTGCATCATGCTGTTGTACAGCAAAGTTTGTTTTCCGAACAGCTGATTTACAAAACGTAATTATTCTATGACTCTTTTTTTAAATTCTCTTTATGTAGGGGATATTTTAATTAAAATATGAAAAAGAAAACATTACTTTAACAATTCTCTACATCATGTATTCTTTTCTACTGCACTTCATTTATGATTAATAAAGCCACGACATCATTCAGTTATCCGCTTGTGTATTTCCGTTGAAATTCTTTCAAATGAATTAGTACGATTTCTAATAACGTGTATCTCAAAACAGTACTACAACTCATACTACGTTGTCAAGAAATTAGGCAACGTGTATACCCTGCATTACAGACATTATTGAAATACCCGAGGCCGTCTCAAAACACAAAACTCGATTACCCTACTCAATTTTGCAACCAATTATGCGAATATGTAATTTATAACAAAATTTGTACCGGTTGTTGATTTCCATGCACTTAAGGCGGTTCTGGAACCACATTTTAGAACATGTTTATACATATTCTCAAATTTTATACACAACTTCTTTGTATCCAATATAATGCACAGATATTTATTAAGCAGAATCGCACGCCGATGTTGCCAAACTTGATAATAAATTTTTTTTTGCATATTTACATTTGTATGTATGTATATGTGTGTACATGCATAAACAGAAGTTTATACCCAGTGTTATTAAAATATTTCTATGACAAAAATAGAATGATGCAAAAGAAATAATATCTGAAGTAAATATATGTATGTATCCATTAAGCCATGCACAAAATTTTAAGAATACTTTCCGATATGTGTTTTTTGAGAATCAAAATTTGGATAATGAAATTTTATACTAGATTGACTCCATATTAGAGAGCTGCGTAAACAGTCTTGAAATGTAAGAACGTCATGATTTTTAAATGTATTCACGTCGCATGTATTATACTAAAACAATAATAAATGCTGTCGTACTATAAGCGAAGCACGATGGATGTATTAATGTACGTGTATATCAGTACCCTCTAGTCAACCTAGAACCATATGTCTCTATGTCAATACTCCTTCTCCATCGACAAATGCACTAGTTAAAATGTCGACAACTTTCCTTTTATGCGCGAGTAGAGATACGTTAGAGACGACAGTTCTAGTGTATTTCTGGTGATATTGTCAATGAACGCGTCAATAGTTTGTTTTTCTTTTTTATTATGTTGTACAATAATATTAAATAAATATTTGTAGACGAGGGTCACTAAAATTTACGAGTGAATCTTCGGTTCAAATATCTCCATATAGTCGTAAAAGAACTACCTTCTAAATAGTGCTAAGTCTACTGATAGATTTTAAATGACAACCATATGTTATTTGTCAATAGGCATTTGAATTGGCTGGGGTACACCTATTCAGTAGTACTATTGACAGTGTCACTAAAAAATCACTATAAGTTACTATTGACAACGAGAGGGGATATATCGATATTGTTGACTAGAGCCCCTAAAATTTACTAGTGAATCTTTGGTGCCAATGTCTCCATGTGATCCCGAAAGAACTACTAAGTCAGTAGTGCTATAGTCTAGTGGTGGACTTTCAATGACAAGCTAATGTTAAATGTCAATAGATGATACCATTGGCTGGGGTACACCTATTCAGTAGTACTATTGACAGTGTCACTAGAAAATCACTATAAGTTTACTATTGACAACGAGAGGGGATATATCGATATTGTTGACTACAGCCCCTAAAATTTACTAGTGAATCTTTGGTGCCAATGTCTCCATGTGGTCCCGAAAGAACTACTAAGTCAGTAGTGCTATAGTCTAGTGGTGGATTTTCAATGACAAGCTAATGTTAAATGTCAATAGATGATACCATTGGCTAGGGTACACCTGGTCAGTAGTGCTACTGACAACGTCACTAGTAAATCACCACAATTTCACTATTCGCACTTTCTGCAGGGTATTAACAAGCGATGTTGCCAAGACAGCAAAACAAAACAAACACTCAAAAGAAGTACTGTTGATTAGTGTATGCTTGTTATATTTCATATTATACGTTTGTGTGTGTGTGTGTAATATGTAGATGGCAACCCTGCAGAAAGTGCGACTAGTGAAATTGTAATGATTTACTGGTGACGCTATCGGTAGTACTACTGACCAGGTGTACCCCAGCCAATGTAATCATCTATTGACATTTAATATTAGCTTGTCATTGAAAATCCACCACTAGACTGTACCACTACTGACTAAGTAGTTCTTTTGGGATTACCTGGAGACATTGACACCAAAGATTCACTAGTAAATCTTAGGGGCTCTAGTCTACAATAGCGATATTTCCTCGCTCGTTGTCAATAGTAAAATTATAGTGATTTTCTAGTGACATTGTCAATAGTGCTACTGACTAGGTGTACCGCAGCCAATGTAATCGTCTATTGACATTTAACATAGGGTTGTTATCCAAAATCTACCAGTAGACTTTAGTACTATTGAGAAGGTATGTAGTTCTTTTACGACCATATGGAGATATTTGAACAAAAGATTCACTAGGAGATTTTAGTAACCCTCGTCTACATATATTTTTTTAATATTATTGCACAGCATAATACAAAAGAAAAGCAATCTATTGACGCCTTCATTGACAATATTACCAGAAATACACCAGAACTGTTGTCTCTAACGTATCTTTACTCGCGCATAAGAGGAAAGTTGTCGACATTTTAACTAGTGCAATTGTCGCCGGAGAAATAGTATTGACATAGAGACATATGGTTCCAGGCTGACTAGAGGGGAGCTATTATGTGACTAAGCGGATACAACTAATGTTAATGCATGTGTGTGCCTTTGCATGTGCGCAGAAAAATAAAAGATCATACACACATACATGCATGACGTTTGTACACGCGCTCATGCGTAAAAAGAAGCAAGTTCACAAATTCTTCCGTCACCATGATACAATTATATAATTGTACCATGTCCGTCACGAAGTGTTTTCTTCTTTACTGTTATACCTACAATACTCAAACAAATTTCTTGCAAACAGTGTTGTTAACATTTGTTTTATAAGATTTCGCTGTAGTAAAGCATTTGAAAAATCCCTCATGTCTTGAAAGTTCTTATAAGATTTCTTGTGCATGAGACTACTCCATATATACACATGTCTTTAGCTGAAATGGAAAATCGTGTAACTACACTTTTTCAAATTTTATAGGAGTGGGATAAAAACTAAACATAAATATTCAAGTGCTGAAGTAAAGTTTCTTTGTTTTCATTTTTAACACGGCTAATTGCCATGGTAAAGGTTTGAAAACTTGTAGGACATGTTGTCGGGTGGTTACTGGTTTGTCGCAGTAATATGTATTGTGTTCGTACTCGTATTCGTATTGTGCGCAAACCAGAAACCACCCGAAACACCACTAGTCTCGTGTGTTCTAAAAAGAACAAACATTGTGCCGGCATAAAAATTATTCCGGTGTGTGATAGGCCAATAGTTGTAATTTTTACTGCAGCGAGGCAACTGATAGTAGTGAAAGTGCCGATTTTTCGGCATTTTGCTGATTTTTTAATTAATAAACAAATAAATCGTCGGTTGGTTACTGGTTTGATGTATGGAACATTTAAAAAAAAGTTGAGTTATTGATTGATTATATATGCATAATGTGTCCTCTTTCGAAATTTGTTATCAGTTTTCCGATATCTTGGATATATCAGGAGATATAGAACTGCAATATTGCATAATTTCCACAGTTGTTGAACATTTAAAATATTGTTTTACCGTAATAGAACCGACGAAACTACGATTTTAGGTAAAAACTGCTGATTTTGATCAAACCAACTGAAAGTCCGTCAACTTAATTTTCAAACCACATTTTTGTGATTATACAGCAATGTGTGAACAAATAGATGATATCTATCTTCTGGAGGGAAGTCGTCGTCAACGAAGAAAGGACCTTCGAAAATAGAAATTCCGATATGGGAAGAAAGTACCTCCGATTATACGGAGTTCATTGAAATTTATAAATCTTTACAGTCTCTATGGAAAGTTAAATCAAAAGACTACAGCAACAAAGTGTTAAAAAGGCAGGGACTATGTAAATTTGATATATTTGATTTAAGTGCATTTTTAAATAAAAATTAATGAAAACTTCTTGCCGATTTTCGAAATTAATATGCCGAAAATGGCGATGATTTTTCAAAAAAGTGCAGATTTTTCAGGAAAATCTTCTGGCAGCCCTGATTGTGAATAGTTGTCATTTGGTTGTCATTTTTACTGCAGCGATTCGGGAGATAGGCAACTATCATCGATTTCCTTGTGAACTAAAAGAAAAATATTAAATTCACACGAAAAAATGATTTCAAGGGCCTTAATTCGTTCTGGTAAGTAAATTACAGCTGAACTTATATGTCTTCAAATAGATATATGTTAGAAGTGTAAAAACTTCACTTTTATCAATTAGAAAAGTAAAGTTTTTTTTTTAGTTTATGTAATCACTTTTGGTTTCGTAAGGCAGCTGTCAAAAATAGAAAAAATTGCTCGAAATGTGCTTACAAATATTCAAAGGAAAGATTTATATAAATCTATAATTGTTCTAATTTATAGTTCAACGACCATTAGGCACTTTAGCTGTCAGAACATCATCTTCTGCTGCTGCAACTGGTGACCGCCCTGTTCGTCCGGAATACCCTGGAAAGGTGCGCCTAGGTTTCATTCCTGAAGAATGGTTCCAATTTTTTTATAACAAAACTGGAGTCACTGGTCCATACACTTTTGGTGTTGGCTTAATAACATATTTGTGCTCGAAGGAAATATATGTTATGGAACATGAGTACTATAGTGGCATTTCGTTAGCCATCATGGCTGTAATTGCTGTTAAGAAGCTGGGACCAGCTGCAGCCAACTGGGCTGATAAGGAAATCGATAGAATAGAAGCGGAATGGAAGCAAGGTCGCGAGGATCAATTGAAGGCACTTCAAGAATCTATTGAAGATGAGAAAAAAGAACAATGGCGCGCTGAAGGTGCCTTAATGCTCATGGACGCTAAAAAAGAAAACGTTGCCCTTCAATTGGAGGCCGCCTTCCGTGAACGTGCTATGAACGTTTACAATGAAGTATGTGTACATACATATGTATATTATTTGTGTTTCATCTATAGTAAAAATTAAATATTTGATTTAAGGTGAAACGTCGTTTGGACTACCAAGTTGAGTGTCGTCACATCGAACGCCGTCTTAGCCAAAAACATATGGTTGATTGGATTGTCAAAAATGTTTTGGGGTCGATTACGCCCCAACAAGAAAAAGAAACTCTAAACAAATGCATTGCGGACTTATCTGCTTTGGCTGGCCGCACCAAGTAAACAATTTAATGCATTGTAATTATCTACTACGAAATCATGATATGAAAACCTTAACATTTATGTATATACATACGTTTATATATATATATATATATATATGTGTGTGTATGTTTTTAAATAAATAATTTTCAGTGGTAAAAATCTATATTTATTTATTTATAACATATTCTACAAAGTAAATTTAGTAGAATATGGTTGCACAAGTATGGACGGAGTAACTAGACCATATGCCCAAGATGTTATTAACAGAATTTTAAAAAGTTTGTGCTTACACGACCTATGCCTTCACATGGGAAGAAACTTTTTTTTTATATATATTAAATTCTTTTTAGTTATATCGCGAGTTAATGATGTGGAAAAAGTCGTTATATCATATTTAAAATAGTGTAAAAATTTCATATAAAGTATTCTATACGCACCCCTTGAGAAGAGAAAATAAATGCGTCTTATTTTTTATGAAGAGTCGAGGACTTATATAAGGCATTTTTTACGAGTTAGATAAGAACGTACAGTGGGGAACAGTGGTGAGTACATGTTTGTATTTTCTGCATTTGAAGGCGCATAAAAATAGTAATAATGAAGCGATTTAATTTTAGTTTTTTGAATTATATTTATTATTTAGTTGGTAGCATAAATGCTTTTAAAACAAAAA
Organism: Tachina grossa; assembly: GCA_949987645.1. NCBI lineage: Eukaryota > Metazoa > Arthropoda > Insecta > Diptera > Tachinidae > Tachina > Tachina grossa. The sequence continues at coordinate 32,862,970 of OX465276.1, read as the reverse complement.
CCTACACATTCAAAGAAAAAACCAAATAAAATTAAAATAACTCGCATGTATTAACTTTTGCACCTTCAGGCAACATTTAAAATATGATGTATTTTTAGTACTTGATCCATAGCCCTTTATTTTGGAATGCCCTATTTATGCATTTGGGCATACTTTTGATCAATTCTTGGATAATTTAGCCTGGAATTTTCTGCCACTCCAGCTGCACACATTGCCACAGCTCGATTCAGATGGAGCCGTTCGATATTGTGCCGACCATATTTTCACAATTGACCACAAATTCTCAATTGGGTTGAGGTCGGTACTTTATGGAGGCCACTGCATCAATTGAAAATTTTTCCCGTCAGCCATTCCTTAACGATTTTCGATGTTTTTTTCGGATCTCCATTCTGTTGCGACATAACATCTTTCTCAGGATATGCGATCACGTCTAGAAAATCGGGAGGATGGGTCTGCAATATATTCAAATAGTCTTCTTATCTCATGATGCTATAAATTTTTTGCAATGGACCAATTTGCCACCATGTAAAACAATCCCACACCATGATGTACAACCGCACAGCATGATATTGGCGTACCTGCTGTCGGCGCCACTAATACTCTTTACCATCCGACTGATATCAGTTAAATTTGAACATATCTGACCATATTACGCGCTTCCAGTCATCAACAGTCCAGTTTTTGTGTTGCCTGGTAGGACACCATTCAACGATACCATATTAAAGAAACGGTCAAGTAGGGCGGAGGCAACATCATGGTGCGGGATTGTTTTACATGGTGGCATATTGGTCCATTGCAAAAAATTTATAACAACATAAGAAAATAAGGCTATTTGAATATATTCCAGACCAATATTCTCGATTCTCTAGACGTGAACGCACATCCCGAGAAAGAAGTTGTATTTCAAGAGGATGGAGAACCGAAACAAACCTCAAAAATCTTTCGAGTAATGGCTAACAAGGAAAAATGAATATTGGTACAATTGAGAATTTGTGGTCAATTGTGAAAATATGGTCGGCACAATATCGAACGGCTCCATCTATCTGAATCGAGCTGTGGCAATGTGTGCAGCTGGAGTGGCAGAAAATTCCAGGCGAAATTATCCAAAAATTGTTGTACATTGGCGGCTGGCACGAAAATCGGCGGCGACTCAAATTCGGCTGTCAGCCGGCAACTACATCGGCTAGCTATTTTCTGCACGGCTAGTACAAAAAGACGGCTAAGCCCATGATACAATTATAACAGGTACATGCCAAGGCACATTTACTACAGGTACATGCATTAGGAAAAACTCTGTGCTTCTCACATAGCTTTACAAAGTAATTGTCAAAAATTTGTATGCATCAAACAAGGCACAAAAGTAATTGTCAAACGAATTCTTCGTTATAAACTTGTAAACAAAAAATCAGCGGATGAGCAATATGCCTGTTACGTGTACCTGTTTGATATACCTTGGTACATGCACAAGCCCAGTCTGTTAATGTATACAAAGCAAATAGTTGTCAAACTTTGTTTACAAGCTGCGAAAATGTTAGTGTATGTGTGTGAATAAAATGATTACAGTGTTGCCAATGAATTTACACATCGCTGTGTCTCCAATTACACATCGAAGAAAATTACACTACACATCTTTTGTGTAGGTTAAAATTAAAAAAAAAATAAATAAAAATAGAACTCAAAGTAGAATTACACACAGATTATACAAGAATTTAATTACATGGCCTACACATGTGAGTAGAAATTACACACTGTCTAACTACACACAGATTGGCAACACTGAATAACTATAATCATGCAGGAATGCCGCGTCTGCAATTGTACTTTAGTTACCCTGTAATTGTTATTTTTAAAAACAAAAGGCATCTGTTTCTGACAGTTATTCGTTTGTTTATACCAACAAAATGAATGTGTTTTTTGGTGTTGTAATTTTGTTGTATTCGTGCATGTACCTAGTATAATTGTACCATGGCTAAGCTAGCTTGGGTAGTTTTTATTTACTCATGTTTCAGACTTGGCAGATTTTCTTAAAGAAAGTCTGAGTTTATGGGAGAGAGAGGAAAGAAGAAAGAAGAGGGGTACTGACTTGCTTGTACAGAAAAGTTACTTCAATTCTCTTTTGTTATTTCATTCGCAGCATTAAAACAATAGGAAAATTGAACAAGAAACTGTCTGAGTGTAAACAAACGAGCAGTTTTAAAAGAGAATTGAAAATAACTTCTTCAAGAAAAACTGCCAAGTCTAAAACATGACTTATTTAAGCCGGGTTTACATCTGTGTGCCATGTGCCACACAAGCGTAAAAAGCATAACCACTAATTACTAATGAAAGACTGTTTGATTCAGACATGTATTTATTAAGTTAAATAGTTCCTAACATAACTAATACACAATTTTTTAGAGTCCAACATGATTGGAAATTGTTTAAATCAATAAATATATGTCTGAATCAAACAGTTTTTCATTAGTAATTAATTGGTTACGCTTTTTTGGGCAAATGACACACAAGAAATGCCAGATGTAAACTCAGCTTAAGTTATTTTCTGCCTTATTCATAAAAATATTTCAGGTTTATTAAGCTAGTTTTTTACATATTTCTATGGGAAATTTGTCAAATAAACCTGCAATAAACCTAAAATGTTTTTTATAAATTAGACTATTTAACTAAAAATATATACATATACATATATGTGTGTTGATAAATAGTATGCCTTGGTACATACATAACATAAATAGAGAAAGCAATAGTTGAAGTGAATGAAAGAACCCCTTTCTATTATTGTTTATAATTTGGCAGTTATTTATGACAGATTTTTAAACATTTCGTCGGTTGGTTATTGGTTTCCTGCAGACATAATGTATTTTGAATATACTGTGCCGCAAACCAATAACCAACCGACGATTTGTAGATAACTTAAGTCTAAGTGTTCTTTTGTCAAAATTTTAATGGAAAGCCCAAAGTCTTCAAAAATTTGGAAATATGCTTATACTGAATGGGAAAGGAGCACGAAACATTGTTAAAGCTGAACTTCTCTTCATTCGACTTAAGCAGTTGTTCCATTCTGCACCAAATAAAAATAAATAAAGTGTCAGTCGTTAAGCAGCTCTGGGATGAAGAACAGCTCTAATCGTAATTATTTCTTAAGTGCGGTCAGGTTTGTGTGTGTTGTTTGGCCTTCGAGAGTTTTTCGCAATGAATAAGATTTTTGCGAAATCAACTCAAATGTCATTGAGTACCTGCATGAACGCTTTTGATTTCGTTCGTAATTTGAGCTTTAAATTACTTAATTTCATGTCAGCCTGAATGGGCTATTAATAACATCTTGGGCACATGATCTACTTTACGGTTATCGTAAGCGATTATCGTAATTGTAATCGCGATTAATTGCACTTTTTAATCGTAATCGTAATCGAACCCATTAGTCGCTCGATTACGATTAAAAAATTTTCCATTTTTTAAGCAAAGAATTTTTGCCAAATTTGCATAGAGGGCAAATTCAACTCATAAAAAATTTAAATTAAAATTTTTAATACAAAACATATACATTTGGAATAAACATGTCTATATATTTGCATTTCATTGGCGCCTTGACAAGTCATGAGTAGATTTCAACCATACTTTCAAAAATTATTTGAAAATTTACATAAGCTTTTTGAAAATTACATTAGAATAAGAAAGTAGGCTCATAACCGTATACAAAACACAAGAAGCGATTTATAATCGATGTGCATTTATTTAATTTTCCTACACCTTAGTACAATAAAAGTATAAGATAAAAGGATAACTAAAATCCGAATTAAGCACTTATTGAATTTATTATTTTATTTTATTATAATCCCCCAAATTTTATAATTACGATTATAATCGTAATTGTAATCGCAGATGCAAAAATTGTATATTTTATAACATACTTACTCACTCACTCAGCGAATTAATGAAGCACTTCCGCTATAGGTGGAGAGCTGAAATTTGGTACGCGAGTAGATCTAGTTAAGAAATCACCTAGGGTCAGAGTATTTAAATATACGATTTAAGTATTTATTATTATACGTTTCCAACGAAATTTGACACGAGTGATAAACACTGGCTAAAAAGTATCTCAAGTGTAAAAAAGGGGGAGTATAATCTCTATATAAATTTAACATAATATTATACTGTAGAGAGCTGAAATTTTGTGGACATGCAACTTGCACTTACGCAAGGCAATGATTTTGCGTTTTCAGGAGTGGGCATGTATACGTCTATAAAATTCTATCATTTTTTATGTACTTCGGCTAAGCAGACTTTAATTTGATAATACATTTATAAAAGTAGGCGGGAGCACGCCCAGAAAAATTTACGCTATATTTTACGTATTTCTATATAGGCGAATCTTACTAAAATTCGTACTTGGGCCTTTTGTGACAGAATAGTGTACTTTCAGTTTCATTACTTTATGTAACTCTGTCCTTTTCAACTGACACGTCATCATCATGATATTTATAAAAACAATTTTTAAAAAGGAGTCAGGTCCTCACAAAACATAAAACTTAACAAACATTTTATTTGGTCCACTGATCCAATAAAATTAGAATTCAAGTATACACTTGAAAAAATAACTGGAAATAAACTTCAATACAGACATGCACGTTATAACCGAACCTCTCTGTATATATAATTTTCCTTGCTGTTCAATTGTTCGTTGTAGACGATCATTCATAACACCAATGTTCGTTATAACCGAACTTAATTGTATATAATTTTCTAAGGCCCAATAATTGACTTCTCAATTATGTGTCATTTATCTTTAAGTGCCTCTTAAGTACCGAATTCATTTTTTCAGTATAAAGTTGAGAGCCATTTAAATGCCCAACCTTGTCTATTTAAATCACACTTAAGTCTTACGAGCATACCATATGTTATTGTGCTTGTGTGTGTTTATTGAAAACATGTACATAAACATCATGTGGTCGTATTAAAAAGAATTTCGTTTAATTTTCATAAATATATAACATATAAAATGCATAGTATCATATCATGGAATAAATAAATAGAAAAATGCGTTCTGATGCTCTTTTGGTTTCATAAAATGTGTTTTTATGCAATTTTAATTTTCTACATGTTGATAACCTAACTTTCTTATTTACATTAAACATCTGTTTTCTTTTAGAACTATCAACATTTCACAGTGCTACCATACTTTCATAGTATTTAAGTGCTCATTTAATTTTACGACTGAAAAAATGAAACTGCAATTAATGCCCATTTTTTCAGTTGGTAATCAAACCGTAATTATTTTGAAGTTCTAATTGAATACGAAATTGTGTTTTCCAGTGCTTATGACCATTTTTTCAGTTGGTTATCAAACTGTAATTATTTTTAAGTTCTAATTAAATACGAAATTGTGTTTTTGAGTGCTTATTTAAATAATAATTAAATGCCCAACCTTGCGAAATTAAACACTACTTAAGTTCTATGATTGTACCATATGTTTTTATGCGTGTGTGTGTTTACTGAAAACATGCATATGAGCATCATGCGGTCGTATTAAAAAGAATTTCGTTTAAATTTCATAAATATATAACATATACAGTACAAAGTTTCATATCATGGAACAAAGTAGTATAAAAAGTCATTATGATGTTCTTTTGGTCTCATAAAATGAGTTTTTATGCAATTTAATTTTCTACATGTTGATAACCTAACTTTTTTGTTTACATTAAACAGCTGCTGTTTGAAAAGCCTTCAATAATACTGGGAAATTTTGCAGTGCTACCGTACTTTCAACGTAATTTAATAAGAACTTTAAATAACCACTGAAAAAATGAAGTCGTATTTAATTACAATTTAATTTTAAATAAAAATTAGCTAATTACGTTCTTAATTTTTAAGTTAAAAACTCGGGTAAGACATTTGATTTTCTTTTATCATTCAGCTAAAAAAAAGTAAACAAAAATTTACGGCGAATTTTAGTCGATGTTCGTTATAGCCGAACTATATGAATCCCAAAATTTTTTACGATATTTGATTTATCTTCCATATAAAAACTTACACTCAAGATAAAAAAAAGTCAAAATAAAAAAAATTCGGCGGCTAATGTTAAGCCCATGATACAATTATAACAGGTACATGCACAAGCCCAGGCTGTTAATGTATACAATACATACAGTTGTCAAACTTTGTTTACAAGCTGCAAAAATGTTAGTGTATGTCAAGGTGTATCTAACTAGATGGCAGCGCTACTTTAGCTGATAATTTTTTGCTCTGTGAGCTTTGTAGCTGTAGAATCACAAAACATACAGAAGTGTCACGAGACGGAAGAAACGGGTATTTTTATGTTTGTCTCGTTTTCCTTCAAATTTTGTCGTCGTTTTTGTTTTGCTACGTCTTTCTAGTGCAATAAAGTTTTATTAGCTGTGTTAATTGGTAAGTAGTGATATACTACAGTATCAAATACACTATGCTTTTTTCTTTTTTCCACAAATTTTAACAAAAACCTGATTGGAGCTTCTTTTACCTGTCACTTTCTACACTTCTGTGTATTCTGTGATTACACCATGGCGTATGTGTTGTGAATAAAATTGTTACAGTGTTGCCATTGAGTTTACACATGGATGCACTTCCAATTACACATTGAATAAAATTACACTACAAATGTTTTTTGTAAGTTAAAATGAAAACAAAAATAAATAAAATTAGAACATAAAGTATAATTACACACATATTATAAATGAATGTAATTACATGGCCTACACATGAGAGTAATTGCACACTCTGTGTAATTACACACCTATTGGCAACACTTAATGAATATAATGATTCATGAATGCCGCGTCTGCAATTGTAATTTAGTTACCCTGTAATTGCTATTTTTAAAAACAAAAGGCATCTGTTTCTGACAATTATACGTTTGTTTATACCAACAAAATGAATGTGTTTTTTGGTGTTGTAATTTTGTTGTAGTCTAAATGCACGACTAGTATAATTGTACCATGGTTAAGCCGATTTTTAGCCGAGAAATGATCGGCGGCGGCGGCTGCCAAAAATCGACGGCGGCGCAGTTTGAGCCAGCTTGGCCGTCTCGGTGCAGGTCACTGGTACGTGTCAGTTTGGTTTTACGTGTCATTTTATTTACGAACAAGAAGAGGTGCGAGCGTTTTTTTGGAAAAGTACTGTAATTTATTGTTAATAAATTTGTTTTAAAGAAAAAGTGAATTCAAGCAATATAAATGAACAGATATTAATCCCTTGTTTTAAAACATTAAGAACTTGTAAACTAAATTGAGTATATTCTTGGATATTTTGCAGCCTTCAACAAATCCATTTACAACAACGAAGTAAAAATGGCCCCACCACAGAGAATGCGCGTTGCTAATGAGAAAGCCAGTAAATATATCACAATGCGTGGCAATGTACCAAAATCTTCCGTAAGTTTAAAAAATTAAAGACATTAACAGCCTGACCCACGCTATCTACAACGTTCGACTTGTCGCACACTTACCTTTGGAACAACAACAAAATATTAAAATTTGTTTTTGTTTTGAATGTAAGTGTGAGACAAGTCGAACGTTGTCGACATCGGGGGTTTGGCCCTAAATATTACAATTTTATTATGTACTACTATTTTGTATGTATGTACTTACATACATATACATATGCACATTCGATCGTTGTGTACTTCAAAATATGTATGTATATAGGCAACATGCGAAAGTGCCACGCCGACATGTTAACATACATAGTACATAAGTCTTGCATATTGTTTGTTTATTTCCTAGTATCTTCTATTTATCCGTTTTAATTTCAGTTTTAATTTAATTTTTGGTCACATAAAGTATAAACTTAAGTACTTAAAATATCATTTTATTTCCTGCTTTATACATGATGTAATATTAATAAACCATCCAGTTTTGGTGCATTGCTAGTTCTGCTACAATTATATATCTAACGACAATTTAGCGAATGTCCTTTCAAGTAAAAATAGTGAAATACTAACTCAAATTAAGTAATTTCTTCAAAGCGTTTAAACATTTTTTGCGAACTTGCGATTTTTCGCGTTTTTTTCCGAGTTTATTTTCCTTTTAACAGATTTAGCGACTTGTAATGAAGGCTTGTTTCCGATTTTGCAACCATTCGCGAATTTTTGCATTGTTCGCAATGAAGTTTTTGCAAGTGCTTCCTATGAGTTTTCGCGAATTTTAAACAATATTAGACTGCTATTATGCCACTATTAAGGTTTTGCGAATTTTCGAGATTTTTTTACCGAATTTTTAGCAGTCCTTAAAGTTTTAGCAATTTTTAATAAAAATTATGGCTTGTTTAAAATTTTGAAATTTTTCGCAAATCTCTGTTATTTTTGTGGAAGATGTAATTTTTGCAACGTTTTTGGCTTTCTTTACTTTAGGGACTTAAAATTTAAATTTTTGCAAGCTTTGTCGAATTATCTCCTTTCTCCCGAGTTAAGCTTACAGTTTCAGCGACTTTAATCAATTTTAGTTTATTGTTTGTTTCCAACATTGCGAATTTTCAACATTTTCGCGATGTGTGATTTATTGTACTTTTAATCAAGTTCAAGACTTGATATAGATTTTTGCATTTATTTTTATTGCAAACTCATAATAATTTTTTTTTGGTGTGAATATATATGCAAATATTGGGTTGTCAAATTAAATTGTGCTTTAAAAGGCGAATTTTAGCAACGAATTCTTGAAGGCTAGTTTGTCGAACTATGCGAAGTTCGCCGTTCGTTTCAATTGTGTTTATAGCATAAAATGTATTTTTTCTATGTTGCTTGAAATATTTATTTGAAATAAACTGGGAATGAAATCGTCGTGGAAAAAAAATTTAATTACTTTTCTAGAACACAGTGATGACGACTTTACGGAATTAAAAACGTTTTCATTTTCATATTGTGCCTTTAACTTACCGCTTAGGTTAGGTTAAAGTGAAATTGTAATAACGAAAAATTTGTATACGTCCAATAAAATCCATGCTTAAACTTAATACCGAGTTAAAAGCAGTGTATAGCTGTGGTTGTTTTTTATATTTAGTTTCAATTACATACTTCCTACAACTTCTTAGCAATGGTAAAGTAAGAACGTAAATAATATGTTGATTAATGGGCCTTATCGTGGTTGGCGTACTTCGACTACGACATTTTGGTCCTAGATTAAAGAAAAAATTTTGTTGTGCTCTTTAATATATTACAAAAACGTCGTAGTTAGAGTAGAAATACGCCAACCACGATAAGGGGACTGACTTCTTGTTTCATCTATGGTTATTACTTGAACTTCTCATTTGTTTAAATGAAAGTTTATGGTTCTCTGATCTGTCTTCATTAGCAACAGTGAAATGCGGACTGGAACTAGTATTTATTCTCCTCAATAATAAGTTTTATTGTATTTTTAAGAAACAAGTGTTTTTTCTTAACAGGCAAAATATCTATTTCAATATTTTATTTTTAATTTTGAAGTAAAAAAATTAATTTATATTTCATACAATATTTTTCCAACAGAAATCTAAGGAAGGACAATACTCTGTCGGACCATGGCTGTTGGCACTATTCGTTTTTGTAATTTGTGGATCAGCAATTTTCCAAATTATACAGTCCATTCGTGCAGCGTAAATTTTTAATTAAATAAAGTATATCCTGCGAATAAATTTTGCAAAGACTACATCCATAGCACACTAACCAGTCACACATCCAGCTCACAGAAAGAAATTGAACTTCCATGCTACAAAAACTAAGACAAAGCAAATAACTAGAAATAGTCAATCATCTATAGAAAAATGAAGTAAAAAAATGCAAAGCTAACTAATTGTCAACAAAATATTATAGATCGAGCTTAACGTTTATTAAATACAATCTTGCTTAATATCTTTCTATCTTGTTGCTGCAATATGTTTTAGTTTGTAGTATGTTTTCTATATTTTAAAGTCATTCCTATCTTCGTGGAAAAACGTTTTTCTATAACCTTTTCATAATTTATATATATTATCCGTTCATTAAGTACTAGAGTAACAAAAAATTTATATATAATCAATTTAAAACTTATTTACATACTTTTTCTTTTGTACAAAGTTATATGTATATGATATGAATTCATAAATATAAAATACATACTATATAAACATGTATATTAAATTTTTTTACTCAATAAACTATTTGAAAATATGAAAAAATTACTATTTTTAATGTACATACCAAGGCACGTATGTACATAGGTACTCACTCGAACTTATTTTTTTTTTTCATTGAGAAACACAATAATACTTTTTTGTATTTAACTTTCACTTATGTTAGTTTAGAAATAGCAAATCTGCCATCTTGGTGATTTTATTCATGCTTTTTGGAATGTCAGTAATAAACGCCATGCTATATGTATAGCATATTTTTGAGTGCTTAAAAATTATTTTAATATTTTTTTTCCATATTAAGAGCTTATAGTGGTTTTCATGACTCTTTTTTGTTCTAATTCCCTGTACAGACTTGCAATTTTTGTTGCTGAAACTCTTGATATGTGGGAGAGTGTTGAAATATAAATATATACATTTTGTATATATTTTGTATTCCTCTCGCTCTTTCTCAGTAAAAAAAAAATTGCAACAAAAATTACAAGTCTGGACGAGGACATAGAAATCTTATACAAGTCGTTAGTTTTTCTGTTTCGGTTCAAACTGAGAAAATCAAAAAATTGTAAGTGACAATAAAATAAAAATATTTTGAAATAAATTGTGATTGTGTTTTTAGAATTTAAAAAAATGTAAATTTTACCAGAAAAACAAAATTATGTTGAAACAAACAATGGACGATGCAAAACACAAAACGGCCGCACCGATTTTTTGCGCGGTTCTTTCTTTTTGTTCTCCTGTGTGCCCACTTTAAGAATATATGGCCCTTTGGCATGACAGTTGAACAGTGATCCTGTGAAAATTCATCCACGGTTTTTTGGTCATTTTGTACTTGCCCGATTTTTTGTAGTCCATGTGTCCACTTTAAGAATATATGACCCTTTGGCATGACAGTTGAACAGTGCTCCAGGGAAAATTCAACCATGGTTTATGTTTTGTTTTCCCCCTTTGAATTTCTAAGATCAACGCCATCTTGCTGATATATTTTTAAAAATTTCCCCCATTTTTTTCTCGGTTTTAATTTACCAAAATCTACGCTATCTTGGCACACGTATTTCGGCAGTAAAAATTTGCAAAACACCCAATTTATTTCTTTTGTTTAATTTTATTTTTGCTGCCTCAAAACACAAAAGTCTAAATCAGAACATGCCAAAAAAACCAACCAATATCTGTCAAACTACTCAACGTACGCAAAAAGTTGAAAGTTGAGCAAATTTCGTACTTTGCGTTGACGGACACGTACTGAATGTAACAGCCCTCATAAGAAACCATGTATTTCAACTCAAAATGCTTGCTGAGATTGGTTATAGTATGAGTGAAAATTTGTTAGTATGTGTGACACCAACGATGCTTGATGGAAAATCAAAAAATTTTTATTTTCGGCATGCTTGCTGTCACTTGTTAATGCGTGTATATTGTTACCCCATCAAGCGCGTACAAATTTTCATTATAATTATATTTCCATTATGAACGGTTGCCCAAAATATCGGAATTAAAAAACATAAACTTGACTGGTGAAGAAAGAAGTGTTAGAACTTTCTTATTTTGCTTTGTTCTTTTTTTGTAAGCAGTGCTGCCATTATTGTTATTGAATTTCATTATTTAGACATTTTTATATATTTGTTTTCAACCAAACGAACAGCACAAAATCAAAATGAAAATGAATGCTTGGTGGGGCATCAGGCATGGTAACATCAAGCCGACAACCACACGTACACGAACTTGACAGCGAGCATTTTGATCGTGTCCAAAGCCCTTTAACATGGTTACAGATGAACTGCCCAAGAAAATGTCTTCGATTCAGCTACATGTGCCACATAAGTATTTTGAAACAAAAATACTATACAAATTTTACGGCATGTAGTCACTACTAGTAATTTTAAAAAATGCTACGAGCATGCTGAAAATTCGCGTGACGTCATCGCAACATACGCATGTGGCTTTTTACATGCCGTGTACTGTAGGCTTAAGAATATCTATCCATTAAAAATAGATAGAAAAAAGTTTAGTCAAAAAATATACATAAACATACGTATTTACAAAAGTAAATAATGCCTCAATTCAAAGAACCACAGGACCATCAAACATCGAAAAGTGTCACAAGTGGACCAATTGTGCCACATTTTGCATCACTGATACACATGTTATGTATGTTATCAGTTCTCAGCGAATTCTTAATGCTTCAATATTTCTTTAAAAACTCCAAACTAAATTAATATTGCAGTTGGTTGGAGTAACAAAATAGAAATTAATATTGTGATAACAATAAATATAATAATACACAAATCGTTACTATTGATATGTTATTAAATTGTTTAGCTCAACCCGTTGTATTAACTGACTCCAAAAAATATTGCAATTTTGACGAATTAAAGGTTTGTTTTATCTGTTGTACATACGTACAGTACAACTTCGATAGTCCAGACATGCGCCAGTCCGGTCACTCCAATAATTCGGACTCTTCTACATTTCGGACAATTCAAAGTTTTTACCTCCACAATCCTGACAAAATTTTTTTATGCAAGAACAAAAACTAAAATCCAAGCAAAACAAGCGAGGGAATTTTTATTTTGCTTTGTTATTCGTACTTTGATTTATATTTTTCACTGTTATTGCTTCAATTTCGGTTCATTATTTCGCAAGCGTGTTTGTTTAATTCCATTCGAAGTGCCATGGTTTTAAATAATAAACGCAAACATAAAACACTAACCTTACATTAAGTGCGTTTGAGTACTTTTCCAGTAAAATCCAGTAACTGAGTAAATACTGAGTAATTTAAAGAAATTACTCTCAATAAAAAAGTTTGCATCTAAAAGTACGCGAACGGAAAAATTGTAAAATCCAGTAAAATATATACAACATGTCAGTCGTTAAGCAGCTCTGGGTTGAGGAACATCTCTCGCGTCATCGTAATTATTTCTTAAGTGCGGTCAGGCTTGTGCGTGTTGTTTGGCCTTCGAGAGTTTTTCGTCTCGCTCGCACTGGTTGACTGATCTGCCACGAATAACCGTATAACCTTGCGGTTTTTTGTGGAATTTCTTTAACAACCACGTTGCTACTTCCTATGTGAAGGCATAGGTCGTGTACAGTCAGTCACAAAAACTTTTAAAATACTGTTAATACCATCTTGGGCATATGGTCTAGTTACTCCGCCCATACTTGTGCAACACCATATTATACAAATTTACTTTGTATAATATGTACTAAATAAATAAATAAATAAATATATACAACAGCTGATTACCAATTTTGGCGCTAAAAAAATTATACATATGAAATACAAGATAGAATATTTTGTTTAATAATAAAATTAATAGATATGGACATATGTTCTTATTTAAACTTATTTGGCCGGTCCACAATGTCGACAAGAAACTTTCTATAGCTTACTTATATTGAAAACAAAAATAAGCTTTCTTATATTTTGTTTTAAATATAGGTAAGCGATAGAAACTTTCTTGTCGACATCGCGGGTCAGGCCGTTAAAGTTTCTAAGCTTTTTACCCTGAACGTGAGAAGTTATTAGGATGATATATTCAAGACAACGAAAAACTGGGAAAGAATTTAAAACAAGTATGTACACAAAGTAAATTTTTTAAATGTTCCATACGTCAAAATAAACAAAAATTTCAATATAATAATCTATTAAATTTATTCACGTTTTAAAGCAATCGGTTATGTCCTGAATTTCATGTGAAATTAAATCGTTCGGAAATGCAATAGTTATTTCCGCTTAATTGAGTTTCTAAAAATGCACGACTTTTGACGCAATTAAACGGGAACTCAATTAAGCAGTATTCGGTTAATTGAATCGCCGACGCAATTACAACGAAAATCGCTTAATTGAGCAAGATGTGCAATAAAACGAAACACCCATGTGTAGAAAGAAAATAAAACTCATTTCTTTATTTATTAAGTTAAAAAATTGTTTACGTTTATTAAAACTAAATAAAAATCAGGTACGTTCATCGTACAATGTTTAAAAAGGTACAAAAATCACAAAATTCAATATAAAAGGAGATCAAAACTTAAAAATATATGTATGGAAATGTATGTTATATGTTATACAAAACTTTATACTTATGTGCAACAAAATGTGATTAAAAAAATCTCTCATCAACAATTGAATTTTAGATTTGTTAAGGCTTTCGATAATACGTTTTTCTATAACATCAAGTTCATGCAAATAATAATTTTGTGCTAAAAATAATCTCGAAGTACATTGAGACAATTCATTGCATCTTTCGTTGAAGGATGACTGATAATATCTTCGTTTTCTTCATCTTCGGAAGAGTCTGAGGAGGAAATATGATCAATTTCTTCAATTATCTCCTGCTCTGTAAGTATTCCACAACATGGTAGATTATCATCACAGCGAACGAAATTTTCGAATTCATTTTGATGTGCAACATCAATGTTAAGTTCCACAATATTATTTTCTAAATCAACTTGCTCAGCAGAGGAAAAAAATTTTGCCTGATATGTAACGACTGTGAAATTTATTGCACAAGCAAGTGACGGAAACTTACCTTGTTAAAACAGTTTGCAATTGTAAAAGGTTTCACAAGCCACCAAGAGTTTTTTATAATATGCAATGCTTTAAAAATGCTTAAGTTCTTAATAAAATCTCCAATAGTTTTTCCGCTTTCAATTGCTGAGATTTATTTCCTTATAATGTTTTGCCGATAGTAAGATTTGAAGCTGTGTATTATGCCCTGATCTAAGGGTTGTGCTATTGAAGTTGTATTAGCTGGTAAAAATTGCAAGTCTATGTTTGATAACTTTGCTGATGTTTTATGGGAAGATGCGTTGTCAACGAACAATATTATTTTACGTTTTTGTTTTCCCATTTCAGCATCAAGGGAAAGCAAAATTTTCTGCCATAAATCTTGAGTCATCCAAGCTTTGTGTTGTGAATAATATTCCAGAGGTAACACTTTGTTTTTAAAACATCTTGGATTTTTTGATTTGCCAATAATAATAACTTTTTATAATCCCCGGTAGCATTGCATACAAATAGTAGTGTTAAACGTTCCTTCGAGTTCTTATAGCCTCGCTTTTGGTCTCTCTTTTTTTGATAATGTTGAATTACATAGGTAATGCCCGGAAAAACAAACCGCTTTCATCAGCGTTAAATATATCTGAAGGCTCATAGTTTGATATTAAAGTTGGCAAAACTGTATCAAGGACTGCGTTTGCCGCATCAATATCGGCAGATGCACCTTCTCCTTGCACTTTATTTAGAATTGTGCCTTCCCTTTTCTGCCAACGATGAAGCCAACCATTACTCGGGTTGAAATCAACACCCATTTCCACAGCGAACATTTTAGCCTTTTCCAAAATTATGTTGCGAGAAATTAAGGCTCCCGAATCATGCATTTGTTTAAACCATATTGTAAGGGCTTTCTCAACATTTAAACAGGCACCGCTCTGGTTTCTTTTTGTTCACAATCTCAACGTTTTAGATTTTTCAACAATTGAATCTTTGCTTTTTAAAATTCTATTTATTGTGGCTTTAGAACACTCATATTTTTCGCAAAGTGCACTTTTGTCATATTTTTTTGAATCATAAATTAAATTTAGTTTTTGTTTAATATTTAAAGTAGTGTGGCTTCTCGAAGTCATTTTTGCAAACTCTTTACCTGTTGAAAATTTTTTACTATAAATGTAAACAATTCACAAAACATATGAATTGAAGTTCCCTTTTACTCGATGGACAGAAAAAAGCCCTTTTACATGATGAACAGAAACATGACTTTCTTGCCGCAAAATAATTTTGTTTACGTTTGTGGAGCAAAAACACAAAAAGTATACGGAAACAATTAACCGAAACATTTGCTCTTGTTTTTCCCAATGCGGTCTTATTTTACGAAATAATTAAGCGGGTGACGCAATTAAACGGAACTCAACTAAACGGGTATTTTTACATAGACAGGTATACTGAATGATTACGTTCCATGATTTTTAGTGCAATAAAACGGGAAACTCAATTAAGCGGGGCTCAATTAACCGAAAACAACTGTAGCATAAATACATACATACATATGTGCATACATACATATTTCCAAACATTCTATGGAAATTTCGCACGTTTTAATTTCACGTGGAACTGAATGTGCGATATGTATGTATGCATTTAATTCACTTAGATTATTTTAATATTTCAACTGCTATAGTCCGGACAACTCGTTAATCCGAACTAGCCTAAAACTATATGTGTCCGGATAGTCGAAGTTGTACTGTACTTGCATATATAAGTATGTACATAGTACATTATGTGAATATGCTGATTTTAAACACTATGGTACAATCTCGTAATGCCGTATAGCAAGCTCCGCTATTATTATGCCATAAAAATAGCATGGAAGGCAAGCTTTTGCCTACAGATTGGTCGGGAAAAATGCACGCAACGGAAGAAGTGTTGCGTGAGATAGAAAGCATGGCGTACACGGTACATGAGTATTTATTCAACTTTAAAAATTAAATACATCTCAATTATAAATATGTATGTATGTACATTTTAGTTAAAAGCACCTTCTACGCAGGAACTTCGACCAAATGAAATTTTTAATATCAGTATGATCAATGATGAAGTTGTATATAAATCCAAGAACATTGAAATAATAGCTATACCCTGGGATAAGGAGTATACGATATTTTTGATAAAAGGTAAGTTTTGTTTGGCAATTATTAAAACTAATTTTTCTGCATTAATTCCAAAATCAAAAAACGGTTAATAAAACCATGTGCATATGGTCTAGTTGTGCAACAATATTTTACAAATTTACTTTGTAAAGTATTTATGAAATAAATAAATTTTCTATACATATATGTACTCACAGCTTTATTCATATTCAAAGTAAAGGTCAACCAGTACTGTTTTATAATAATGCTATATAACCTTTACTGAGTTTTATGCGAATTTTTAACTTTTTGGAGTCTGTATAAACTTTTTTTTAAATTTACAGATGATAATGTTGTCAATCTATTAACTGATATGATCACTGAGGATATGACAGTCTTTGTGCGGAATACAATTTTACGCAACAGTATTAAAAATGGAATTGATGTTTTATACATTAATGATGGTGTTTATCATGAATCAACAGAACTAAATATATTTCCTTCGGAATGTTTGCTGGGAGCATTAGTAACACTAGTGCAGCCGCGTTTTGTCAAAGGTTTTTTAACTGAAGAAAATTTGCCACAACACATTGTTGATTGTTGTGCAAATCTCTGCGATGGATAAAAAATTGAGTTTAAACAAAATTTTATATATTTTTTTATTGTCTACCCATATATAAAGTAGTATTTACTTAAATAATATGCAAAATTTCATCTGCGTTCTGTTTTAATATTACTTGCTCTTGTTAAATTTGTACGTCCACCTCTATTTGTTTTTGACTGTGTCTGGGTAGTGGTAACATTTGTGGGAGGAGCTGCAGTAGCACCTATTGCATTAGGCTTAGTTGTGGTGCCGTTCCCAACTATACCAATTTGTTGGATGCCCGTTACTGTTTTAGGTGGAACTTGAAGGTTAACAACGGCACCAACAACTCCTGGTACCACCGACAAACCAAGGACCTGTGGAGGAATTCTCTGTATACCTGGTGTTGCGCTGCCGTTGCCACCAACACCAGCTGATAATTGCTGAGTTTGATTGTTAACAACTACATTTGGTGCCGCGCTTCCACCACCGACTGCACCCGTTGACATTTGTGCTGGGCTTAACACTACTCCGCCACTTACACTAGCTTGTGTTATCGGCCCAGTTACACCACCCACTTGTTGTTGTTCCGGCCTTTTGGGTTCACTCATGTTGACCGTCTCGTTAAAAGTCATACAAAACTCTCCTATTTTATACACTTCGCCATTTTTACCAGAATACAAAGTTAAACAATGGCGCCATATTGACGCATAGCCTTTGGTTAATTTAATTATATCCCCTGGAGTTATTAATTTACCAGGTTCGTCCCATATACTAACATTAATACAAGCCGTATGATCACCAACTTTGAAGTTTCGAACTTCTCGGTTTTCTTTGGTCACTGTAGCCGTACCTATTTCCAGTACAATAAATATAACATTAATATTCTTAAGACCGGGTTTTATATCTTTAATTGCTATACATTCGCCGTTATACATTGTACTATATATACACAAATATATGTACCAAAGAGTAAAAAAATTAATGGAAGATTTTATTTAATAATTTCACTCATCCGGTTGGATGCATGTATGTATTCTGTGGCATGTATATAAACAACACTAAAAATTATTCATTCACAATAAGCAAAAGAGCTGCCAGCCAGCGATGCCAACTTGGTGCTTTTGGCACTATTTTTAGTGCTTTATAAAGACTCATAACGCAAAATTTTGATCGTTAAGGGCTCTAGACACGATCAAAATGCTTGCTGTCAAGTTCGTGTACGTGTGCTTGTCGGCTTGATGTTACCATGCTTGATGACCCACCAAGCATTCATTTTAATTTTGTGCTGTTCGTTTGGTTGAAAAAAAATATATAAAAATTTTTAAATAAAGAAATTCAATAGCAATAATGGCAGCACTGCTAACAAAAAAAAAAAAATAGAAAAGCAAAATAACTTCTTTTTTCTTCACCTGTCAAATTTATGTTTTTCTTCTTTTAATTCCGATGTTTTGGGCAACCGTTCACAATGAAAATATAATTATAATGAAATTTGTTCGTGCTTGACGGGTTAACACATACACATATAACAATTGACAGCAAGCATGCCAAAAATCAAAATTTTTTGATTTTCCATCAAGTATCGTTGGTGTCACACATACTAACAAATTTTCACTCATACTATAACCAATCTCATTCATTTTGACCGTGTCTAAACCCCTTTATGGCCAATTTCACCAATTCATATTTAAATGTCAATTTTGATTAATTTTTGTATGGAAAAATTATTTTTAAATATGAATTGATATTCAAATAAGTTGGTGAAATTGGCCCTTAGAGTAAAATTTCCTGCTGTCAGAATATTTCCTATCCTAACGATTTGTTTGATTTGGCAGCAGTGAAGTTATGTCACTTAGTGAATTAAGATCACCTTGTGCAAGGCCTATTTACAGTGTTGGTATCTCTACGAAGAGCAAAAGCATATTAAGCTGTTGTAAAAAGGGTAAAAAGCGCAATAAAATACTAAAAATAGGGTAAAAAAGCACGAAAATATTTTTTTTAATTTTAATACATTAATGCCGGCCATACACTACACAAGTTCAGTGCTCAAGTCTGGTACTGTACAGTGCGATTGTGTAGTGTATGGGGGCGGTTGTGCTATTTACGCAGTGAACTGAGTAAATATCAAAACGATTTTGATATTTGCTCAAGTTTGAAAACTGTACAGTGAACTTGTGTAGTGTATGTTGCAAACGCTCAGTTTTGTCATGATTTTTTAAGAGTTAAAAACAAAAAATGAGCGCAGAAAAAATATTATGGACAGAGTTCCTAGAATTATATATACAAAGAATCGCCTGCACTTTGGCGCATTAAAAGCAGTAATTATAGCAATAGAATTATGAAAATCGAAGCCTACGAAAAATTAATTAATAAACTAAAGGAAAAATACTCCGATGCAAATAGAGAAATGGCTGTTAAAAATATTAACACATTTAGGATTTAGGCTGTTTTTATTGCCACAGCAATTAATAAAATAGAGCAGTATTTGCTCATGTTGTCTTCTTCACTTATAGCTTTAAAATAAAAACTGCACAGTTTACTTGTATAGTGTGTGTCACAAGCTTAGTTTACGCAGTGCCAGACTTGAGCACTGAACTTGTGTAGTGTATGGCCGGCATAAGTCATTTAAAAAGGAGAGTTTAGAGTGTAAAAGCTCAAAATATAATTTCAAATTTTTGCTTCAAAATAAACAAAGTACTTGAGAAGTATTAACAGAATTTATTAACATATTAATTAAAACAAAATCTTGATTAATTTAATAAAAATAAGTACTCTTAACTTAAAAGTTTTTGTTTTTGCGATATTCATCTTTATTCCAGTTGTCAACATTGACAGCACGTCAATACGATATGAAAAAATTGGAGGTTGGCTACATTTTGTCCAAAACAACTGACTGCTATTGATAACCTCATGCTTTCAATCGAAATCTGCCCTTAAAATTTAACCACTCTTGTGCGTTGAATACAAATTTACCTACATTTTGTTGTAGACGTGAACATTTTGATTTACTTTGCACTTATAAATTAACGGCCTTATTAAAATTCCGAAATCGGCCCTTAAAATTTAACCACCCTATTATAGTACGATTAAATATTTGTGTAAGCTTTAAAAAATGCTTATTGCATACTACTTTCAATCAATTATTATGCAGAGAATTATGTGGTACTTTCCAGTTACTTCCGTTTTTTATTTAGCAAAAAAAAAATTAAATTTTTTAATCCAAATTATGAAAAGTTTTCTACATTGTTTTTAACATAGATGCTGCTATTAGCGCTTAAAAATATTTTAGTTTTTTAAATTAAAAATATTTTTAATCAGAATTAATTTTTAGTCAGGCTTAAGTTCAGTAATTTCAATTCTTTTATTGAATGAAATATTTTTTATTAATTAATGTGAGTTTCTAAAGAAGAGAAGAAAAATTAAATTAGACTTTTAAGCTGGGGGAAATACCGATATTTTTCTGTGCAGCAACGCACTTCATCAGCACCCTAGTCTATCTACTTGGGTAGAGATTGTTATTAACATCTAATGAAACGGAATGTGAGAAATGATTGTTGTGTACAATTATTGATTTACCTTTAGTAAATACATATGTAAGTATCACTATTTATTTCCCCTGTTTTTCCATTTTTTCATTTTTCTATTTAGGTTAGCAAGAAGTTATATTACTCTACCTACGTATGTTTAACTATTCTTGCTTATCTTTTACGATCATCACATTAATTATTTTTACTTATTCGATGCACCGTCGGTACATACATATTAGAAACTCACATTAATTAATAAAAAATATTTCATTCAATAAAAGAATTGAAATTACTGAACTTAAGCCTGACTAAAAATTAATTCTGATAAAAAATTCACTATAGTTCAATTAAAATCTAAAAATGTCTCATAAAAATATTTTTATTTAACAAAAAAGCACCAAAAGCACTATAAGAAATTGTTAAAAGCACTGTAAAAGAAACGTTGCTGTTCCCCTCGTCTCTCTATCCCTGAAACTAATCAGCTTAGCAATAAGACTTGCACAGTGTGATTTAGGACTTTGGGACTAACCAAAATTACGCGTTTATGAAGAGGCATAAAGCACCAAAAAATACCCTATTTATTTGTGTTTCAGTTGTCAGAAACACACACAAACAGACTAAAGTGTATGGTGCAAACAGCTTTTGACAGTTAAAACATGAAAACACAGAATATCATTAGGATTATTGCATTGACCTGATAAATAGGCCTTGACCACAAAACATACAGAAGTGTCACGAGACGGAAGATACGGGTATTTTTCAGTTTGTCTCGTTTTCCCTCAAATTTTGTCGTCGGTTTTGTCTTGCTACGTCTTTCTAGTGCAATACATTTTTATTAGCTGTGTTAATTGGTAAGTAGTAATACACTACAGTATTAAATACACTATGCTTTTCTCTTTCTTCCATGTATTTTAACAAAAACCTGATTGGAGCTTTTTTTATCTGTCACTTTCTTCACTTCTGTGTATTCTGTGCCACAAAACATACAGAAGTGTCACGAGACGGAAGATACGGGTATTTTTGATTTTGTCTCGTTTTCCCTCAAATTTTGTCGTCGGTTTTGTTTTGCTACGTCTTTCTAGTGCAATACATTTTTATTAGCTGTGTTAATTGGTAAGTAGTAATACACTACAGTATCAAATACACTATGCTTTTCTCTTTTTTCCACGAATTTTAACAAAAACCTGATTGGAGCTTTTTTTACCTGTCACTTTCTTCACTTCTGTGTATTCTGTACCTTGACCTTGTGAGTATTTGCCTTGATTTGTGTGACAGTCTAAACACGAAAATACAGAACATCATCAGGACGATTGAATTGACCTGATAAATAGACCTTGACACCACACATTTACACGTATGCCTAAACATTTGCTAAATATACAAATATCCAGGAAAAATAATTATTTGTACCCAAAGCATATACTTTGTGATAAATAATATAGTACATATATAAAAAACGATGTATAAATACATACTTTGGTACCCATGATATGATAGCATCTGGACATACATATACATAAGTATAATTAAATACATACATTGATCGTATATACTAATTTGTGAATGCAAAAATTTGCTTTATGGAAAAATTTTCAAGCTGCTGCTTATACAATGTCGAAAAGAAAAAATAAAAAATCCAGCCAGACGTCTGCAGTGCAGAGCACGGCTGCTAATAGTACCCATGAGAAGCCCATACAGTTAGACAAAAGCGGAAATATAGTCATACGAATCTTAGCAAAACCTGGTGCGAAACACAATGGCATAACAGATATTTCCAGTGAAGGCATTGGAGTACAAATTGCCGCACCTCCCTCTGAAGGCGAAGCAAATGTGGAATTGGTTAAGTATCTTTCAAAGGTTTTAAATCTCAGAAAAAGTGACATTTCTTTAGAGAAGGGGTCCAGATCACGTCACAAGATTGTTTTGGTTAGTAAAGGAATCTCAACACCGGCAACAATTGAGGAATATATAAGAAAGGAAATTGACTCTTAGTACATATATGTATATATACAAATATATATGATATAAAATATTTTATTTTCTCAAGACGAGATTTTTTTGCATTATTAGCTCCAAAAGCAAATTTTTTGAGATATGTATAAGTATATTATTTTTATTAATAAAAATACTTATTTGTGTTCGAACTTGTTTTTTCGAACGCCTAAAATTTTCTAAACAAATAAGTTCTTTTATTCTTACGTTAAACGAGGTTTGTTATGTAGTCTTTTCTGTTCCCACGTCATCTTGTAACAGAGTATATGTATATCGTTGTTCACAAATAGAAAGGCCTTAACTGTAACTTTACAGGAGAAGGCGAAAACATAAACAATACAAGTGCTTATAGTTGTTTTTACACTTTTGCAATAAATTTTTGCAACGAGGTGTATTTGTGAGAAATGTAGGTATTTGAAACACTGATAAACTCCATTTCGTGAAATTACTAGTTAGGGCCTTTCTACTTGCGGCCATCGATGTGTATAAGGGCATTTAGATTCAAAAAAAAAAAAAAATATTTTTAATTTTAAAACGACTCTCATTATTAGTTCAAAAGCTTCATTTTTAATATAAAAATAATAAGTTTTAAAATAAAAAAGCTTCATTATTATTTCAAGAACATTTCATTCTTAACTCAAAAATATAATTCTTTAATTTGAGTATGTGCAACTTTATATCAAGGTTGTTGTCTTCTTCAAACAAAAAAACCATTCTTTTTTGATTTCAAAATATTTTTCATTTTTAAAACAAGTGACAATTTTTAAAATAACAGAAAACTTGGTTCTATTTCATAAAGTTTACGTTTTTAAAATCAAATTGTTTCTTCTTGATTTTAACTTGTGTACTAGTGATGTAACAACGTGGAGTACGTGGTCCAATCTATATGAGAGACTAGTTACATCATGGTCCCATGTAATGCATGGATCATGCCGTTTTTATACAAGCATTCAATCGTGTTTAAACGATTGTGATCGTTCTTCTTATGCACTCACAAATTGTATGCGAGTATTTGATTATAGTGCGCCAGTCCATTTAGCCTATGCAGACAGCGGGCCTACTCAGTGGGTTTACATTAGAAACGAAAGAAAATGCTCTCGAAACGCAATATTAATAACATGTAAATTCGAAAGCACTTTCATTAGTCTCGAATTGCACATATCCAACGATTATAAAGATGTTCGAGTTTTTGAAAAAGAAAAAAATGAATAGAGTTGGTTAAACATTTTTGTTTATTTTTTTACTTAAATTTTTTCAGTTCTATTGGTAACAAACTAGACCATTAATTCTATCAATACATAATTTGTTCTTTAATACATTTATATAAATAAGATAGAATGGAATACTTAGCACAATTATAATAAAATTAAAAATATGAACTATGAAATGTAATTAATCATTTCAAACTAGACAATAAAAAATTCATAAAATTAGTCCACGACTGGAACTCTGGAATTTCCATTTTAAGCTAATCTTACCAACTGTTTCGTAAAAAAATTACAAAAAGGAAATATTTAATTTAATGAGTCACGAGCTGTTTACCGCTTAGAACGCGACAAACGTGTTGCGAAGTTAAAACATCCTCCACACTATTTTAAATAATTCAGGAATAAAATTAGTTTTTCCGTGCGGTGGTGATAATGTCGTGTATCAAACTAAAACCTACTTAAAAAGCTAACAGTTGTTATTGGTAATGAATGTTTAATCAACTTCTTCCATGTGGGAAGCATCTTCAGTATCATCTACCAATGGAGGAGCATCGCCAGAACTTTGAGCATCTTCGGTGGTCATAGGCTCATCTTCATCAATGCCGAGACCAAGTTTGATCATGCGGTAAATTCGGCAAGCATGAGTTTGTGGGCTTGCCAAAGAAAATCCAGATGACAATAGAGAGGTCTCAAACAACAAAATTACCAAATCTTTGACGGCCTTATCGTTCTTATCCACATCGGCCTTCTGACGCAAGGTCTCGATAATTGGGTGTTCAGGATTGATTTCTAAATGTTTTTTACCAGCCATGTAACCCATTGTAGAGGTATCGCGCAAAGCTTGAGCTTTCATGATACGTTCCATGTTGGCGGACCAACCGTATTGAGATGTGACAATACAGCAGGGAGATTCAACCAAGCGATTAGACACAACGACTTTATCGACCTTACTGTCCAAAATAGACTTCATCAGTTTGCAAAGATTTTCAAATTTGGCCTTGTCTTCTTCAAACTTCTTCTTTTCGTCTTCATTTTCAGGCAATTCCAAACCTTCTTTGGTCACAGAAACTAACTGTTTGCCCTTGTATTCCTTCAAGTGTTGAATAACGTATTCATCAATGGGTTCAGTCATATAAACAACCTCAAAGCCGCGTGCCTTAACACGTTCAACAAAAGCAGAGTTTGCAACTTGATCTGTGGATTCACCAGTGATGAAGTATATGTGTTTCTGGTTTTCCTTCATGCGGGATACATAATCGGCCAACGAACATGCATCGTCTCCTGAAGCAGAGGTGTGGAAACGCAAGAAATCAGCCAATTTAGCACGATTATTGCTGTCTTCGTGAACGCCCAATTTCAAATTCTTGCTGAATTGATCATAGAACTTCTTGTACATTTCCTTGTCTTCAGTAAGTTCTTCGATCAGTTCCATTGTTTTCTTGACCAAATTCTTGCGGATGACTTTCAAGACTTTGTTTTGTTGCAACATCTCACGAGAAATGTTTAATGGCAAATCTTCGGAGTCGACCACACCTTTAATGAAGTTCAAGTACTCAGGAATAAGATCTTCACAGTTGTCCATGATGAACACACGTCTAACGTACAGCTTGATGTTGTTGCGTTTCTTTTGGTTTTCGAACAGGTCGAATGGTGTGCGACGTGGGATGAAGAGAAGAGCACGGAACTCAAGTTGACCCTCAACAGAGAAATGTTTGACAGCCAAATGATCTTCCCAATCATTTGTAAGTGATTTGTAGAACTCACCATATTCGGCTTGGGAAATATCATCCGGATTACGGGTCCAGATTGGCTTAGTTTTGTTTAATTCTTCATCTTCAGTATAAGATACCTTGATAGTCTTCTTCTTTTTTCCGTCTTTCTTGTCAGCATCATCATCCTCACCGACATCTTCAATTTTAGGCTCATCGGTATCCATATCCTTCTTCTCTTCCTTCTTTTCATCATCGGCCTCGTCGTCACTAACCTCCTGGTCACGCTCCTTTTGTACTAGCAATTTAATGGGGTAACCAATAAATTGAGAGTGTTTGTTCACAATCTCCTTAATCTTGGACTCTTCCAAGTAGTCAGTCTGATCTTCCTTAATGTACAAAACGATCTTAGTACCGCGTCCCAAAGGCTCACTGCTGTCTGGCTTGACAGTGAATGAGCCACCAGCCGAAGATTCCCAAATGTATTGTTCATCATCGTTGTGTTTGGATGTAACGGTAACCTTATCGGCAACCAAGTAAGCTGAATAGAAACCAACACCAAATTGACCAATCATAGAAATGTCAGCGCCGGCCTGCAACGCTTCCATGAAAGCCTTTGTGCCAGACTTGGCAATAGTACCCAAATTATTGACCAAATCAGATTTAGTCATACCAATACCAGTATCAATGATTGTCAATGTACCGGCTTCTTTGTTGGGGATCAATTTGATGTACAGCTCTTTGCCAGAGTCCAATTTGGTTGGATCTGTCAATGATTCATAACGAATTTTATCCAAGGCATCAGAAGCATTGGAGATCAATTCACGCAAGAAAATTTCTTTGTTGGAGTAGAATGTGTTAATGATCAGTGACATAAGCTGAGCAATTTCAGCTTGGAAAGCAAAAGTTTCAACTTCTTCGGGCATCTGAAATAAAAAAAAGAAAGAACTCGTTATAGGCATTTCAGTAAAGATGTAACATATCATCAGCTGATATGTAAAACCACTCAAATTCCAAACCAAATTTTTAATCAATTATTGGGCATTACATCGAAACGTGATTTTGCATTCCAGCAAACGATATGTGCATTTACAACACATGCTAGCACCCTTCCTTGCAATGAATGCATTGAACCAATTCATAACTCGGATTCAGACTTTCTTCATGGATTAATAAATATTTTTTGCAAGTAGATATTAAACCACCAGTACATTTGTTGATTTTAAAGCGTTTTGGATATTAATTTTCATCAATTCAAGGCTTCAAATCGACACTTTTATTGTTGTTTAAAAGAATTGCCACCAACATTCAAGTTCACAAATTATTGCTAATCATAAATTTTTATGTGTCATGGCTACATTCAGAGTAGTTTTCTTCTCGAAGAATCAATATCCAGATGTATTACGTACAGTCGTCACAATATGAAATATGTATTCCATTATAGTAACAGATAAATTTATTTTTAAACAACGAACTTTGTAAAATATTACGCTACACTACACTTTTACAATTACACCATGCTATGTAAACTTACTTTGAAATTATCTCCTTTTTTTAATTAAATCAATTCACAAAATAATTCTGCTATTTTTCAATTTACAATTTTAAATTAAGCACTTTACTTTCTTCCGTTTGAATTTCTTGGTATTTTTTGTACAATTTTTCTTTAAAGACTGATGCCGGTTGGCAAGCATGCACTCAATTTATACTGTGAATAAAACAACAGAAAAAGCTAGAATGTTCGAGAGCAAACTATCCATACTTCCGTAGGCATTAAACCACATCATGTTGTTGTATACAGGATAGTGAATAGTGAAAGCACAAAACTTACATAAAAATACTGAATAAATTTTACCTTGTCTAAAATTTTAAAGCTATTAATTATAACTTTTTGTTACCAGTAGAAATATATTTTTATAAATGGTAAAAAATTATTGTTTAATTGCACATGATTAATGCCTACACATGGTTGTATTTCGACAGCAGTGACTCTCAAGCCATGAGCACAATTTCTTTTCAGAAATAGTCTAGCATATGGTTTGTAATAAATAAAGAATGTCATTTTCTTGTAACTAATGAAATTTACAAACTACACGTAATATTCAATAGACATAATGCTATTTTTACAAGATACATGCATGATGCATGCATGGGGCATTATTCATTGATTTTACAATACAGCAGATGTTTATCAAATAAAAGAGCTGCCATGACACTTTGGGCTAAGTGTAAAATTGGGTAAATGCTGTTTGTATATAATTATATCATCACAAAACAAAGCCAACGCTTTAAACAAATCTTTTTATATTATCTTTTCTTTTTGTTGCTTATCACTACTTATGTATTATTAATAACTATCACTAAGCTTATGTCCGACATTGGTCGGGCCTAATAATTTTTTTATAGATTTAAGATTTGAATACTTATTGTTAGTTCATATTTGAAGATACAATAAATAAAAAAAACATGCATTAAAAAAAAAATATTATCTTTACAAATAAAAAATAAATAAATAATCAGTATACAAAGCATAGGAAAACAAAAATAAATTTTACTCATGTTTTAGATACCGCAGTTTTACTTGAAGCAAGTCTGAGTTTATGGGAGAGAGTGGAAAGAAGGAAGAAGAGGGGTACTGACTTGCTTGTACAGAAACTTTGCTTTGTACAGAAAAGTTTCTGTACAAGCAAGTCAGTACCCCTCTTCTTCTTTCCTCTCTCTCCCATAAACTCAGACTTGCTTCAAGAAAAACTGCGGAGTTTAAAACATGAATATTTGCCAGTTTGCTTAGTCTTGTTTTAGACTTGGCAGTTTTTCTTGAAGTAGTTATCTTCAATTGTCTTTTAAAACTGGTCGTTTGTTTACACTCAGACGATTTCTTGTTCAATTTTCCTATTGTTTTAATGCTGCGAATGAAATAACAAAAGAGAATTGAAGTAACTTTTCTGTACAAGCAAGTCAGTACCCCTCTTCTTTCTTCTTTCCTCTCTCTCCCATAAACTCAGACTTTCTTCAAGAAAAACTGCCGAGTCTAAAACATGAGTTATTAATTTTTTGACTTGAATGACGGTTTGAGTGTTACGCGTAACCAATAGTGTGGTTAGTCCAAAGTGTACTTCAAAATTTAAGAATTTTTGACTATCAGACACGTTCGATAATGTGCTCTTGGTTTTAGCTAGAAATTTAAGTATAACACTTAGACAATTCCTTTATTTGTTTATTTATTTATTCATTAATCTCTGTAGTAAGTTTAAGAATCTTATTCATTATGAATGGCATTTCGTTATTTTTATTTGAAAATATAACTGCTGTCACTGTAGCACTTTTGGCGATAGCGATTACCGTCTTGGGATCATACATTACCCTGTTAAAGCCAGCTGTCTTTTTGTTTACCATCACGTTTTTATTCTGCAGTGCTTGCTCGAATTTTCTTGAATTTTAGTAGTTTTTGGCGGGATATTTCTATTTTTCTAGTTATTTTTATCGTGTATTATGTTAAAATATGTAAATATTTTATAATAATGGTTTCTACTCGTGGTCCCAAATCGCGTTATTTTGAGAAGGGCGAAAAAGTTTTGTGTTATGAACCAGATCCATCGAAAGCAAAAGTTCTTTATGATTCCAAGGTAAAGTATACATGCGTATGTATGTATATGAAAGTGGTCCTGAAAATTTACATAGTACATATGTATATACATACATACATATGTATTTGTTTGGAGGAATGCTTAATTAAATATTGAAAATGTGTACATTATCTGAGTTTTCATCTGATTTCAATATCAATGTGCATCGATATCTGAGCTTTCATACACACATATGTACATATGTATGTATGTATGTATGTATATATATACTTCCATATCCCTACAAGCAAAGTAATACGAAAATGATTCGAAATCGTATTGCTTGGAAGAAAAATATTGTGGCAACAATCGTATTCGTATTGCGAAAGTTTCCCCCTTCTTGAGGGGTTGTGCAGCCAGGGTGATACTTCGAAGAGATACGAATGCAATCAAGGCAAATGCAATACTTCCAGAAGATAAAACTGTGACATTGCTAGATAATCATCTAATAGAATTATTAATGATATTACTAGATTATCTTTACGAAGATAAATTATTTATAATGAAAGATAATTCCTAAAGTACAATTTTGCATTTATTTATTTAATTTTTTTAGAAAAATATTCGTATGCGCCTGAATTTGACGAATACGAATATTTAAAAATGGCCAAATATTCGACAATTCGAATACGTATACGATTGTGCATCACTAGTACATATATACATTAGGGTGGCCGTTATTTTATTTATTTTTTGTTTATTCTACTCACCCCCCAGATCGATTCACAGAAAATAATAGTTATTTCTTGATTTTCATTTATTCCTCACAAAATAACAGTTACTTTTTGATTTTAATTTTTTATTATTTTTTGCTTAATTTTTAAAATGTAGAAAGCGTAATTTTTGCGTTAAAATTAATATTAACCGATTTAAAATTGAATTTATCGCCAGAGTCTGTAAAAACTCTTATATGTATGTATGTAAGTATCTCAAATTAAATTAACTTTTTTAAAGTTTATTCATTTTAAAAATTAAAATTGTTTTGAGCAAAAAGAAAAAAGTCATGGTAAAGTAAAAGTGCTTTTTAAATCAAGAAACTATCTCAGAAATTTTGTTACGTGTTAATTCCATTCATCCGACTGAAGAGAATAGTTATAAATGTCATATTTCTAATTATGTATGTATATTCAAAATTTCAATAATATGAAACATTTATTCAATTCACAAGCCTTGTTGTATTCCTTAAAGTTGTATTTGAAAATAAAATTTCAATCAAACTTTCTCTAACAAAAAAACAAGATGAATTAGTTCGTTTTGTAGAATATAACTTTAAATACATATATTTAATTTTCTTTTAGATATTAGGAACTTACGAAAGTAAGGATAAGAGAGGTCGTAAAATTATACAATACAAAATACATTTCCAAGGTTGGAGCAGTTCTTGGGATCGGAAAGTTAGCGCTGATTTTGTACTAAAAGACACTGATGAAAATAGACAACTGCAACGCGACTTGGCCGAAAAAGCTCAATTACAATTGTAAGTGAAGGAAGTTTTTAAAATTCATATTAAACTAACATTAATATCTACATGTTTAAATATTCTAGAGGAGCATATTTATACCGTAAAGAACACTCTAAAAATAAGAAACGATTTCGCAAATCAGCAGTAATTAACTCGGAGGACTCAGCCGACGCTAGCAATTCGCCATCGAAATTGCGACCTCGAGGCTTGTCCGAAGATAACTTTAGTAGTTCGGGCAGTACCTTTGAAAAAGCTGAAAACTGTTCCTTAAAAGATGGTAAGTAATGTATGAGTATTATGTAATCATGAATACCGCCATAACCAGCGCGAAAGCTAAAATTAGTATTTGTTTTGTATAAAATTTACAATTGTCGTTTGCAAATAAGAGAGCATAATATAAAAGGGCGGGTGTACGTTTTTTTTTAAATATTTTCATTATACATGTCGTACGAATGCAAATTACATATGTGCATATGTATGTACATATGCATCATGTACATACATACATGCATTTATTGTTATCAAAACATTCACATTCATAGATTAATGTATAGTGCAATGAACTTTTTCATATCCTCCTGTAAATGTGTTCGGTAAATCTAGGTCAATGTGCGCACAAATATCTAAAAAAAGCAAAGCAATATAAAATTGCTCTCAACTCCAAATTGTATCTGTGTCACCCTCACAAACAACATTACACACTATATGCGACTGAAGCAGATATTGTACTTACATAAATACATACATATGTACGTATGTAAATGCATGTATGCGGTAGCAATATTATTGCAGTTTAGTACAAACCGTGGCAACGGTCCAATGGATTTGTTGCTATTACCATTTATTTTTGGTGAATTATACTTATTTACATCAAATGCCTAAAAGTATACATATTTTTAAAATGTTGTCTTTGGTCCACGAAAAATCTTGTAAATTATTTACAACTTTTATTTACATTTAGATTGCGAAACCGATTCATGCTGCAGTTCTGTGGAAAGTTTTCATGATGAAGATCGTGTTATGTTACGTATTAGCGAACGCTTACGGCAATATTTGGAATACGATCATGATATGATTGTGAAATATGGTAAACAGCACGCACTACCTTCACGATTCCCAATTGTCGCTGTTTTGGAGAATTTCGTTAAACAGACTGCTTTAAAGATGGTCTTTTCCAATAATCAAACAGAAAGTACAACAACAAGACGGCGTACAACACAACCGCGCTCGACTGAAAAAAAGGAAAAGGATGTTGATAAAATTATAAACACGTAAGTTTTATGTTTAAGTTTACTTGTGTATGCATGTTTGTATATATCGTCACCTAAAATCCAAAAGGTCGTAAGTACACTTTCTACTATTTTACAGGAGAAGCAAAAAACTTCATAAATTTAATACTATTTATATGTTAGGTGCCAAATTGAATAATGAATAAAATCGGTATTTTTGATCATATGTGAGTAAAATTTTAGGAAAATATACATTTTGGTTAATCACATCATAATCAATCAAAAATTCTATTTTGAATTTTTTGGTTGTTACGGCCTTTTGGATTTTAGGTAACGATATGTATGTATAGCGGAAGATATTGCTTGTTTTATGAAATTAATTTTATTATACATATGATACATACATATGTAAAATCTCTAAAACAATTATTTACACTACACCAAGCAGTTCGTAATTACTGATGAAGCGGTCTTAAATGAGAAAACATATCAGGCATAATAATAATTTATATAAAAAAATATATATATATATATATATATATATATATATATATATATATATATATATATATATATATATATATATATATATATATATATATGTATATATATAATTTCAGTGAGTAAAGTGCTGAAGGGTTTTGTACGGAGACTAGATATGTAATATTATACGAACTTTAGCCTATATAATATATAGTTTTAGGCATTTTTAATTCGGCGTTTTTTTAGTTTTGGCGTTTTTTCGGTTTTGGCGATTTTTTTTAGTTTTGGGGCTTTTTTTCTGGCTTTGGCGTTTTTTCCGGATCTTGGCGTTTTTTTTCATTTTGGTGATTTATTTCATTTTGTCGATTTCTTTATTTTTCATTTTTGCGATTTATTTTAGTTTTACCCCCATATGCAAGTAAACTAACGTGTGCTTGAAGTGTATGTTAAAATAAAATTTCCATACAAAAACCGGTTTTAACGTACACTTGAAGCACACTTTATTTTTTGCATATGGGGATTCGATTTTTTTTTAATATGGCGCTTTTTTCGTTTTGGCGACTTTTTTTCGGTTTTTGGCGATTTATTTTTGGTTTCGCGATTTTATAATTTTGGGATTTTTTAAGTTTAAAATTTGGGATTTTTTACTTATACCGTTTTTGAAAATTTCAAGAGTTTGCCAAGATACATCAAGTTGTCAAAACTATTTTATCTGATAGAACACCCTTTAGTTTAGATTTTTTTTAAATTTTAGTGTTAATTGTTGTAGTCTGTATAAAAATACATTTATAATATTTCATAGCGATAAGTTGTGTTTTAGGGGGTAAGTCCATTTATTCAATGTATGTATATTGCATGGAATTTTCACACTTTTCGTTGCTCGTTTTGGAACACCCTTTAATTTTTAACTTTCATGTATTTGTTATAGCGGCCAAAGTTGCACATAATCTGTCCAAATTTCATGTCCGTAGCTCTTACGGTTCTCGAGAAAATAGCCTGTGACGGACAGCATAGCGAAAACAATTGGTTTCCTTTTCACCTTTGCTGTACGGAACCCTAAAAAAGAAAACATTTTTTTTTTTTTTGCTTTTTTACATATTACGTGTACAAGAGCCATGTAAACACGACAATTCACGTGCGTTAATTTTTCTCTCGCAACAAACAAATTTGAAAATTTTGTTTCAGTTTTGCATGTAAACGATCACTTCAGCGTCAGAATAAGCCCCATTAATAAATAACAAATATACATAAATAAATAAAACACTACTGAATATATAAATAATATTATAAATAACAGAAAAAACAATTTTGTAGATAAATTTAAATATGCAAATAAATTAAATTATACAGATACAATAAAATATGTAGATAAATTAAAATATGTAAATAAATATCAAAAATATTCAATGAAATAAATGAAATGAATAAATAAAAATAAGTAAAAATTAAGGCCCCTATTATGATTTACAACTAAATGGATAGTTAAGTTGTAGTTGTAAAATTTTTATTATAGATTACAAATTTTTTCAATATGAGACAACTCCTTTTTATCAGTTGTATTTTGGTTTTTATTTCGAGTGTTGTATTAGTTTTGCTTCATTATTCCAGACACCAACCAATCCCATTTGTCAACCAATATTGTTGCCACGTTCATCTAAAAAAAAAATACAAGGCCAAAACTAGCTGCCTGTACCACGATGGCACCAGCAAACGTTCGAGCGACAACTTGTATTGCAAACAACAATAACATTACAAAATTTGTTGTTGTTTTCAATATAAGTTGTCGATCGAACGTGACATCGTGGGACAGGCAGTAAAACTATTTAAAATTTTTGTGATGACTACTATGGTTTCAAAAAACATAGCATAAGGTCTGTCTGGAAACTTTTCAAGTAGCAAATACTCAGTAAATTTTTTTGGGAGAGTAAGACCAATTTTACTTTGTCGGCTAAAAATATCTCAAGAAGTACGCAGATAGCATCCAGTGAAATCTTGCAAGAAAACAGCTGATCGGTGTGTAAACAATTGAAATAACAAAGGCCGACTTCATAATACCCCTTTTACACACGGAAAGTTTACTTTGCAAAGTCTTAATTCAGCTGAGAGAAAGACAGAAAGAGAAAGTATTCTTGCCTCTGTCTTTCACACAGCTGAATTAAGACTTTGCAAAGTAAACTTTCCGTGTGTAAAAGGGGTGTAAATGCAGCTTGCAATGCAACACTGCAAAAAAATTTATTTACAAGACAAAGCAATACTTTATGGCAACACTATTTTGACAATCAATGAAATACATTTTAGTTAATTTATGAACGCGCAAAAGTTGTTTAGTTGTTTCATTACGATAAATTTTGTAAAATTAATTTTTTTTAATAAATGTTTAGCAAACATGCGCTAATCTTTTCAAAACCGCTTTTGAATTGGCTTATAATGATAAAAAATATACCAAGCACAAAAGAATCATAAATGAAAGCAATGCACAAATTTGACAGATGTTACGCATTGAAAAGCATTGCCTTGCAATAATGAACTCGCGGCATTGCAAAAAATAACTCTGCTGTATTTATGAACACTACGCATTTCAGTGTTGCATTGCAAGCTGCATTTATGAAGTCAGTCAAAGCAAAAGAATTTTAGCATATGTGTACGCAAAAGTGAATTCTCGCTATAAATTAAAAAATTATTAATTAAAGTGAAGCCTAAAAAGTGTTGTAAATTAAAAAACGTTTCTAGCATGAAATAAAATGTTTTATTTATTATAATTTATTATAAACGTTAAAAATTAACACAATTCTAACTACTTACCTCTGCCATTGTTAAATTTCAATTTTTATTTTCATTTCACAAAAATTATTTCATTCAAACAGTAAATAAAAACAGCTGTTCAAACTAGTTGCAAAATCTTGTAAGCGGAAATTTCTCCAGCAATATTTTGCAAGTTCTCTAACTTCCAACTGTCAAAAATTCTCTTTTTGGCTCTCTCGCTGCAAGAGATTTCGAGTACGCAGACAACATTTTGCAAGATTTTGCAACATTTTGCACAAAATGATGCAAAATATGTGTACGCAGACAGAACTATAGATAAAAACCTTTTCTTTTCGAGCATTGTTTCGGATACAATTAAAATTATTTTTAATTCAGAATGCCAAAAACATTTAAGGCCCGGTTCACACGTTTCAACTTTTGTTGCTCAACTCGTAATTCAGCTGTAAGAAAAAAAGAGATATTTGTATTTCCGTCTTCGTCTTTTTTTACACCTGAATTTCGAGTGGAGCAACAAAAGTTGAAGTGAGTGAACCGGGACTAAGTTGTTTTAAGGTTAAGTTGTTACAATTTCAACTAAACTTTTTTGTTGTTGTGTTATAAACCGTAATAAATAAATTTCAAATTAAAAATAAACATAAATAAAAATACATATGTATGTATATAAAAATACTGACGTTAAGTATAAAGTGCCCAGCAAAAAAAGTGGTGAAAAAAAAAGTAGAAAAAGCACCACAACTACTAATACGAAGCACTTCGAACTCCGAGCAAAAAGTAGTGAATTTTACATTAGCGTGTTATTGGAGCGAAGTGGTTTGTTTTTGTCAACCCGTGAGTGAATAAGATTTGCTTTTTATTTGCTATAGAAACTCTAAAATATGGTGTGATTTTTTATTGGTGAAGTAAATCCAATATATTTTACATTTAGGATGTGGTTCTTAACCACTTTTCCAAAGCACTTAAATCTATGATTTAGGAAGTGGTGCTTATTCCTAAAAGTATTATTTATACTCAATAAAATAATTGTCTCAGAAGAAAAAAGAAGGAAAATCTGTTCTAGTTTTCGTTTATTTCTGAAGTTGAAGAATTGGTACTTTTAAACAATTATATCAACCAGTCAATTTATTAGCTTACGGGCTTGCTCGGAGTTTGAAGTGGTTCGTATCAGTAGTTGTTGTGCTTTTTCTACTTTTTTCATCACTTTTTTACTGGGTTTTCATTTTAGAGGATAATAATAATAAAATAGGTGATTTGTCATTACTTTAGATATGTGATTACAGATAACTTCATTAAACCAGAATAAAATGCATAATCAATTTTGGAAGTAAATTAGAAGTACTTTCTAAAGAAGTATTAATTTTATTTTTTGCTGGGATATTATTACTGCGGCAAGCCAGAAAGTAACCACCCGACGATATGTATGTGAACTAAATTGAAAAACGTACTTATTGGATAATTGTACAGTTTTGGTTTTAAGAATAACGAGATTTTTAAAACCAAAACTGTACAATTATTCGAAATTTCGAAAATTGGGATTTAGCAATTCGGAATTTTGAATTCGGGTTTTTGAATTCAGTATTCTGAAATTCGGGATTTTGTATTCGGGATTTTAAGTTTCGGGCATATGACTCCAACCCTGATGAAGTGTGTTGTAAATATATCGCCTAAGTTCTACATTCGTAAAATGAAATGAAAGTGAAATTTTCTCTCGGTTTGTGTTCTCAATTTCGTAAAAGTGATTTAAAAAGTAAAATTTCATTTTCAGTTTGTTTCAAATGAAATTGAAGTGTTCTGTAATCCAATTTCACTACAAAAAAAAGTAATTTGAATTCGGCAGCAAACAACATTGTGAAAGAAAATACTTTTTGGTAAAAATAAAATATTTTTAACTATTTATTGCAAAAATACGAAAATGTAAGCATATAAATAACATTTTAATATAAATTATCTTTTTATTGTTTATTTTATTTGTGTTTTAAAGGGGTAAGAACAAAAACCCGGAGTAAGAGGTGGCGTTGTTAAAATATGTGGAAAAAATCCGCGATTAGCTAAAGTGTTCTGTAAGTGATTTCCTCAATGCGTTTAGAAATTTTTAGCGAACTTGAGTTTGCGCGAATTTTAAACACTATTAGAATTTGGTATTATGCCACTTTTGTTAAGGTTTTGTGAATTTTCGCGATTTTTTACCGAATTTTTAGCATTCCTTAAAGTTTTAGCAATTTTCAATAAAAATTATGGCTTTTTTAAAATTTAGAATTTTTCGCAAATATCTGTTATTTTTGCGGAAGATGTAGTTTCTGCAACGTTTTTGGCTTTCTTTATATATTTTTATTTTTTGCAACGTTTTTGGCTTTCTTTACTTATTTATATTTAGGGACTTAAAATTTAAATTTTTGCAAGCTTTGGTGAATTATCATAATGTTTTGCGCTTTCTCCCGAGTTAACCTTACAGTTTCAGCGAGTTTAATCAATTTTAGTTTATTTTCAACATTTTCGCAATGTGTGATTTATTCGACTTTTAATCAAGTTCAAGACGATATAGATTTTTGCATTTATTTTTATTGCAAGTTCATAATCACAATTTTTTTGGTGTGAATATACATATATGCAAATATTGGGTCGACAAATTTAATTCTGCTTTAAAAGACGCATTTTCGCAAAGAATGCTTGAAGGGAAGTTCGTCGAACTATGCGAAGTTCACCGTTCGTTCCAATTGTGTTTATAGCATAAAATGTGTTTTTTCTATGTTGCTTAAAATATTTATTTGAAATAAACTGGGAATGAAATCGTCGTGGAAAAAAGTTTCATTACTTTTCTAGAACACAGTGATTTCGACTTTACGGAATTAAAAACGTTTTCATTTTCATATTGTAGTGGAATGTAAAACCTGGCCGTATATATATATATATAAATATACATATGTATACATACATATATGTATATATAATATGTATGTATGTTTATGTGTCTTTCATATTTCAGGATCAGTTTGCTTAAGGAGGTTGCTGATGGTTTAAGAATTTATTTCGATTTCACAATAACAGACTATCTTCTGTACAAAGAAGAAGAGGAATATGCTTTGTCATACCTTTCCGAAGAGAATTTAAAAACATTCACATTTGTGGCAACGCCAGCATTTAGTATGGAATGGTTTACCACTAAAACGGACGTTGTGGAAACAAATGCTACTTCTACAGCAACACCGGAAATGGCACCAGAAACTGGTAATACTACGTCAGTCACTAATATTACTAATTTAGCTGAAAACATTGCAGGCGTGGTTAATGCGCCAACAACAGCAAATAGCACAAATCTGGCAAACACCGTGCAAGACGATCAGCCACAACGTAGAAAGTTACGTTCACATCGAAGTGACGATTGCGATCTCACATTAGAAAATTGCTTATCTAGTATTGCCAGCACAAGTTCGGGAGCATCTACTCCATTACATTCCAATATACCAGTGTCACATTTGAATTACCTGAAATCACTGCCACCTATTTCTACACAAGTTCGTGATTTCTTGCAGAATGTTTTATCATGGCGCTTATTGCCTACAAATGCTATACCAGCAGCAGCCATGATCTTTGGTGCTCCTCACCTAGCGAGATTATTAGGTAGCTTTCTAAACAAACTATTTAATATTATTTTTTAAATTAATGGTTTTTCTGTGTGTTTTTTTTTCAGTTAAGTTGCCGGAATTTTTGAATGCATCTTCAATGAGTGATGAAAAATTAAAAGTTCTTTTGCAGCATTTGGACACCTTTACCAAGTATGTATTTTGCACGTCCTTCTTTAATTTGTATGCTTTTCGCTTTCATTAACTAAGTTAGTTTTTTTTTAACACGGGTAGCTATTGTGTATTTCGATGGCATAAGTTTTGTATTGTTTTTCGAAAACGTTTCTTATTCAAATCGAAATATGTATCTATGTATATACACATTGGGTAACATCTCCCAAATTCTTTCGTTTTTTAATAATATTATTTTATTTATTGAAAATTTTTTGTGTATTCCATTTCTTCTTTTTGTAAAAATTTACAAAAAGAATGTATCTGAAGATGTGTGAAAAAATCTTATTTTCAAAAAATTTCAAACTACATAATTTGTTAAGTTTTGCACGAAAATATTTATGTATTTAGATCCGTGGTCGGCAACCCATACAATTGCATTTTACAATTGTGTGAGTTAAACTCTCACCACGATCCGGTGTTGCCAGTGTCTCATTTCACTAATTTGAAATCTCCAAAGGCAAACTTGATATTATTACGGTCAGAAGAAACACAAAATTTTTTTATATAAAGAAATGCATCTTTTGTTGTAATGTAATGGTGGATAAAAAGATGGGTTTTGTAGGACGGTTTCTTCAAATAATTTATACTAGATATACCAAACGGACGACACACTCGTCCGTATTCTAGAATTAAAATGTAAATAATTTAAGATTCAAAGAAAATGTACCTACATATCTAAACGTCATAAAAAATTTATTAAAACACAGCCACACACAAACTTACATACATATGCAAGCATAATTAAATAATACATGAAATTTAAAAATAAGAAACAAAATCCCTTCAACCAAGCTAATTCACTTTCAGCGTGACCGTTTGACCGACTAAAGTGGCAATTTGCCACTTTTTCGACTGCGTTTCCCCTTTTTCAACTGTCTTGCCACTTTTTGACCCCCTTTATTTAGGGTGAGTTATATGAAAATACATTAAAAATAAAAAGTTTAGTGCAGTTTTCTCGCTTTTTTTAAATTTTGCCCCCTTTTTTTGATAAATCCCCTATTTAGTGCCACTTTTTGAAAAATGTCATCGGTCACCCTGTTCACTTTATTCAATTCTCTTCTTTTAAGTATTATGGCTTTCATACAACAACAAATAAGAGAATAAAAAATTGTTAGATCAAGAGAAATACTACAAACACACACATACACTCATGTTTTGTTTCTTTTTTACTTGTAAGCTAATAAATGCGTGTGTAATATGTGTGCATGTAGTAGTAGCAACTTTAAACCAGTGTCCCGCAAAATAAAATATGTTTGTATTGGTGAGAAAAATGAGAGTAAAATAAACTTGCACTTGAAGAAAACTTTTGTAATATAAAATACATGATGTGGTTATTAGTTGTTTGAATTTTTTGTTTGCAAATATGCAATTTAATAAAAACTTAAATAAAAAGTAAAAATTTAATAACCATTCAACAATTTAGTGAATAAATTCAAAATTAAATTTATTCACTGATCTGTGGATACTATTAAAATGCCTTTTTAATCTATTTTCCCTATTATTTTTTAATGCTTCATAACATAAAATGCATTGCATATTGCCAAAAGTATTTTAATCACGAAATATTTCCCAGCTTCCATAATTATATTATCAATTTTTTGTCTGTAGAAATTTATTCAATTTGAACTTTAATTTCGTTCCGTGTGCTTAAAAAAACTAAACAAAAAACCAGGAAAAAATGAATACATGCGTGCACAACTTAATTCGTCGCTTGCTCAGTGACGACTAAATTAAAGAGCATAAGCATGTGTGTGATTTTCATCCGCACAATTGTGCTATGGCTTGCGGGTTACTGCTTTAAACGCTTATAGCTCCCAAAATACTAAACCGATTTCAATAAAATATAGATTCTGCACATCTGTACAGAAAATCATTTAAAACCATATAAATCTTTTTAAAATCGGTGTAGTGGTACCAGCGTAAAACGGATTACAAAAAACATGTTTGCCTATTAATTATATACATAGATAGATAGATGTATTTGATTTTTCGATAAGTTTGAATGCCCAGCATATCAGTGCATTCATCTTTTTAAATATCAAGAAATAATAAGAAAGAAATAAACGAAGGAACTGATGTAAACGACATAACTCGGTTAATTATTTGTATAAGAACTGTCAATAAAATTTTGACGTACACAAAGAATTTTTTCCCTATATGACTTATACAACAATGCAAAATGAAAGCATATTTTCGATAAAAAAGAGGGTTTCGTAGGAAGTTTGCTAAAAATAATTTAAATATATTTGTTTTTCATTGCAATATTCCACAATAGGCGTTATTTTAAAAAACTTTGAATGTAACGAGTACAATGAAAATAGTGGTTAAAATTTTGAAGAAAATAAATCATAGAGAGTTAAAAGATTTTTTTCATCTCGACTTTGCCGAATGTGGTGTATGAATTTGTTAATCAACTTAACATCTGGTTGCGAAGAAAAACGAAAAAAATTTGCGATTTTCTGCAATAAAACAATTTATTCGAATCTATTTACATCTTCAATATTAATTTCATACGGACAACATTTTATGCGTATTAAATTTTCTAAATGTTTATCTGTTAAACGGTTTCGGCTTTTAGTTTGAATGTGCTTTAGTATGGAAAATGTTGACTCACAAATATAGGTAGCTCCAAACATTGAATATAATTTTAAAATTTCATTTTTTGCCTTGGGGTATACATCTGCAGAAATACTTCTCCAGAACTCTATCCCGCTAGTTAATGGTAAAGCTAGATCTTCTCTCATTTTAATTAACTCTGCTTTAATATCCTGATTTTGGTGTTCTATATTACATAACAAAGGGTTGTTATGCATTTCAATCAAATTTTCAATATTCTTAAAGTCATGAAAACGATTGTTGTAATTAATTAGTAGAGTCTCAAGCACATTTAGATATTCCTGCAGTTTGCTATTGCTATTTGGAATTTTGCTATAAATTTTAAATGTCCTTTTTAAGCTTGTATCAAAATTTCAATTTTTCTAATAAATTGTTTTATTGCAGAAAATAGCTCAAAAATTGTTTTGGTGTTTCCTTGTAGCTGTATGTTTAGTTGATTAACAAACTCAGTTATGTCTGTCAAAAACGCCAAATCTAATAAAAAAACATTATCGTTCAAATGCTCCGACAATACTTTGGTATCAGGTGTTTTATTTTGATCCAAAAACGATACAACTTCCTCACGAAGACTGAAAAGTCTTTGAAGACAACGACCTTTGCTTAACCACCTTACTTCTATATATAGAAGCAAATCACCATATTCGGCATGCACGACATCAAGAAATTCTTTGAATTTTCTATGATTCAAGGCATTATGGTCAGCTCGTATTTTGTTAACAATTTGAATCACGATTTTCATTGTATTCATTACATTCAAACTTTTTGCAAGTAATGCTTGTTGGTGAATAATGCAATGAAAAACATATATATTTAAACCACTTTTAAGCAAATGTCCTACGAAACCCTCTTTTTACCCACCATTACATTGGCACCATCAGTACATACAGAGCAAAACTTATTCTTATCAGTAAAGGAAAGAACATTTTCGCTTATGATGTCGAAAATAAGTTTTCCTTTTACACTGTAAATGTAAGCTATGTAGGGAGAACATTTCTTCATGTACGTCAAAATTTTTATTGACAGTTCTTACACAAATAATTAACTGAGATATATCGTTTAGATCAGTGCATTCATCAAGGCATATGGAAAAAAATTGGCAATTAAGCATTCTTTTCTTAATATTTGAAAAGATAAATGCGCTGATTTGCTCAGTACGTCGAACAATTGTACGAGGAGAGAGGGGAATGTCATTTATAAGCATGCGAATCTCTTCAGATTTGTCACCAAAGCGTTTTAATACATCATTGCTCACCTCTTTAAAAAACTCGCCATCTTCAAAAGGACGGCAACGTTTAGCAAGAGATGCAGCAACAACAAAAGAGGCATTTCTTTTCTTAGAAAACTCGACTGCTTCTGCGTCTGAATTTCTAGAATCAGCAATCATTTTTTCATAAAAAGCTTT
The DNA here is from genome assembly GCA_949987645.1 of Tachina grossa. Classification (NCBI taxonomy): domain Eukaryota; kingdom Metazoa; phylum Arthropoda; class Insecta; order Diptera; family Tachinidae; genus Tachina; species Tachina grossa. Next base: position 32,819,848 of record OX465276.1, on the reverse strand, counting down.
CTTAAGCTGAACAATAAGGGCTTCTCTTGCATCACCAGTAATATTTTCACATTCCTTGTGATATGCTTGAAAATGTCTTTGCATGTCATGTTTTTTCATGCGTGACAATGCCCGTTCACAAACCAGACATTCTGGTTTGCCAAAATAATTTTCTGAAAATAAAAATTTTAGTAAATTTTCATCACACATAATTTATTATTGTTGGGAAGAGTTTGTCTCTGGCAACACTGATTTTTAACAGTATGCGATGTACACGACCTACCTGCTTGAATGTTTTAGCTAGACTGATTAATGTTGTTTATTTCTCAACAATGCGTGTGTACACATACGTAATAAAAGAGAATAAGAAAAGGCGCGGCGCCCTTATTTTGCCTACCGCTGATTTAGATTTAATTAATATGCACATATGTACCTGAGTATGCCATACATAATTCACATATTCATTTAAATTGTTAATCAATTTTATATGAAGATATATCACGAGCGAGAATATTTTTGGTTAATGATTTCTTCTCACGCGATAATTTATCAAATGATTTAGAAAGTTTGTATCCTGAAGTTTTGTGAACATTACTTGCTTGGCCACCATGGTAGTCCGGCTTTCAATAAATTTAGTTTTTATTAATGCTTTTCATTATTGTATCTTAAAAAAAACAGGTCAAGGGGTTATAAAATGGTGGATTATACGTCAGTTGGCCACATGATATGAATATTTTCAGTATGCTGGATCAATTAATCTGTATATATAAAAATTAATCCCTTTTTTGTCACGGCATCACGGGTGAATGGCTGGACCGATACCACCAATCCTTTTCTGTTTTGTTTGTTATTGTCTGGAGAACAAGAATATGAAAGAAACAATTAAGCAAGTTGCGCGGAACAGAATAAAACGGGAAAAATTTGTGCTGTTGGTATTTTTTCTGTTTTTGATAAGATTGGTATAAATAGCTTTTAAAGTGTACTCATTTTCATTCTGGATGCCAACGAAGTCGCGGGAAAATGCTAGTTGTGAATAAAATGAAGAGCTGTACATCGATTGTAATGAAACAGGGTTCGCTTTATTTCCAACTTATTCAACTATATTCTGTTTGAGGCTTTCTAACTTATTCAGGTCTATCATGAATAGAATTCCGCGTGAAATTTCTCCCTTTTCCAATTAGAATTTTTTGTTTTCCCTATTACTTGCTATTAGTTGGAATTGTTCCCCGGGAATTTTATTCATGATTGCGCTGGTTTATTCAAAATTTTAGACCTTTTATTTATAACAATTTGGTGTGTATATGTTCGGCTTGAGGACCGTTTAAATAAAGAAAAGCATATTAACAGTTAAATTGAAATGAGAATTGATCTAAAGCTAAGATTTAAGAAAAAAGTAACTATAATTCAGGTCATCAGCACAGAAGTGGTGTAACCCACATCAATTTATTTAAATAAACAAAAGGTGGTTCAATCTACTTTTTTTGAAAGTTGGTAACGTAAATTATGTATTTATCACCAGAACAGTAATTAAAATACGAATGTTTTATAATGATTAGCTAAACCTGAAAAATGTCATACCATCAGTTATATTTTTTTTAAACTACAAATTACTCCACACAGAGTTCACTTGTTGGGTCAAAAACAAAATAAAAATCCACCGGCCATTGAACCGAACCTATGCTGAATATTTTAGTTTTACAGCTCTACACACACTACGATTTTATATACATACTAGCTGAGCCCGGCTAGTAACGTTGTGTTACCTACCCTCAATAATTTTTTAACTACAAATTATTTCACAAATTGGTCACTTATAGGGTTAAAAAAAACAAAACGAAAACCTACTGGGTATTACCCGAACCTGTGTTGAAAATTTCGGTTCGAAAGCTCTTATAGTTCCAGAGATCATGCGTTGCGAACAAATACACATTACGATTATATATTTCGCTCAAACCTTTTTTTATGCGGTTGATGCGTTCCAAAGAAAACCGCATTAAAAAAATCGCATAAAAAAGGATACTACTTCTATACAAAAGGGGTAGATACGTATATATATACACTGAAAAATATCGGTTAATTATTTTAAATTTTATGATTTGATATTTATGATTTGATTAGGATAAAGTTCGTATCGCTTTGTAAGCGATAGAACGGAACAACTAGCTGTTTTCGAAGGTCACTACACTACGCGTGAAGAAGCGAGTATCATAAATTTTTCCGACACGAAGTATTTTCTTCTTTACTCCTATACCTGCAATAACTGAAACAAATATCTTGCCAACAGTGTTGTTTAGCGTTTGTTTTAGAAGATTTCGCTGTATTAAAGCATTTGAAAAATCCCTCATGTCTTAAAAATTCTTTTAAGTAGTCTTTTGCAGGGGTATATTACGCATAATGAAAATTATGAAGTTAGCATAACTAGCAAAATTGGACATGGTTTTAACGAGTTTTGCCATACAAGTTTACATTAAAAATCACGCTATGTTGAAACTACATTATGCACCAATTTTAAATATCAAATTGTATGGAGGAACTCCAGGGGGTGCCCCTTCCCACGGTCCTATTCTACCAATACATATTTTGAATTACTTCACACCTCGCTCACAAAAGAGTCCATACCAAATTTTAATACTTTGACTCCTATAGCTTTCAGGATATAAGATATTTCGTTCGTGTGGGTGTGGCGCAGCCCACTTAGGTGAATGAAAAATACACATACAAAAACCGATCAAGACAAGTTCAGTCACAGACACCGTGACACGAGAATTTTATATACATACATACATACATACATATATATTTAGATTTATTATATCTTTAGTAATTTAAATCACTTTTACAAAATCTTATTTACAAATTTGTTTAAAATAAAATATTTAAATATACCGAAACATAAAGACTACATTATGTACATAGGTATGGATTGTTAATTCAATATTAAACATTCAATTCAACTTCTCACGTTTACAAAAAACAATAATGAAGCATTTGTACGAAATTGATTGTAGTACAAGCGAAAAAGGAAGGGCAAAGACATCGCTTTTCTCTTTAGATATCACTCATATAAACTATTCGATAATTTGGTGCAAAAATATTCATTTTTTTTAGTTATATTTCTTTTAATTATAATGTATGTACATATATATCATATAAATTGCACTAATTTTATTTGTATATAAAACTCACTTTTATCTAATAAAATACAACGCTAACCTTGTTACATGCTATTACGTAAATATTTGTGTTATTTTCTGGTAAACTGCATAAATTAATTTGGGAGAATCACACACATAAAGCACGATTTTTAATTTAATTCTTATTACTTCTCAAATAACTATTATAATTAAAAATTTTTGATTTGGTGTTGTTTTTTGTTTTGTTTCCTTAAAAGTACTTTTTAGGTGTTTTTATTGTTTGAGTGTTTTGTGTTTAAAAATGAATGTGACAATGCATAAAAATATACATACATAATTATATAATTTCATTACTCCCAACCGAAGTAATTTTTTAAATAACCAAACTCCAACTAACAAGAAACTTTGTCAATTTCAATTTCCTCAAAACTATTATTGTTGGCGCAATTATGCATTTTAGTTATTTGGAGTCTCATAAGGAATGGTTCAATGAAGATAACTATGTGCGAGGAAATGTCAACATAAAAACTGCTGTTACTGTATCGACAGATGATAAAAAATCGGAAGAAACCGACCAACAGCTTGATACATCTAAAACGACACAGGATGAAACCATAGAACAGCAACAAACATTAAAGGAAATCCCAAATACAACAGCTATACCCCAAAGAGCGATGGCTTCGCCGGTAGAGAGTGTAGCTTCATAGCCCTCTCACTGTGATGATGGTTTAATTAAAGTGAACTTTTTTTTATATTACAGTATTATAATTTTAATATAAAATACATGATTATTAACTAAAAAATGTACATACATATATACATACATATGTATATGTATATAATTTTAATAAAATACTTTTTAATAAATATACATACATACATATCGCTCCTTTATTGCAACGGACGCATAATGCTAGGAACACAACTGGCACGAATGACGAATTTTTCGGTGCAAACTTTCGTCATAAAAAATAAAACACATTTGTTCATATGAAAATGAACACAACAACGCCGTAGAACGAAATTCGTCGTGCGTGACGAACTCTGAGATAGATTTATTTCTATTTTGTACGCCGACGAACGACGAAAAATACAATTTTCTCTCACTCTCTTTACATCAATGCTGCCCAGAGAGAGAAAACCGAGAGAAATGTATAAGCGTATGCGCATTCATTTGTACAAAAAGCCGATTGATGTTCGGCACTCTGGTGCTTCTCTGGCCAGCAGTGCTTTACATACACAATAAACAGTGTGATCAGATTTTAAAATAAAATTAACCTAAATCACGTATGTCTTTAATATATTTTTAGAGAATACGCAATTTGGATTAAAAAAGGTTAAAAAAGCTAAACCCGTTTTTAAAAAAGCTAAAAAAAGAAGCTAAGAGCTTAATAAAATTTTTAAAGCTAAATCCAGAATAAATAAGCTAAATTTAGCCCAAATTAGCTAATATGGTTACACTGACAATAACCAAATTTATCAATTATAAGAGCTGAGTTCGCTGAGTAAATTCGTCGTTATTGTGCTTCACACGACGAATTTACGCAGCGAATTCTTATCGACGAATTCGTCGAGATGGACGAAATTCGTTATTCGTCCCAATTGTGTTCCTAGCATAACTCGAAAAAGTTAGTTTTGTATAAAATAAATTTTAACGGCCTTATTTATACAAAAATATTAAGGCTTTAAGGTGCAATCAGACGTGACATAACCATAGCCATAGAAAACAACAGTTCGAACCAAACTAATGCGCAACACTGTATTTGATTATAGGCGACTCGCCATAACGTAATAGCAATTACCATAAACACCAATTGAATTTTGGTTTGGTTATGTCACGTCTAATTGCACCTTTATAAAGGGACTTTAAAATAGTTTTCCATACAAAAATCTGCTTATTAAGCCTTTATAAAGCCTTATTAATTTTTATAAATAAGGCTGTACCCAGTGGGAAAAGTTAATGAATAGTAAAGGAGAAGGTATTGCACAGTATGTATAATTTTTATTCCAGAATTCATTACTGTTAACACAGAACATGTCCTAATTTTAATACGTGCATTCCTTCTTCTGCTGATGTGGTAATGCACGTGGTAATCTATGTGAATTTATTGTGTTCGATCAAATTATTCCTCTCGTTTCTAAGGGAATGCATTATCTTGCTTTGAAAAATAATACATTATTTCTCCCATTATGTAATTAATGACCACTTTTCCCGCTGGGTAAGTTTTCAATTTACATACATATGTACATACATATGTTTGTACAACTCAATTTAGATATAAAAATATTTTCGTTTCTAAAGCCTTTTATATGAAATTTTTACACAAGTTTAAATGTGTTATAACGGATTTTTTCTGCATTATTAACTTCAAAAACGTTTTTTTTTTCAGATATGTCTATGTTGCAATAAACGAGCGATATATGTACATATTTATATGCAATAAGTTAAAGCAGAAGCTACTTTTATAAAGGCTGTCTCAAAATCAATTTAAAAATTGGAATTTACCTGCATTTATGCAGTAAAGTATTGGCAACAAATAAAAACTTAAAAAATTTATTTTTTGCTGCTTTAGCATGTCTAGATGCACTTCCTTGCTGCTAAACAACTCTTCAGTACACTTCAACCACAAGTCAAAAAAGCTTGCAAAACCATGAGGAGTCTTCTGAAGTGTCGCTTAGCAGCAACGCAATGCATCTAGACGTGCTAAACCAACATTTTTTAAATTCATACTAATTTTCTCTTACACAAAAATAAAATATTCAGGTATCTGATGGAAAACGATCGTTTTCAAAACGATTTCAAAATAAGCGTTTTGAAAAGGTGTGATGAATTCCGATAGATTTTGAGTATCATTATTTGAGCTTATCTAAACTTATTTAAACACGTTTTTTTGTTGTTGGTTAAGCATGTCTAGATTAATTTCGTTACTGTTTAAGCTAGGGTTGATATCCGTCCGTCCCCTTTTTCCCGGACACTGTCCTCAATTTTTCTAATCTGTCCTCAAAAAAAGAAAAATAATTGGCGTCCGGAAAGGTCCTACTATTTTTGAGCAGCCATTAGTTGTCTTTTTAGTTAATGAAAAAAAAAGAGCCAAAGACGCAAAAATTCCGCTTCCAGATTCTTACAGTCTTATGCATAACGAGAACCCGGCATGAAGTCAGCATAAGGGGAAAATTAAACATGGTCTTAACGAGTTTTGCCATATAAAAAGTTACCCAAACAATATTAAGCTCCTATTTTGTGGATTAACTCAATTTCAATTCAATTTCGTCACTCATGTATGCTAACTTCACGTCAGTTTTTCGTTGTGCATAAGTCCGTCAGAGTTTATTATTTGTTTCATTAATTACTTGAAATAAACTGTGTTGTACAGTTTTTTGCTGTAAAATTTTTTGTTTAAACGTTACTCTTCAGGTGCTGTGTGCCTATCGCCGATATCAAGTCAAACTTTTTGCAAGCAATAACAATATTAAGTTTTGGTTACTCATACTTTTAATAATTATTGTTCGGAATTGTTTCTATATTTATGATTTGATTAGGTTAAAGTTCGTATCGCTTTATAAACCAAATTACATGTGATAATTATTAATGAACAAGTAGCAGCAAAGTTAATTGTAAATATTCTGACAAACACTAGTAGAACGGAACAACTAGCTATTTTCGGGGTTTCACTACGCCTTCATCATCAGCGTTCTTTGTGTTTGGTACCAGCGTTGTCAACTTTTAAATTTCAAAAAGAATTGAAACCTGGAAAAACGCGTTATTTAACTAAAAAAGCACTAAATTAAAATTTTTTTGTTTTATAAAAAAAATTTTGTATATAAAAAAATATAGAAATCGGTTGACCTTGCATTTTGAAGCATTCGATACACATTTTGAATCTATGTGAATCAGTGATTTCTAAAATCAATATGACGAAACCTTTTTAAGTTATTACAAAAAATTTAATTTTTTTCGTCAACGAAAAAACAAATCACCTAAAATTAGTCAAATTAGCAGCAGTTGGCAAGTCTTTTTGACTTGCTGATTAGATTTTGAACTCTATGGGAGTAGTAGCTAATTTTTTTTAAAATCAAAACTTTCAAAATTTGATTTTTATTAAACAATGTTGTGGAAACATTATTTCATCTAAAACTGCAGCTCTATTAACAACACAATTTTCTCGTTTTAGACCGCTTTTATATAAAGCCAAGTGTAAGCACAATTTTTTACATATTTTAGACTTAAATAAAGTAATATAGGTAAAAACGTGATCAACTTCTGCGTTTAAACTTTGAAGTTTGACTAGAAAATATTTCGCTATTAGACTATACTTACATTATGTCTTTTTTGGCGTGTGGCAAAACACTGTTTGCATTAATTGTGCTTTAAATGTGAAAGTTTGAGAATAAAATGCACGTATTTCATCAACCAAGTTTTGTACAATCTTATTAGAATATTTTGAAATGTTAAATTTAACTTCAGTGCTTATGATTTTTAAATGTTAAACTTCTTAAAAAAAAAAAAAAATTATACATTATATGAGGAAAATTCTTTTTGAATTTTTGGTTTTTTATTGCCACCGCCAAAAAATAAAAAGCACCAAAAATTAGTTTAAAAAAGCACCGAGCACTAACTTCAACATTTTTCGAGTCGAAAATTTCAAAATGCACTAAAAACGGTGCGAAAATCACCGAGTTGACAACGCTGTTTGGTACACTGTGTGTGGTGTCAGCTGAGTTTATTAAGTTTTGATTTGATTTTTATTACTATAAAGGTATTCACGTCAAAAGTTGCACTGTTGCAGAAAAGCGAAATTGCCAAATTTTTAAAAAATATAACAACAACCACATAGAAAATTATTTTGCACAAATGATGCAAAATTGTCAGGGTCTGAGTAACTGCAAGATTATCAGAGTAAATTTTGCAAAGTTGTGCAACTTTTTATGGCATTGCCAATCTGAAAAAATGGACAAAATTTACTTATAAAGTCAACCATACACTAAAGCTTAAATTAGACGTGACATAACCATAATGCTATAGCCATAACAAACCAAAATTCAATTGGTTTCTATGGCGTTATGGCGAGTCACCTATAATCAAATACAGTGTTGCCTATTAGTTTGGTTCGAACGGCTGTTTTCTATGGTTATGGTTATGGCACGTCTGATTGAATCTTAAATTACAACGCAGAAATACCTTAATCGTTTTTCTTTTAAATGAAAAAACAAGTGGTTCAAAATATTTTCGATACAAATAAATTAATTAAAAAACTATAAAATTTGAATATTTTTAAAAAGTCTTAGCTAGAAATTATAAAGAAATCTTCAAATTCGATTTTAATATAACAAATACATAATTTTATTTTCAAAAGACCTATGGGTCAAATTGTTATTAGAATTTTGTTAAATAATACAAATATTATTAATATTGATATTTTTATTAGTGAATTAATTACAGAATTAATCAGCGAAGTTACAACACTTCGTTTTCTTCGTTTCTTTTAACAATTAAGAAACACGAGTACAATATATCTATGCGCATATTGTGCTGCTCTAAGGCTCAATCAGACGTGACATAACCATAGCCATAGAGAACAGCCGTTCGAACCAAACTAATGGGCAACACTGTATTTGATTAAAGGTGACTCGCCATAACGCCATAACTCTCACCATAGAAACCAATTGAATTTTGGTTTGGTTATGGCTATGTCACGTCTAATTTAAGCTTTAAAGACAACTAAACAAAATGGGTTGCTCACGTCAGAAAGTACAATTATGCATTTTTGCACAGTTGCAAGAGTTGACGTGAATACCTTTTATGATCTAATGTTTTTGTTGAATTTTTTAATTTTTCTCCTACTTTTATATGGAAAATTCCGACATTTTCTCAGTGGCTGTCCTCTTTTTCTAAATTAGAAGATAACAACACTAGTTTAAGCAACATATGCTGCGTAATATTGTTAATTATTTTTTTTAAAGTGTTTTTTTGGCGTACTACATTTTTAGTTTAGTAATTCTCAATAAATTCTTAGGAGTTTTTCTATAAGTCAATATATTATTTTTTAACAAAGCGTTGCCACATGCCATGAATCATTTTCTGGCTATTTACTCTCTACTTTCAATGATCAGAATTGGCACTCTAGATTGTGTGATTTAACACCATTAGCTTTATTTATATGGGGTTATTTGAAGGCCCACAACCGCCTCCAGTTCCATCAACAATACTCAGACACTCGTATGCAAAATGGTTATGGAAAATTTCGGCGGTAACGCGGTGAAGGACATTTGCCTAATATGTTATTCCAATTTAATGATTTAAAACTAAAAAAAAGATATACCGGACAAAAGATATGCGGGACTTGTTGATGTCTTTGCTTTTAAGATTTTTGTTTCGTATGGGTTAAATTCATTTGACTTTACTACCATAGAGTTATTTTATATTATTTTTAATGTTGATTTAAGCGTAAAAGTTCGACTACTGTCCCGGTGAAGATTTTAATGGTGACATAGCTTTTAATTTATTTTGTAAGAGATTTATTAAGCTTTTGGATACATATTTCTTTAAACTTGCTTGTTCGGAAATATTTGCCGTGTCTTTATTTCCAATTTCAACGGTGTGTTCAAGCGCAATAGAGCTTTCTTCTTTTAAAGGTTTACTAACATTTGCAGAGCAAATATTTATTATATTTAAATCATTAGCTTCAGTTGTAGATTTTTCATCATAATCACGGCATGCAGGTGTCGACAATTGTGGAGCTAATGCTCTTAATTTGCTTTGTAATTTGTTTACCAAACGCTGGGAAAAGCTTGATCTTGATTTCTCAATTAGTTTCGCTTTATCATTATCAGTCGGTGAATCCATTCCGGAAATTTCTTTGCTACTTAAGGAAGTTTCTTTGTTTTTTGCTAAACTGATGGTTTCTGTTCCACTATTCACTTTGATTTCTTTCTCTATATCAAAAGCTTTTGGTTGTTGCTCTATTTTATCCGGTTTATTTTGTATAACAAAATGACGTGGTAGTACAAACTTGGAGCATTTATCTAGAGGTTCCTGTAATACAGCTTGATTGTCTTTAAAATTTTCGTATGTTTCTCGTTTGGTTTTCTCCTCATCGACAGTGCTTAACGTATTTGGCCTTTGAGCCCAATCCCAGTCATCAGTCTTAGCTGTAGTTGGGCTAAAACCAAATTGTGTTTTTTGTAAAGTTGGTATACGTGGATCTTTAATTGTTGCCTTTAAGTCTTCCTCGTTTATGGAACTGTAACGGCAATCGAGTTCTACAATACTAGGCATAGTTTTTAAGGTCACTCTTGGTTTAGGTCTCAGTTCTAATGGGGGCCTATTGGCCGAAGTACTTGAACAGTTATCCTTTTTACCCTGTTCCTTTATATCTTGACTAAGTTCTTTCTCATCGCCATTGCTCAATACTCTTGGTTTTTCATTCCTATTACAATCAGCACCCTTAGGCGTAGTGGGCCTAAAAGCCAACGAATTTTTCGGTGGCAATGCGCATAACGGACTAAAATAAAATTGGGTTTTTTCCAAAGTTGGTGTACGTAGTTTTCTAATTGTTGTCTTTAGGTCTTCTTCATTTATGGAACTGTAACGGCAACCGAGTTCTACAGTACCAGCCATAGTTTTTAAGGTCAATCTAGGTCTGGGTCTCATTGCCATCGAAGCTTTCTTAGATAATGCTATTGCATCAGTATCTTCTATTTTAATTGGATGTTCTTCACAAATTTCTAAATGGGATAGACTTTTCGCTGATGGGTTGTTCAAACTTATTTCATTTGCCTCTTCTATTGGGTTACTTTTAGTCGCTGCTTGATAAGCTTGAACTTCGCTTTCGGAGAAATCAAATGCTCTGTCAGTTTTTCTCAGAGGAGTCTTAACAATTTTAACTATGGAAGCCTGATTATTCAGTTGACATGATTTACTATCCACCGCGGAATTCGAACGCACAAATGTTTGTCGACTTTCTCGTGCTGGTTTAACGTCTGGCGTTAAACATTTTTCCCGCCGCTGAGAATCTGAAATTGAAATACCGCTTAAATTAGAAGAAGTAGAAACATAAAATATATTCACCCTTATACCAGTTGTCGACATCGACGTCACTTTAACACAAAAAAATTGGGGTTTATTTATTCGCTCTCTAGAACAATTTTGTTCCGTTCCCCAAGGTCTAGAAAATATCATAAATCTGCCAACAAGAGTCAGTTGTTTTCGTGAACGTTGTGTACCCGTATTTTTCAGTATTGTGTTAAAGTGACTTCGATGTCGACAACTGGAATAAGGGTGATTTAAATATGAAAATAAATAGTAATTTTAATTTCTGAAGAAGGTTTGCACTATTCACTTGCTTTAGAAAATTAATATGCAAACCATTCAGTTTTTTTTTTGGAAAATTTCATTCATGAAAGAATTTTTTGGAAGCAAAATTCTCGTTTGAAAATGTATTCGTGTCCACACAGTGAATTTTTGTTTTTGCAGCTTAAAATATTCCCCCTTATCGTGGTTGGCGTATTTCTATTTCGACTTCGACTACGATAGTTTCGTGCTAGATTAAATAAAAAATGTTTCCGTGTTCTTTAATCTATTACAAAAACGTCGTAATACTCCAACCACGATAAGGGAGATTATCTCATATTCTCATGAGAATAGAACAAAGTTAATTCCATTCCATTCGTTTTTCCCTTTCGTTAAAAGTTTCGCAGCAAATGTTGCATCGTATGTAGGGCGATTATAAAAATATTTTAGACTATTAAATTATACCCTCGCGAGGCATCGGTTGCATTAAATTTTTTTCTGATATAAGTCATCCTTTTAAAATACGAGGGTGGGTCATTAACTCAGTGTATTTTTGAATTGCCCGTCTCTTAATAAAAATGACAATACTGCTCCTTTCAACAGACAACAACTCTCAGTTGACTCCTGTCTAAATTTGAAAAGAAAATGGAAAAAGTGAATTTCGTATGCTCATTAAGCATAATTCTTTGCGGAAAACACCACCACTCAAACTAAGGATAAGCTTGATAGATATTCCAACTAATGGCAAGTAATAGGGAAAACAAAAAATTCTAATTGGAAAAGGGAAAAATTTCACGCGGAATTTTATTCATGATAGCCCTGATTATGGGGACTCTTCACCACCAATTTCAATGGTAAAAAAGTGGTTTACTGAATTTCGTTGTGGCCGTACAAGCCGAACGTTCTGGACGCCCAGTTGAGGTCTCTACATCCGAGACAAATGAAAAAAATTCACGATATGGTTTTAGCCGATCGCAGATTGAAACTTAGAGAGATTGTGGAAGCCGTAGGCATTAGAGACCTGCGTAAACAGTCTTTAAATGCAAATACGTCAAGATTTTTATATGTATTCACGTCGCATGTATTATACTAAACCAATAATAAATGCTGTCGTACTATAAGCGCAGCACGATGGATGTATTGGTGTACGTGTATATCAGTGTATGTATATCAGCGATGTCGCCAAGACAGCTTGTTTGTAACAAACACTCAAAAGAAGTACTGTTGATTAGTGTATGCTTGTTATTTTTCATATTGTACGTTTGAGTGTGTGTGTAATATGTAGATGGTAAGCTATTATGTGATTAACCGCATACAACTAATGTTAATGCATGTGTGTGCCTTTGCATGTTCGCAGAAAAATAAAAGATCATACACACATACATGCATGACGTTTGTACATGCGCTCATGCGTAGAAAGAAGCAATTATCACAAATTCTTCCGTCACGAAGTGTGTTCTTCTTTACTCTTATACCTACAATACTCAAACAAATTTCTTGCAAACAGTGTTGTAAACGTCCAGTCCCAGTTTACACTATGCAAGACTTATTGCTAAGCTGATTAGTTTGTTAGGAGAGAGAGAGAGAGAGAGAGAGAGAGAGAGAGACGAGGGGAAAAGAACCGTTTCTGTTTCCCTTGTCACTCTCTCCATCAAACTAAAAAAATTGGAGAAACGTTGGATTAAAGAAGACTATGTGGACAAATAAGTTAGTTACCCACCCTAGCATAATGAACAAATATTGAAATACACACCTTTATAACTTTGCATTAAACGCTTCCAAGATTTTTGCACAATATCTGTTTCCCTTTGGTTATCTAAACATTCAGTTTTTAAAATATCTTCATGGTTTTTAGAAAGTGAATTTTCATTATAATTTTCCAAAAAGAGTGGAGAATGTTGCTCTCTTTCACGTTCAAAGTTAAACTTTGAACGCCTTTTATCTAAGCGTGGCTTCTGAATATGATCTAAAAATATAATTTATTATTTTATTTAATTTGAAAAAAGACAGTAACTTTACCTTTGTTGCGAATGCGCTTTGAGCTTTGTAAAAATGTCATTAGATCATCCTCATTCTTTTTGGAATTTATATCGAAATTTATACTGTTCGTTTCAATGCAGCCTTTAGATGAGCGCAGACGTTTTCGAGCCAATAGAGAAGGAGACTTTGCTTCTTTTGATGATGCTTTTTGAAGAGAGAATTTTATGTATTTTGGGCATTAATATTTTTACGAATTAATGAATATTAATAATACAGTTTCTGCTTTCTACAACTAATAGATCGTTCGGGACGTTGAACTAACTCATCTTAAGTTGTAGCAAAAAAACTTTCAATCAGGAATAATTTCTTAGTCGGTCCTAACTTCAGTATTTTCTAATCTTTTTGAATGAAATATTTTTATTAATTAATGTGATTTTCTAAATAAGATAAAAAAATTAAACTAGACTAGTCTAGATAGTTTAATTTATTCATTCAATAAGAATTGAAAATACTGAATTTAGGACCGATTAATATATTATTCCTGATTAAAATTCGCTCTAGTTCAATTAAATTTAACATGTATCACTTAAAAACTTTTTCTTTAAATAAATATATGTAATATAATATAAATAATAATAAATTATAATTTATAATTTGTATAAATATGAAAATTTGTTTTTGTTTCCAATATAAATGAATGAATGAATTAAGTCAAACGGGAAACACAGGGCACTGCGACCAAAGTAGATCTATTGTATCTCTTGCCAGGTGCTAGATCACCTCATCTGGACCTACTCTCCTGATAAATCTCAGGATTGCCAGTGGTTCTGGTGTTGGCAGTTCCCAATCTTCTGTGGCATAACACTTCATAGTCCTTCAGAATATGCTCTGGAATTTCATCGTCGTAATCACAGAATCTGCACAGGCTGTTGAGATGTTTTCTTAGTCTACAATGGCCTGTGAGGAAGCCTGTGAGCATTTTTAGATTGTTTTTAGCTTTGAATGCCTCAATCCAGGGAGATTGAGCCAGAGGTGCTCCCTCTTGATCTCCGTCGATATTTCTTTCTGGATTTTGTCCAATTCGAGTCCGCAAAACGGTTCTGCACAGACCATGGGTGTACTAGCCCCCTTCTGGCCATTTTGTCTGCATTTTCATTTCCTACCACCTCGGCGTGTCCAGGAACACAGCAGAGTGTGACCTTATTCATGCTGCTTAGCTGATTTAGCTAAGCATTTCCAAGCTAACTTATAACTTCCAATATACATATGTAATTTGTCGAACGAACGTTTTCTTTCGACCTCGAGGGATAGTCTATTTTTTCAATATGTATATATATGAAAATTGTCGAACGAACGCTTTATTTCGTCATCGTGGGCTAGGCTGCATTTTATATTTTTTTTTGTTAAAGCAATAAGGTGCAGATGTTTCAAACGAAACTCGTCATATTTCTTTACAATCGATGATTTGATTTCAGCATCATAGAAAAAAATTTCAATTGCAGGGCTGCTAAAAGTTTACCGTATTTTGTAGACTTGTCTTTCGTGACATGAGCAAGATTTCTTGGAAAAGAAACACGCAGGAAAGGCTAAAGAAAGAGCTCAATGCCTACTACTCATGCAGGAACTCCATAGGAACGAAGTAGGATCTGCAACCGAAGATAGTAAACTCGATTTACCACATCGGTTGTCAGACCCGTTATTTATTGTGGTTGTGTAGTGTGGTGAAAAGCATTGGGGAAAGAAATCCTGTGATTACTTGCTAAGGTTCAGAGGTTTGTCTCGTCGCTGGGCATCACAGGTGCTTAGAGGAGCACGCCTCAGTCTATCTTGGGCGTCATTCTTCACCTACTTCCTATAGAAGAGGGATTTATGGTGAAAACAGTGACTAGAAGTCTCCTTACACTCATTGCAAGCAGGTTTGGTGAGGACATGAATAACAGGTCACACATCAATCTTAAATGAGATCAGTTTTAGTGAGCAGGCATCCGTAACCCCTGGGTTCGCGGACTATAAGGTCGTTGAAATTGATTTTAGTAAAACATCCTCACTGCTAATTCCGGATAGTGACTATTGGTTCAAATCCAATAAGCTATATGAGTCTAGTGCGGTGTCTATATGAAGTGTTCTCCAAGTTGAGATCTTGGCGATCCTCAGGGCCACGGAACTCTGGTGGCCAGGAATGTAGCTGAAGATGAGACAGCCAGGCAGCGCTAAAAGCTTTGAAAAGGGACACAATGTCAAATCGAAACTTGTTAGTGACTGTAGCAGAACCCTTAGCTTGCTTATGGACAAATATACAGGGCAATTATGAATAACATTCCGCGAGAAATATCTCCCTTTTCCAATTAGAATTTTTTGTTTTCCCAATTACTTGCTATTAATTGGAATTGTTCCCAGGGAAAAATTTCCCGCGGAATTTTATTCATAATTGCCCTCATAGTGTCAGATTATGTTGGGTTCCTGGCCACAACATTGTTGGGGAAAATGAAATTGCCGATTAGCTGGCAAGAATAGGGTCGGTGTCAGATGAGGGAATGTGTGTCAGATCGGTGAAATTACGGATAGGTCATTACTACAGGAAACTCAGTACTTGAGTTGCGAACAGGACCAATCGGTCAAGACGAAGTAGGGAGGATTGTAGAGTCTCGAGGACTGTGTGGCCAAAACTTGACTCAGGAAGATCCAAACTGCTACTGGATATGAATGGGAAGGCGATGCGAGTCGTGATAAGGGCGAGTTGACTGCTCGGTCAGAGCAAGAACCAGCATTCGGGAAACTGGCAATACAGATTTCTGTAGGATGTGCGGAGATGAAGAGGAAGCAAAAACCTATTATCTGCCATTGCCCGAAGCTGCAACGTCATAGGCTTAGATGGCTGAGCAGAGGTTTCAATGAGAGCATTAGTGATATCGGTAATTGTAAACTGGAGGATATGGGAAATATCATTAGCTTAATGACGAATAAAAGGGTCACTTCTGGATACAAATGGGGGGAGGGGGTAAATATTACTTTTAATGGGCAAAATAAAGGAATTACAATATACCCAACCTAATGTTTTGCATTTATATTGGTTTCCTGACTGGAGAATAAAACAAACAAAAAGAACTAAAGAACAAAAACGAACAAGAGAGCAAAAAAGAGCAAAAACGAAGAACTACACTGAACTAGTTCACATTGTTCGCTTAGCAGAATAGTTTAATTAAACTAGTTTGTTTATTAACAGCACTACTCGAATGTATACTAAAATTGTTTGAATGCATACTAAAATTATTTATTTAAAATTATCTGTTATCGTTAGTTATAAATTAAATCAGTGTCCCGCAAAATAAAATAAGTTTGTATTGGTGAGAAAAATGAGAGCAAAATAAACTTGCACTTGAAGAAAAGTTTTGTAATTTAAAATACATGATGTGTTTATTAGTTGTTTGAATTTTTTTTTTTTTTTGTAAATAAGCAATTTAATAAAAACTTAAGTGAAAAGTAAAAATCTAATAATCCATTCAACAATGTAAATTGTTCTTAGCTTCCATAATTATTTACATTTTTTTGCAGTACAAATTTATTAAATTTTGAACTTTTATTTCGTTCCGTGTGCTCCAAAAAACTAAGCAAAAAAAGCAGGAAAAAATTCGTACATGCGTGCTCAACTTCATTTGTCGCTTTCTCAGTGACGACTAAATTTAAGAGCTTAAGCATGTATGTGACTTTCATCCCCACATTTGTGGTATAGCTTGCGGGTTACTGAATTAAATGCAAAACTATGGAATTGATGAAATTATTTAAATTCAGTTTTTGATTAATTATATGTACATATACATATGTATTAGTAACAAAAACCATGTAATACATATTAATAAATTTTTTATTTTATTCGTTAATTGAAATTTAAGGGGGCGTTATAAAACCAAATCAATATTCTTACCTTTTAAAGACGTCTGCGCTAATTTTTCTTCTTTCCGCTTTTGCCTCATTTTAGCCTGCGCTTCCAGCTGTTGACGTTTTTCATTTTCTTTCAAGGCTTGCTTAAACTGTTGACAGAACTTGTAAAATATTTCAAAACATTCATCTACTTTAAAAGTAGTCACGTCTTCACAAAAGAAATCGGCCATTGTTATTCGTAGTGATTTAAATTCTTCTACCCTTTTATTTAAGATGTTGCATTTTTCTTCTGCTTTCCTGATAAACTCAGTCATTTGCTGTTTAATATCTTTCTCGGTTGAAGGTAAATAAATTTGTTTTTTAATAATATCCAAAGCGAATTCCATATCCTTAATATCCTTTTCAATTTGCTCATTATTAAGCCTAAAAACATGTAAATGTGGTATGTCTGTATTTTATTGTGCTTGTTAATTTTTTTAATATTGATATTTACTTGGAAACATTTTCTAAAAAGCTTAACTCATTGCTTAAATCCAATAAATCGGGATTATATCTTTTCACTTCCATTGCTATTAAGTGCAGCAAGTGCATGCCGGTTTTGTTGGCTTTAATCTCGGTTAGTTTTGTTAGCGATGATAATTTGATGCCAGCCGCATTACCAGCGTAGCCACCGGAATTGAGAAAATTTCCAATAATGATTATAACACCCAAAATCTCTTGAAGAGTTCTATTTTTCATAAGATCTGAAAGTTAAAAAACTATAGTTTTTAATATTCGTCTTAGACAGGTGCTCAAAAACAAAAAACAAAATGGCGGATTTTTCGCGCGAAATAGTAATACGTAAAATTTTTTGTTACCAAACCTAAGGAGTGGGGTACCAAAATAAAGGAAATTCAATGGAATGGGGATTACAAAAATATATATGTATGTACATGTAATATATATGTTTGTTTGTTTATAAGAGTTGCCGGGACACTAAAAATTTAAAGAAAAAATAAATAAAAAAAATAAAAAAACCCGACTACCTAAAAACAACTGTAAAGGAAAAGAAAACAAGTCCAGTAGTGGGGAATATAGTGACGTTTACAGTCGGGAAGCATTAAAAATCGAATCTTCAAATCTTCTTAAATAGTGGCTCCCGACTGTAAAAGTCACTATGTTTCGCACTACTGGACTTGTTTTTTTCCTTTTCAGTTGTTTTTATTGTAGTCGGTTTTTTGATTTTTTAAATTTATTTCTTATTTCTGGATTTCATTTCAAATAAATTTTTATTAAATGGTCAATTTATAAAAATTATTAAAAGTGCAATTAGACATGACATGACCATATGGCGTTATGTCGAGTCACCTATAATCGAATACAGTGTTGCCCATTAGTTTGGTTCGAACGGCTGTTTTCTATGGCTATCTATGGTTATGTCACGCCTGATTGCACCTTAAGGCTTTATAAAGGATTTTTAAGAAAAATTTTGAATTAAAATTTGTGTTAAAAACGCTGTATAAACCTTAATAAGTTTTATAAATAAGGCTGTGAGTGTGTATCTAAAGAGTATTTATGGTTATTGTTACATGCAGCGGCAAGCGTTTTGACTGCCACGCAATGAGTTCGAATTCAAATCTTGGCCGTGGAAGCCAGTTATACATACAACACACTCACACACACACACACACACACACACACACACACACACACACACACACACACACACACACACACTCACACACACACACACACACACACACACACACACACACACACACACACACACACACATATATATATATATATATATATATATATATATATATACCCAGTTGGCCACGTCTTTAAGACATCTTTGACGACGGGTACAAGACAATGGTAAGTCGTAGAAGACATATTAAAGACAACTCCATACAAATCGTTGACGAAATTTTCATACAAATGGCGGCGAGGTCACACAAGACCAGATGAGCGACATTGTCGCTCAGATTGTCCTCAACAAGGCTTTATTGAAGACAAAACGTGTGACACTGTCGCTCAGATTGTCATCAACAAGGCTTTATTGAAGACATAACGAGGGACATTGTCGCTCATATTGTCGTCAACAATGCTTTATTGAAGACACAACGAGGGACATTGTCGCTCAGATTGTCCTCGACAAGGCTTTATTGAAGACAAAACGTATGACACTGTCGCTCAGATGGTCCCCAACAAAGTTTTATTGAAGAGAAAACGTGTGACATTGTCGTTCAGATAGTCATGAACGCCGATTTCTTTTAAATTGTCGATTAGAAAACTTAATCTACAGACGACATGTCGTACATGAATCGTCGAAGACAATGTCGCCTAGGACGATTTGGACAACTGGGTATATATATATATATATATATATATATATATATATATATATATACACACGCACACACACACACACACATACACACACACGCATACACACAGACACGCGCACACACACACACACACGCGCACACAAATTTTTCCGCATAGAGAAAAAAAATCAAAAAAAAACAATTTTCACTTTTTTTTTTTATGTGGACAACATCTGAGCATCGAATGAGACCGATCCCATGCCCCCAAAAATGTTCCCTCCCAGAGATATGCGCGTTTTATGATGTGATGGTACACCAAAAATACACGTATTTAAATCTTTAAAATGGCTCTCCTGAACAAAACCGGTTTTTACCCTTAGGTCCCTTTCTATTTTGCGCGATACATATACATATATAATCGTAGTGTGTGTTTGTTCCTAACGAATGATCTCTGGAACTATAAGAGCTGTGGAGCTGAAATTTTCAACACAGCTTCGAGTCAATACCCGGTAGGTTTTCGTTTTGTTTTTAACCCAAAAAGTGACCACATGGTGGAATAATTTGGAGTTAAAAATAAATTATTGAGGGTACGACAATGTTTGCCGGGCTCAGCTAGTAATTAATATAATACAATGACAACATTAAAATGAATTAATGTTGTTTCAACTTGAAATAAATTTGATTCAAAGTGATCCGTTGTTCTAACTTGAAATAACTTTGATGATGATTCTTCAATTTGATTTAAAAACACTGCAATGTTAAATTAACATGAAATAAATTTATTTCAAAAGGAATAATTTTCTTTGAAGATTATTGCAAATCATGTTGAATTAACATGAAACACATATGAAACAATGAATCATTGGCGAAAAATGTTGATATGAAATTTGTCTGTGTGTAATTATTGTACCAAAATAGGCATTTGGTCTCAGTTTTTGGCACTTTTTCACATATATTGTTTTGTGATAATTTTACTTACCATTTCCAGCTTTTATAATGGCATCCAAACACGGCTCCAAATATGCTACATTCAGCTCAAATTCTTCCTTTAATATCATGCTCTCTATGCGTAATTTAAAGCTGAAAGTAATATTTATTTACTGATTTTTTTTTGTCTCAAAAATAAATTACTATTACTATTACTCACTTCCTTACTTACTTTGACACTTCCAGCATAGAAATTAAAAACTTTTCAGCACTTGCCAAACGCTGACGATCTCCAACGAAACCTTTCAATAACATAATTTCTTCGTCCTTTTGGAAAAATTTTATTAAGTCTTTTAGTTTTTCTAAATTCATAATTTTATTGTCTCCGTTGCGAATTAGTTGAACAATGTCTTCTGAATTGTAGCTAAATTGGAAAACACATAAAATAAGATAAAATTTTTCTTATATACTCATATTTCTTTTCCAATGCTTTTAACATTACCCTTTGAATTGGCTTAGAAAAATGTTAACTTTAAGACTACGGTGGGCATCTAGCAGGTGTATGCGCTTAGTTTCCTTTTCGATTTTAGCTCTGGCCTCCGCACCATCTACCACATCTGTTGCATTATTATTGTTAGTTTTATTTGTAGCTTTTAAACAGAACAAACCCTCGATACCTTTAAAATCTATAATTTCTACACATTTATATTGACGATCGTTGGCCATAATGGTCCATATGTTTAATTTGTTCATAATCTTGTGTGGCGGAATTTTTGTCCAATTAAAAGTTTTAAGTTTTATACTGGATTTTGGAGCGTATTGTTGAGGTAATAACAAATTGTTTGCCTGCGAAGATTGATTAGGAGGAGGTAATGGTGGTGCCATTCCTAATGGTGGAGGCGGAGCACCAGGCGGTGGTGGAGGTCTCGGTAGAGCTGGAGGCTCTAGTGCAGCTGGATGCTCTAGTGAAGCTGGTGGTTCTAGTGGAGCAAGAGGCGGTGGTCGTGAAGGTTTTACGCCAAGTGGTATAGGTGGAGGTGGAGGGGGAATGAAAGGTGCTGCTGCAGATTGCGCCGAGGGTGGAGGTGATAAGTCAGGCGCTGTTAGACTTTGGGAAACTGGTGCCTTAGGTAGTGCACATAATTCTACCTTATCCTCATTATCTACATGATTAGCTTCAACACGACAATTTTGACATGAAAATGTATGGAGATGTGACGAAGATGAGTTTAATAGACGATCAGCCTCTTCAGTATTTAATAATTGTGTTGATCGGTGGACCAACTTTTCTACAACTTTCCACATAACATCACTCAATGGTTCATTTGGATCGATGCGCAGCAGATGTTGCAAGACGATTAGAAATGTCGTTTCGTGAGAAGTCTTAGTAACCTGTGGGTTTTAAACTTTTTTTTTATAAAATAGACTTCAAGATATAAATCTAGAAAGGCCCTTTTTCATAGACGATTATTAAAGTAAGTTTAAAGTACGAATACTGTGCGGAAAATTTGGCTTCAAATAGACCATATAACTAACACCAATAGTCATATAAAAATGGGGCAAATTATTTACCTGCTGCATTATGGCTTGAAAAACTTCCAGATGCGAATTGAAATTTATACTATTCGTGCTAGATGGTCTCGACACTTTATCGGACTCATTCTGTTGATTAAATACATCCAGTTGTACCACAATGTCGCCGACACCTGGAGACACTTTTCTGTAAAAAGTTTTTCAATAATATGTAATAATTTGGCAATAAATTAAAGTCAAATTTAATAAGGGCCTAATTTTGTAAAACGAAAACTCTAAGCATTGACAAATTTTGTATGTATTTTATTTTTGTAATTTATATTTTTCCTATTATGGGCCTGTCCCACGATGTCGACAACGTTCGACTTGTCGCACAGCTACATTGGAAACAACAGCAAAATTTTAAAAATTGTTTTTGTTTTGAATGTAAGTGTGTGACAAGTCGAACGCTGTAGAAATTTTTAGCAAACCATGCCGCGTAGAATGCGAAAAATAGGTTAACTTTCTGTATTTGTACGCATCGTATGCAGTCAGCTGGTTCCTATAGCCAGTGATGTCAACTTTTATTTTATCTTCAATGCCATCGATGCTACGAAAGAAGTGCGGCATGTGCCTTAAAATGCATAAAATCCTAGAAGGCATAGAACGGGTAATTTGACTAGAATGCGCTGATGCGAAAACGCATTGTGCGTGTCATTCGTCAGGTATTTTACGAGTAAAACCGTCTTTGGGTTTCTCTTATGATTTTTCATTTCGAATAACCATTTATGATATTTCACGGTTCAAATTTGGTCGCAGTCAGGTTTTTTAATTTTTTTAATTACTACTTTGCTTTCAAATTAATTAAGTATTAACTTCATTTTAATCATATAGATTGAGATTGTGTTATACTTCTAATTTAAAATCCATCAAACCATTTTGAGCTTTCATATAATAATTTCTAATGCATCCATTAATTTTTGTCCACGTTGTAAGAAGCTTTGAGCTTTGCTTTTTGAAGGGACAAAAATCATTTTAAGTGATTGATGAAATAAAAAAAAAATACTGTTAAAAAACAAGAAGTAAAAAATAGAAAATCGATTTCGTTTAAAACCGAACAGAGAGCCCTATAATATACATATTTTTAATTTTAAATGCTATTAATATAATTCATTTATTATACTGAGATGTGTGTGTGTGATTCCCTCATTCTATTAGTCATTGAAAAGAACTTGTGTAAGTTTTATTAAATTTTGCAAAATATAAAATACAATGGAGCCACGATTATACAATTAAGGGTTTTGGAAAGTTGTACGCCCTTTCTAATATCTGTCAAAAGCTAAAAAGCTACCTCAGGTGTGCATAACTTTTCATCAACTTTTTTGAATTTCTCAAATTGGATTTTTGGTTGTAGAAAATTTTATTAAAAAAAGTTTGGCTAAAAGGTCTAGGAGTATTATATTTAAAGTCATTTCGCAAATGCAGGAGAAAATGTACGACTACTGAAATTAGAATATGAGAAATATGAATTTCCCACAAAATTTTGGTTTGAAATATTTTTCCTTGTCATTGGCAAAGCAGCTCTGGGCTGAAGAGTAAGTAGCACTTCGCGTCATCGTAATTATTTTGTAAGTGCGGTCAAGCGTTTGCGTCTCACTCGTACTGGTTAAATTATTTTACTCAAATAATTACGAGGGTGGATCATTAAATCAGTGTCTTTTTGAATTTCCCGCCTCTGGATTGAAATGGCAGCACTGCTCCTGTCAATAGGCAACTGTCAGTTGACTCCTCTCTAAATTTGAAAAAGCTGTGTCATTTAAGGCCGGGGCACAATGAATCCGTCATACGTTAAACCTCGCCTTTTTCAACTGACATTAACGCAACGACGGGGAAGGTTGGCACAATGAGTACTTTATTGACGGAAGCATTTGAACAGCTTCAACAGGTCGATTCTCCATTTTATTTATTAAATTCAACTTTTTGTATTCATTTCGTTTATTTCTTTTGTTTAATTTTATTTTTGCTGCCACAAAACACAAAAAACTAAATCAGAACATACCAAAAAAAAAAAATCAACCAATATCTGTCAAACTACTCAACGTACACAAAAAGTTAAAAGTTGACCAAATTTTGTACTTTGCGTTGACGGACACGTAATGAATGTAACAAACCTCATAAGAAACCATGTATTTCAACTTAGCTGTCAGTTGAAAAAGGCGAAGTTTAACGCATGACGAATTCATTGTGCCCCGGCCTTTAGTTTTTGTTTGGCAGCCGTTGATAACAGACTACCTCGCCTTTTGAGAAGAAAACGGAAAAAAGTGAATTTCGTGTGCTCATTAAACAAGAAAAAAAACCGTCAATCAAACCAAGGAAAAGCTCGATAAATACTATGGGGACTCTGCACCATCGATTTTAATGGTTAAAAATTGGTTTACTGACTTTCGTTGTGGTTGTGGTCGCACAGTACAAATGACGCTGAACGTTGTGGACGGCCAATTGAGGTCAATGCAGCCGAAAATGTTGAAAAAATTCACGATATTGTGCTGGCCGATCGAAGAGTAAAAGTGCGTGAGATTGTTGATGCCATAGGTATTTCATATGGCAGTGTGGTTTCGATTTTAAATAATCAGCTCGGTTTAAGAAAGTTGTCTGCTCTCAATTGACCATAAACGTGTGACAACTTCAAAGGATTGTTTGGAGTTATTTAACCGCAATACGAATGAGTTTTTGCGGCGTTTTGTAACTGTGGATGAAAAATGGATCCATTATTGTACTTCGGAGACCAAGCAGCAGGGTGAACCTGCTCCGAAGAAGGCCAATGTGAGTTTGTGGGCCAATAAGGTGATTGCAACAGTTTTTTGGGATGCACGCGGAATAATACACATCGATTACCTTCAAAAGGGAAAAATTATAAACGGCGAATATTATGCCAAGAAAAAAGTTCTTTTTCATCAAGATAATGCACGAGTGCACAAGTGTGCAGTCTCAATTGCAAAACACTATGAATTGGGCTATGAATTGGTACCCCATCCGCCTTATTCTCCGGATTTAGCGCCTAGGGACTACTTCCTCTTTTCAAACATAAAGAAATGGCTCGGTGGAAAGAGATTTAGCTCCAACGATGAAATTATGGCATATATAAAGGGCCTCGAAAAATCCTATTTTTTGGAAGGGATGGAAAAACTGGAGAAACGTTGGCCTGAGTGTGTTGCGTTAAAAGGAGATTATGTTGAAAAATAATTTTTTTTCTTGCAAAAAAACTGTGTTCCATTCAAAAAGTCAAGGATTTATTGATCCGCCCTCGTATGTATATATCTTTTTGCGGTTCTTTTGTGGAATTTCGTTGTCAACCACGCTGCTGCTTCCTAGTATGTGAAGGTATGTATAGGTTTTTCATAGTTAATCATATATCGCTCATTTACTAAAATAACGACATAACTCAAAAAAAACTGGTTTGTCAGAAAACTGGTTTAAAATTTTCAATTTACTCACAACTTAATCAGGGCTATCATGAATAAAATTCCGCGTGAGATTTTTCACGGGGAACAATTCCAACTAATAGAAAATAATAGGGAAAACAATAAATTCTAATTGGAAAAGGGAGAAATTTCACGCGGAATTTTATTCATGATAGCCCTGAATATGTAAAAAGAAAATTTTATCTTTCTCTCAAGAGCTGAATAAAAAAAGATATTATTGTGAAATGTTTGCAAAATATGAATAACGATATGAGCATTACTTTTACAGCATTAACTCAAAAATTTCTTTTTTTGAGTTATGACATTGCTTTAGTAAATGGGCAATATGATCTAAAAAGCACGGTCACACTTGGTAAACATTTGCCCAAAAAAACGCAACCACTAAATACTAGTGAAAAACATTTTTATTCAGACACGTGTTTATTACGTTAAGCCTAAGCCGATATAAACTAGTTTCGAGTCAATGGCACCCATATAATCTTCATATTCAAAACTAACCTTGAGCAAAATCTCAATTATTTAGTGCGATTTCGCAGAAAGTTATAGCGAAATGAGTTTCTGCTTATAATAGCTTAATTTAGTTTATATTTTGGTATATTTTAAATTTAATGTATTATTTACAGTGTGTAGAATGATAAAAAAGAAAATAAAAGTGGAAACCGAATTTACCAAATAAACTGAATATGAAACAAATTGCTGAAAACCCACTTGAAGGTTTAAAAGTGCTCTCCTACAAAAATAAAAAAAATATGACTTAAGAACTTTTTCCTTATCGCTACAGATATACAGTCGAATCCGCTTTAGCGCAACATCCTTTACTGAAAAAAATCGGATTACTGAAAGCGATACAAATCCCCGCACTGATTTTAAACGCAGCTAGTCTTATTCACTTCGCTTTAGCGAAACATCGCTTTACTGAAAACCAAAAGCAAGCCCACAACTACGTTTTGTATGAAACTTACTTCGCTTTAGTGAAAAAATAAACAATGAAAAATTTCTTTACTAGAAATCGATTGCATAACTTAAGGCTGAAAAATTGTGCATGTGTTGTCCGTTAAAAATTAAATGGCAAAATGTATTTGTCCTTTTCGCTCTTACGTACTTTATTGTATTTTTCTATTATATTGTCAATGCAAGTGGCTAGACATATTGTTTTAATGATTTTAAGCAGTACGCTTAACTGTAATAAATTTCAACAATCCGAACTACGTTTTAGAGAAAAAATCGGATAATTGGAAAAAATTTGGGTTTTGGTTATTTCCAGTAAAGCGGAGTCGATTATATGACATTGTCTATTAGCTGTGTTTGCAACTGTTTAACTTAATGGACACGCCCTTGAATCAAATAGTTTTTCATTAGTATTTAGTGGTTACGTTTTTTTTTTTGGCAAATATTTGCCAAGTGTGACCGCACCATTAGTCACACCGCCCATTTTTATGCAGTCATATTTTTTAAATTCACTTTGGTTATATTTTCCATGTGCGATAAAAGCTTATTAAGTATATTTCCCTTTGGGGTTGTGCTCTCTTAAAGTTATTAATAATAATTTTGATTTAATATAATCATATTAAGACAATTTTATTTTTTACACGTTTAATTTTAAGCAAATACGCACATATTTAGGAGTTCCGTATTTGTGCCCGTGGCATTTGATAAGATTTGTAAAGTCTGTTCCGTATTATCCATGATTTTTTTATATTGAATAAGAAGAACCGTGCATTTTAAAGTAAAAAGTTGTACTAATTAGGGCAACGTAAATGTAAAATGTAATTATGAGTATATTTTTAATAATTTATAGTTGTGGTTTAATAAAAACAAATGGCTTAACTATATTAAAGATTTACTTGTAATAAAATTTGCTAAAAATAATATTTACATACATACATACATACATACATACATACATACATACATACATACATACATACATACATATGTACATATGGGGAATTCCTGGGCGACGGACGCGACATTCGTACACTTTTAGTTGATCCCAAATCAAGAAAGGAATGTAAAGATCCGACATATATTCACAGTGTTTTTAAACAAGAGAAGAGTATTATATTTAAAAACCCATTTTGGGATTCGGATTCAGTAATATTATAAGATATACATATGTATGTAAGCAAATATCAACGAGAATCGGACGCGACACAAGTATGTACATGTTTTTTTGTGCACTTATAGAAATGTAGGTAGTTTAGCAAAATTTGTTTTTTTTTTTTGTAAATTTTGTTTTAATATTTTCAAATTGGATAAAGTACAAATACGGACGACGCGACAATTTTTTCCAAGAGAACAAAACACAGTAACTTTGTTAATATCAATGATTGAACTTTAATTAAAAAATAAATAAAACAATAACAAATGCTTATTTAGTCCTAATTTACACTATGCAAGTCTAATTGCTAAGTTGATTAGTTTGTCAAGAGAGAGAGAGAGAGAGAGAGAGAGACGAGGGGAAAAGAAACTTTTCTGTTCCCCCCGTCTCTCTGTCCATCAAACTAATCAGCTTAGCCATAATGCTTTAAACACATTCACCACAGCAGGCTACCGACTACAAAATGTAAAGGGTGGCGTTGGCTGAAGTAGTCAGCACGTTGACTACAAAACCGAAGGTCCTGGGTTCGAGCCCGGTATCGAACAGTCATTAAATAACAACACCACGCATTTTTCTGATGTGCATTAGTGTCGCTTTGTATCAGTTGTTGTAGGAAAGTTCAATTGATGAAGGCATAGTCACTGGTCACTGAACTATACCGACTTCAGCAGATGCTAATCCTAATATAACATCAGAGCGCCCTCCTTCGTCGGTATTGTGTAGCAGAATCACCGGCGAAGTGAAAAAAACCAATAAAATGGCTACTAA
This sequence comes from Tachina grossa, assembly GCA_949987645.1. Taxonomy (NCBI): domain Eukaryota; kingdom Metazoa; phylum Arthropoda; class Insecta; order Diptera; family Tachinidae; genus Tachina; species Tachina grossa. The sequence goes on along the minus strand of OX465276.1, from coordinate 32,791,484 downwards.
ACACAGCTTCAAAATTTAATACATCTCATTTCACACTAGAAGGCGCTGCAACACAGCATTATTACAAAAAAGCGTGCAAAAAGTAGAGTTGTAAAATAATGAAGTTTTATTTTACATTCACCACCTGTCTTCTATCACTATCCCTTTCCGAAAGAAGGTAACACCTAGTAATAGTAGTAGGCATTAATTGCCTGAGTGTTACTTAAAAAAAAACAGGATAGAATACACATGTTTATATGACAGTAATTCTTTTGAAGACAGCAAGGCAACAGGGCGGTAGGTTGTTGTCTATGCTGATTTTCTCGTTGTTGTCCAATTAAACTAATTTCTATTTATTTGGCTACAATAAGAATATTCAGTGTTGCCATTATAATAAAAAATGTTGAATGAATGATATCGTACCATTATATAATATTTTTAACAGAAACAATATCCAAAAACTGATGTAAAGTATAAATTGATTAATTTTTATACTTTTACGTCATATAAGAACATTTCGAAACAGTAATTTAATTTTTATAAATGCGAAATACTTGAGGGTGGCAATACTGAACTATGTATCTATAGTTAAATATGAGGTGCACATGGTGCTGCTGCCGTCTCCAAAGTAATTAAGTAGCTGGCTACGAGGCGACAAATGCTGATAGCGGCATTTGAAGTCATGTGTTCGTGTAGTCTGCTGTGGTGAATGTGTTTAATGCAGAAGACTTGCAAAGTGTGAGTTAGGACTACCTGCTGAAAACAATTACTCGTAATACTGATTTTGAGCGAGGGACGCTACATATGTACATATGTATGTACATTAGAGTGGCCGTTAATTGTATGGGGACTTTTTTTCTGATTTCTTCTACTCTCACCCCCAAAACAGTTCAGTTTTATGTAAAAAAAATACAAAAAAATTTCATACCGATAAGTTGCGTTTTAGGGGGTGCGTCCGATCCTCAAAGTTGGCCTTCAAGGCCATTTTTCAATGTAATTTTTTGCATTGACTATCTTTTTAAAAAATAATTTTACAAGAATATGATATATGGCAATATTTTAGCTCTTCGAGTCAAAAACATTAGTCTCAAAGAAAGTTTTTTGCTAAAATTAATATTTTAGAAAATAATGAGGAAAATAACCAACAAAGTACCAACAAATTTATGTAACAAAATTATATTTATATGGAAATTTTTTATTTTAAGCATGTACAATAAGAGCTTATATATATTTAATTATTTCATACATATTCATATAGTCAAAATAAAACTAAAAAAAAAATACATTGAATATATGGGCTTGAGGGCCGGACGCACCCCCTAAAACGCAACTTATCGGTATGAAATTTTTTTGTATTTTTTTGTTTACATAAAACTGAACCGATTTGGCGGGTGAGAGTAGAAGAAATAAAAAAAAATAAAATAACGGCCATCCTAATGTACATATGTATGTATGTATGTAAGTGAAAGTAAACTCAAAAAATATCAGATATTAGAACTCCGCTCTCCTTCTTCTTTGTGTTAATGAGTAAGGTAATTTTTAACAGAAAATTAGCAAATTACAAAAAAATAAATATTTTAAATATGTAGTCGCAAGAACGCTCAACAAAAAAAATTTTCTTTTTAAAGTTGTAGGTATATTTCGGTCAGAAAATTTTAAAATGCTTTTTTTATAAAGTAACCCCAGCTTTATTATGGTTGACCTTTTTCTGTAATTATTCATACATATGTAGTAACTAAACGGCTGCGCCCAGTGTTGTCAGTTTTTTTTTCTAGAGCTTATCCTCAATTTTTGATTTGTCATCCTCGAAAATCCCCAAATTGAGTTTTTTGATTAAAATTTTTCTTCTGTGAAAAAATTTAATTTTTTTTTTAAATAAATGACAAAAATAGCATATTTACTCAATAAAGTTAATTTATATCGATAGCTACATATATTTAAGTAAATGGTACACCAGTAAAAGCAAAAAATGTAAATATATATGTTGCTTTTCATAAACAGATGAATAACTTAAAATCTCTTCCACTAATTTCACTTATTTTTCATGCAATTATTTTAGTTTTGTTATTTATTGAACTGAGAAATAAAGTTCTGTTTTTTGTTTTGTTTAAAAAATATTTTGTTTGGAACATTAAGCGGAGACCATACAACTTTGATACTATCGCGATAGTATCTTCGGTATATCGATAATTTTTCTAACTCTTGATATTCCTGAATCGATATATCGATAAAGTTTTGTAAACTATCGAAAACTTTCGATAGTGACATCATCCCCAAAAAATCACCAAATCCCTAACACGAATTTTTTATCCCCAATCGCGAAAAGATATCCCCAATTTGGGGACAAATCCCCTAAACTGGCAACGCTGGCTGCGCCGCATGTTCCGAAAATCTTATATTTTATTTCACACAGTGTAAACATAAATAACAAGACAAAACTTAACGAAACATAACTCTCACTAAAATAAAGCAATCATCATTCGAAAAGTTGTTCTCTACTCTCTGTTCGAAACAAGTAGAATATCACAAAAAAGCGAGAATGAAATAAAACAACAGTAAATCAAAGCAGAAACTTCTCGTGCAATAGAACACGAGCACAAACGTGTAAACACCCCTTTTAGACACGCAAAGTATACTTTGCAAAACAGAGAAGGAAATACTTTCTCTTTCTGTCTGTCACCCAGCTGAATTAAGACTTTGCAAAGTAAACTTTGCGTGTGTAAAATAGGTAGAACTATGTACATATACACATATGTATGTATGTACAAAAATTTAAAATAAAAATTAACTAATTATTGTAAATAAAACCTCTTTTCAGCTTTCATATTCCTAAGTCCCGGTTCACAAATGTCAACTTTTGTTAATCAACTCGTAATTCAGCTGTAAGAAAGACGGGGAAGGAAACTTTCCTTATCCTTTTAGATAAGGAAAGCTTACTTTGCGAAATCTTAATTCAGCTGGGAGAAAACAGAGACAGTATTCCTCCCTCTGTCTTTCACACAGCTGAATAAGTACTTTGCAAAGTAAACGTTGCGTGTCTAAAAGGGGTAAAATATTAATTTTTTTTCTACAGGTGAACTAAAAGTTGTTCAACAAAAGTTGAACTGTGTGAACCCGGACTAACGAAACCCAAATGATTCTTTTGTATGAAAAATTTTCTTTGTTATCAGAACATTTAAATATGTTTTCAATGTTCTATATGAATCTTAGGGCACAATTTTGTAAAACGCAACGCCAAGCGTTGACAAATTTTGTATGGAAAAAAATTTATATTACAAAAACAAAATAAATACATAATTTGTCAACGCTAAGCGTTGCGTTTTACAAAATTAGGCCTTTAATGTTCATTCAAAAATTATAAAACTGCCAAACCGAAAAAATGGCAAATAAAACCGACTTCAATGCAAAGATATAATAGAACATTATTGCAAAATATTTATAGGACCAAGCTGGAATTAAAATCTTAAAAAAAAATATTGAAAAATCTGTTGGTTAAGAAGAATTACGTGAAAAAATTACATTTTAATGGGCGTGCCTCCTCCTATTTTTTAAATGCAAGATTGTGTGTTTTTCAGAGCTCAGGATGTGTGTTAAGTTTTATAAAAATCGGTAAAGTAGAACCACTTGAAAGTAAAATATAAAATTTTAATGGGCGTGACTCCGCCCATTTTTTAAATTTAAGATTGTGTCTATCTTAGAGCTCAATGTAAGTTTCGTAAAAATCAGTTAAGTAGAACCACCTGAAATATAATATTAAATTTTAATGGGCGTAGTCCCTCCCATTAGGTGTGTGCTAGGTCTTGCAGCAATAAAATAAGTAGAATACCATAAATAAAATTATAAAATGTGCGCGTGTCCCCACCTACTTTTTTACAATGGTATCAAATGGAAGCTATACCCTGTCAGACAAAAAAAGAAGTTTTACAATACAAAATACCGACGAATTGATAACCTATTCCTTTTCTTTTGATGCCGTTTAAAAAATGCAGCAATCGAAATTATTTAGTTTTAATTTCTTAAAATTTTATTTAATATTTTTTGCTCATATTTTGTTTAATTATTTCTAATGTCCTAATATTTAAAATTATTTTGAAGTTTACAAATTAATAATTTTGTTTTAATTTTTTATAATAAAAGAAAAAAAACGTATAAAAACAATATATCAATATATTTTTGTTGTTGTCAGTTTTATTGTTTAATAATAACATTTACTATTATTTATTGTAATATAAACTTAAAATTTACTTACATAGCAACTAAATATGAAAATTAATTGTGTGTTTTAATTATTTGTTATATTCTTATCGATTATTAAAATATATAAAAAAAACTGGGGGCAAATTACCGCACTCGTTATCGAACGAAATTACGAAATATTTCAATAGAGTTTATATGGAAATATTTCGTAATTTCGTTCGATAACGAGTGCCGTAATTTGCTCCCTGATTTATTAAAACTTAAAGTGAAAAAAATTATGTGTGTATGTATGTATGCATGTATGCCTATGTATTTGTATTAGTATTATAATTAAATATTCTTGTGTACATACATTTTTAAATTTTAGTTGTAGTTAAGTAATTTTTTCTTTCTTAAGTCCTTAAGTTAAATCTAGAAAACAATTTCTATTTAGTATATTGAGTGTAAAATTATTTTATTTTATAGAAAAAAAAATAAGACAGAGAGAGAGAGAGAGAGAGAGAGAGTTAATGTGATTTTACCCCTTTTAGAGAGGGAAAATTTACTTTGCAAATTCCTAATTCAGCTGTGTGAAAGACAGAGGGAGGAATACTATCTCTTTCTGTCTTTCTTCCATCTGAATAAGTAAAATTTCCGTGTCTAAAAGAGGTATTACTTAGTTCTTTTCATTAAAATTTCAATTAATTTCTTTTTTGATTTCGTTACACTGTCTGTAATTTATTATTAATTCTTTTACTTATTTAAAAGTTTGTGACTCAAAAGGGAGGGTGTATTGTAGGCACCACTTCATTAGTTACTTAAATTGCTAAAAACATTTTTTGGATAATATTTTAAATTCTACTTTTATAAGGACCAACAAAAAAAAATGCGAATCTCTGACAATATTGCTTCAAATTCTTATACAACTTTTGAAAAATAAAATCTATATATTCGGTTTTTGAAACCCTGTCCTGTTATAAGTTTCATATTAAAATTTTGTTTATTTTTTTGAAATTGGTTTGAAATGCATTAACTTTTCAAACAATTTCTTTTGAGGTCTAATTTTCTACACACTATTACTTCTCTATCAAAAAATATATTAAACGGCTATTCCTTTAAGTTATTGATTGAAAAAGGGCGGGGGGGGGGGGGGGGGAGATTTACTTTGGATGATTATCTTAAAATTTTTAGGGGTTTTCAAAAAATATATTTTATTAATTTTATAAGAACTTGGACGGTTTTTTTATTATTATTTTAAAGTTAAAATTTAAAGGACGTTTTTTGCTGTGTTTAATTTTTAAGCTATTTTTTTTTTTTGATTTCTTGCTTTTAAATTCTCTGTTATTTCCTATTAAATTCAACTTGGAAAAACCATTTACTTTACTTATTAATTTGGTATTGGATTGCTAGATTTCGTTATTTATTTTGTAGATTTCTGTAATATGAACAATTTCCATTTGTTATTGACTAAGCATCGGCTATATAGCGCTATATCCGTCAAAAATAAAGCTCCATTATCTCAATTACCTAGCGCTTCTCACTAAAGTTTTTGTGTGAGAAAGAAGAACTGTATTTTCTGTATTTGAGGGAAGTTAGAAATAAAATTTTTAAAAGAAAGACTGTGCAAAGTTTAACTTGCTATGAGTAAAGCTTAATGCTCTAAACACATAAACCACAGCAGGCTACACGACTACAAGTGCCGCTGGCAACAAATGTAAAAGCTGATATTGAGATATAAATATGTATTTCAGTGGTGGCGCTTTCAAGTAAGTCACATTTATAAAAATGAAATAGTTTATTAAAAAATATAAAAACAAATCATATTTCTTTATATTTTTTTTGTTGCGAATTTTACTATTTACAGGCTTAGTAATTTGTTCACAGTACTTTTAGCAACTTTTCGCTACCTTGCGATTGATAACAAACACAGTATACCAAACACAAAGAACGCTGATGACGAAGGTGCAGCAACCTTTGAAAACAGCTAGTTTTTCCGTTCTACTAAGTGTTTGTCAGAATATTTTCATTTAACTTTGGTGTTATTTGATCATTAAAAATTATGAACTTTATCCTAATCAAATCATAAATATAGAAGCAAACAAAGCAAAACTAACAGAAATTAGTTTAATTTGACTATTACCACGTTTATACGCACGACTTATTTGCAAATAAAACTGTAAATTGTTGCCATATTATTGTTTTTATTGTGACTTACTAATTCAGAAAACTATTCACGATTAACGCACTATTTGCAAATAAAATGCTTGAGGTTGCCACACTTACAAATGTTTGCTAATAAAAATATTAAATTGATAAATATTGCACAAACAATTATTGATAGAAGAAAATAATGACAAGAAAAAAACAAATTATTATTTGATATTTTATACATTTATACAATTTTTTTTTTGTAAACATAAGTAAAATTTTTATAGAAGTGCTACTAAGTTTTTATACATGTACAATGCCGTATAAAAAGTGAGTAAATTTATTTGCAAATAATTTTATTTGTGCGCGTATAAACGTTGTATACAAACGACAAATGTAGCACGGACAACAACCTGCAGCCTGTTGCCTTGTTGCCATCAAAATAATCATTCTCATATAAACATTTTGTAGTCGGTAGCTTGCTGTGGTGAATGTGTTTAATGCATAAGAAGCTTTTGTAGTTTTTAGTGCAACCTACAACAATTATTGAACTTAAATAAATAATAATGATAACAAAATGACAGCTTATATTCATAAAAATACAAGATTTATTTGAAATCTATTTTGAAAAAATTTCGTATGAAAAATTTTAAATAAAATAGATTTCAAAACCATTTTTAAATTTTATGAATATGAAGTTCAGATTTTAGTTTCGTTGAAATTAATACCAATGATTTTCTATCGCAACTAAATAGCTTTTTCATCGAACTACAAAATCAAACTTTTCCTTATACATTAGATTCATAATGTTTGCTATAATATCTAATACACATTTAGATTAAAGCTTAAAAAAATCAATTTTTGAATAAAGTTTCTTTAAAACAAGACAACATAAAACTTTTAATGTGTTTGCAAAGTTCTTTTTTTAATTATAATTCCTATTCACTCATTTTTCTATTTTCAAAGTTCTTTTAAACTCAACAAAAAAAAAAAAAAAACTATTTATGTGTGTGTATTAACTATATGTATGTGTAAAATCTAATTATGTATCTTTTTTTCATAACTCGACTATTTCAAATCTCATTTGGAATTTTTGGAATGTTTTTGAACATTAGATTTCTTCTTCTCCGCCAGCATGCATTATCTATCCTATTTACTGCGTTTTGTGCTACTCGCTGCTGTAGGTCTCATGAAATTGCTTACACCTCTCGTACTAGAACTACTACGTGCGGCCGCAACGGTCCGGGTAGTATTTTGGGGATTCGTTATATTCGCTTTGACTATAAGGGCACCCCGAGCTGATTGTGGCCTTGACGAGCCTATATTTGTTTGATTTTCCTTAAAGCTAGTACTGCCCAAATTTGAGCTGGATATATGGCGTTGTTGGGAGTTCGGTGTTGACGAATTGAGGCGACGTACCACAACAATACTGGGACCAACACTGGAACCACTAGAGCTAGAGCGACTTGCTGGTACTCCACCCAAACCAGTTAAACGATTGGGATTGGTGCGTTGATTTTGTGTGGTTAAGGGACGTTTACTGGGTGAGGAATCGACGGATACAGTTTGTAGCGGAGATTTATTTAAACTACTATTTGCCATGGGCATACGTTTAACGGTTTGAGTGGAGACACCGCTGTTGATGGAAGAACGAGAAGAACGCAAGCTATTGCGTGAGCTACTGCGCTCAACATCACGTTTTGCTGAGCCGGAAGAGGAGGATGAAGGCTCTGAACTGTTTACAGTCTTGCGCATGGAGGCAGCTCTTCTGATAGCATTATTGGTGAAATGACTCATGTGGGCGGCGGCTGAAGAGGTTACTGGTCCGCTTACAACCTGGCCATTGGATGACATGCGTGATGTTCGAGAGCGATCTACGGATGAGGCTGTTCTGCGTGGCGAGCTGGTGTTCGAAGCAGGTTGTGACTTGGTAGATGAAGAGGATGAACGTAGTCTTGATAATTGTAATCTATCTGCCAAACGGCTGGATATCTTTTGTATGGGAGTGGTTTTTTGTGACATGATTTTTTGCGCTAACTTGGGCAACTCATTTACTTCATTGCAAGATGAATTTGTGCTTTCCTTGCCATGTGATGGTGTATCTGAGACTAGACTTTGTGTTTCCTCGAAACCTTCATCGTTAAGTTCGTGATTGGATATTTTTATTAAGGTGGAACCATTAGACGTTGTGGTTGTGTTATTGCAGGCTGTTGTCCTGGGCGACATTATCTCTCGTGAGGGACTCCATAAACGTTCTGGGCAGTCTGTGGGTGATTTGAGATTTCTTAAAGCTTCTTGTACATCTTCCTGATTAATTGAACTTATATGTCGGCCCACTTTCTCCAGTTTGGTTATAGTTTTAGCTGAGATATTTGTACGTTTGCTTTTGTTGTCGGGTGCCGTAGGTGCATTATTGTTCGCCAAGATTGTGGAAACTAACGGTTTATTATCGGTTTTGTTTGGAGATTTTTGGATTTCTGCGTTCTTAGCAAATTGTGAGATGGAATTTTCTTCGCTAGAATCTTTGGTAGATGTTAACTCCTCGTTACCACTGCTGTAGTCAGTAGGGCGCTTATAACGTCTGGTGCGTCTAGCCATTGAATAGCGATCAAAATGTCCCGGTATTTCGGCAGTCTCCAAGTCCTTACTATATTCCTGCTCTTCTTTACATTGATTAGTATTTGTTGCAGCTGGTTCTGGTCTATTAACTGTAACGAGGGTGCTGGTAGGACTAGATATGATTCTTCTCGATACTGGCGGTGTTTCAATATTATCGGCATCAATTTCTTTGCGATTTGAGCTTGAAGGTTTGTGACTTGCCTTATTGTGTGTATTTGAGGTAATGGTTTCCAATTTACTGACTCCACTTTGTACTTCTTCAAAGTTAAATTTGTTTTGACTATTCGCTATACGATTTTTGGATATGGGAGACTTAACATGATTTTCGGCATTTACTTTGGTAATACTAGCTGTTTCGGTATCGACACCAGCTGAACGTTGCTTGTTTAGGCTTTGGTCCTTATCCACGTTGGAAGGGGAGCGTATAAAGATTTTTAAACGGTCGCTAACTTCTCGTTCGCCCAATTGCTGTATGAAAGATTTGCGGCGATCTTCTTCTGCTATAGACTCTAGCTGAGAACTATTATTCTCTATAGAACGCTGTCTTCTATAAACAACATCATCGGATTTCGCAGTATCTGCATCCGATTCTGTTACACTGAGTTTCTCGTTTTGTTTGCAGGATTTTTCACAAGCGTTATTAACATCTGAAACAGAGATTTTATAGGCTTATATTGCACAGAGAGAAAAACTGTATGCGAAATACCTGCTAGAGCTTGTAGTGCACCGACAACGTCAGTGTCTAACGTTTTTGAAGGTTTCCAATCAGTGTAAACCCGCTTATAGCCCTCCTTTGTTTGACTATCGTTGGAGTTAGTGTTGTTAGCATTGTTAGTACAGGGATTCGGTGTGGTTGGTACAAACTTTTCTTCGGGCAATGTATCCAACTTTCGTTCGCTTTCTGCAAATAATAATGCATTAATTAATTTTGCTGCAAACTTAAAAATTAATTAAATTAATAAACCAACCCGATTCGTTTTCAAGCGAACGTCTATTGATGTTAACCAAACGTCGCTTACGTTTGTATTCCTCATCTTGTTTTTCATCGTTTTCGTTCGATTGTAACCAGGTTTCGATCTTTTGGCGCCATTCACGAGATATTCTAGAATTAATGTTAAATTTTAGGTGAATATAAAAATCTTTATGGATGAGACAATTTTAGATTTAGTTGAACTGTAGTGAATTTTAATCAGAAATAATTTCTTATTCGGGCTTAAGTTCAGTAATTTCAATTCTTATTGAATGAAATATTTTTATTAATTAATTTGAGTTTCTAAAGAAGAGAAGAAAATTTTTTTCTTGTAATTTTTCTTCCCTTCTTTAGAAACTCACATTAATTAATAAAAATATTTCATTCAATAAGAATTGAAATTACTGAACTTAAGCCCGAATAAGAAATTATTTCTGATTAAAAATCTTTATGGATATTTTTTGCATTGCTGAAATGTTACCTTGGTTTTGTTTCATCTTGTGCTGCTGGTGGTACGACATCACCATTATTGGGCGATATAGGAGAAGCCTTCTCTGGCACATTGATGGGTAGGGGAGAAGCTGCTCTTTCTCTATCAGCTCCAAAGTCAATATTTAATAGTTCGGGACGCTTACGACTTGAACTACCGGAACGAGCGCGACGAGCCCATGAGCGATCTAGATAAGAAAAGTAATAAAGCCTTATTTATAATATACAAATCAATTCAAATATTTCCTCTTACCCAAACTTCCATAAGCTGCTTTCCGCTCTCGACTATTTCGCTCATGACCAGAAGTACGCAGAAACTCCATTAGATCATCCTCTTCGGCCATTACACGACTTCTGCGTCGTCTCATACTTCCATTTGGCGTAATATCCGGAGACATTCCCTCACAGTTACCATTTGAAGTCTCCAAGCGTGTAAAACTATTATGGATGTCCAAGGTGCCGTTGTTGAAAGAACCATAACGCTTACGCGATAAAGAAGGACTTGCCCGTGGATCAAAAGAGGAATCAAAGGAATATTGATTTTCATAATCGGATACCGGAGTACCATTTTGTTGAGCTAAAATTTGCAAATCTCGTTAACTCAAATACTAATAAAGTGTGTTTAAAAAAAAGGCAACTATACCATATTTCGCTCTTCTAGCCAATTGTTCCTCTCTTTGCTTTTGCCTTAAAGTAGCCTGCTCCTCCAACTGTTGGCGCCGCTCATTCTCCTTAACGGCCTGCTTAAATTTATCACAGAAAGTTTGAAAGATCTTAAAGCATTCTTCTAGTCTAAAAGTGGCCGGATCTTCACAGAAGAAATCGGCCAGTTTCAAACGCATGGATTCCACAGCTTCTATGCCTGACTTAAGAACCGCTATTTCACTCTCAGCGCTTTCCAAAAAATCCATCATTTGCTCCCTAATATCTTCGTCGGTGTTTGGTAGTTCAATTTGCTTTTTAATCTTTTGCAATTGCGTATCTAAATTCTTTATATCAATACTGATTTGTTCGATATTTGTTCTGGAAAATTTAAGAAAACCTTAGTATAGTGCTAAAATTAGTTAATCTACTAATAATCAACATACTTGGAAGCATTTTCTAAATTACTGAGTTCACTGGTAAAGTTTAATAAGGCAGGATTGCGTTTTTCCGCTTGTATAGCCACAAAATGTATGAGATTCATGCCGGGTTTGTTTGCACGTATATCGGTCAGTTTGGTTAATGATGAAAGCTTTACACCGGCGGCATTGCCAGCATAACCGCCCGAGTTTAGGAAGTTACCAGCTACCACAACTATGTACAGAACCTCTTGTAAAGTTTTATTATTTATAAGATCTATTTTAAGAAGAATATTCAAATTTTTATTGAGTTCTGCTACACGTATTTTATTTTAAATTCCAAACTTACCATCACCCGCCTCAATCATGGCATTTATACAAGGGTCAAGATATGTAATGTTTGCAGCGAATTCTTCTTTGAGTAACATGCTCTCAATACGTAATTTGTAACTGAAGAAAAAAAGAGACAGAGATAGGTATAATATTTATTTAAAATAAACTAAAGGTTATTCCAAAATTTATGCAATATTGAATTTCATGTGCTATAAACTTTTAGCCGAAGTATCCTACAGAATCGTGCGATTTTAGAGAAAATACAACCCTTTAACACGCTCATTTAATTTTTTACTTTAATTTTTTGTATTTCCACTTATTAAATTGCTACGACACTAAGCACACACTTGAGTCTTTCTTAATGATAAAATCTCGAACTTAAAAAAATTGGCGTAGCCACGCCCATTAAAATTGCTTGTTATATAGGGATTTTTTATAGAGATATAGAACTTTGAAGTTAAATAAACCAAAGATGAATTTTTTAAATTGACCTGAAATTTACTTTATTCGAAAGATAATGCTATGGCATTATAATTTAAATATGACTTCTAGCATATAACCGCCACGCCTGGCTCGGACATATCCTAATCTCAATGTCCAATTTTCGATGACTTTTTCCAACATTCGTGGCCATAATAACGCGGCGAATGTTGTCCTCCAAGTGGTCAGTCGTTTTGGGCTAAGCGTTGTAAAATAGCGACTTCACATGTCCCAAAATATAGAAAATAGTCTAGCAGCGTTAAATCGCACGATCTTGGAGGCCAATTCACTGGTTCGAATTGTGAAACTATGCGGTTATCAAACGTTTCCTTCAATAAATCAATTGTGGCACGAGCTGTGTGATACGTTACGCCCTGTTCTTGAAACCATAGCTCATGTACATCATAATTGTTCAATTGATGAACGAAGAAGTCAGTAATCATGGCTCTATAGCGATTAGAGGGCTGCGTAAACAGTTTTGAAATGTAAATACGTCTTATTTTTTAAATGTATTCTCTTAGCATGTATTATACTAAACCAATAATAAAAGCTGTCGATTAATAAGCGAAGCACTATGGATGTATTTATGTACGTGTATATGAGTGTTTTTAAGCGATGTCGCGAAGATTTCTTGTTCGTAACAAACACTCAAAAGAAATAGTCTTGATGCCTGTATGCTTGTTATTTTTCATATTGTACGTTTGAGTGTGTGTGTGTAAAATGTAAATGGTAACCTATTATGTGTTTAAGGGTGGTTTTTTAAAGCAAGCACACTTAACTAATGTCAATGCATGTGTGCGTTTGTATGTGCGCAGAAAAATAAAAGATCATACACACAATGTGTGAAAGTGTCTATATGCATGACGTTTGTATACACGCTCATGCGTATGAAGAAGCAAGCATCACAAATTTTTCCGTCACGAAGTATTTTCTTCTTTACTCCCATAACTGCAATAACTGAAACAAATTTCTTGCCAACAATGTTGATTAGCGTTTGACTTAGAAGATTTCGCTGTATTAAAGCATTTCAAAAATCCCTCATGTCTTCTTAAAAGGTATTTTAAGTGGTTTGTGCAGGGGTTTAATAGCGATCACCATTAGCGGGTAGACTGATTCGGGTCTTCCTCTACCCTACGCTCTACAGCAGCAATGACTTCTTCGGTACGAATTGTACGAGGTCTTTGTGGATGCCTATTATCAGTTAGAGGAAACGTGGTGCGAAAACGTTCCATAGTTAATCGAATTAATTGCTCCGTTTGAGCGATTATGTTTATCGTAAAATGCGTAATACGTATTTCGAACAGAATTATGATTTTCAAAATAAATTTGCACAATGTGAAAGCTTTGTTCAGGCGTCAGTCAATTCATGTTGAAATGCCAAACGAAACTAAATATAAATCACTTGACAGCTGACAAAATGGCCGCCAGTTAAAAAAGTGTTGCCAACTTAAAGTTTTATACATCTATAAAGGAACACCTTTTATTTTCCGTGCTTCTCCTAAACTGATTCTTATAAATCTTAGCACACACAATGAGATTTAAAAATGACACGACATTGTATTAAAAAAATATGGACAGGAATACGCCCATTAAAGTTTAGTATTCGATTCCCAGGAAACTTGGAAGACAGTTTGGTTTCTTGTAATAACATGATGTGCTCAAAAAGGGGGCGTTGTAATGCCCATTAAAACTTAATATTATGTTTCACGCGCTTCTAATGGATCGATTATTAAGAAAATTGACAGACTTATTGAGCTCTAAAAGTGGAGATATCTTGCATTTATAAACGTGCGTGGGATTACTAACATTTGCAAAAGTTGGCCTGATTACGCCCCTGAAAACTTAACAGTAACACCAAAAAAAAATTAAAAATAAAGCTTAAAAAATATAACCGAATTCAGAAATAAGCACTGAAAAGTTAAAAATAATTTAGGTTGAGTCAAATAAAACATTTTTATATGCGTTACATATAGTGCAATTTGAAGTTATCAAATTACTTACTTTGGCACTTCCATTAATAGCAGCAAAAATTTCTCTGCCCGCCCCAAACGCTGTCGATCTCCATTAAATGTTTTCAACATATCTATTTCATCAACTTCGGGTAGTATTTTCAAAAGACCCCTTAGTTTTTCAGCTCCTATAATCTCATGATTGCCATCGTGTATCAAATGTACAATGTCTTCATTGGAGTTGTATCTAAAAAAAATTTAAAGCATTATAATTATGATCTTTTTAATCCATTAATTTTATAATAATATACAATTGAAATACAATTCCATTTTGTTAGTTTCACATACCCCTTAAACTGTTTGAGGAATATATTTACATTCAGGCTTCGTTTGCCATCCAAGAGATTAATCTCTGTGCTCTCTTTCTTTGACTTGCGATCCAAAGTATCGTAACCGCCGCTGTTGCCATTGCCACTATCAGCTCGACCCAATTTTGGCGATCCCTGGGCACTGGTCGATTGTAAACAGAATAAACCCTCCATTTCATTCCAATCCAAATCTTCCATGGAATTGTCTTGATGATTATTCGCCACTATGGTCCACAGGTTTTGTTTGCCTAAGACTTTGTGGGGCGGTATTTTACCCCAATTTAAGGTTTTCATTTTCGCTTTGGGCGCCGGAGTGTCTTGTTGTGGCAGCAGTATATCATTAACGCGGGGCTCGGGTGTAAGAGAACGTGCAGGCATAGAGTTTTTAACGCTTAATAATTTCCCGGCAGGCGGTGGAGCTGGTGGGGCTCCGGGTATGGGTGGAGGTGCTGGTGGTCCGTTACACATTTTCATTGGTGGTGGAGGCGGTGGTGGGGCTACTTTACCGCAATCAACGGAGCTTGTTGATGTAGCTAAAGCAGGTGGTGGTGGCGGGGGTGGAGCTATGGGACCGTTAGTTTTGCGTGTAGGGCTCGTAGCATCACTGCGGCAATTTGGACAAGTGAATTTCTGAGCTGTAGTTGTGCGCAACAATCGCACAGAGTCTTCATGATTTTCAAGTAGCGTAGCACGGTGAACAAGTTTTTCTGTTGTATCCCAAATTACATCACTAACCGGCTCTTTGGGATCAATACGCAGCAAATGCTGAAGTATACTAAGGAATGGCACTTCCTGTGGTGTATCGGCCACCTGAAGTATACAGAAAAATTTTAATGAAAATTTATAAAGAAATAGCTTTGCATTATCTGCAAATTTAAAGTTGTTTTATTCAAATACTATTTCATTTTAATTACATATACGAGTATGTATATAAATTTACAGGTGTTAACCTGTTTAGGTGACAATGTTTAAAACTAATAAAAATTAAGGTATTAACACGATCTGTCCACACAAATTGAGACACGCAAACTAAAGTGTTGTGATATAATGTTGTTCATAAATACGTTGCACATGTGCGAGTAAGTGATATGAAAAAAATACCATGCTGTACGAAAGTATAAGCACACTGTTTAACAGAATATAAAATAAGCTAAATGCGTGTCAATTAAAACATTGCGAAGTGGGCTTTTGTAATGAAAAAATTTGCCAAAAAGATAAATTTTCTAAAATTTCATCGCTGTTTTCAATGTCCAATTCATAGTCAAGCGATTTCTTTCAAGATCGTGGAACAGACACTGATTTTTTTCACCTCAAAAGGTAAAAAAATTGGTTAAAACTGCCGAATATTTAAAAAGTTTTTGAAAACTATACAGACTTTACGTTCGATTTTCTGACAGTCGTAACAAATGTCTGACAGTATTTATGTATAATAGTCTCAGTGGCCCTTAAGCGAACAAGATCTTTTCAATATTTCAAGCTTTGTTTTTGTTATTTTCCGTTACAAAATTTTAACGCTCACTGTAGGGCTTATTCATTTATTTCTCCACACATCTGAGTTTTATTATTGTCATGGTTGTTATTGTTTTAGAAAAAGTTTTGTTATAAACAACCTTGACAATTATGTACTAATATGGTAAATTACAAACTGCTTAATAATACTCACAATATTGTTTGCCATTTACAATATATACATATGTATGTATTTCTGTTACATTTTTGATACTAAGAATAATAAATAATTTCTTACGTAAAATAGAACTGCTGTAAATTACAGCTGTTTTGTGCGAAGTGAAATATGTAGTAGACTTTTTTTAACTTGATAAACAGTAAAATTTTTTTCGGGTTTTTAGTGATTTTTTTAGTTTTAGTGATTTTTAAGTTTAGATTTTTTGTTTTGGCGATTTTTTGGTTTTTGCCGATTTTTTTTAGATTTTTGGCGACTTTTTTACTTGTGATTTTTTTTTGCATTTTAGCGATTTATTTTATTTTTAATGATCTTTTTCATTTTAGCGGTTTTTTGATGTCGGCTATTTTTTGCTCCGGCATTTTTTAATATTGGGGTCTTTTAGTTTTAGTTAAAAAAAAAAAATTACTGTATTTTTTTTTTTAGTAACAGTAATTTGTCAAAATTACATTAACTGATAGATTTGATTTTGATTTTTATAAATTTCAGTGTTAATTGGTGTAGACTGCATAAAAATACACTAACTTTGAACATTTCAAGTGTCTATATAAAAATTTCTGTATATTACATTAGGATTTCAACATGTTTCCTTGCTCGCTTTAGATCACTCTATAATTTTAACTGTCATGTATTTGTTCTTGTAGCGACTAAAGTTTTACATATTGTGTGGAAGTTGCAAGTACGTAGCTCGAGAAAACAGCCTGTGACAGAG
The DNA here is from genome assembly GCA_949987645.1 of Tachina grossa. Classification (NCBI taxonomy): domain Eukaryota; kingdom Metazoa; phylum Arthropoda; class Insecta; order Diptera; family Tachinidae; genus Tachina; species Tachina grossa. Next base: position 32,774,516 of record OX465276.1, on the reverse strand, counting down.
AAACAGACGGTCGGACATCGGAGCGGAAACAATAAGGTTTCGTACACCAAAGGTGAAAAAACCCTATTATTTGTTAAACCCATTTTATTTCTTATGATTAAACTTAATTTGTTTGACTTTCAATTAATTTTTAAGCTTTACAAGTCTTCTTCCCGATTTTTACATTCACTACGCATTGATAGTGGGAGCAAACGTTCCCATGGAATTCGCGATAGCAAAATTCCCTTCATGGGGAATGAACAAGAATTTTACATTTTATTCACGATAGAGGTGATTATATGTATTACCTATAGTGCTATTCTAATCTAAATAATGTTTAGCTTTATAGTGATTATTTTTGACAAAATTGGCAACAGTGGTGTAGCATCGTCCAGTGTCCTCTTAAACAATTTTACTTAAAAACACAAGCAGTTCTTCGTGAAAATCACTTAATGCATAATTGGGACTAAAACATTGTCTTCATTCGGTCTGAAAGAAGTTTCGTGGATAAGCCATGTTAAAAGATATGTATGTATTAGTGATGTAATGAATATACGATATTCGCAAATACGAATACGAATACGAATATTTCATGTGAAATTTATAGACATTAAATTAGAGCTCTATTTACGCCTGCAATATGAAATATTAAAAAATTGTTATGAAAAAGAACTTCATACTCACTCCTGTTGGCGTACTTTAAAGTTAATAAAAACTACCCAAAATTTTAAATAATATTTGAAAATGATACAAAGCACAAATTTCTATAAAAAATTTAATGGATTCGTACAAACTAATATTTTTATCCATTTATTTAAAATTAGTGTAGGATTTATGCATTTATTTATTTAATTTTTTTTGGAAAAATATTCGTATTCGTATTCGCCTGAATTTGTAGAATACGAATGCTTCGTATTCGCTTTAAAAATTACCGAATATTCGGCAATTCAAATACAAATACGAATATTCGTGCATCACTATGTCACTTTTAATACAGCAGCATGATAGAAGTCTAAAAGAAGGTTTCCTTTACAATTGACAAAATTAGACAAGTTTAAGTTTAAGTTTCTTGTGCCTAGCGTATACTAGTTTTTATGACTAATATTTTTGTACTCACGTTCACTTGTACGTGAGCGCGAACATAGCCATGCATGCCTGAATGCATATGTATGTAAGTCTTAAATTACATGTTATTGTCACACCTTGTCCTTAGTGTTTATTTTAAATCTTTGATTTCAAAACTCAAAATACAAATCTTTGCAAAATTACGTACTAATTAAAATCAATAATATAAATGGAAAAATATAATTGTGCATACCTGTCGTAATATCGCATAGAAGACGTCAAGATGTGAGTTTAGGTTGATGCCATTTGGGCCCTGTAGGCTTTGTGCCTCGTCGCATTCTCTTTGTTCGTCGAATACGTCCAATTGTACAATAATATCTCCTACACTTTGTGCAACTTTTCTAAAAAATGCAAATTAAAAGAATAAGACAAACAACACAATTTAATAACATTAAGAAATAAATAGTTATTTAATAAATATAATAAGCGAATAAATTATTTAAAGTGTTAATAATATTTTTTTATGGGCGAATAAGTAAGTGCTTTGTTATAAAACCAATAAACTATTTGCATTTTATGGTTTGCATAATATTGCAAAAAAAAAAAATTTTTTTTTTCATTTGAATTTTATAACTCACAATTGGCCATAAGTTATTAAATACCACTTTGGATTGTCATGAAAGTAATACTTTGTGAGTTAAAATCTAAGTTATGGCTTTTATGCGTTTAAGCCATTGAAATAAAGAGCTTAAAAGTTTTTAATTTAAATTTTTAATAGACGTTAGAACGAGCGTTCGTTTGTAACTCTTATGACCAAGCAAGAAATAAGATCGCGAAAATTTTTTATTGGAAATGTTTCGTTAGTAAAGCCCCTAACGCTGAAATAATCGTAATGCGACTAAGCGGTTACGGAAAGAAATTTCATAAATTTGTATGTTATTAGACATTATAATTCAAAAAAAGTCTGATTTCTATGAGATATACAGGGTGGGCCAAAAGAAACCAAGGGGTGTAAAAGTTTAATAACTTTTTTGTTTATTAATTTTTTTTTATTTTTTCTTTCAGATTATATAGACAACACTTGGAGAATTTATAATGGAGAGGTTTAACAACTAAACAGAGAACCAGAACAATAGAATTTTATTATTTAAACCAGAGATCAATTATTTTAACGCAAAGAGCATATCGTCGACATTTTAACGTCAGAATTTCGCCCTCTGAAGCGATGATTCGTTGCTTAGTTAATCGTCATCACCAACATGGCAGCGTAAGAGATTTGCCTCGAACCGGTAGACCACGTTTAAGTCGCACTGCGGAAAATATTGAACGAGTACAGCAAAGTGTTAAGGAAGCACCAGAAACATCTGGCAGAAGGCGTTCTGCTCAGCTAGAAATGTCTCGTACGTCACTACGGCGCATTTTAAAAAAAGATTTACAGTTATACCCATATAAGGTGCAATTGGTCCAAGAATTAAAACCCGCAGATCATCGGCAACGTCTAAATTTTGCAGTTAAATTTCAAGAGTTGGCCAGAAATGAAATCAACTTTATTGAAAATTTGATTATGAGTGATGAAGCTCATTTTCATTTGAATGGCTTTGTTAATAAGCAGAACTGTAGGTTCTGTGGTTCTCAAAATCCAAGAGCCATTCATCAACGCCAATTGCACCCCATTAGGTGTACAGTATGGTGTGGGATCACATCTGAAAATGTCATTGGGCCCTACTTCTTCGAGAATGAAGATGGAAGTGCTGTAACCGTAAATGGAGAGCGGTATCGGCTTATGATAGAAAATTTTTTACGTCCTGCTCTTGAAAACAGACCTGGTATGTGGTTTCAGCAGGACGGAGCCACTGCCCATACTGCCCGAGACACAATGGCACTTTTAAGTCAAATTTTTGGAGAGCGAATAATTTCTCGAAATTCGGAAATTATTTGGCCAGCGCGATCGCCAGATTTGACAGCACCCGACTATTTTCTTTGGGGTTTTTTGAAGGATCGAGTGTATGTGAACAAGCCAGAGACAATCCTTGAACTCAAGGCAAACATTGTTGCAGAAATTCGAACGCTACAGCCACAAGTTTTGAAAGATGTTATGGAAAATGCTCTAAAAAGAGCCCATCAGTGCGAAGCTGAAAACGGTGGTCATTTAAGAGACATCATTTTTCATACTTAGTGTAAAAAAATTTCCATTTTGTATATTATATAATCTGAAAGAAAAAATAAAAAAAAGTTAATAAACAAAAAAGTTATTAAACTTTTACACCCTGTATATAATAATTCCATTTTATTTTCTGAAGTACTAATTTGAGTACAAAATTATAACATAAAATAGGATTTCAACTGTGAAAAATATTTTACATTACCTTGGCAACCCTGTTGCAATACAAACCCAATAAGCAATTTTGCTTGAAATCGAGTGTAAAACAAGTGTTATTAAAGCCACACAATCAATTGTCAAGGGTTGAATTATGCTTGATTCACACTTTAATTCAATAGCATTCTCCAGTGAAAACGGAACTTGAACTCACCGCGAACAATTCAGTTGTAGTGCAGTTTAATTCAAGCCTTGATTTATACTGTAATTCAACCTTGTATTACAATTGAATTCAAGTGTATTTCAAGCTGCAAAAACAAGGCTTTTAAAATGAAAAGCAAAATGCAATTACTTTGTTTTCTAATAATTATTTTCTGCACATCTGCCTTCGATATTGTTTTCACGTTTTAATCACCTTTGTTTTCCAAATTCACTTTTATTTATTTGTTTTTGATATATTCACCACAATTTCAGTTTTAATAATAAATAAATTACGTATTTGACAAGGTTTGAGCATATATGTATGTTGTTTGATTTTTTATTTAAAAATATTTTCAAACTTGAAAATTACTTGAAAAAATGCTTGAATTCAACTTTGTTTCCAGTTCAATTTCAAGTGCTTGAATTTTAATTATTTGAGTGCTTATTGGGAAATATAAACTAAAGAGAGTCTTAAGCAGAGATGCCAAACGGGGAATCCCGTTGTCGAAAATCCTAGGATTTCGTGATTTCTTAAATCCCGGAGCCCGGAATTTTTTGATATTCAATCCCGAGATTTTCTGATATTTCTTAAATACCGATTTTCATAAATAATGAAATTTTCAGTGTCATGGTGTAAACTTCTTTGACAAAATCTAGTGGCGAAGTAAATATCCTAAACTTGTCTTCGTTCATCGATAGGCCTTCCAATTTAATAAAAAGTTTCGATGATACGATGATACTTAACGTGACCAGATGGTTTTTGCAAAAAGCGGGACATAATCGATAAAAGAACGGGATTTGAAGAAAATACCGCCAAAAAGCGGGATTTAAAAATAAATATCTCTTAGAAAGCGGGATGTGTAATACGCACACTAGACCCCTGCAAAAGACCATTTAAAGAACTTTCAAGACATGAAGGATTTTTCAAATGCTTAACTGCAGCGTAGTCTTATAAAACGCTAAACTATAGTAATATCCATGGACATAATTTTTTTTGTCTATTAAGCTGTTGGACAAAACTTTCTATATAAATTATATTGGCTCACCTCCTGTCTTAAACAGTTAACTAGTGTGCTTGTTTGCAATGCTGACTTTAATAATCTGTTTGCTTTAGTACATATGTATTTATGTATTTATTTTTTAAAATAATTTAGAGAGCATAAAAATTATATCTGGGCATATTTAAAAATTAAATACACACATCCTTATGTATGTACATATTTTTGAAAATAATTTGGAGATTATAGAAATTATATTTGGTCATACATATCTAAATATTAAATACTCACATCCTTTAAAAGCGAATATTATAAGAACAAAAAAACTGTCAATTATAAAAAAAAACTCATATCTATTTTCTCACAGATACTATTGAATTTTCTTTTGTTAAACTATTTGAAAATATACTTTTTACCGCAAACATGTTGAGGGTGGTTTGAATTAATACATGTTGGTGCACGCGTATGTTCGCTTCGTTTATGGACTTGTTTACACTAAAATCTATAGTATAAATCTGGTAACTAGATAGAGACAGTGTGTACTTGAACTATGTGAACTCTTTTTTTTTCATTGTTCTTGTTGATAAAATAAAAATCGCTATAATAAAAACGAATGCCTGTGGTAACGAACGGGTGGGGAAGTTGGAATAAAAAAAACTTGCATTTATAAATGTCAAAAATAAACTTGTGTAAAAAATGCCAGAAGTATAAAAATGACACCGAATTATCTAAATTACAAACATATAGATATGAGAGTGCTTCTTTACAGTTAAAAATAGTTTATGTCTAGCCATACAAAATCATGTGTGTATAATAATTTGGAGGAACACCAACAAAATTTTATATGTTACATATCGTTACCTTAATATAGAAAGGCCCCAACTCATTATTTTTTGAATTCCAGATTTTTTGCATTTTTCGATACATTAGACGATCTTCTATCGAAATAGACAAAAAACTCAATTTCAAAAAAAATAATGAGTTAGGGCCTTTCTATATTAAGGTAACGATATGTATGTATATGTATATGGAAGCAAGAAGACGACCCCGAGATTGAATTTATACCTGCGTAAACTCTTTATTATAAAAGTTGTCCGAAGAAAAAAATTAAAACACTATACTCTTCTCGGTATAGTGGAACACGGTTATAACGATTTTGAAGCAGGCATCTCTTACATTTCGTTAAAAACATAGATACATTTTCATATTTTAAGAAATAAATTTTTTATTATTATTTCTTTGTGCTTGAATAAACAATCCGACTGTTGCTTAGCTCTTTGTACTCGATTTTTTAGAGTCAAAGAGAATATTTATTAGACCCCTGCACAAGACCACTTACAAGAACTTTTAAACCATGAGGGATTTTTCAAATGCTTTAATACAGCGAAATCTTCTAAACCAAATGCTAAACAACACTGTTGGCAAGAAATTTGTTTCAGTTATTGCAGGTATAGGAGTAAAGAAGAAAATACTTCGTGATGGAAAAATTTGTGATGCTTGCTTGCTTATTCATTTGCATGGGCGGATATACAAACGTCATGCATGTACATTAGAGTGACCGTTAGTTGTATAGAGAACTATTTTTTTTATTTCCTATGTTCTTCCTCCCCCCCAAATCGGTTCAGTTTTATGTAAAAAAAATACAAAAAAATTTCATAGCGATAAGTTGTGTTTTAGGGTTTTGCGTTTGCCCCTCCAAGTTGGCCCATTTAATCAATATTTTTTTATATTTTTTTTATTTATTTTTTTTTTACTTTTCTTTTGACTATATGTATGTATATGTATGAAATAATGTAATAGAAATAAGGTCTTATTGTACATGCTTAATATAAATAATTTCCGCATAAATATAATTTTGGTATAAATAATTTTTGGTACTTTGTTGGTTATTGTCTTTTATTTTTTAGAATATTAATTTTAGCAAAGAACTTTCTTTGAGACTAATATTATTGACTAAAAGAGCTAAGATATTGCCATATATCATATTCTTGTAAAATGTTTTTTTTTAAAGATTGTCACATGCAAAAAAATTACATTGAAAATGGGCCTGAAGGCCAACTTTGAGGAGCGTGCGCACCCCCTAAAACACAACTTATCGCTATGAAATTTTTTTAATATATATTTTTCTGCATAAAACTGAACCGATTTGGGGGGGAGAGAAAATAAGAATTAAAAAAAAACTAAATAAACGCAAACATGCGTTGACAATAGTTGTGTACGCTTTTTTAAAAAAACCACCCTTAAACACATAATCACCCTTATTCCAGTTGTCGGCATCGACGTCACTTTAACACAATACCAAAAAATTGGGGCTAGTGTACCCGTTGTTGAAAACAACTAACTCCTTTTGGCAGGTTTATGCTATTTTCTAGACCTTAGGGAACGGAAATAGGTTGCCAGTTGCACAAAATTGTTCTTGAGAGTGAGTAAACAAGCCAAAATTTTTTGGTATTGTGTTAAAGTGACGTCGATGTAGACAACTGGAATAAGGGTGAATAGCTTACCATATACACACACTCAAACGTACAATATGCAAAATAACAAGCATACACGCATCAACACTACTTCTTTTGATTGTTTTTCATAACACGTACATCAATATATCCATCGTGCTTCGCTTATTAAACGTCATCATTTATTATTGGTTTATTATAATACATGGCACGAGAATACATTTAAAAACCAAGTCGTATTTACATTTCAAGAATGTTTATGCAGACCTCTAATCTTTATTACAGCTCTACTTTCAGTTTAGTTTAAAGAAGGAAGGAACTTATTTTGCGAAAAATACCAATTCTATTCTTAGTTCTTTGAGTGCTGGTCCTGGTTAATAAAAAATAGCAATCATAAACTTAATGCTATATTAATACTGATAGCGTATGCCTTTACACTTAATCTTCAACCCAGGATTATCTGCATCCATTCTAAGGTGCATCGTAGCACTGTCAAAACAGTTTCATTATTCCAACACAAAAATTTTCGAAAGGTCGAGTTTTATGTGTATTAGGTGGACAAATGTCTTTTTTTAATCTCAAAACGTATTACAACTTTAATACAATGCTAAAGTATCGTTGTAGATGTATGTATACGACACATTGTGCAATTCTGGTATGACCGACCCTCGTTATTAATTATATAAATAATATCTTGTTTATATAAATTGAAAGTGTATACATACATGAAAATATATATACTTATGTATGTGTATGTACAATGTACATGTGTAAGAATATAAAAACAAATATATATATCAAAACTTACTTTATATTTGCCAATAAACTAAAAGAATCTCCAGTTAAATTGTATTTGGATAAAGAGCAACAAAACGCGGCACAGCCGAGACTTTGTAAAGTTGATGGCTCCACGGCTCCTCAGCCTTTGCAATAAGTTTAAAGGGCGGAAATACTATGTATACGTATGAAGGAGCCTTGGCAATATACCACCAAAAATTCTATATTATTGAACCGAAATTAAATGACGCCAACAAAAACAACAACAGCAGCTTCACAGCACGCACACACACTCGCATATTTAAATAAAAAACACACAAACTGACCCGTACATATTGAAAAAAAAAAAAAAAATATAAGTGTGAACGTGTATAGGTAGCTAAATTTTAAATAATATTTATTTACAAACTTTTTTATGGCACATCATTTTCACAAAAAATTTTCCTCTAAATTTTCTCTTCTCGATCTTTATTTCACTAAAATTTTCTTTGTTGCAACTTTTTCATTTATGTATATATATTTAATAATTAAAATTAACTCGTAAAAGGTCTTAATTAATTTCCTTTGTTCAAACTTAATTCAATATTTTGTTGTTGTGCAATTTTTTTTCTTAATTTTATTTCTTCCGTGCAATAATTGTCGGTTTTTATTTAACATAACGAACTTGTGTATACATTTCTGCGCCCTTTCCACTAGAGACTGACTGTGAACTACTCGAATTTCTTTTCATATGCTTTTGGCCGTATACTATAGACGATATGAATTTAAATATGTATGTTTGTACAATACGGAGGAGCCTGTCGACATCAATTCATACACTATATACGAAGTATGCGAGGAAATACACGGAGAAAATTTCGCAATATTTGGCTTTAGGTATGTCAAACCTAAATTTAGAAAGATAACTAGGAAAATTATAGAAACATATAAATACTAAAAAAAAATGCATAAAACAATTATGGCCGATGAATACAAATTGTCACCTTCTCGGGTAGTTAGTAGGCTGCCATTAAAGCACTCAGTTTATATGAGTTTACCTCTAAGTTAACTTGGGAATGCCGCATTAAACTAAATCAGCTAAGCATCATTAATAATGTCACACTCTGTACTTCGGAGTGAAAGAAACAAAAATGCGGTCAAGAAGCGGCCTAGCACACCCATATTTGGATCAGAACCGTTTTGTCGACTTCGATTGGACAAAATCCTAGAAGATACATATATCGATAAAAATTAAGAATATCAGGGAACACCTCTGGTTCAATCTATCTGCAGAGAGTCATGTAAAGCTAATGATTGGAACGTTTCATAGCTGTCATTTCCTTGAGCAAAAATAATCTAAGAATGCTCACAGGATTCTTTACAGACCATTGCAGACTGTAAAAATACCTCAACAAACTTTGTATTGACATTAACAGCCGGTGCAGATTTTATGATTATGAGAGCACATTCTGCAGGGCAGTGAATCTTTATTTTACAGAAGATATAGCCAATTGGGCAAGCAGCTGTTGGAGGATTGGCAACCAATAGCAATTCTGAGCTTCTTCAAAAGAGCAGGTCTATACAACGTGCTCTAGCACCTGGCAAGGTATAAACTATATCTTTATTAGTCAAAGTGTCCGAAACTTTCCGTATAATTAATTAATTCATTCAAAAAACTATTTGAAAAATCGCCAAAAAATTTTATAAATTAAAAAAATAATTTCACCTAGTTTTACTTTCATATACCTATGTATATACAAAAAAGGTTACATTTTCCAACCCTGGAATTGTCCTTTTGGATTTTTCTGATTTCTTACACCAATCTATCTCCTAAAATTAAAATAAAAGTTATTTTTAGTAGGTTACTTTTATATACCAAAATTAAATTTTCCAACCCTGGAATTGTATTTTTCTTTCTTTCTATAAATATAAAAATACATATGTAAATAATTATCAAAGAAACAAATTAATTTTATTTATTTACTTTTATATAACAAAAAAATAACCTTAGATTTTCCAGCCCTGTTTTTTGTTTGTCTAATTTTTACTACCAATCTATTTCTTTCTAAAATATAAAATATATTTAATTTATAAAGAAAACGAAAAAAAAAATAATTTAACCTAGTTACTTTTATAAACAAATTTTGAATTTTCCAACCCTGGATTTTTCTAATTTATACCAAGAATCAATCTATTTCATTATCAAATACAAAATATGTTTAATATGTAGGAAAAAAAATATTTTTTGTAGGTTATGTTTATATACAAGAAAAAATTTCTAAATTTTCCAACCCTGGAATCATTTTTTTGATATTTTTCTTTTGATTTATAAAACCAGTTTAAAATATAAATGGGCTTAGTTAACAAAAAATAAAAATTTATTTTAGCTATTTACTATTATGCACTAAAAAAGTTTAAGTTTTCCATCTCTGGAGCTGTGTTTTTAATTTGTATGATTTTAACCACCAATCTATTTCTTTCTAAAATAAGTTTAATTTATAGAGAAAAAGAAAAAATACAAAAAAAGGTTTCAATTTTCCAACCCTGGAACAGACTTTTCGATTTTTTACTTCTAACACCAATTTAATTCTTACTGAAATATTATATATATTAATAAATTTATAAATAATAAATTTTAATAAATTTTTTTTTTTGAGTTGGCTAGTTACTTTTATACAATGAGAAAATTTAAATTTTCCAGCTCTGGAGTTGTGATGTTAATTCTTCTGATTTTTACTACCAATCTATTTCTTTCTAAAATATAAAATATATTAAATTTATAGACAAAAAGAAAAAAAATACCAAAAAAGGTTTCAATTTTCCAACCCTGAAATGATCATTTCGATTTTTTTTTTATTTCTAATACCAATTCAATTCTTACTGAAGTATAAAATAGGTTTAATTAACAAAAAATAAAAATTTGTTTTAGCTAGTTACTTTTATATGTATATATTGATTTTGGCGATTTTCAATAAAAATTTATTTTGAATCATGTCTGACAAACCAGTGCAACACGTAAGTCCCTAGCTTTTTTTTGGAGCTTCGAAAAACCGATGTCACGTACAGGCAGACGGACAGACGGGATCGTTTATTCGACTTCCCTATTCATAAGGACCCGAATTAGGTATACTTAATGGGTCGGATATTAATATTGTGCAAATTACATACGGAATAACATGACTTAACCATTTCCAATGCAAATATATTTAATTTCTCTCAGTGCAATAACAGCTGGTGAGTATAATAATTTTTGACCCATTGCCAAATCTCAGCGCTGTCTATACGAATCGTACATACAGTAGTTTATAATATCAAACATAAACTTTATTTATTTTTCTCCTTCTGGTGCTCCTCAGTTGGGTAAACATTTGCTCGGTTGCATGGCATTTTGGAATGTGTTTGTTTTTGTTCTAGTCTTCAGACTCCACGTGGTGCGCGCGCAATATTTCTGGTTGTTGTTTCGATTTTAAACTTTAAACGAATGTGTATGAGCATTTTTATTATATGTTGATATGAGTTACGGACGCGAATGCAGTGCTCAATAGGGTGATCGATTATTCGACTTTTTCCAGAAACCGGTTTTCGAATAGTTCGAATATTTGAAATTATGAAAAACCCGGTTTCGGTTTTTAAAATTCAGGAAAAACCGGTCAACCGGTTTTTTTAAGTAAGAAAAATATTATACAAAAGTTTTGATTTTAAATTGCTTTATAAAAAAAGGGTTAACAGTTCATGTAAGTATATGAACGTAACAATACAGAAATTAAAGGTAAAACATTAAAATTAACTTCATATACTTATGTATAGTACATAAATATTAATATATAATTGGGGTATTCACAAGGGTGTCCTAAGTATCATAAAGTCCTAACATTTTAAACCAGTTTAAAACTATTTTTATTTTCTTTCATATAAAAGAAGTACCATATTAATACAATTCTTCACTCTATGTATTTGTTACTGTCATAACTAATTATTTTGATTTTTACTTTTCTTTTTCGACAAAATGTCCATTTACGTTTAAATACGTGGCGTTTTTCTTAAGCAAATTTCTACTCAAATCATTATATATTGCAAAAAATATAAAAATTCGCAAGGGATTAAAATAATGGAAACAATATCCTAAAGCTAATTATATAGACCGCAAAAAAAGTAATAACTCGAGTATAGACTTACAGCATATAAATCGCGAAAACTTGCAAAAATGCGAATATCTTCTAAATTTTTCCAAAGCCTCAAAAACTGTAAACGATCAAACTCAGTAGATTTTATGAATCAAAAATTATCTCACGTGCGAAAATTCGCGAATAATTTTTTAATTGAAAAAAAAACTTAAAATTTATTTAAAAAAATGCTTAAATTGTAAGGAATGCAGAAAACTTTTAAAAATCCGCAATTACGAAAATTCGCAAAAACTTGGTAACATCAAAAATATATTAAAGTCTGATACTTAATAAAAAAAAGTTTAAAACTGTTAAAAAAAAAATAAAGAATTGGGAACAATCACTTTTATTGCAAAAATTTGCAACAAATTGCAAAAATTGTAAACAAGCTCCAAAATTAGTTAGAAATACCTAAAGATCTAATAAATTCCAAAAATCGCAGAAAATTGGCAAAATTATGAAAATTCGCACAAATAGATAGATGTATTAAAAATCGGTAAAATGGTAAAAAGGCAAGCCCTAAAATAACACATAAATATTTAAAGATATAAGAAATGAAATGAAAATTTGCAAAAACTTGCTAATACCAAAATGATAGCAAAGTGTGATATAAAATAAAAGTCGTCAAATGTGTAAAAAAAGCAAAAACTGCAACAACAGAAATAATTCAATCAGACAATGATGTGGCTTGATTCAATCCTATTTTGTTAAAATTACACACAAGAGCAATAAGCTTAATAAGCAAAACTTAAGAAAATTTGCAAATAAATTCCAAAGCCTTAAAATTTTAAAAGGTCAAATGCTCGAAAAAATTTTGTTTACATATTGCAAAAATTCGCAAAAAATTATCGGAAACAGATAGAAGCCGTTAAATAATTTTCTCATAATTTTGCATATTCGTACCAAATATTATTTAATTTTTGTAATATTTTTTCTCATTTGTTTTGTATCATATTGTTTATGTTTCAACTAACACACTAAAATATGAGGGGTTGCTCACAGCAGTCGCATTTTAAACTAGTTTAAAAGTTTAGAACATTATGACGTTATGACTTCAACACTACCGTGTGAATACCCCAAATATAAATTTGAGGAATAAACTCTACATATAGGGTGTTTTTTTCAGAGGTATAGAACTTCGAATTGAAATAAAACACAAGAAAATCGTTTTAATGTCCATCAATTTGGCTTTATTGGAAGGATAATTTTATGCCATTAATGTTTAAATATGATTTCGGGCATGTGGCCGCCGCGGCTGGCTCGAATAAAGCCAATTCTACAGGTCCAATTTTCAACCACTTTTTCGAGTATATGGGGCCGTATGTTGGCAATAACGCCACGAATGTTGGCTTCCAAGTCCCCTAACGTTTCTGGTTTGTTGGCGTAGACGAGCGACTTCACATATCTCCAAAGAAAATAATCCAATGGTGTCAAATCACACGATCTTGGTGGCCAATTGACAGGTCCATTCCGCGAAATTATGCGCTCATCGAATGTTTCCTTCAATAAATCGATTGTGACGTGCGCTGTGTGGCATGTAGCGCCGTCTTGTTGGAACCACAACTCATCCACATTCATGCCATCCAATTCGGGAACAAAATAGTCGGTTAGTCGGCTCCAATTGCTGTGCACGGTGGCGAATCGATTCATTCGGGTCCTCTTCAACACTTTGCTCTACAGCGGCAATTGTTTCTTCGGTGCGCACTGTTCGACGTCTCTGCGAATGCGTAATATCACATAGAGTAAACGTAGTGCGAAAAGGATCCATGGTTAACCGAATTAATTGCTCTGATGGACGATTATGTCGACCATAAAATGGACGGAGCTTGCGGTAAACTTCGCGAACTGAACCATTATTTTCGAAATAAATTTGCACGATTTGCAAGCGTTGTTCTTTTGTCAACCTGTTCATGATGAAATGGCAAACCAAACTAAATATTAATCACTTGACAGCTGACAAAATGGCCACCAGTTAAAAAAGTGATGCCAACTTAAAGTTCTATACCTCAATAAAAAACACCCTTTACAACCATAATTTTTTGGGTTTGTGGAAACTTGGGAAGAAATTCAAAAAATTAGATATGCCAATATTTAGGTTGCTAATAAATATGTTTATACAAAAAATAAAAAAATAATTATAATACCTACAGTAGGAAAATTATTAAAAATACATAGGAGAAAAGTCTGCATACAGGCATAAAATACGTGCAAAATGTTTGATGTCAACTTGTTTGAAAATTCTGTGATTTCCGGTACCAAGCCGTCAACAAATGGCATCCAAATATGGTCTATTATGTTGTTGCTATTATAATTATTTTTTAATTTTTTATTTTTTGTATAAACATATGTATATATTAGCAACCCAAATATTGGCATATTTAATTTTTTGAATTTTTTCCCAAGTTTCCTCAAACCCCAAAGTTATGGTTGTATGTGGAGTTTATTCCTTAATGACATATACATACATATGAATGTATGGACAAGGTGATCTACCTCTAAATAAAATGTGAAGGCCAATTAAATTCGCCTCTGCTATTACCTCATAAAATAATTTCTCTTAAATTTCATGTTTCAGTAAATGTTGCCATGCTCTAAAAAAGCTTAGAGCTTTTACACTAAAAATATACAAAATCAACAAAGCATGCAAAATATACAAATCGAAAAGTATTCGACTCAGCCGGTTTTTAAATTGTAAAAAAACCGGACTATTCGACATTCGAAAAAACAACATTTTGAAAAAACCGACAACCGTATTTTGAAAAAACCGGATTTTAAAACCACCAGTTGAAAAACCGAGTCGATCACCCTAGTGCTCAATCATTGTTTCAGTACACGCTTTCGTTGATGGTTATACGAGACCATGTGATATTATGCAAAGCTCCTTTCACTATCTTCTTATAATTTCAAAAAGGATATTAAAATAAATTTTGTTTCATTACACTTTTCGGCTTTTTTCGGCATTATAAATGATTTATAACAGACTTGGTTGCACATACATACATGCTTATGCATGCAGCACTTCTTCTACTAAATATGACAATGAGGAAGGACGTTGAATGAGAAATGCTTCGATTTCAGTAATAATGTCATATTTTCGGCTATAGTTTAGGGTAAATAGTTTTCAAGAGAAATTGTTGTGTTTATATTTGGGGGTTGAGTTTTTTTTTTTACAAAACTGTTAAATTATACATATATGATGTCTGAGTAAAAAATAATTAAAAAGAAAAAGACAATTGCAAGTTTTTTTTGGCGATAATGTGAATAAACATTTGCATACATACACTTGCATGCATTTCTCTGCAGGCAGGTCCTTTGTAAATAGTCTGTTACTTTGGTAATGCAAAATGTATTGCCTGCTTTAAGGGGTTTTATAAGTGACAACGAAAAGTTTTAAATATTGTAGTTTTACAAAATGTATAATAAGGAAAACATATTTGTAAAGTTTAAGGCTATTTAATAGTTTGTGTATTATACAATCATAATAGTATGTATTAAAGTCCTGCACAAGACCCCTTACAAGAACTTTTAAGACATGAGGGATTTTTCAAATGCCTTACTACAGCGAAATCTTCTGAAACAAACGTAAACAACACTGTTTGCAAGAAATTTGTTTCAGTATTGTAGGTATAGGAGTAAAGAAGAAAATACTTCGTGACGGAAGAATTTGTGGTTCTTACTTTTTCATGCGCATGGGCGCGTGTACAAACGTCATGCATGTACATACATACAGACACACATAAGTTGTGTGTATGCTCTTTGATTTTTCTGCGCACATACACGCGCACACATGCATTGACATTAGTTGTGTGCGCTTGCTTTGAAAAAACCTCCCTTAAACACATAATACCTCGAAAAAAATGTCAATGATGAAAATGTACCAAGTCGCTTTTGACTTTGTCACCAATACTAATCTACAATTATTGCCCCTACAATACTTTATGCTATAGACATTTAGCATGTGCTTGTCATAGAAAATCTACTAGTAACACTAAAACAATTCCTATAGCAACATGGAGACATACCAACCAGACATTTACTGGTACATTTCTATACCTTACGTTCATACAAATTTATTTATATTGACAAGTTGTTGCAAAATCCACCAGAAATACACCACATCTGTTTTCTCTCTTTCTTTTATACTGACGAATAGAAGAGAAATTGTAGACAATGTAACTACTACTGGAATTTTAGTGTTGACATAAGCACATTTGGCCCCAGTCTGACTGCAGAGTAGCTGCAAAATAACAAGCATACACGCATCAACACAACTTCCTTTGAGTGTTAGTTACAGACAAGCAGTCTTCGCGACATCGCTTGTTAACACTCGTATACACGTACACCAATATTAAACAACATCAATTATTATTGGTTTAAGTATAATACATGCTACAACAATACCTTTAAAAAACGAGACGTATTTACATTTCAAGACTGTTTACGCAGGTCTCTATTATGTATATAGAGTGTATGCGTGCATTGTATTATGTTTGGGTTCATATTCATTTCAGAAAACAGCCACAAACAGAAAATTTGTAGAGTTGTTGCATGAAGTTAATATTATAATAATTTTAAAAGCAAAAAAGCTTTTTTTACAATATAATATAAGAGACATAAAAGGCTTTTGTACGGAAATATATGTATCAGTTTTGCTCCACTGTAATAGATAAGCACTAAACTTAAAGTTTTAAAAGAGAATTTTAGTTCTCACACGTCGCACAGTGGGATGGCTTCAGATCTTTTTGAGCAAAAACTATATTGAGTGCTTCTAGAGTGCTTCTAGAGAATTAAGAGTTGGGACAGAGCATTATATTATTGAGTTCTTGTTTCAACTGTAATATTTGTTGAACTTCTCATTTGTTTAAATTAAAGTTTATAACATAATAGGTCTAGTTGTTCTAAGAAATTTTTGGGTAAAGGTTCCCTGATGATCCAGCTAAACCCCTCAATAATCCATTTCAAAGTATTTATAATAATAAAAAAATATTTTACTGATTATTAGTACGTTAAAAAATCTTAAACTTAAATTGTAACAATTCCCAAACAAACACTAATTAATAATCGTTTTGTTATTATAATTTGTTCAATAGTTCAAAAGGCTTGATTTATATTGAGACGCATTTTATTTCTTATCATGCGGGTACCAAACTCAAGATGTAATCAAACATAAATTTAAAAATTTGAAATAAATAAAGAAAGAAGCACCTGTCGCCGTGTTATAAACAAATTGTCATCAACAGGTTTAAGTCGTAAAATCATTTATCATGCATTTCAAAAAAAAGAAAAAATATTTAAAATGATCAATCTATTAAAAATTAATTAAACAAATGTGACGCGTCATTAATTTGAATCATTTAAAATCATTCAGGCATTTAATTCTTCACAATGTTGCCGCTTTCTAAAAAAAATTAAGGAATAAAACTGAATTAAAAAATCAAAAAAAAAAAAACCGACTCCGACCAACTTTGAACCGTTAAATGTTCTATCTAAATGGTTACTCAAAATGAAAAAATCACAAGAGAACAAGGCAAGAATCATCAAAATCGATCACATACATACATGTGTACATACTAGTGTCCTGCATAAGACCATCTGTAAGACCTTTCAAGACGAGAGATTTTTTAAATGCTTTACTACAGCGAATAATTCTAAAACAAACGCTAAACAACACTGTTGGCAAGACATGTGTTTCAGTTGTTTGTCTTGCCAACAGTCTTGTTTAGCGTTTGTTTTAGAATATTTCGCTGTAATAAAGCATTTGAAAAATCTCTCATGTCTTGAAAGGTCTTATAAGTGGTCTTGTGCAGAACACTAGTACATACTAGTGTCCTGCAAAAGATATCGTATAAGAACTTTCAAGACATGAGGGATTTTTCAAATGCTTTACTACAGCGAAATCTTATAAAACAAACGTTAACAACAGTGCTTGCAAGAAATTTGTTTGAGTATTGTAGGTATAAGAGTAAAGAAGAAAACACTTCGTGACGGAAGAATTTGTGATACTTGCTTCTTTCTACGCATAAGCGCGTGTACAAACGTCATGTATGTATATGTGTATGATCTTTTATTTTTCTGCGCACATGCAACGGCACACACTTGCATTAACATTAGTTGTATGCGGTTAATCACAAAATAGCTTACCATCTACATATTACACACACACTCAAACGTACAATATGAAAAATAACAAGCATACACTAATCAACAGTACTTCTTTTGAGTGTTTGTTACAAACAAGCTGTCTTGGCGTTTTCGCTTGTTAACACTGATATACATCCATCGTGCTTCGCTTACAGTACGACAGCATTTATTATTGGTTTAGTATAATACATGCGACGTGAATACATTTAAAAATCGTGACGTTTTTACATTTCAAGACTGTTTACGCAGGTCTCTAGTACATACCAGTGATTGGCAATGAATCGTTTTTTCGCTATTCATACTGACTCATGAAATTTTAAATATAAGTGAGTAGACATCATTTAAACTCAACTACTCTGATTTACGCATTCTCACGATGACATTGATTTATAAGTATAGGTTGAAAGAAATATGAATGCGACGTTGACATCATAGACATTATAGCATTGCACAGATACATCTGTTTGCACTAGTTTTGCCTGTTTTTTGGTTCTGGTATGAATAAATATGTTATTTATCGTTTTCTGTTACTAGTTGTAAATGTTGATTTTTTAAGCAATTATTGTATGGTTGGGCAATGAGAAAATGAAAACAACACATTTTTTTTTTGTTTTTCTAAGGCAAATAAGATACATACTGCTTTTACCATAAGTGCCTTATGATGTGTTGAGAAAAAATGTAATTGGCTGATGAATGAATGAATGAAAGCAAAATTGCACATACATATGTAAGTAAATGATACATGTACATGAAACACATGCATTTGTAATTACTCTCAGAGCAAAATTGTCTCTTTCTCTCTCTATACTTTGGCTGCGCCACAAAATAACATAACGAACGTCTGCACATACATCTGCACATCATGTATTTGTTTCAATAGTGTTTTTTTCATATATTTGTATTACAATATGTATTTTTTGAGCAAAAACAGATCAAACAGTTGCTCAGCAGCAATACAATAAGCAATTGTTATTTGTTTTCAATTGTATTTTAATTTGGAAAAGCACGCACACACAATAACTCTTATACTAGTTCTGTCGCTCACACTACAATTATATGGTACATACCATGGTACATTTGTTTTGGCTATACAAACGAGTATACAAATGCAACCCTTTAATAGACATACAACCATCACACTCATAAATGACCTCAGTTTGATTTCTAATTTCAGGAAAATACTTATAATACTCACATTGATTCAGCTCACTCAACTCATGTATGTATGTGTATTTAAAAGTTTAATCATTAAACAGTTTACAAGTATTATACAATATTAGTAAATAGGGTTTTTTTCAATTGCTGCAAAAAACAATTTAAAAAAGCAAACAGAGAAACACATAACCACATAATGAGAAATTTAATATTCGTATGCGAAGTTCGCATTGTGAATCATACTTATTTTGCATCGACCATAGGCATTGAATTAAGGAGGGTCGAAATCAACAACGTCATAAATGCTGCTAAGTATGAGTTCGATGCGCAATTCAAACTTTCGAGTGAATATGATTCATAGACAAGATTGCAATAAGTATGAGTGCGCATAAGTTCTAGAAATTATAAGTCACGATTCACTTTTTCACTACTCATTGCTGTTCTCTGATACATACATAGTCTGATAAACACAATACCCTTCTTTGCGTCGCGAAGTCGGTTAAAAATATGACTATTTTAAATAGAAACAAACTGTCATTAAAAAATAATGGATATTAATAAATATACTAAATACGAGTTAAAAAATAGAGATTAATTTTCAACTTATCGCCATAAACTTTTCATAATATAAAATCGGCTGAACCAATCAGAAGATCTAAAGATCGACTTTGTTAGAAATTTTTTCAGCAACCAAATCGATCAAATAGAATCAACATTTTAACTAAAAAAAAAACAGCCTAAAGAACTAAAACTAATGCCGCAAATTTAATGTAAATCGGCTAATCGTTGTCGAATTCTCTCGAAAAAGCGCTCCCACTTTTAATTATTATGTTGGACTCAAAATATTATATCAAATCAATTTTCTCTGTTCATTTACCTTTTTGGGCCCAGAAATCAGAATTGATGGGATAATTTATATATGTATGTTCGACCGCTTCCCATATTTTGTTACTTTTTTTGTACATGGCAACACTGTCTCACTAAACAGCTTTAAATCACTATCAATCATTTTGCTTACCAATACAGTTTTTTTCAGTATCATTTAATTAGTATAAAATTGATTGTACAACATAATTAAGCTCTTTGCACAACGGGAGGTCTAGATTTAATGTTTTTATTTATTTGTTCGTAAACTATACCCAACACGAAGTTTCAATCTAATTAATTAATCGTACTTACAATGAACTTAAAGTTTCTCGCTGAAAAAAAAAAAAAAAATACAAACAAAGGTACCAAATGTCACTGGGAGTATTGTTTTAGCCCTTGAAATCGCCCTTCTACGTGGAAATACAATTTTGATTGAATGATTTTTTTACTTGTTTTCCTATTGATTTTAAGGCTTACTAGGTTATTTATTTGACAGTTAGACAAGTTAATAATTTTATTATATGTGCTTTGGTTGCTCTTATTCATTAATTATAATTTTTACATATTTTGGTAGACTATTTCCAATCGATGTTTATATATTACGACTTATTTTAAAATATTAAAATATTATCCGTTTCCTGCAAATATACATACATACACACTATGTACATATCGCTACCTTAATATAGAAAGGCCTTAACTCATTATTTTTTGAATTCAAGATTTTTGTATATTTCGTTACAAGAACATCTAATGCATAGAAAAATGCAAAAATCTCGATTTCACAAAAAAATAATGAGTTAAGGTCTTTCTATATTAAGGCAACAATGTGTACAAATACGCAATGCTTAAATTTTATTAGCATGTGATATGAGTAATTAATAATCATTTTGTTAAGCAAGCATGATAACAATTTTAATATACATATTAAAATTTTTTCAAAAACGTTTAAATTTCTCTAAGAGTATTTGTATAATAATTTTGCTCTATTTTGATTGACTTTTTTTTTAAATTTATTTGAAAACTGCACTTTTCCAAGGTTGTTATAAAACTCGTATAATGCTAAAAGTATTAAGGTGTGTTTGCATGGAGTTTCAATGTAAGATTTCTATCGAAGTGTAACAATTTCAATTGTACGAGCATGTACAACTGGTAACAAAATACAAAATTTTTTTAATACATTTTTTTTTATTTTACAAAAAAGCTTAGCAATATAAGAGTTATTGCAATTGGGCAAAATTGTTCATTCACATAATTGAAGATAGAAAGTAATTGGCACCCTCTAGATTTTATACCATGTACTCGTAACAAATTTTAATATCCTTATAATTACATACACACATACATAAATGCATACATACATACATACATACATACATACATACATACATACATGCATACATACATACCTACATACATACATACATACATACATACATACATACATACATACATACATACATACATACATACATACATACATACATACATACATACTAGTGATGTAACGAATGTAAATTTTTGATATTCGCGAATACGAATGCGAATACGAATATTTGAAACGATATTCGCGAATACGAATATTTCATGTGAAATTTATAGACATTAAATTAGGGCTCTATTTACGCCTGTAATCACTAATACATACATATGTATTACGAATATTAATAATTTTTCTTTTTTTTCAGCGTAACCATTTTTACAAGAGCGAGAGAATTCGGTAAGTGAATTCAAAATTTTACATTAACATATTTTTGATAAGATAAAAGATTATAAAAAAATTAAGGAAAACATTATAATTAATAAGAAATTAAATTAAATCGCTTAAAAAAGTTAAAACCAAAAAAATCAAATATTTATATTTAGAAATCCTAGTTCACTAGAAAAGAAGTTAAAAATTAATTAGAAAAGAATTTTATTATTTATCATTATAAATTAATTTTTTTTTTAATATTACCTTTTTCAGAAAAGTACTTTTTCAGTAAGGTATCTTTCAAAAACGTACCATTTTCAGAAGATTTTCCAGAAAAGTTTATTTACAAAAAAAGTATCTTTGTTAGATCTTTAGTATCTTTTCTGGGAAAAAGCTTCTTTTTGAGAAAAGTACCTCGTTTCAGAAAAGTACCTTTGTTGCAAAATAGTACTTAAAAAATTATTTGATTCCATTTGCTTAGATATTTGTTTTAAGTTTCTCATTTGGAATTGCAAAAAGTTACTTTTCATATTCAAAATCACTAGGAAAGTTTTCTCTTTTTCAATCCTCTTAACATTTCTTTTCTCTACATCAAATTTTTTCCCTAGCCTATATACGCGGGTAGAACAATAAGTCTGTTACTTTTTGAATGAAACACAGTTTTTTTTTGCAAAACAAAAATTTATTTTTCAAAATAATTCCCTTTTAAATCAATACACATAGTTAAACGTTTCTCCAGTTTTTGTATCCCTTTCAAAAAAATAGGATTTTCGAGGCCCTTATAATAGGCATTTGTTTTTAGTTTCAGTTCACTTCAAGTAATTATCCAAATATTAATCTTTATTTAAAAACACTACTTTGCACATTGATAAGTGTGTAAAAAGTTGTTGAAAAACGGTTCCAGGCATCAGGCAAAACAAATTTTGGGTAAACCAGAAAACAACAACTAGAACTTGAAGTTATACCTTTTTGGCGGGTTTAACGTAATACAAAAGAAAACATTGTACTTGTCTGGCCAATTACCGGGATTATTTGGACCTTGCACGCATCTTTCTGTGCTTACGTTTCAACCTACGCATACGCTTCTTACGCCACTTTGCTCTCATATTTCTGACAGTAAAAGCAAAGTTTAATTCATAATTTCATCGTTGGAGCTAAATTTCTTTCCACCGAGCCATTTATTTAGGTTTGGAAATAGGAAGTAGTCACTAGGGGCTAAATCCGGAGAATATGGCGGATGGGTTACCAATTCGTAGCCCAATTCATAGAGTTTTGCCATTGAGACTGCACACGTGCGCACTCGTGCCTTATCTTGATGAAAAAGAACTTTTTTCTTGGCCATATGGGGTCATTTTCTTTTTAAATCCTCGTTAAATCGGTCTCATAAGTTGGTATAACATTCGCCGTTTATTGTTTATCCCTTTATATGGCAATCGATGTGGATTATCCAGCGTGCATCCCAAAAAAACTGTTGCCATCACCTTATTGGCCGACAAACTCACCTTGGCCTTCTTCGGAGCAGGTTTAGACTGCTGCTTGGCCTCCGGAGTACAGTAATGGATCCATGTTTCATCCACAGTTACAAAATGCCGCAAAAACTCATTCCGATTGCGGTTAAACAACTCCAAACAATCCTTTGAAGTTGTAACACGTTTACGTTTATGGTCAATTGAGAGCAAACGCCGCACCCATCTTGCAGACAACTTTCTTAAACCCAGCTGATCATTTAAAATCGAAACCACACTGCCATATGAAATGCCTATGGCATCAACAATCTCACGCACTTTTACTCTTCCATTGGCCAACACCATATCGTTGATTTTTTTCAACATTTTCCGTCCACAACGTTCAGCGTCATTTGTACTTGTGCGACCACAACCATAACGAAAGTCAGTAAACCACTTTTTTTTACCATTGAAATCGATGGTGCAGAGTCCCATTTTACAGTATTTATTGAGCTTTTCTTTGGTTTGATTGACGGTTTTTTTTTGCAAAAAATAATGTTTAATGAGCACACGAAATTCACTTTTTTCCGTTTTCTTCTCAAAAGGCAAGGTAGTCTGCCAAGCAAAAACTAAATGACACAGCTTGTTCAAATTTAGACAGGAGTCAACTGACAGTTGCCTATTGACAGGATCAGTGCTGCCATTTCAATCCAGAGTCGGGAAATTCAAAAAGAGACTGAGTTAAAATAAATCATATTTTTTAGAGAATATATGTAGTTTTAAAGGCCCGTATAGAAAGGTTCATACTTATTCTAAACTTTCGATTTTCTTTAGTAATAATGCTTATTTAAAGAAAACTCTTCTACAGAATTACCCACTTGACCTGAGATTCGATATAAACAAATGCTTCTCGAATGTGTGGCGGCAGCCGAGTGGAAGCTAAGAAATTTCGAAACAAAATTGCTCGATATTTGTTCGCAAATCTGAAAAAATTTGAATGTTCGCTAAAGCTTCCTACTTCGAACCTCTCTCGATAGTTTTTCAAATGTTTGACGGTAGCCGAGTAGATGTGTGATAGAGTGTTAGTGTAGATGTACATACCAAGTTCGAGCCATGACAGTACTGTAATGAAAAAAAAAACACATACTTACGTATGTACAATAATTTAACAGAAAAAAATTAATGAATAGTTAGAATGGAGGTACCATGTTCAAATTCTGCAGCGTAAGTTAAAGAATTCAAAACTAAATAAAATAAATTAAAATAAGTAAATTAAAAAATAAAATTACTTTTTCTGCTGCCTTTCTGCTATATCGAAATTAGTTTGACATTGGCTCACTTTTGATAGTGCTAGCGAAATTTCGAAATCGAATGTTTTTTTTTTTTGGAACAAAACTGTGCGACAGGTGAACTTCTTCGATTCATTTTTGAGTGTCATTCAATACAGTTTTACATGATAAATGTTCGAGATACATTCGAAGTCGATATCATTAACGAAAGCCTATGTCAACTGGGTAGTTACATATACGTATCGTTACCCTAATATAGAAAGGGCCTAACTCATTCTTTTTTTGAAATCGAGATTTTTGCATTTTGCGACACATTAGATGTTCTTCTATCGAAATATACAAAAAACTCAATTAAAAAAAATAGTGAGCTATTGTCTTTCTATATTAAGGTAACAATATATATATACATATCGTCACCTTAAATGCAAACGGACGTAATAACACAAAAATTTTAAATCGAGTTTTTGATTGATTATGGTTCATTTCATCAAACTACATGTTCACGCAAATATTTAGACCTCTGCGATCAATAATGACGACTTTATGACAGAAATTCAAACGGCCATGTTTTCGAATGCATTTTTTTTATTGCAAAAACTAACATAAAATCTTAAATATATATAAAAAGGAAATAAATGATTAAAAACATATAAGTATCCATATTACAAGTAAATTTCGAAAAAAGTTTTCAAGAACATTTTAGTATAATTGATTTTAAAATGTTTTTTGTTTCTCCTGTAAAATATATAAAAGTGTAGTTACGACCGTTTGCATTTAAGGTGACGATATATGAATTTCTTTTTTTACACATTTTTCGATTTTATAATTTTTAAAAATTTCAAGCCTTATCCGGTTTCTGTTAATTAACAATTTCTAAATGAGGGAGCTAATCTCACTTTTTGTGTTTATCCAAATTTATTTTATTTATTCGGCTTATATTTAAACAAAAATCCCAGAATTATTTTTAACTGAAAAAAATATGTATGTACATATGTATGTACGTGTATGTATGTATATAATTGTTATAATCTTTTGCAAAACAATCGGACACACCCACAAAATAATCGTTAAAAAAATAGAGGAGGGAGGAAGGAGGTAGACAATTATCGATATCTCTCCATTAGATAAATTCGAAAAAAGGCGTTCATGTATGAATGTAAAATTATAAATGATTTGTATGAGACGAATTATTAATTTTGTTGTATTTAATTATTACAAAAACAATAAAAAAAAAACATGATTTTAATCTGTAAAAAAGATTTGCATGCAAAATACAAACGAAGCAATCATGTATGCAATAATAAATATCGAATCAATTTCTTAGAGTTTTCAAAATGCCTTAAAGGTATTTTTTAGTGGATTTTTAGATGCATATATGCATGTACATATGTACATATTTGTGCACGTGTGTATGTATGTATTTCTGTGTGCATGCAGTTTTTTGTTTTATTTTGCCTTGCTAACATGTTTAAGACGCTTCTTAAGGCTCAAGCAAAGCATATCTATTATTGTTAATTAATTTATGTTGAGTTTTTATTTCTTATAGCTCCTTGGTCTACTCTTATGTATATGGGAGTGTTTTTATTGTGGCGCTTTAGCTTCACATTGACTAAAAAAATTATTTCCGCTTTTTGGTTAATGAATATTTTTTTACGGTTTAAGACCAGCCATGTCATGTTTGTTGCTTAACTTAAATTTTGAATTTATGATTTTTCGTTGAGTTGATTTTCAGCACGTTTACATGATTTCGTTTTCATAAATATCAATCATTTTGATGTTTTTGTTTTTTTTCAATTTAAAATAACATTTTGCATTTAAAAATGTTTGTTAAGCTCGTGGTGTTTATGAATAAACGCTACACTTAAATTTTGTCAATTTTAAGTTGTTGATGGGAAAATATTCTTTATGTGGGTTGAACATTTTTGGTAGTATCATTGGAAAAATTGAATTTTAGAATAGATTTTTTTGGTAATATTGTAAGTTTTGAATATTTTCTAAAACACAAGAGTACATCAGAGAATCAAGTCGAAGCAAAATTGTCTGCGACGGCGCAAAGTGGGGCCGGGCCAAAAGCCCTTTTTTGCAGATCAATTCATATCTCCACAACTATAATAGTGAGGGTCACTAAATTTTTTGTGGATAGCTCTTAGAACAAACAGCATATTCCAACAAAATCTTGGCGTTATAAAATAATAAGCATAATAATAATAAACATGATATTTTTTATATAAGAAGTAGGAACAAAATGCATATAAACGGTGCTCTACCAAAAAAACAACCAATAATTGAATGGATGAATTGCCTTCCATTGAATGACTTCGGATACGAATTATCCAGAAATTGATTTTTTTTTACAAGCCTAAAGCGGCCCATCCATTATACAATATTATTGCATACGTTGTTGTACATATTGTTGTCGTTTTGACCTACTATGCTATGCAACAAATGGCACAATAAAATTCCAAGAAAATATTGCACAATTTTTCTGACAATGTTGACACCACATCACACAATTGTATTGGTTGTACAATAAAAATATACTCGTATTGTGCCACCTTCGAATATAACATATGTACATACACATTGGAGATATTATTGTACAATACAAAAAATTGCACAATTATATTGCAAGTTGGTGGGCCGTTTAAGAGAGATAGCCAAAATCACAAGTTATGTATAAACACAACCACGATAACGCGTGACTCTTGCGAGACTCGCACTTAACACACGAGTGACTTATGCGTGACTAACGCGTAACACATCATTATATTTCTACATTTCTAATGAAATCACATAAAAGAATTATAAACACAACATCAATAAAAGTGTGAGAGTATTACTAATTCGTACATAACTTCTGAGGCGCAAAGATGCGCACTAGAGTTGAGCGATATTTCGAAACCTGTTACTTTCTCACAGCGATTGAAAAGTCACAACTGTGACTGAATTGATCAAGTAACAGGTTTTGGAAATATAGTTCTTTCATACAAAATGTGATTGTTCTTGTATGCTTAAATTAATTTTTTATACCTTCAGCTTTTCTCAAGAAAAAATCGTCAAATTGTGTCAAATCGTCTTTTTTTGGCAACTATGTACAACAGCTCACATTTTTATATTTGCAATTTTATTGTTTCTCTGCCTCTTCTACGACAATTCGCAACATTTGGACTGGGTTGATTGCTAATTGTTTATTCTTGTCGCTCTTCTTATTAGTATTTATCAAGACACCAATACTAAGAA
Source organism: Tachina grossa (assembly GCA_949987645.1). Lineage (NCBI taxonomy): Eukaryota > Metazoa > Arthropoda > Insecta > Diptera > Tachinidae > Tachina > Tachina grossa. The sequence goes on along the minus strand of OX465276.1, from coordinate 32,746,754 downwards.
ATACTTTTAAAGCAGAAGAGTTGAAATGTGTTCTTATTAGATTTCCTCAAAATAACATAACTGCTACAAACGAAATACTGTTAAACTGTGATAACAGTCGCAGTTTAAAAGAACAACGATTTAGAAATCACGTTCACAAGGAGCAACATTATTAAAAAAATCACGTTATCGCTCATCACTAATGCGCACCATAAATTTTTTAAATTAATGCTGATTTGTTAAGTCTTTAAAATAACAAAACCACGCTTACCTATTTAAGATTTAATTTTTGCGTAGTGTTGTTGAATTTTGTGCTTAAAGTACTTTTAACTAACTGACCTAACTAACATTTTAAAAATTTTACAGGAGAGCAGCCTTAATGGTTGTTTTATACATTCATTCTTATGGCTGCGTCAGAAATCTTTTTACTTATATAGGCAGAAAAGTAATGCTTACAGTCATGAAAATTGTAGACAATGTGTATTATGACTTATAAAGTCTAGTAGAGGACTTAACTCATTTTTCAAAAATATGTCAATTACGTCAGTTAGTTAAAACAGCGACGATATGCTATTGTGCTTGTGTGTGTTTATTGAAAACATGTACATGAACATCATGTGGTCATATTAAAAATAATTTGGTTTAATTTTCATATACATATACAATACATAGTTTCATATCATCGAATAAATAAATAGAAAAATTCGTTCTGAAGCTCTTTTGGTTTCATAAAATGTGTTTTTTATGCAATTTTAATTTTCTGCATGTTGATAACCTAACTTTCTCATTTACATTAAACATCTGTTTTCTTTTAGACTTATCAACATTTCACAGTGCTACCACACTTCCATAGTGAGCATTTAATTTTGCAACTGAAAAAATTAAACTGCAATTAAATGCAACTTAAAATTAAGTGGCTATTAGCTAAATGACACTTAATTGAGAAGTCGATTATTCGGCCTTAAGCTATGTACAGACGGTTGTCAGATCTTACAATATTGCCAGTAAAATGTGCTAAAAATTTCTTACAACCGTGTGAACTGGCAATTTTTGTCAGACGACGATGCCAGAAAAAGCATTGTCAGTCCATTGCAAGACTAACAACTGACAACATATTGTCAGACATCTTACAATCGTGTGAACACATTGTAAAGTTATTGCCAGATATTTGTCAGACATTTTAATATTGTCAGATGTGCGAAGTTCATGCATCTGACAATGGCGTCATTGTAAGATAATTCTTTCTATGGGCAACACTGCACACGCTTGATTTTAAGGAAAAAGTTTATAATAAAATATATGCAGACAAAATCATTGCAATTGCTTCTTTAGGGTCCATAATAATTTATACTTTCACTTTTTACATTTAACACAAACACAAACGATAAATATTTAACAATTTCCAACAAATGGTTTAAGTCTGGCAACGCATAACAACAGATCGAACAATTTGTGCATATGACAACCGTGTGAACTGACAATTTTTCTACTGACGATTTTGTCAGATGAATTTATTGTCATACAACCGTCTAGCAATAAATTGTAAGATTTTCTGACATCCGTGTGAACTGACAAGAAATATTGTGCTGGCAATTTTCGATTGCCAGTACATTGCCAGATCTGACAATATTGTAAGATCTGACAATCGTCTGTACATAGCTTTAGTAACTAATGTCTTAGGGCTTAATTCATAAAAAATATTTTGATTTTATAAAAGGTTTATTAATCAAATTTCCATAGAAAATTTGTTTCATATACCTCTTATTAAACAGAAATATTTTTTATGAATAAGGCAGTTAATTTACAAATCATTTGTTTAAATTGCATTTCCTTTAAAACTATTCTTCTACAGCAGCTTAAGAATATTCAAAATAAATAAATATAAAAAAATATATTTGTGCATTCACTTACCTTAAATTATTTAATAGAGGAAATACTTTTAAACCTAAAATGACAAACGAAAAAAATTATTAAATAAATTGAATTAAAATAATAATAATAAGAATAAATAAGTAAATAAATGAAACTTAAATATTTAAAAAAAATTCATATCCGGGTTATTGCCTTAAACTTTTTCTAAAACACCCACATTTTGTTTTCTAGACATAAGTATATTGTTAAAAAAAAAAACAAGTAAAATTTATGAAATAATAACTCATCAACTAGTGAACTTATTTTCCCATAGAAACTCTTATTTTCAACAATAATTTATACATACATATATCGCTCATTTACTTCAATAGTGGCGCAACTCAAAAAAAACCAGTTTTGCAAAAAACGCGTTTTAAGTTTTTATTTTGCATACAACTCAATGGAGAAATGAAAAAAAATTCTTCTCTCAGGAGGTGATGGTACAAGCTATTTATATGAAATTTTTACACAAGATAAAATACAAAATGCCGCATCTTTCTGCATTATTAACTCAAAAAACTCATTTTTTGAGTTATGCCACTATTGAAGCAAATGAGCGATATGTTTATAAAAATACTGACATGTGGCACAGATTTTAATAATTATGCTGCCGAAAAAGAAGTACAAAGTGAAAAACTTACATAAATAAAATTATTCCCTATAATAAATATGACAAACAAAACAACTAGATAATATAAAAAAAAAAACAACAACAGAACTTAATTTGAGTTCATGAACTTTGTATTGGAACACTAGAGATAGCTAGAAAAAAAAAATGCAGCAGATCTTTAAAGAACATAAAGGGACATTTTGTTCATCATGCATCATTTAACCAAACATTAATGATGGAGTACTACTCGTAGTTGCGCTAAATGAATGAAAGCAAGAAGATAAATGAGTAAATGAATGATTGTCATTTAAGTTTGATTTGACTTTCTTACATGCAACATGTGGCATATGCATTTACATTTGCACACATGCAACAAAAGTACATACTCGCACTACTTAAACTCCCATTTGAAGAAGAAAAAAAAATTTAATCAAAGTATTAAAACTAAATATTTATTCATTGTTTTCAATTAAAATAAATTAAGTTGCGCTTCATTAAAAAAATATGCATAATTCTTTCAAAATGTTCTTGTTCTTTCTCTTAATACAATTACATACAGTTCCTTTATGTTTGTGTCAGGGATGGAAAATGTAATTATTTTTAATAAAAAAATTTTATTTGGGTGTAAATTGTATGTTATAACCAGGGACGGGGTTTTCATGTAAATGCATGTTTTTCCCCTTAAACCTGATAATTCACAGTGGTTCCAATGACAAATTTAGCGCGAAAAAAGGGGTAACTCTCTTTTAGAAGTACCTATAACCATAAACATTTTTATAAACAAATGACTCAGCAAAACACGATCTTACGCTAAAAATGGGCGAATTTTATGGAGTGGGTGTGGCACTTTTCATATAACAATTAACTGACATAAGACGTGTAAAATCAATTCATAATCACTGACATTACTATAAATTTATTTCTGTGTTTTATGTAGTCAAAATATGTAAATATTCACTGCAAATACAAAAAAAAAAAAAAATAAATAAAGGGTCCGCCAGATAATTTTTTTTTGGAAATGCTATAAAAAAAACTACTGAAGCTTCGGCTGTGTGGCACGTAGCGCCGTCCTGTTGAAACCAAATGTTGCCTCCTCTTTAATTTTTGTGAACAAAAATTCGTTCAACATGACCCGATAACGATCGCCATTGACTGTAACGGCCACTCCTTGCTCAATGGCCCAATTATGCCTCTGGACCAAAATCCGCACCAAACAGTGACTCGTTTTGGGTGCGTCGGCTTTTCAATGTATGCGTGCTGGTTTTCTGTGCCCCAAATGCGACAATTTTGCTTGTTTACATACCCGCCAAGATCAAAATGAGCTTCATCTGAAAAGATGATTTTTTTTTTTTGGCAAAATCGGCATCTTCTGTAAGTCGATCACAGGCCCACTTAGCGAAGCGAAAATGCATTGGATGGTCAGTTGGCTCGTTCAGCGGAAGGATAAAACTAATTATCTGTCAAATCAGACATGAGCTAAGTGTTACCATTCACGAAATAAGCACTAGTTGAAAAAAAACGTTAGATGGCGGACCCTTTATTAAAAAAATTCACAAAAAGATAAGTTTATGTTTATTTATACGATTCGTATTTTTTGTAAAATAATTTTTATCTGGCATCTCATATAAATATAAAGACTACTTGCAGCAGCAAATGTTAACTCTTTTGGGGAGTAAGTTTTCACAAGAGATTTCAATTTTGATTGTTTTGATCCTTGCCCCTTCTAAAAACAGTTTGCAAGATCAGCCGTACTTCTATCTTAGGTTCCGGCCACCGTGTCTTCATTAATCGTGTCTTCATCGCAAGGCTTTACCGGGAAATAAAAAACCACCATTCTACCAACACTTATATGTATACTCGAACAGCTTCTTTGTTCGATGTACTTTCATCCACTTCTTCGACAGCTTGCTAACGAAATTTCGATATGATTGCTTTACTTTATTTTAAAGTCATAATTTTTCATAACAGCATCATCCTTTTTATTTTGATCCGTTTAAACAAACAAATCCCTTTTTGGTGCTAGACTTTGTAACCTAAAGATTCGATATGAAGTGTTTAGGCAAATATCGGCAGCTGATTTCTTAAATATTTAACAATTCATATGTTATAGAATATGACGACGCAAAAAATCGAGCGAAAGCTGGTGAAATTCACTTTTAAAAGTCTAACACAAATCTTAATACAGATACAATTGCACAATTAAGGAATACATTTTAATTTTTATACATATTTTATTGTATGTATAAAACCAACAAATATTACAGAAAATGTTTTCACTTTATATTATAAGCTCTCCAATTATCGACTGGTTTTTTATTAAAAACATAAGTAAGCAATTTCTTTTGTTTAAAACATCACTTTATAGGGGGTTATGCAAAAACGTTTGTTAAAGCTAAAGCATGTGTTAAAACCGGTTTTGCCATACAAAATTAGTTTATTAAACCAACTTTAAGTTTAATAATCGTTTTTGCATAAGGGGAATAATATTAAGCAGCCCATACACGATCCAATTCAATTTTCAATTGAGTCGGTTGTTGTCCAAATCAAAGCGTGTATGGCCTTGTCAATTGATTAGTTTGGCAGTTGTCGAGTTGGTTGAAGAAAAATCAAAAGATTTTGATTTTTTATGTTGACTAGTAAATCTTTCAATTCGATTGTGCTGTGTGTGTTCGAGTCTCTTGATTAGCTGTCAAAACTTATGTTTGTAGCTTTATTAATTTATTTATTAATTTATGTATTATTAAAGTTGTATTTAATTTCATTGAATTCTAAATAAAAAATATTGAAATTAATGAATAAATGCAATAGAAGTTTTAATTTTTAATTGTGAAAAAATATAAGTTTGACAGTTGAATGAAAATCTTTCAATTCAGTTTATGAAGTGTGTGGCCAAGAATCAATTCAATTGAAAGACTCAATTCACAATTGAATTGAAACGTGTATGGGGTGCTTTAGAAATATACAAAAAAAATTATACCGTTGTTCACGGTGGGGGCTTGCCATTAAAAATCCATCTATAATTTTCACTTTTGTATCATTTAAAGAAATTAATTTTTTCACGCTAAATATAGTATTGGGACCATAGTGTAATGGCAAGAACGAAATATCTTTACAAAACAATGAATTTGCGTAAAAATGGCATCAATTTGTTAGAGCATATTTTTGAATATTTTGCTGAAAATGCATATTTTTACATAATGTGGTCATAAATGCATATTTTTGGTATAAATACTGGTTTTGTGTCATATTTTGTCAAAAATTCAAATTAAAAAAAAATTTTGTTGACAAATTATTAATGCAAAACTTTTTTTTTTGTCCAGTCAAACGATGGTTTTGTATCTATCTATTTGCGAGCAATAAAAATATTTTTGTGTGTGCAATAACTGATCAACTCTTACGTGAAATTGCGAAAAAATATTAAAAAAAAAATAAATTTGTTACTATTGTTTATGTATTATGAGAAAGTATAAATGTATCAATGTTTCCATCTCTGGTGTCAGCCCATTTTGCGTACACGTACATATGTATGTAATGTTGATAACAGCTTGTGACTGTTATTGTGAATGTTTGACAATTTTCCAAACACAATGAAATGTTTAACCTCTTCTTGCATGAGGATGCATCGATATTTTTTTAAATCTATTAAGAGCCTGTTTCATCAAACTTATTTAAATATCAATTCACATATAAGAGTCATTTAAAAATTAATGAAAATCGACATTTAAATATGAATTGATATTTAAATAAAGTTGGTGAGATTGGCCCCAAGTCTATTAAATTTCCTATATAATATAAACATGTGAATCTTTCTTGATAGACATAAAATTTGAATACCATAAATATTCACAGCACACTTTCTTAACAACCGTTTCAAGTTGGTGGGCACGAATTTGCACAGCAAGCTTATTATTTGCTCTACTCAAACTCTGGCTTAATTTTTTTTTATTTCTAGTGATTTTTTTTTATTTTAATCCTCGTCTTGTTAGCTTTGGCTGATAACTAATTACAATCAGATATTTACTGTAATAAATAAGTACTAATTTTTTTTATTAATAACCGTTTTCATTTGACCGGAAGGCAAAAACTTTATCTAATGTGCTAAATACCATGATGCATAGATTGAAATTATAGCAACGTTCAGAATTGTTATAAAATTTATTCATGAATATAAAACTTTTATTAATTATTTAATAATATATTACTATAACCAAAGGCAAGCAATTGATTATCTGAAACTTTCATTTGCATATGAACAATGTTCGTAAAACTGAAAATTTATTATGCGAGTAATTTTTGCTGTAGTAATAATTGGTGGTAATTTTATAGAATTAATTTCTGTTTATTTAAAAGGCGTGGTTGCGGTACTTTCGTACAATGGGATTTCATATAAAAAAAAATTCAATTTGCTTTTATTAATTAATTAGACGATGTATACTACTCTGTACGGGATTCCCTAAATTTAAACTCATGCATTAAACACATTCACCACAGCAGGCTACACGAACACCTGACTTCTAATGCCGCTAGCAGCAGTTGTCGCCTCGTAGCCACCTACTTAATTATTTTGGAGACGGCAGCAGCACCATCTGCACCTCATAGTTAAATATAAATTCATATTTCAGTATTGCCACCTTCAAATATTTCGCATTTGTAAAAATTAAATTACTCTTTCGAAATCAATTTATGCTTTCCGTCAATGTTTGGATATTGTTTCTGTTAAATAATATGAAATAATTGTACGATATCATTCATTAAAAATTTTCTGTTATACTGGCAACACTCAATTTTCTCATTCTAGCCAAAGAAATAGAAATGAGTTTAATTGGACAACAACAACAAAATCAGCATAGACAACAACTTGCTGCTCTCATATAAACATATGTATTCCATCTTTGACATTTTGTATTCGGTAGTTTGCTGTGGTAAATGTGTTTAATGCATCATTCTACACATAGCCGTTTTTATTTGGAATTTTTGTTTGTTTTTTGTTTTTTTTTTGTTTTTGGATTAAGCAAGGTCTATAAGCATTTCATTCCTGCTCATGGAACTCGTTAGTAGACTTCAACCCAAAAATTCCAAATAAAATTAAAATCTCCACATCAAATAAATATACTTCGATAGTTCTTTCACATTTTTTACTTATTCGTCTTCTAAATTTTGTAACATATTATGTAGGCGAAGCCAATAAAATGTTTTACAATATAAACATTTTATTAAATTAATTGAATTATTTAACACAAACTAATAAAACATTATACATAGTTTAATTTGCTATTCACGGACTATTAATATATTTTTCTATACTCGCAAGTATTTTTGTATTTAATTTTTCTTCGTCTTCATTGTTGTATTTCAATACAATGGGACTTATGTAAATACATGAGAGATGAATTCTAAATTGTTCTGTCACTTTTTCCATAAATCAAAGTTCACTTTCAAAAGTGACAAATACGTTTGCAAGTTAATTATTTGTAAACAGTAGATTTATAACAATTAAGGTTTGTTTCTTGTTAACTGAAAGCATTACAAGTGAAAATTAATTGATTGAAAAATGTTCTTTGGCACAAAACACATTAAATAAAACATATAGCAATTTCTCGTAATTGCTTAGACACACCTCGTAATTAGGGGATAGGGATAGTAGACATTCTAAAGTGTGCAAATAATTAAAAATGATCTTGTTTTAAACGTTGTAATTTTTTTTTTAATAGTAATGAAATGTTGTGCGTTGCAAGCAGTTATTATAATCTTTAGATTAAAGATGCCCAGCATTGAAAAATTATGTCGCTTAAGCTTTTTTTGCGGTTATGACTTGACACGTTTGTGTGAGAATAATTATTTTGACAACAGCACGGCAACACGGCGGTAGGTTGTTGTCCATGCTGATTTTGTCCTTGAAGTCTAATTAAACTAATTTCTATTTTTGTTGGCAGCAAGAAGAAAATATAGTGTTGCCGGTATCATACAAAATGTGGAATGAATGATATTTCACAATTATTTCATATTCACCCCTATCATAAATAATTATTTCCTCGAATTATTTCCCTTTTCTCTAAAGTTGCAATGGTGAATTAATTCAACGTGAAAAAACTCGCATGTTCGAAAAAAATTGGCATTGCCAATTTTTATTTCCGTGAGTTTTTAAGCATTTTTCGAATTCTTTTTAGCGAAAGCAAATATGATGCCAGATAGATACGAAATATGTTAAGGCTGCCACTTTTTATAACTATAATTTTTTTCCATCAATTTAAAAAGTTTTAGGGATTATATTTATAAGTATGTACTAATGTTGGATAAAACGCCTACTGCTTTAAATCTTACATATTTCGGTGCCACTGTATTCTACAATCATTCTATATAAAAAAGTATTACACTTTTCCTTACGTCAAGTCTTTATAAAATAATTTATTTATTTTTTTTCATTCCCAATGTTTCCTTCCCTATTATGCATTTCAATATTTTTTCATACATAAATCTCATAGAAAAAAAAATCAATAAACAACGTCTATTGTATTTAATTAAAAAAAACAAAAACTGTGCAACCAAATTTGGCACATTTAATTGTTGAAATAAATTGGGAACACAACGAAACACTCATAACAAGTTTCTACGTCAAATAAGCCCAAAAAGGAAGAGTTTCTTATTGAGGAAAAAAAAGTTCGCTAAAAAATTATTATTAAAAAAGCAGTTAAAATAAAATTACTTTTGTTAACAAAATATAAGAATATAAAAATTCAATAAAATTATCTTTGTATCTGTTAAGGAATAACCGGAAGCTGCATAAAATACTCATAATAAATAAGAATAAAAAAAAAATAAGTTTAATTTAAAATTTTCCATTTTACAAACATTTTCGTTGCACAGATTGATTTCATAATTGCTGTGGCTATTGGAGTCTTAATTTAACAAAATGGTAATTTTAATCATCATCATTAAATCATTTACACTTGCTAACGAATCTGTAATCAAAATTAAAGGCAGGCCGACGAGGAGCTTTGTAAACTTTTTACCGGTTTTCAAGTCAACGACTGTTTTTTGATCTTATACTCCAAGCAGCTGGAGATCTTTTTTGAATTGTACGAGTATGTTTGTAATTAAATGTGAAACTAATAACTCATAGTTATCATCAATTTTGCCTTTATCAAGGTTACAACGCAAAATGCTACTTATAGTCTTGTGACTTTCCGCTACAAAATAACGATAAAGTGTTAATAAACAAGATGTTTTTGACTGTATTTATTAGGTGTTAACCCTTAAAGGGATACAATTTTCATGATTACAAAAGTAATTTATGAAACGAATTTTAATTAAATGTAGAAATACATTAACGCGTTATATGAATATTTTACGGCCTTGTTTGACAAAATATTACAAGCTGCGGAAATTACATTACTTTTGGTTGAATAAAGTTTAATTTAATTCTTGCAGATTGCCGCAATTTCAATTTTCAAAACTTTGGCTCAGATTTAATTTCGAAAATGTTTTATTTAATAATTTTCAACAATCTTGTGTCAAAATTTGTTACGATGGTATCTAACGAAAGTCTTAGTTTGTTGCTAGATAGGATAGAAAGATTTGTACATATTTATGTACTCCAAGTAAGTTTTGTGTTGTCGTTCATTATTTCAACACCGAAGCTGGTTATAAAATTCCTCCTAGAAAAATAAATATAATAAAATTAAAAATGTGCTGCAAGAAAACTTTCAAAATGTAAACTGGTACTATGCTATTCTATTTGGTTCTAACCAAAACCCATGCTTACTTATTCGAGCATTTAATGGATTGAAGCACAAGCTCGATGAACTGAATCCCTAATCAGTTTGGTTTCTGTTTTGACACTGCGACCCATTGTGGGATGTATTAAAAGAGCATATGTAGTGTTTTTTTATATTCACCCCTATTGTGAATAATTTACAGTGGTGCTAAAAAACCTCTTATCATAAATATGTAAATCTATCGTGAATAACAAGTGAAATTTTTATTCCCCTTGAAAGGCACAATACTATCGTCAATCTTCCGTAAATTTTTTTCCAGCTGTCAGTTCTTAGCGAAATTAAAATAATTTCAGTAAACTGCGACTTTGACTCGTTTGACGAAGAGAGAGACGAGGGGAACATAAGCGTTTCTTTTCCCATCGTCTCTCTCTCCTAACAAACTAATCAGCTTAGCAATAAGACTTGCTTAGTGTAAATTAGGACACACGAAGGATTCCATACGGGACTTGTTTCTTTTGAAGGTTTTTTTCGGTTCTTGGCAATTTTTTTCGCTTTTCGGCTGTTTTTTTTAGTACTGACGATTTGTTATAGTTTAAAAAGAGTTTTTTTTTCGTTTTGGCGATTTTTTTTAAATAATTTTTTTATTTTTTACAAAATACATATTGTTAGTTTTAGTGATTTTTTTGTTGTGGTGCTTTTTTCGTTGTGGCAATTTTTTTCGGTTTTTACATTTTTTAACCCCCGACATAAAAAGGGGTGTTATAAGTTTGTAGTGTGTGTCTGTATGTCTGTGTATCTGTGTGTCTGTACGTGTCCACGTACAGGCCAAACGGCTGGATCGATTTTCATTTAGTTTTTTCTGTTTGAAAGATGACTTGATCGAGAGGGTTCTTAGCTATGTTTGTATGTATGGAAGATATAACATCTTTTCTGAAAAAAGTCGGGGGTTTTTAAAATTTTTTAATTTTTGTTATTCATTTATTTTAGTTTTGGCGTGTTTTCTTTTTGACGATTTTCTTTTCGTATTTCGGCTACTTTTTTGGTTATTTGGCAAGTTATCAAAATTACATAGTCAAAATAACATTAACTGATACAATACCCTCTAATTTTAATATTTGAATTTCATTGTTGATTGTTGTAGTCTGCTTAAAAATACACTAACTTGGCAAATTTCAAGTGTCTATATAAAATTGTATGTATGTCTATTACATTAGGATTTCAACATGTTTCGTTGCTCGCTTTATAATACTCTTTAATTTTTAACTGTCATATATTTGTTGTTGTAGCGGCCAACGTTTAACATATTCTGTGAAAATTTCAGATCCATAGCTCTTACGGTTCTCGAGAAAACAGCCTGTAACAGACAGACATACAGACTGACGGACATCGAAGCGAAAACATCGAATGTGAACCTTTTTGCTTTCCGTGCAGTAAATTTTATGGCAATTGTTATTGTTAAGAATTTTTCCACGGTTCCTAAAATATTTTGAAATTTATTTGCTGGTGGTTCAGCGGTGTCGTCTATATGCATTTCATTGTTGCTGTAACAAATCATCGGTAGACTTCAACCACACATTCCGAACAGTTACAAACCCCCCATCTTGGGACTATTCGGAATGTGTCGTTGAATTATACTTACTGATGATTTGTTACAGCAACAATGAAATGCATGTAGACAACGCTGAACCACCAGCAAATAAATTTCAAATTAAAATAATCTTCTGACAATGTGTCTTAATATCAAACTTAAATTTGTCTAATTTTCAATTAATTTTTAAGCTGTTTCTTCCCGTTTTTTACATTCACTATGCATTGATAGAGGGAACAAACGTTCCTATGAGATTCGCGATGGCAAATTTCTTTTCATGGGAACAAAAATTTCACATTTTATTCACAATAGGTGTGATAATGTAACTTCAATATTTTCCTTCTAATTAAATACTAAATCAATACTACTAGGCCAATAAATATTGTTCTAAATTTTTATTAATTCCCTTCAACGTGGTGGGCGTTGTTGGACTTCGATGTTTTTATAAAATTTTTCTTTAGAGGTAGAATTAGTAAAATCGTATCGTTATATTTTACAGCTTGTCGTATTGTTCAGCTTTGTGTACAAGTTGTAGAAAACGTAATTGTTTGCACGGTTAATGTGGCTATTCGTAACAGAACTAAATAATGCTACCTTAATCTATAAGGATAACACATAGTATAAAACTTTTTGTGACACGTGCAATAACTTTAATACAAAATAATAGTGTGATCAAATCTTAAAAAAGCTCTGCAGCAAAGTCTGCTAAATAATAATGCTAAAACTTAAGGCAGGGTTAATGGATGAACAAGTTTTTAGTTAAAAACATTTCATGTAAAACTAAAAAACTTTAAATTTTTTTATTGCTTGATTTTTATTTCTTGCTTAAGCTTTTTCATTCTTTTTTTTGCATTCACTGCGAACTGATAGCAAGGAAAATCCCAAAATAACTTCCCCTTCGGGGACAATGAAAATTTCTTAGAAATAAATATCTAATTTCTTAGGAATAAATATCTAATTTCTTAAGGTACGATCACACTTGTCAAACATTTGCCAAAAAATGCGTAACCAACAAACACTAACGAAAAAAGTTTTTATCCAGACACTTGTTTATCATGTTAAACAGTTTCGACCACAACTAATGGACAATGTCATAGAATTCAACAATATTGGCTAGTTTTTAACTTGACAAACTTTTGTCTGAGTTGAAAGATTTTTCATTAGCATTTAGTGGTTACGTTTTTTTGGGCAAATATTTGACAAGTGTGACCGTAGCTTTATTCACAATAGAGAAAGTAATTTTTTTTTCTCCAAGAATTTCGTCTACATTTTTCCACCATATTTTCTGTTATTTATCGTTTGCAGCTGTATAACTGTTTATTTGAATTTAATTAAAAAAGTTGTATTTAAATTGTCACCAAATACCGTACGGACAACCCATTTTCCTTATGGGGTGAAGTTGCCTTTTTAAATTTGGCAATATGCAGCGGTTATTTTGCTTATAAATTGAATAAATTCGCATAAAAAGGCATTTGATTAAAGAAGAAGAAGCAAAAAAAAAAAAATAATAATATTAAAAGGCATGTGCGTAAAATCGTGTAGTCACGCTTGATATTTATGGTTTGTTTTCTTACACTATACGTACGAGCAAGCGCTATTGTACTTCAAGTCATTGTCTTCAAAGACGAGAAGTTGTTGACCATTTTATGCACCCGCATAAGGTGAAGGTGTTTACACTTGAATTTGAGTTTATGATTAACAAAAGTAATAAACAATTAAATGGTCAGTCGACACTGGTCTTTATTATTAAGTATAATTTGCGTGTATTTCTTAGGTATTTCAATTCCTTAATGATGTTTATAAGGAAGCATAATATTGTGTTTGCAAAAATAAACTAAAAATCTTTTCAATAGAATTATTGAGTTATTTTGCATTGTAATTGTTGGTTTAATTTATTAATTAGACATGATAATATTCGTTAATTGGGTAGTCATTATCGAATAAGGTTTTTGAACTGCTTGTTTTATTTGACTTAATTTTTTATTTTTTTTTTGGTAGCATAATTATGAAAATTTTTTGTTTTGAAAGTTCTTTTAAAGTTCTTTTAAATTGCTCACTTGTGACTTTCATACACACTTACCTATAAATTCATTTCGTATTCTGATGCGATCTTGTAGCGTGGCTGCAGAAATGATCACACAATTTATAAATGCCAAAAGGGCAACTTGATATTCAATCGTTGTGGTATTTTCCAATTCGTTGATAACAATTTTAAAACGATATCGTTCATTTTTGAGATTCTGAAAGAAGACCATAAATTAAAAAATAAAATAAACAATTTAAGAAAAGAATTTGCTGCAAAAAGAAAATTTAAACTAATAAAAGTTAAATAAAACACAAATAAATCGTCTTTTTTGTTTCGCTTTCAAAACCATTTTCTTTAATAAAATTTCGGGTACCTAGAAAGGAAAAAGCACCACAAATACCCGAAAAGAACTAAAATGGCAATGTTGGTGTGTGGTGACAACAATTTAAAGAAAAGATGTTATGTCACACTAGGACCACACCAGCAATTTGTTGTGTCTTACCTCAAGCAATAACGTCGGCAGAATGTTGACGTCAAATTGCTTGTGTTCAACAATGTATCTAGAGGTGGCGAACACGTAAAGCCAAATATATTTGTTTTTTATGCATATACATACATACCTAAATTATTAAAAATTACAGATTTGGCAAATTATAAATTAACCTTTTTTTTATTTTATTCAGTTAAAACTTTTATTTTTGTCTTTTTTCGTATGTGTTAAGACATTATTGCTCTGCAATGTATTTTAACATTTGTTGCTGGATACATATTTGAACACATATTCATACGGTATACACGGTAATATCTTGTGTCGGCAATTTCATTTCATTTCATTTACGTTAAATAGCTGATGTTAATAACAATCTCTACTCAAGTAGATAGACTAGGGTTCTGACGAAGTGCGTGGCTGCACAGAAAATGATCGGTGTTACCCCCAGCTAATAAAAAGTCTGGTTTAATTTTTCGTCTCTTCTTTAGAAACTCACATTAATTAATAAAAATATTTCATTAAATAAGAATTAGTGAACTTAAGCCCGAATAAGAAATTATTATGTGTGTGAAGATAAATTTAAATTTAACTAGCAGAGACAAAAACCAAAAAAATTTTACACAGCTCAATTTTCAGTTAACAGTGCACTGTTAAGCACTTAACAGTCCTAGTAAAATAAAAGAATATTATTTCGGTGACAAAATCCAGGAACAGGGACTGGTACTATACGTAAAAATTAATGGAAAATATGGTCCGAGATCTGAATAATGAAATTATACTAATGGAATATACAACAGATATATCAATAACACAGAAACTTAATTTTAAAAATGGTCCTATTTTGGAACGAAAATTGGTCATTATGGGAAAAAAGAAGAATTCTACATAATATGTATATCCCACTATATAGAAATGGTACTCGCGGTGGTTCTTTAAAGAGAAAATGAAGTCGCATTCCTCTAACCATTTTGGGAGTTTGGAAAAATTAATTTGAAAAAAGTGATTTTTGAAGCAAAATTTCTGGAGAAGAGTAGTGGTCATTGTGCGAAATAGAAGAATTCTTCTATTTCTTCATTTGCTCTTTAAAGAACCACCGGGAGCACCATTTCTATATAGTGGGATATATGTAGAATTCTTACTATTTCCCATAATGACCAATTTTCGTTCCAAAATAGGACCATTTTTAAAATTAAGTTTCTGTGTTATTGATATATCTGTTGTATATTCCATTAGTATAATTTCATTATTCAGATCTCGGACCATATTTTCCATTAATTTTTGGGTATAGTACCAGTCCCTGTTCCTGGATTTTGCCACCGAAATAATATTCTCTTATTTTACTAGGACTGTTAAGTGCTTAACAGTGCACTGTTAACTGCAAAATGAGCTGTGTAATTTTTTTTTGGTTTTTGTCTCTGCTAGTTAAATTTAAATTTATCTTCACACACATGAAATTATTTCTGACTAAAACCTTTATTTTTATTTCATTCAATAGTGCAATAAATGCAATATTTTTTTTCTAGACAAGAAAACACCATAAATAAGGCTGCTATTGATTTTAAGCTGTTTTTTCTCTGAGGCATTTCGAATGGACTTAAAAAAGACAATAATTGTAGCAGGGGCGGATAAAACGTTTTAAGTTTTCAACAAAAATTTAAATACATATAATAAAGAAACCGTTATGTCATTATTACATTCTATGTACATACATATATTACCTAATTTACCTTCTAACAGAAAAAAAATTTACATATATTGTACATACATATATGCATACATACCTTATAATATTCTAATGTTTCTATGGCACGAGCATAACCATCTGCATTGTACGCACATAAAGCTGACAGTAATTCGAAGACTTGCTTCTTAACCACAACATTGTTCGTGTCCAATGCAGTGCCTAATTTCGAAATATAATCACGATTTTCGACAATGTAATCCAGGCCAATGCGTGAGTCCATTGTGAATAATTTTTGTATATCTAAAATAAGCAGTTATTGTCTTTATTTGTAAGTGGTAGTAGGGCCAGTGTCGCCACACTGACATCGAAGTAAAAAAAATAAAAAATAAAAAAAATGCAGCCCTTTTATGGATTTCCGCCTCGTAGTAGGAAAACTTAGTTGGTATTTTGTTTGCAACAAAATGTGACTTTAAAAATTTATTATGTATATTTTTCTTTGTATTTTTATGGCTTTTTAATGTTGTATCATTTATTTAGTTTTTTTATATATGTATATATTTTTTTAAAGTTGTTTGCCTCTTTGTTGCATTAGCCAGCTCAGGAAAAAAGCAGAAGAAGAAGATAATGAAGATTATGTTGTCAATTAATGCCGACGACTTGTTTAGAATTGTCAATTAGTTGAAATGTAATCGTCGCATTCATTAACATGTCTGATATTTGTTGTGATTACGTTATTGTAGTTCATGATTTTTTTTATATCATTGTGGGATGTATATTTCATTTTTTTGGGAAAATCTGTAAGAAAAATAAAGAAGTATTTAATTAGTGTAAGCAATTTAATGTTGGTTTTATCTACAATTTAAATAAATCTATCTTATAACGGTTTCTATTTGTTTTCAGAGACTTTGGGCCAAATCGTAGAGCGTCCAGTCTCTCAGTAAAAAAGTATTTAGTATATTTTAATAAGTACAAAAGGCTGTTTTCTCGAGAACCGTAAAAGCTACACAGAAAAAATTTTAGCCAAAATGCTTCCAATTAAATCAATTAATGCTGTTTCAAACAATTCTATAATTGTCCCAATTAAATTTTGTTGATTGAAAACAAAAAAGTTTAATGTTTGTATGGATGTTAGCAAATATGCAAGCATACAGACGAAGATTAAACTTTTGTACGCATTATTAAAAATTCAACCATTTTTTTGATTGTTTGAATTAACTTTGTTTAATGAAAAAAAAAAAAAAAAAAATATTTTAGTTTGTGTTTGTGTTTGTTCATGTTTTCATGGAAGTGTGTCAGCCTGTTATTTTAGAAGTCCCAAGTTCGAAGCATGACAGCGCTGTAAGTTAAAAAATAAAATAAAAAACACATAAATACATACACACATATGTGCAATAATTGAATGAAAAATAATTTGCCACGATAGCCTAGTGGATGTGTGTTAGCATGTTTGAATGGACGTACCATCTTCAAAGCCTGCAGCGTAAGTTACGGAATAAAACAAATAAATAAAATAAGTAAGTTAAAATAAATAAATAAAAAAAATTACTTTTTAAAATTTTTTTTACTTTTACTTTTTAAAATTTTATACAATTCAATTACTTTTATTAATCCATTCAACGAACAATTTAATTGTTTAAAAGCTCTAAATTCAATTATTAATTTATTTGGGCCAATTAATCATTTGTTTAAAATAAACGCGTACTTTAAATTAACTCTATTAATTGATCTCAAACAGCAAGAAAACCTCATCTTTGCAAATTTATTAATTGATATTATCAATTTGTTTGCAGGGCGAAAATCAGTAGAGAATTTAATTAATAGTACGAATTTCTAACTAAAATATTAATTAAAGTTGATTTTAAATTTTTTCTGTGTACACAGAAAAAAATATTTCTGCCATAAACATCTTTAATTGATAATAGAACCAAACATCCATTAAAAATGTAATTGAGCCAATCAAACTTTGTAATTAATTAAATTTTTAAACAAAAGTTTAATTGACTTAAATACATTTTTAATTGATTTGTGGTTTTAATTTTAATTAAAGTTGTTTAATGCAGGAATATCTTTTTTCTGTATACGGAAATGAAAATTTCTCAGAATATGTAAAATTTTGGCCGCTGCAATAACATATATACATATGTGCCTTTAATTGTGAAAGTGGTGTAAGTCATATATTTCTTGTGTCGAGATATTTAGTGGATTACATTTGAATAAAAAAAAAAGATATTTTTATATTATGCAAGATTTTATTTAGAGTTGTGCTAGTCTCGATTAATGTAAATTTATTTAATAATTGTTAAATATTTATTAAAGTTTTTTTATGATTTACGTCATATTTCGAAGCAAATATACCACTTTCAAAATTTCATATGAGAGTTAAAAATTATACAGTGTTCTAAAGCGAGCAATCACCAAACATGTGAAATGTGGTAATGTAATATACAGGCAATTAAATAGGATGATTTTTTAAGAACTGATCGCTTCTACGCCTGAAATGGTTCATACGCTGTATCCAATTTTGGCATAATCTCTTCATCATATCGACCGGTATTTCACGAATTAATTCTTCAATATTGTGTTCCAGTGTGTGTAAACCGTTGCAGGCTTGTCCCTACAGACCTCAGCTTTAACATAGCAGTATGAAGGCGTTAAAAATCAAAATCTAGGCGGTCAATTGACAGGCCCCAAAAGTGAAATAAGCTGTTCATCGAACTCGCCTCTCAATTGGGCCATTGTTTCGCGTGAATGTGGTACCATCTTGTTGAAACCAATTTTGGGCAAAAATAAAAATACAGTAACAGGTGCCCAATTGCTGCGAATGGCGCCGAATCGATAATTCACAAACCACAAACTTCCGGATAGCTGCCTCAGAAGGTCGCCCAAACTGACCATAAAATGGAAGAAGTTCACACAGAAAAATTTCAACTTAAAATCTACGTATGTAAACAAGGTTAATGTAATCTTTTTCGGCAATGATTTTGCTTCATATGTGTTTTATGACTTATAGTAATTTTCAAAGAAAAATTTTCCTGTTGAAATAACTTTATTTCACGTTGATTTAACATTTACGTACTGTTAAAATCAAAATGAAGAATCATATTGAATCAAAGTTATTTCGAGTTGTTACGACATTAATTTAATTTAATGTAGTAGTTTTATTTTATTAATTATTTAACTTATGTGTGTTTGACATCGACATCAGAAAAATGTTTGTTTATATATGGCTTCCCCGGCCAAGATTTGAATTCGGAACTCATCGCGTGGTAGTCAACGTGCTTAACCCTGCAGCCACAACAACTTTAAATATTCTTTAGACACACACTAAATATGTACCATCATAAATACAATTTTAATTCAACATTATTTCATTGACCATTTAACTTACAATTTATTTAAAAAGTTTTAGTTAAAAAAAAAATATATATAAAATACTTTGACTTGAAAAGTCAAATTAAGTATAGGGTCTTACAACTCTTTGGTAGAACCTATACTGTCAAGATACAGTGTTATTAGTAATTTTTCAAAACTGTCTATTCTCTAGTCTCCAAATGTACAGTGAGTGTAAAAAGTAGCTGTTTTCAAAATTGAAATTTTGTCACTGTGTCCTCCTCTATTATTCTTTCATGGGTTTTGTTCATTCAGAAATAATGTACACATTTATGCATGTATTTTTAAATTCTCTAGAGTACATTTTGACTCTAATTAATTTATTGTTTTTAAACATGTTTAAAAATCTTATATTTGACCGAGCGACCGACTGACTGATCGACTGATCAAACAATCGATTAGAACAGCATAACACTCGCGCACGCACACATTCAGTCGCACACACTGCACTGTCTTTTGCTTTGTCTGATAGTTAGTTTTGGAATTTACACAGTCTAGTCTGTCTGTTTTATTATTTAAGTCAGATTTGATTTTTATTTGATTTACTGATACGGTCTTGATACGGCTAGCATTGGTTGTGCTCTTCGCAGGGAAATTATGAGGAAAAAAATAACAAGAATTAAACGAGATTTCGTGATCGTCATAAATTAATTGTTTTAATAAAATATTGTGTTTGTATTTGAACTTTGTTTGCTTCATCAATAAAATCAATTTCAATAATTTAGTTTGACCAATATATGAAAGAGGGGATAATTTATATTCATAAAATTATTGGTTTTCTTGTCTCGTTAATTTTTTTTGCAGTTGCCTGTAATTTTTTTTTTGATAAATTGTTGATAATTTTAAATTGATTAACAAATATCTCGAAGCAGTTTCAATAAAAGAATTTTGTTGCAAAAAAACTTAAAATGTAAGAATAACTTTAGTAATTTAATATATTTTTAAAATTTGTGTTTAGAAAGAAAAAAAAAAATGTTCTTAATAAGTAACGGGTGTTGTTTTAGAGGTATAGAACTTCGAATTGAAATAAAACACAAGGAAATCGTTTTAATGTCCATCAATTTGGCTTTATTGGAAGGATAATTTTATGCCATTAATGTTTAAATATGATTTCGGGCATGTGGCCGCCGCGGCTGGCTCGAATAAAGCCAATTCTACAGGTCCAATTTTCAACCACTTTTTCGAGCATATGGGGCCGTATGTTGGCAATAACGCCACGAATGTTGGCTTCCAAGTCCCCTAACGTTTCTGGTTTGCTGGCGTAGACGAGCGACTTCACATATCCCCAAAGAAAATAATCCAATGGTGTCAAATCACACGATCTTGGTGGCCAATTGACAGGTCCATTCCGCGAAATTATGCGCTCATCGAATGTTTCCTTCAATAAATCGATTGTGACGTGCGCTGTGTGGCATGTAGCGCCGTCTTGTTGGAACCACAACTCATCCACATTCATGCCATCCAATTCGGGAACAAAATAGTCGGTTATCATGGCTCTATACCGGTCTCCATTAACGGTAACTGACTCTCCAGCATTATTTCGGAAGAAGTATGGCCCAATGACTCCACCAGCCCATAGAGCACACCAAACAGTCAGTTTTTGTGGATGTAATGGCGTCTCAAGGGTCTCATGTGGATTCTCTTCACTCCAAATGCGGCAATTTTGCTTGTTGACGTAGCCATTCAACCAAAAATGAGCCTAATCACTGAACAAAATTTTGCGATGAAAATCAGCATCGAGATCAATCTCATTTTCGGCCCATACACCAAAATCACGACGCATTGCATGGTCTCGCGGCCTTAATTCTTGCACAAGCTGGATCTTGTAAGGTCGCAAGCCAAGATCTTTGCGCAAAATCTTCCATAAAGTTGATGGACAAAGCTCCAATTGCTGTGCACGGTGGCGAATCGATTCATTCGGGTCCTCTTCAACACTTTGCTCTACAGCGGCAATTGTTTCTTCGGTGCGCACTGTTCGACGTCTCTGCGGATGCGTATTATCACATAGAGTAAACGTAGTGCGAAAACGATCCATGGTTAACCGAATTAATTGCTCTGATGGACGATTATGTCGACCATAAAATGGACGGAGCTTGCGGTAAACTTCGCGAACTGAACCATTATTTTCGAAATAAATTTGCACGATTTGCAAGCGTTGTTCTTTTGTCAACCTGTTCATGATGAAATGGCAAACCAAACTAAATATTAATCACTTGACAGCTGACAAAATGGCCGCCAGTTAAAAAAGTGATGCCAACTTAAAGTTCTATACCTCAATAAAAAACACCCATTATGTGCCCTTGTGAATGGCCCAAGCACTCTTTCATCGAAGTGTACAACATTATGAACTTGAGCTACTGGTACTATGACTGTCAATAGATTCTATCAAAATATACATACATAGTTTAGAAGTCTGCAAGATTATAGAAAAAAAGTGGAACCAAGACCAAAAAGTTTTCTTGTCTGAATTCCTAAATCAGCGTCATATAAAGCCTTCCAGTCATATCAGGGATGGCAATATGGTACAATTGTACTTTTTTAGTACTATTCAAAGTTGAAAAGTACACTACTTTCTAATTTAGTACATTTAAGGAACTTCCTCAGTTACACACCGCATTTATTTTCAAACAATGATTGTGATAGTAAAGCGCAACGAAAAAATAAAAAAAATATGAACTGTTCCATTTCGAGATTACTTTTCTGCTAAATTCGAATGCTAGAGCACATACTATTAATTTTTATGTCTTAAATTTAAACTTAAACAGGTGAAGCCATACACTTTAATATCTGAACTCGCATGCAAATTTATGAAAACGATTCGGTAGCCGGAACATAGACGATTATTTTAATAAAAATAAATAAAAATATGTAATTTAAACTAAAAAAAATCTTTCAGTACAATTAAGGTTAAAAAAACTAAAATTTTTGAAAGTTGGTACAATTTTAAAATTCTTAATGACATCCCTGGGTCATACAGATATAAACATGACAATTTTACAATTGATGACAGTGATGCCAACTTAGCCCTCTTATGGCTAGATTAAGCCCGTTTTCAGTCAGTCAAAACGCGAAAAAATTGTTTAGCCCCAAACTAAAAAAGGCGCTAACCTAGCACTTTTTACAATAATCTTTCAGACCTTTTAGCCCCTTTTTAGTTTTTGCTCGATATGGCTACATTTAAACTTTTGCGAACTTTTTCTTCCTTTAATCTAGCAAAATAAAATGAGTAAAAAGTCGATATTGCCTTACCAATTTAAAAAAGAAGAATAATATAGAGTAATCTTTTATTTCTTCCAAATTTTTTATGCCTCGAAAGTTATTCAGTACAGCCTAAAACAGATAATGTATGTTTTTGGAAGAGCGCGAAATCGAAATTTGATTTAATAACGGCCAATTTTAAATGTATCTACTTATGTAAACATACATATGTATACATATTTCTATTATATATGTATGTATGTGCTAACTATTTAATCTACGTTTGTACATACCTTACAATGAGATTACACGAGACATAAGTTTGGAAATTTTTGTGTTGGCAATTGTCAAAATCTGTAGCTAACACAAAAAATGACTGTGTAAACCGTAAATGTTAGTGTTCGAACACATGTTTGGAAACAATTGCTCAAACACAAGTCTGAGCAATTATGTTAGGACACAAGCTGTCAAATTTTCTTTTTCCGTAGAAAATAATGGCGGGAAACTAGAAATAATAAGTTTATTATAAAAAAAATCAAGCAGAAGCAGAAGTATTAAAAAATCAAAACGAAAAACGCGCACTTTGTATGCATACGACAACCTAAATTTTGGGTTTTAACATTATACGTCTAGCCACCCTTAAAAATAAGTTTGAACACAAACTTTTTTGTGACGTCATTCTGCCGACGTTATTTCTTATGTTCCGAAATAAAAATTGCTCGTCTATTCGTAGTGTTATTGAAATGTAATATGAAATGTAAATGAAATTGTACAATATTGAAGCTCTCAAGCTATGTATGTGTTGATCTCATGATAGTTATTTATATTCTAATAAATTACTTTACAAAAATTGATTTGATGTTTTTATTTTCAACAGAAACATTTTAATGCTAGCCCCTTTTAGCGCTTTTTCGAAAAATTTTACTTTTTTTTATTTTTGAATATTTTTTTCAATTTAGCCCTTTCTAGCCCTTTTTTCAAAAATTTTTACGCGTTTTGAGTCTCAAAAGTTGGCATCACTGATTGATGATGATGATAATACGGTACTGGGGTAACACGGTACTTCTCACTAAATAAAATCGTCTTTTTAAAACGAGACTCTAGCGGGAGTATGTAAGACCGATGGCACCATAAATTTTTTTTTAAAATAAAATTCGTTTAACCAGTAAATTTTTTAAATCAAAAGATTGAGCTTTGAAAAAAAATGGAAAAGCATAGAATGAAAGATTTCATTCACTGTAGTAATAAAAACCTACATTAGCTTATTGAGGAACATTTAATGAAATCGTTTCGTTATGCGTATGAATAATTTTGCCTTCAGTGTAGTCTGGTGTCATAATTACTAGTCCTCGGAGTTCATTGCATGGTCTAAATACAGTTAGAAAAGATATTTTCATTTCATTTGCTAATCTTTTTTATTCCAAACGTTAGCAAGAAATAAATTAAAAAAAAACATTTCGTTCTCTTCGACAATCGGTACAAGTTATAGTCGCATTCGGTTTCACCATTATTAATACAAATTTAATTAATTACTTAATTGTTATTTCTAAAGTGTATACTTACTGTATGCTTAAAAAATCAATAACAATTTGTTTAAAATATATTTAAGAATATTATCTACGTATTATTTAGTAATCGAGGGTGGTCCCAGAATTATTTAATCTAATAGAAAATTATAAAATAGTATATGGTGTTTTTAAGCCCGATATAACGTTAAATTGTAAAAAATAACACAAAAAATTTAATTTTATTTTTAAAATACGATTTCGGGAGTATGAGCATCGTGCGTGGATGTTCTTGATGTAGCGCATTCTGGACGTCCAATTATGTGCCATTTTTCGAGCACTGCCGGCCGTATGTTACAAATAACACCAAAAATTTTGGCTTCCAAGGCGTCAATTGTCGTTGATTTATCAGTACACACACAGGCAATAATCGACATTGGAGGCCAATTGACAGGTCCATTTATCGAAATCAATTTATTGCAACATTTTTGTTTTAAAAAGTCGATGGTTGTGGTCGCATTTAGTGTATTCATATTGAGCATTTTTAACATTGCCACATGTCACGAATCTCTACACTGAAAAAATTTACACTAAATAAAACAATAGCAAAATAATTGTTGTTGTTGTTTTCAAGTTTTCTTAGTTTTAGCGTTTTGCCAATTATTTTTCGGGCTTTGGCGATTTTTTAGTTTTGACGCTTTTTTCGTTTTGGCGATTTTTTTCAGTTTTTTTACTACGAGAATTTTATTAGTTTTTTTTTGGCGTTCTTTACACTTTTGGTGTTTTTTTGTATGTGAGCGAATTATTTTAATTTTTATTTAAACGATTTTTTTTATTTTGGAAATTTTTCGTTTCGGTATTTTTTTTTAATTTTGGGATTTTTTAGTTTTGGCGTTTTTGAAAATTTCAAGAGTTAGCCGTAAGAGGCGATAACTTAATGAAAAAAAAAGAAAATTATATTAATGATATAAAGATTATTAATTATAATTTAAAATTTATTTGATGGTGGTTGAGCGTTGTCTATATGCATTTCATTGTTGCTGTAACAAATCATTAGTAGACTTCAACCACACATTTTGAACAGTCACAAACCTCTTATGCAAAGACTGCTGATGAATTGTTACAGCAATAATGAAATGCATATAGACAATGCTGAAGCACCAGCAAATAAAATAAGTTAAAATAAACTTCTGAAAATATGTCGAATAATAAATTTCTTAGACTATTAATTAATTAATTTATTTATTAGATATTCTATGCACAAGACTTAAAGTCTTATATTACAGCATATAATCTACATGTATGATTGAACTTAATTACATAAGGACATACCAGTATTTAACAAAAAAAAAAAAATTAAAAATAAATAAAAATAAATAATAATAAAATTAATAAACTAATAATAAAAATCAAATTGAATTAAATTGAATTCTGCATTATTAACTCAAGTTCAAGTAAATGAGCGATATGTTTTTTAAATTTTTCTTAATATATTTTAAGGATTGCTTTGACACCCATACAGAGTTTTAATTGCAAATATGAGCTGAAGTAATTTCATCTTCTTCTCGACAGAAAAATCATACTGGATTGATGACATTCGCAAAGAAAATGTTGCCAGAAAGAAGTTTAAACTAATCAAATGAAACATTAAACTCAATTAAATAAAAGTTTAATGCCGTTTACTTTTTTTTAAAATTTTATAAAGAAAAATAAAATTTAGCGTTCGTTTAGACTAAAAATTTACACTCGTAAGAGTTGATGTAATAATTTCTAACAAAACATATACTATATATATTTCAAAAACCTTTTTATGGCGAATTTCCATTCAAAAGTGCAATAAATGAAAATAATTTTCCTATAAAAGAAAGTGCCAAAAATTAATTTTTGGATTAACTAATTAGAGAATAAAGAAGTTGAATATCAAACCCAAAAAATGGTTCTAAGTGAAGGAATTGATGACATTCCCAAAGAAAATGTTGCCACTATTTTATTTTTCAGTATGGTAATACTAAATTTTTGGGTTAAAATAAATTTTTGGATTAGATAATGAGGCTTAGTTGAATATCAAACACTCTAGTGCAGGAAATACTTGATTTTTTATGTATTCAAGAATATGCGAGATAATTTAAAATCATCCTCGTATAAAAGTTAAACTCAACAAGTTATTAATGAAATCCATTTGGAAAACTGCTCAACAATCTTGTTAATTTGTTTACATTTTAATAAATAACACTACGTTTGTTTATTTCTAGTCGCTTTGTTTAAAATAAAAAATCTGATTTTTAAAATCAATAACCAAACAAGCCTTGAGTATAAAACGAAAACTTTTGCCAGCTATATCAAATAACTTTAGAAACACTTTGTCTAAAGTAAATAACTTATTTTTCTAATACAATAATTAAAGCTTAAACCTGAACTGATCTCTCAACACGATTGAAAAAGGGAGAATATTAATGATTAAGATGTTTTATCTTTATAATTAAATTAAAATAAAAACACTTAAAAAAATTAAAAATACTCCCAGTTTTTATCAAGACACCGAACGATTGAACGTTGTCAACAAATTGTTGTTGTTGTTTCAAAATTTATTTTTAACATTCTAGAGCAGTTTGAATTTGAGTCGCTTTTGTTTTACTCTCTTGTTTATTAATATTTATGAACTTGGCTATTATTTTATTTGCCTTAGCTTACACATATTTTAAGTTATGTTAAATAAAACAACGGCTGGTAGTCTTGGTGAATGGGCAGGCGCCATCTTTCAATACTCGTATTGAAACTTTCAGAAACTAAATGCAGGACAAAAGAGTTAAACAAACGCAATCGACAATTGTTAATCTAAATATATAAATTATAGGCTGTCAATACATTAGGTCCGTTTTGGAACCTGAAATGCATTTTATATCAGTAGTAAGAATTATATTGCAAAATATGCAGTCAGAGTGAAAGGAAAGGAAAAACATTTTATAGTTTTAAATATAAAATTTGTGTGTTTGTGGAAATTATTATTGATTTGATAAATAATCTTGTTTTTAAAATGTTTTTACATTAGCAGACAGACGATTAGTTGTGATGGTTACATCGTCCGACTTAAAAAAAAAAAAAAAAAAAAAAAAAAACAAGAGCTGCTGGCTACTTTTCGGAGTTATTTGCATAAGTCGATAAAATTGCCTGCCACCCGGGCATTTTGCTTGTTTTCTCTCTTAAAAATTAAATATTTTCAAAGGGTAAAAAATTACTAAAATTTTTCTGTTATTTTGCTGTTTATTGCACTGAACCTTCACACGATTGTTATTGTATAAATTTTAAATTTTCTAGAAGGCAGTCAAAATCAATTTTTCATTCCTTCTAAATGATTCACATTTTACAGACACACACACATTACCTACAAAACTTTAAGTGCAGTTGTCATTAAAGGCTCAATCAGACGTGACATAACCATAGCCATAGAGAGCAGCCGTTCGAACCAAACTAATGGGCAACACTGTATTCGATTATACGTGACTCGCCATAACGCCATAACTCTCACCATAGAAACCACTTGAATTTTGGTTTTTGGTTATGGTTATGGCGTTATGGCTTAACGTAAATTCTTTTGTAAGTGTATTTATAAAAAAATCAATAAAAATTAATTTTCTTGTCTAGTAATTGTCAACTTTGAAACGCGATATCATCAATTTGAAATCACAGCTGCAGCCACTGTACTACGAGTATAATGAAATACATAAATTTATATAATTTTTTTTCTTAAAAGCATATCCAAGATAATGTAAAAATTACTTAACAGAATAATTAATATTAACATTAAATTTAAATAAATTAAGACATTATCTAAGTACAGATGCGTGGAATTTTACAAGGCGTTGATGAGGAGACAACAATTTTTAGGGTTCCCTACATTAAAGGTGATGTTTACGGGCTAAAATACCCTAAATAAAAAAAGTCGCCAAAACGAAAAAAGCTCCAAAATTAAAAAAAAACGGTAAAACTAAAATAAATCTCAAAAAAAAAAAAATTCCATACAAATCAAATTAAAAAATGTTCGGGAAATCTTTCATATTTGCGGTTACCTAAACGGTGTTAATTATTCTAAAAAGTTGTTTATTGAGATCTTAGGTACATTTTTGTAGTTGATTGTTTCCTTGAAAATCGAACGGTTTGCTACCTATGGACCTGAACAGGGGAAAAAAGTAAAAAAAATTAATTTTTTTTTAAATATTTTGCTATTTTGATCTTGAAGACGAAATTTTTTTTTGATTTTTTGTGTTCACAATTTTTGTTCTTTATGAACAAAACCGAACGGTTTGCAAGATATGAGCCTGAAAAAATGCAAAAATGATACCAAGGCCCAAATCTTTGGGGCCCATAAAAAAAGTAGATGACTTGGGGCAAAACTTGAAGACACGGGTCTTTTTTTTCTGGTCTTTTATCACGTAGTGGTATACGTTTATGGTTATATATCCATAACTTAAAAAATTACACACAGTCACCCCTTTCGTGAACAGTTTTTCCCTCGAAATATTTTCCCTCTTCCCCATATCGCCATCGTGAATAATTTTTCCCCTGAAATGTGTTCCCCTTCTTGATTCCCCTTATCGTGAATAATATTTTTCATATGGATTTGTTAATTTTTCCCTTGGTTTTGTTCATTTTATTTTTGCAGGAGAACTGAATTAATACACTGCGTAATTTCAATATTATACTTGCAATTATATATTAAAAGTTATAAATAATTATTTTTAGAATAAGATCAATAAAAAATGTTCACGATTAGTAACAATAATTCCTTGCAACACCTTTTTTCATTGAACATAAATCTCTTTGGTTCACATGCAGTAAGTTTTATGGATGTGGTATACTAAAGAATTTGTTGCACGGCACCTAAAATATTTAACAACTCCACTTTACACTCAACAACTTTTAATTTGAAACCCAAAAGATGTTTATTTATTATTCGGGCCTATTCTCGTTTAAGTATCGTTTTAAAGCGACACATAAAAACGACAATTTTACATTGAAATGATAATACGGTGCTAGGGTAATACGGTATCTTTTCAAGGTAAAAGTGTCGTTTTTATGTGTAGTTTTAAAACGATACTTTAATGAGAATAGGCCCGATTATTAATCTTAATTTGTTTGATTTTCAATTAATTTTTAGGGTTCCGTACACCAAAGGTGAAAAGGAACCCTATTGTTTTCGCTACGCTGTCCGTCTGTCCGTCTGTCCGTCTGTCCGTCTGTCCGTCACACGGTATTTTCTCAGGAACCGTAAGAGCTACGGACTTGAAATTTGGACACAGTATGTAGAACCTTGGCCGCTACAACAACAAATACATGAGAATTAAAAATTAAAGGGTGTTCCAAAACGAGCAATGAAATATGTTAAAATCCTATGTAATATACATACAATTGTATGAACATATGTATATTGAAACTTGAAATTTGTAAAATTAGTGTATTTTTATACAGACTACAACAATTAACACTAAAATTTAAAAAATTTATATTAAAGGGTGGTCCATCAGTTAATGCAATTTTGACTATGTAATTTTGACAATTTGCTATATCTTGGAAACCGTAAGAGGCAAACACTTGAAATTTTCAAAAACGGTAAAACTAAAAAAACCGAAAATTATAAAATCGCCAAACCAAAAAAAAAATCGCCAAAACGAAAAAAATCGCCAAAATTAAAAAAAAAATTCTAACACTAAAATAAATCGCCAAATTCGAAAAAATCGCCAAAATGAAAAAAAACGCCAAATTGAAAAAAAACGCAAAAAATTGAAAAAAAATCGCCAAAACGCGAAAATGTCGCCAAAACTAAAAAAACATTTAAATAAACAAAAATCGCAAAAATTAAAAAAAATCGCCAAAAATAAAAAAACGCCAAAATGAAAAAAACGACAAAAAAACGAAAAAATCGCCAAAACAAGAAAATAAAGTGTCTAAACTAAAAAAGAGCCAAAACTTAAAAAAATCGCCAAAACCGAAAAAAACGCAAAAAACGACAAAACAAAAAAACCGAAAATACCCCAAAAACGAACAAAAATGCCATAACTATATATTATATAGGATGAAGTTTGTATTAAATTACATATCTAGTGTTCGTACGGAACCCTATGTGCGCGAGTCATAGTCGCAATTTACTGAATTTATTAAGCTTCACAAGTCTTTTTCCCGTTTTTACATTCACTACGCATTGATAGCGGGAACAAAAATTTTACATTTTATTCACGATAGGAATGAGTGTAATATTTGCGTGCGTATAAAATAGTTCAAATATACATATACACGAAATTATTATTTTTTTAATCAGGTTTTTTTTTCAACAAAATGGTAATAAAAATATTATGTATTCTATGCAGCGAAACATATTTCTGTTTGCATTAAAATAATTATTATTTTATATATTAAAAAATTATTATTAATATTCAAAAGATTTGTATATATTCGATTGTTGGACTGCGATTTGTGGGTGTCATAAATGTAATTAAAAGAACACGCCTCTTACGAATTTAAATACATAATAATAAACAGCACGCGATTAATTATTTATGAATCAAGTTAAAATAATAGAAATAAATAGAATACGTAATAGGTAAAAATATAAAAATCATAAATTTCATTTCCATTTGAAATATATAAATAAAATACTTGTTTTGTTAATGAAAATTGATTTGTTTGGCAAGTGTAAGATTATCAATATTTTTTTCTTCTTAAAATTTTTTTTTAATTTTATCTACCAATAAGTTAAATGAAGACTATAAACCGCAATAAAAGTAAAAAATATATGTAACTTATTAATTAAAATACATACGAGGGTTGTTCAAAAATAAGGTTTGTAAAAGAGCCAAACAGCGAAGCTGCTGTAGTTAGTGCGTGAGGTGCAGATGGTGCTGCTGCCATCTCAAAAATAATTAAGTAGCTGGCTACGAGGCGACAAGGCGACAAATGCTGCTAGAGGCATTTGAAGTCGTGTGTTCGTGTAGCCTGCTGTAGTAAATGTCCCAGCAAAAAATTTCAAAAAAGGTAATCGAGTTTGGAATTAAGCATTTTTGGTGGAAGCTCTTCCCTACTGGATTACCAACTTAATGATCTTAACCAGGCATGGGACTAAAATAATCGATTCTTGAGAAGTACTAACTTTTTTTATTTGGTAATATATTTAATATAAAAAATTCATTCTCCTCATTTAGCAACTTGTACATCATTTTTTTTTTAAATTTTAGGTAATGTGATTTTTAAGCGAGTAATGAAATTTGGCAATTAGAAAAGTAAGTCATTATATGGCAAGTATTTCTGATGGTAATGTGTAATTTTTTGCTGGCGTGTTTAATGCATTATCGTGTCTAAACGCCGACTAAGTTTTTTTTTTTTTTTTTTTTTTTTTTTTTTTTTTTTTGTAAGGAACAAAGTTGCCAATTTAAATTTCTTACCATTTAAAAATGCTACGACAGCCCTCGTAGTCCTGTCTACACATTTATGTACAATATTTGTTGTTGCAGCCATACATAACCTATTTAGTTGTTGTTCATTGTTGTTTGATTTAAGACACGTTGCGTTACAAATGCACATTAACAGACTGCGACGACTTTGGCAGTGGAGCGCAATAAGCGCAAGGTCGTTACTGAGTTGTTGTTTGTACTCGTAGTTGTGGTGGTACTCGTATTCGTTTTGAAAGCATAAAATCAGTTGTTTTAGTTTTTGTTTTTTGCTCGCTTGTCTGTTTTGGCTTTAATCTTGTTAACAACGGCAGCAGCACAAACACAGAAACACTTTTGTAAAAATAACTTAATGACAAAAAAAAACTTTTTTTTTTTAAATTCGTAGCGAAATACACCAAGAGCCTTTTTATGTTAAAAACATAAACAGACAACATTATTTTAAAGACAACAACTGTGTATGAATGAACGAATGAATTAATGAATGAACATATGTTTGTATGTGTGTAATCGACTTCTTTAATTTACATGCCTATGCTATATAAAGGGTTTTTCATTAAGCCTTGGCTAGTGTTAAATTTAATTAAAACACAACTATTAAAATATTTCGTTTTCCACTAATAAATTTTATAAAAATCAAATAACGAAATTTAAGAAATCCATACATTACTTTAATTAATTAATTTAATTATACACTTAATAAAATTTGCCTAAGTAAATGTCTTTGCAAACAAGCTGCAGGGGGTTTTGAAAAAAATTGCTTTATTTAGCTGGAACTGCTCCCCTAAATGTTGTTTAAAGTTCTTTTATTTTTTATATTTTTTGCATTACACCAAAAGCGGCAAAACATCAATTACAAAATAAACAATTTATTTTGCATATCTAATGGATTTTATAGAAAATATTATTATTATTATTTCATTTTATTCACGGCATCTAATCGGCATTACTAATATGACAACGCATACAAATTAATTGCACATGTTAGAATAAATGTCAGAAAAGAGTTGTGCGCAAAAAAAAAAGAAAATAAAAGTAACATAACAATATTCTAAACAAAGAAACATAAATTTTATTTAGTAAATCTGAAAAGTTTTAAAGCAATAAATTAAAGGCTCAGCTGCAACAGCAATTAGCGCAACATGTTGCTGGAATGCATAATAATTTTTAATTTTGTTTAATTGATTGCTTTTATATTCATAAACATTCTTCAAGAAATTCAGAGCTGTATGCTGAACTCAAACTACTCTTCACTGATCATAAGTTTGACTAGCGGGACTCCAGCTCCCTTATTCAGTAACTCACTAATGCTAAACGTCTATCGCTAAAAATCTACAAAGTCGATTTTCCAATTTTTTTTTTTGCTGAGCCAGGCATTGCAGCATTTGGGCAAATGTGCAAAAATTTTTGAAATGAATAAACTTCAGTGGAATCTAGATAAAAACATTTCAATTCATTGAGATATTATGAATGAAATAGTTGCTTAATTCACGAAACGTCTTGTATCTTTGTATCGATTGTATTATTATATGAAATATATTTATTATTGGTAATTTTCATATAAAAATAAAATACTCTATTACAATTTTATTTCATGTGTTTTCAAAATGTTGTATTTAGAGAGAGACTCTCTAAGAGTGCTCACAATTAAAAACAGTAAGTGTATTTGATACACAAATACACGATACAAATTGTTGTAAATTAAGCAAATATACTTTTATTTTTTTAATTAAAATTCAACTGTTCCTGTGTAGTAAACAATTTATAATATAACAATGACTTAATCACACCTTTTTTTTAAATCACATAAAAGGTTTGCACAGAATTATTGATACAATTGAATTTCGTTTGAAATCTTTTGAAAATTACCGATTCAACAATACAAATAAATACATGTCAGCTGTCCCACCATATCAATTTCGAAATTTTTTCTTTTTATTTGTTGCATTAAATCGTTGTAATTTTTGAAATATTTTGTTGTAAAACACAAAATAAATCACTATTTCTAAGTAAAATATTTAAATGCTCTGAATAAATAAATATTAAGCAATTCGTTGAGAAAATAAAATCAAATCAATAAGACGACAATGTTTAAGAACACCTTGTGAACAGGGGCCTAATCAATAATTTATAAATTTACTTTTTTGTTTTTAAATTATTTATAAAGCATTTATGTATTTTATGTGCGTACTAAATCTGTGTAATTTACACATGAAATTATTATACCAGAGGTTGGCATTATATTTTCAATTAGATAGAAATATTTGAGCAAGATAATTGATTTTTTTTTTATTTAGCCTCCAAGCATTTCAACAGCTGAAGTGTATATAATTACTTGAAAAAAAAATTAACTAAAAGAGACACTTCACTCTGCTCAATACTTTGTTTAACAGTGTGACCTTAATTAAATTGAAATGAATAAAATAATTTGAATAAAATAATTTAAATAAAATATTTTAAAGACTGTTTTCTAATTGCAAATTTGGTAAATATTTACAATACTGTTTAGCTTTTTATGCGATTGTGATTTAAAGTCAAATTTATTTCAAGTAATGTTTTGCAATAAAAAAAAACAAAAAAATCAATTAAAAATGTATTTTAGTCAATTGAACTTTTGTTTCAATATTTAGTTTTATTAAAAGTTTAATTGACTCAGTAAAATTTTTAATTGATATTTATTTTTTTTATTATTAAAAGTTTAATTAACTCAGTAAAATTTTTAATTGATATTTGTTTTTTTTTCAATTAAACGTGTTTATTACAGGACAATTTTTTTCTGTGTAACAAGCAGGAGTGCTATATTCTTCCGTGCCGAATCTTATATAATCTTCACTGACGTACTTGTGGAGTATACATGTACACGTACAAACATAAGAATATACATAGCTTTTTTTTATATTGTTAATTTATTTTTTTCTCTATTACAATTTATAGGGGTATATTGGTATTGTTTGACCACAGAATTTAATGTATATATTTTATTTTCGACATTTGCAACAGTTGAATATTTTGCACTTTGCAATTAACAATTTTTTTAATATTATTAATAAGTTCCCTCTTTAAAATTAATGAGGAGAAATTAATTAGAAAAGAATTTAACCAATATCAGGACTTTGCAATAATAATTTATTCACCCATATCAAAGTCAATTAAATTTGCATATGTATATATATGTATATACACATAAGTTAAAGATTTTGCCAGCTTTTACTATATTGATACCGAAAACTGAATTAAATAATTTCAGTGAAGTGCGACTTTGACCCGCGCACGAAGGGTTCCGTACGGACACTAGATATGTAATTCAATACGAACTTTAGCCTATATAAAATATAGTTTTGGCATTTATTTTTCGTTTTTGGAATTTTTTTCGGCTTTGAGCGTTTGTTTTTTAATTATGGCGCTTTTTCGGTTTTGACACTTTTTTTCTCGTTTTGGCGATTTTTTCGGTTTTTGGCGTTTTTGATTTTGGCGATTTGTTTTTAATTTTAATTTAATTTTTTTTTTTCATATAAACATTTTTTTTTGCTTTCGGCACCTTTCTCGCGTTTTGGCGATTGTTTCGGTTTTTAGTGTTTTTTTTCATTTTGGTGATTTTTTCATTCGGGCGATTTTTTCGAATTTGGCGATTTATTTTAGTGTTAGAATTTTTTTTTAATTTTGGCGATTTTTTCGAATTTGGCGATTTTATAATTTTGGGATTTTTTAGTTTTACCGCTTTTGAAAATTTCAAGAGTTTTACTCTTACGGTTTCCAAGATACAGCAAGTTGTCAAAATTACATAGTCAAAATTGCATTAACTGATGGACCCTTTGATTTAAATTTTTTTAAATTTTAGTGTTAATTGTTGTAGTCTGTATAAAAATACACTAATTTTACAAATTTCAAGTGTCTATATACATACATATGTATGTACATACAATTGTATGTATATTACATGGGATTTTAACATTTTTCGTTGCTCATTTTGGAACACCCTTTAATTTTTAACGCTCATGTATTTTTTGTAGTAGCGACCAAGTTTCTACATACTCTGTGCAAATTTCAGGTACGTAGCTCTTACGGTTTCAAAAAAATAGCCTGTGACGGACAGACGGACAGCGCAGTGAAAACAATAGGGTTCCTTTTCACCTTTGGTGTACGGAACCCTTAAAAGTATCCATAATGATACTACAACTAATTACACACCTACTTTACATGCTGACTAAATTCACCTGTGGTTTTTACAAAAGGCCACAAAAGCTATTACATGGATGGAAAAGTTGATACAATCGTAT
Source organism: Tachina grossa (assembly GCA_949987645.1). Classification (NCBI taxonomy): domain Eukaryota; kingdom Metazoa; phylum Arthropoda; class Insecta; order Diptera; family Tachinidae; genus Tachina; species Tachina grossa. The sequence goes on along the minus strand of OX465276.1, from coordinate 32,710,942 downwards.
TTTTTTTTGATATTTAATATATATATATATAAATAAAAATACTCTTGAGAAAAACTCTTTCTAAAATATAAAAAATGTTAAATTAAAAAATTTTTTAATTTAGTTACTTTTTTATACCTGTTTTTTAAGACTAATTTGTTCCTTTCTAAAATGTAAAATATTTTTAATTAACAAAGAAAAAAGTTTATTTTATTTAGTTACTTTCATATACAAAAAAAAAAAAAAAAAAAAGATTAAATTTTCCAACCCTGGAATTATGCTTTTAGATTTTTCTGGTTTCTTATACCAATATATTTTTTTCTATAATAAAAAATGTTTTTAATTTATAGAAATTCCAAACCTGCAATTGTCTTTTTGATTTTTACTGATACATAAAATAGGTTTCATTAGCAAAAAAAAAAAAAAAAAAAAACAAAAAAAAAATATGTACATAATACCAAAAAAAAGTTTACAATTTCCAACTCTGAAACCGTCTTTTTGATTTTACAAACTATTTTGAATCATTTCTGACACACCAGTCCAAGACCGAAGTCTCTCACTTTTCTGGGAGCTTCGAAAATCGTGTTTTTTGAGTTATAACTATATTGTAGCAAAGGCTCGCTATGTACTATAAGTATCTACTGTTATTATATATAAGAAAAACACGCTAGACATGTAGAAATATAAGATCAGTCTATAAAATTATCATGTAACGATTTTATGTGGAAAGTGATGTTGTGCATTTAAAATTGCATACATGCAACAGCATTATTTTGATTCTAGTTTGATGTTTTACTTACTTACCTACATACATACTATAGCGTTGCACAGATACATCTGTTTGCACTAGTTTTGCGTGTTTTTTGGTTCTGGTATGAACAAATATGTTATTTATCGTTTTCTGTTACTAGTTGTAAATGTTGATTTTTTAAGCAATTATTGTATGGTTGGGCAATGAGCAAATGAAAACAACACATTTATTTTTTTTTGTTTTTCTAAGGCAAATAAGATACATAAAACATCTTTTACCATAAGTGCCTTATGATGTGTTGAGAAAAAATGTAATTGGCTGATGAATGAATGAATGAAAGCAAAATTGCACATATATATGTAAGTAAATGATACATGTACATGAAACACATGCATTTGTAATTACTCTCAGAGCAAAATTGTCTCTTTTTCTCTCTATACTTTGGCTGCGCCACAAAATAACATAACGAACGTCTGCACATACATCTGCACATCATGTATTTGTTTCAATAGTGTTTTTTTCATATATTTGTATTACAATATGTATTTTTTGAGCAAAAACAGATCAAACAGTTGCTCAGCAGCAATACAATAAGCAATTGTTATTTGTTTTCAATTGTATTTTAATTTGGAAAAGCACGCACACACAATAACTCATACTAGTTCTGTCGCTCAGACTACAATTATGTGGTACATACCATGGTATATTTGTTTTGGCTATACAAACGAGTATACAAATGCAACCCTTTAATACTTACATACATACATACATACTAGTTATGCACGAATATTCGGCCATTTTTAATGCGAATACGAAGCATTCGTATTCGTAAAATTCAGGCGAATATGAATATTTTTCCAAAAAAAATTAAATAAATAAATGCATAAATCCTAAACTAAATTTAAATAAATCGATAAAAATATTATTTGTACGAATCCATTAAATTTTTTATAGAAATTTGTGATTTGTATCAATTTCAAATATTACTTACTGACGATCATTAAAATTTTGTGTAGTTTTTATTAACTTTAAAGTACGCAACAGGAGTATGAAGTTCTTTTTCATAACAATTTTTTAATATTTAATATTGCAGGCGTAAATAGAGCCCTAATTTAATGTCTATAAATTTCACATGAAATATTCGTATTCGTATTCGCGAATATCGTTTCAAATATTCGTATTCGCATTCGTATTCGCGAATATCAAAAATTGACATTCGTTACATCACTAATACATATGTACATATAAACAAAAATTATATTCTATTTGAAAACTTCACTATCGCATTTTATGATAATTTTCAAAATTAATATGAAATTAAAACTCTAAATAAGGCAAACGAATTTTCACTCTTATCAAAAATAAACAATCTATTAAATAAAAAAAAAAACATAAAAAGAAGCAAATTAAACACGCAGAGAGCAGACAACAAAATGTAACAACAAAACAATGACAGTGTTTGTATTCACACTTAAAAAAAAAACTTTGTGAATAATCTTTAAAAAATATTTATATATGCATATGTTTATATATTTTTCGTTCTACATATGTTTGAATGTTACAGCGAATTTGTGAAGTTGTAAACGAGACAGACAAGCACTGCTCAACGTTGTATTCTCATACATGTCATACATATTTTGAAAAGAAAAAATTTTCAACTGACTGTATGCAACAGCATGAACTGCAACGAAAAAAAACAACAATTCATTTTTTTTTTGTTGCACACGATCTTTAAGTATAAGTTTTAAGCTGATTTTGATTGCCTTGCAACTAAGGCACACATACGCACACACATGCACACAGAGATGTACAGCAACAACTTCAAAATAAATATAAAAAAATATCAGCAACAACATTGACCTCAAGTTGACTAAAAATGGGTAAAAACCTCTTTTTTCATAATTCAAACTTTAGACTTTGGAACAAAATTATTGCCATGCATTTGCTATGAGAGGACGGCGTCTAAAAGGACAGACGAACACAATCAGGCTGCATGACTAACTAAATGACTGACAGTGTGTATTCCATATACTATATACGAGTATGTATTTACAGGCATTTAATATTTTCTGTCGTTTTAAATGTGAAATATTCTTTATTTTATTTTATTTTAATTTTATTTTTGTATCACACAGACAATGCTTTTGTGTAGATCATATTCATTGTTGCTGTTGCTATTTATTTAAATTAAGGATACTTAAATTTTGTTGCTGTTTGTTATAAATGCATCCCAATAAAATATAAATTCGTTCAAGTTTATTATTGCACAAAAAAAGAAGACGAATATAATACATATGGATGAAAATGTCGAGGTTGCAGCTACACTGTTGCACGAATATTTATTTATTCAAGTTGAACATTGATTATTTTGCGCCTGCTCAGTTATTTTAAGCGTTGTGTTTGTGCATATTAAATGTGTCATCGTCATATCATGCGTGTCATTGCGATGGTCGTCTTAAGTTCCTATGTGCATTTAATTTTATTTCAAACATATAATGTGTTAAAATATTGCTCTTAGTCATAATTTTTATGTTTATTTAAGATTTATTTATTTTCATTTAATACGTTGCTTTACTTTCCTGAATATCTTACGTGACTCAACAATGTTGCCAGCATGCTTAGCGATAATGTTGCTTGGCTGTTCTTGTGGCCGAAATTGGGAAAGCTATAATTTTTTAATTTTATTTCTCATGTTAAAAAAATTAAAAAAAATTAATTTAAAAAAACATTGACTTTCTGGGAAAAGAAATTTTGAAATTTAACAATATTCAGAGTTGATCCCAGCAATCGGTCAGGTATGACTAACGGGAGGCTGTTGAGTCTGTTTCACTTCATTCAATCATGTTTGGCCAACTGCGATGCATACATATTAGTAAAGTTTTATTATTTAAAAAGGATCAGTATATTATTCATGTATGATGAATTTATCACTCAATATTGATTAGTTGATAGTTGTATCCATCAAGGGTGCTTAATTAAACATATATAATATTTATATTATCATTGTAAGGACTAACATAAAGTGAGCATATAAAATGTACATATCTATGTTCTACAGTCAACGAAGTTCATCTGTTTGAAAAAGATTTGAAATCACACGTATACAAAAGTTTCCATCACATTTTGCCCTTATATCCTTCATCACTGCCACTCAAATGACTGGTGAATTGTTTCGTCAACTGCGGTGGATATATATCAGTAAAGATTTATTATTTAGAAATAATCAGTATACTAATCATGCATGAGGGATTTACTAGTCAATATTGATTAGTTGATTTGTATATCCGTCAAGTGTGCTTAGCCAAACGTGTTTAATATTTATATTATCATTGTAAGGACTAAAACAGTACAGTGTGTTTAAGGAATGTTCATTATGTTGCACAGTCGCTGGAGTCCACCTGTTTGAGAAAGAGGCGAAATCATACGTACACAAAAGTTTCCATCATATTTTGCCCTTAATAAAGTAATAGAAACGTTGTTGTACGCAATGATAAATATATCCGTCACTAGTGCCAATCAAATGACTGGTGAATTGTTTCGTCAACTGCTATGGATATATATTAGTAAAGATTTATTATTTAGAAATGATCAGTATATTAATCTTGCATGAGGGATTTACTAGTCAATATTAATTAGTTGATTGTTATATCGAACAAGTACGATTACACAAACGTAACTAATATTTATAACACTATCATTGAAAAAAGTTAAAAGCAGTAAAGTCTGCTGTTTGAAAGCATGTTTGTTCTATAGCTGATGGAATCCACTTGTTAGAGAAGGAAGCCAAATCACACGTACACAAATCTCTCCATCATATATTTTAATTTTGCCTCTATAAAGTGAAAGCAACTTAGATCTAAGAAATAATGTATAAATCCTTCATCATTACCAATAAATTGACTGCCACTGTTCTTGTAGGGTTGTTAACGAAATCAGTTACACTGTGAAACTGAAAAATCCACAGGGCCTTGAGAGAATAAGTTAGATAGTACTATCAAAAGCGATACTCAGTTTCGCGATTTTGGTGACCAAATTTATTTTATGGTCCTTCAAAAATTTCGAAAATCAGTGGGGCCTCAAAAAATTTTGTCATCAGATTTTGGCCAACAGCTAATTCAGATTTAGTGACATAGTTCTAAATTATATAAGGCAGATATATGTAGCTAAAAGTCTACCAAACAAATCTTAATTTTTCTCATCATCTGATCGGGAGTATACAAATTCGTCAGCTACATGTTGCCCCAAATTAAACCGCAACATAGCATGAAGCCAGTTTATTATTTTTTTTTATTTTTGAATATTGCTCTTACAATAAACGTTTTTTATTGAGGCAATAGTTGTTTTGTCTGACACAAACTTGTTTTCGAAACAAAAAAACAATTAAACCTGCTGACTGCAATTGAGAAAGGACTTGCCAAAAAAAAAATTATTCACATTTTTTCGCTTGCTTACAAACACAAGTCATAATTGAATCATTATTTTTATTTTATTTTAGTTAACAAGATCTCTAGTCTAAACAATGAATCTTGTAGTTTATTTATGGTGCAAAAACGCCACAACATATTCAATTATAGTAAACATAAATACATATATACATATGTACGTACATCTGTATATAAATACATATACATATATATTTTTTTAATTTGTTGCCAAATTGGTAAAAGTGGCGTCAAGTTTACTTGGGTAAGGTTGACAAGTTAGCTGGTTGTTTGTGGCTGCTTGTTGATTATTTTATTGTTTCACTTTTTTTTGTTAAAGCAAGTCGTTGTTGTTTTTATTTATTTTTTTTAATGTTTTTGAAATTTTATTTTTATGAAATAAATAACCTTCCGCAACAGCCTGTTGAGAAACGTTAATAAATGTTTTTGTGTTTTATTTTTAGATAAAATAACTTAATTAGTTGTAAGTTCAAAAACAATGTTATTCAATTATAAAATACTTAATACGTTTAAAACAAACATAAAGATCAAGGGTGGCAAAATTTCATTCAACCTCGATTACATTAATTTTTTTTGTTGCCAATTTTCCTAATTTTTTTTCCATGAGTATGTGGATTCGGAATTTAATTACTGAAACATAAATTTCACTCTCTTCGTGAGTTTCCCGCTTAAGCCTAGTACTCTGCTCGAAGTTGTGAAAAATTTTCAACAACATTGATTATTTCGTGTGAAAAAATTGACACGTAACAAGTGATGGGCATAATTAATTTTTCAGAAAAAAAAGTCCGTTTGTAAACAAAAACATCAGCTGTCAATATTTCGCATGAAATAAATGCCAGTCATTACTAGCGGTCTCCACTAGCCATGAACTTGGTATGGGCATCATGTCGGACATCGCAAATGGCTAATGGAGACCGCTCATGTCCAACTTCCGTCCATGCTCTGACACCAATGCCCGAGCATATGTCTGAGCAACAATGTTCGCCATGATATTTGACGTCCGCAACCATTTGCAATAGAAAGAAAAGAGACGGAACAAAATTGGTAAATATTCCATCTCTGTTGCACTACCGCAATATACTTTGATATGCCTGAACATGGACATCGCACGTGTTCTCCACAACAAGGAAGTTGATGAATTTTTCACAGTTACTCTGCCTGCGTCATGTTCATGTCATGTCCAAATCGATGGCTAGTGGAGACGTATGGTTAGGCAGATGGCAAAAAAAATGTTGGCAGATATATACATTTCATATACTTTTCACGAGTTGAATGGAGTACAACTTTTGTAACATTATTTCATGAATAAATATTTCATGTCAACTTTTTTTATATGGATTATGTCAGAACTTCACGTGAAATTTTGAACACAGTCACAGCCTTTAACAGGAATTCTTGGCTTAGGAAAAATATATGTATGTATGTATACCAAAAAAAATATACTTTTGCACAAAAAATGGTGACAACGATATTTAAATAAGTTCAGCTATATATATATGCTTAGGCAATACCTAGAAATAAAAAAAAATATGCAAAGAAATTTAATCGAATAAAATTATTCGAAAAAAAAAACTTGCAAAATAATAAAATTATTTTGTTAAATGTAGATAATATTTTAACAAAAAAGTTTTGTTTTCATTTCTAAGAGCGTTTAAAAAGTGTTTTTATGAAATTCTGCGAATAAAAATAATTCGAATAAAATTATTTTTATGAAAAATGTAAAAATACATTTTTTTTCAAATTAAGTTGTTTCAAATAAGTAATAAATCTAATTTTTTTTGGAAATAAATTTAATCGAATAAAATTATTCGAATAAAGAAATTAAGGAAAATATTTATTGGAATCTTTTTCCAATAAAATTATGTTGTTTATAAATAATATAAAAACAAATTTTTCAAATTAAGTTTACTCAAATAGTCAAACAATTTTGTTCGAATAAATTTAATCGAATAAAATTATTCGAATAAAAAATAAAGGAAAATAATTATTAAAATCTTTTAAAATGATAAAACTACATTGTTAATAATATTTTAGCTATAAAAAATTCTTATTTTTTAAATGTAATTTTATAAAATTCGGCGAATGAAAATAATTCGAATAGGATTTTTATTTTTAAAAATATATAAGTTTTCTTAAATAAGTAATAGTTAAAACAAATTATTCGAATAAATTTAATCGAATAAAATTATTGGAATAAAATTATTCGAATTAAAAAAAGAACAAAGGTATCTTAGGACACCCAGTTAGAGCTATGCTATGTGTTAAATAACAATGCAAAAAATTATATTATATGATCATGTCAAATTCGCCACAAATGTTTCAAAACGTTTCCATATATTTCCCATTATTTTCTTTTCTAGCTGCATACGATTAAATTAATGTATTATTTGTGCTCATGTGCAAAAACAATACAAAAACAAATTGAGCAATCGTTCTCATTGTTTTTGTTTCACTTTCTTCAAAGAACGAAACGAAACAAAATTTAACAGTTTGTTTCGTTTATTTTCGTATCCTGCTTTTAAGTATAAAAATATATAAACAAAAATAAATTTATAACTGTAATAGTGTCGATTATTTTTGTTACGAAAATCACATTTTAGCTCCTGTGGCGTGATATAAAGAGCATAGCTCTAAAAATTTAATTGAGTGTAATACAACTTTCTGCCATTTCCCTGATACTATTGAATAATTATATTGCTAGAAGGGTAACAAACAAATTTTTAAAGAATTTGTAAATTATTATCAAAATAATTTGTTCTCAATAAATAAAAAAGCATAAATTTCTGCAACATGTTGCAAACAAAATGCACTTTACGTTATGTATTTACATATATAGATTTTAAGTAAATTTCACTATTTATTTCAAATACATTAACAGTTAAGCAACAGGTTTGCTATATTGCCTTATTTTATCACTCAAGTATTTCAGTGTTCATTTATTGCATACATTTCTACTATTTGAGTGTGAATTGTTTTCATTAATGAAAAAAAAGTCTAAACAATAATAAAGGCAAATAAATGTGTTAAAAAGTGAAATTTCACAAACAATTTGAAACTAATGATGCGTGTAACAAAGTAATTTTTGTTTTAACAATTAATATTGTGGGAACTTGAGCTTTTTCGCTTTTTAATAACAATGCAGCACAAAATAATGTTTTTTTATTCGCTTTTGAATGTTCGAATAACATGATTTGGAAGAAAACATTACCAAATTATGGGAAAATGTTGCCAACTTGTTTTGTTTTTAATCATGTAGATATTTAAAAATGTTGTTTAAAGAAAATGCAATTTTTTATTATACAAAAAATAATACCATAATCGAAGTTGAAGTCGAACTACGCCATCCATGGATGAAATACCTTAATAAATAATTTATATTTTGTAAATGTATTTGAATAGCACTTCATTGTATTTAATTAGCTTTCTTAAATACAAACATATTTACTTTGGTATATAAAAAGCAGTCGATAATGTAATTTGTCAATATATAGAGAATAATATTTATTTTAATTAAATAATACATTTAATTATCTTGTGGAGACACCGTAAACTTTTCTATAAAAAAAGTGTGTTGTGTTACAATAAAAATTTTTATAAGAAGAAAAGTGTGCTGTGATTATTTAAATTTTCTATAAGAAAAATGTTCTGTGAGACAGTAAAATTTTCTATAAGAAAAGTGTGCTGTGACACAGAACAATTTTCTATAAGAAAAGTGTGCTATGACACAGTACAATTTTCTATAAGAAAAGTGTGCTGTGACACAGTACAATTTTCTATAAGAAAAGTGTGCTGTGACACAGTACAATTTTCTATAAGAAAAGTGTGCTGTGACACAGTACAATTTTCTATAAGAAAAGTGTGCTGTAACACAGTACAATTTTCTATAAGAAAAGTGTGCTGTAACACAGTACAATTTTCTATAAGAAAAGTGTGCTGTGACACAGTACAATTTTCTATAAGAAAAGTGTGCTGTGACACAGTACAATTTTCTATAAGAAAAGTGTGCTGTGACACAGTACAATTTTCTATAAGAAAAGTGTGCTGTGACACAGTACAATTTTCTATAAGAAAAGTGTGCTGTGACACAGTACAATTTTCTATAAGAAAAGTGTGCTGTGACACAGTACAATTTTCTATAAGAAAAGTGTGCTGTGACACAGTACAATTTTCTATAAGAAAAGTGTGCTGTGACACAGTACAATTTTCTTTAAGAAAAGTGTGCTGTGACACAGTACAATTTTCTATAAGAAAAGTGTGCTGTGACACAGTACAATTTTCTATAAGAAAAGTGTGCTGTGACACAGTACAATTTTCTATAAGAAAAGTGTGCTGTGACACAGTACAATTTTCTATAAGAAAAGTGTGCTGTGACACAGTACAATTTTCTATAAGAAAAGTGTGCTGTGACACAGTACAATTTTCTATAAGAAAAGTGTGCTGTGACACAGTACAATTTTCTATAAGAAAAGTGTGCTGTGACACAGTACAATTTTCTATAAGAAAAGTGTGCTGTGACACAGTACAATTTTCTATAAGAAAAGTGTGCTGTGACACAGTACAATTTTCTATAAGAAAAGTGTGCTGTGACACAGTACAATTTTCTATAAGAAAAGTGTGCTGTGACACAGTACAATTTTCTATAAGAAAAGTGTGCTGTGACACAGTACAATTTTCTATAAGAAAAGTGTGCTGTGACACAGTACAATTTTCTATAAGAAAAGTGTGCTGTGAGACAGTACAATTTTCTATAAGAAAAGTGTGCTGTGAAACAGTCGACTTCTTACACACACATACATACATACACGCACAAGGGCTCCTGATGTTATTTATTTTTTTCATTATTTTTATAGATTTTATACGTCTTCTTTAACATTTTTTTGTATTTATAAAACACAAAAGCTTTTTCAATGTTCTAATGTTGCTTTACAATTTATTTTATTTTTTTCAAAGTGAACCTTTATTGAATTGCATATATCAATGTAAGTACAATTATTGAATTGCTTTGAATAGAGATACAAAACAAAGTACAAATATTAAAAAAATTCAAAGAAACTAATTACATGTTACGACATTACTAATTAAATAATAATTAATTAAGTAAAACACATTTTAATTTGTTTCTTTTTGTTGTTGTTGTTGATATTGTATTTTACGGAAGTTCAATTACTTTTAATTTCTTAGCAAAACGAAATTTAATTGAATAGAATACAGAATAGAAATAAATTCAGTAAAGTGCGACTCTGACTCGCACACGAAGGGTTCCGTACGAACACTAGATATGTAATTTAATACAAACTTCATCCTATATAATATATAGTTTTGCCATTTTTTTCGTTTTTGTGATCTTTTCGGTTTTTTTGTTTTGGCGGTTTTTGGGTTTTTAAAGTTTTGGCTCTTTTTTTAGTTTTAACACTTTATTTTCTTGTTTTGGCGATTTTTTTCGTTTATTTTTGGCGTTTTTTCATTTTGGCGATTTTTTTATTTTTGGCGATTTTTTTCATTTTTGCGATTTTTTTTATTTAAATTTTTTTTAGTTTTGGCGACATTTTCGCGTTTTGGCGATTTTTTTTAGATTTTTGGCGTTTTTTTCATTTTGGCGTTTTTTTCATTTTGGCGTTTTTTTCATTTTGGCGATTTTTTCGAATTTGGCGATTTATTTTAGTGTTAGATTTTTTTTAATTTTGGCAATTTTTTTTCGTTTTGGCGATTTTTTTTTTAATTTTTGGCGATTTTATTTTGGTTTGGTGATTTTATAAATTTCGGGTTTTTTTAGTTTTACCGTTTTTGAAAATTTCAAGTTTTTGGCGATTTTTTTAAGTTTTGGCTCCTTTTTTAGTTTTGACACTTTATTTTCTTGTTTTGGTGATTTTTTTCGGTTTTTGGCGTTTTTTTCATTTTGGCGATTTTTTTTATTTTTGGCGATTTTTTTTTATTTAATTTTTTTTAGTTTTGGCGACATTTTCGCGTTTTGGCGATTTTTTTAGATTTTTGGCGTTTTTTTTCATTTTGGCGTTTTTTTAATTTTGCCGATTTTTTCGAATTTGGCGATTTATTTTAGTGTTAGATTTTTTTTTAATTTGGGCGATTTTTTTTCGTTTTGGCGATTTTTATTTAATTTTTGGCGATTTTTTTTTTTGGTTTGGCGATTTTATAATTTTCGGTTTTTTTAGTTTTACCCGTTTTTGAAAATTTCAAGTGTTTGCCTCTTACGGTTTCCAAGATATAGCAAATTGTCAAAATTACATAGTCAAAATTGCATTAACTGATGGACCACCCTTTAATTTAAAATTTTTTAAATTTTAGTGTTAATTGTTGTAGTCTGTATAAAAATATACTAATTTTACAAATTTCAAGTTTCAATATACATATATTCATACAGTTGTATGTATATTACATGGGATTTTAACATTTTTCGTTGCTCGTTTTGGAACACCCTTTAATTTTTAATTCTCATGTATTTGTTGTTGTAGCGGCCAAGGTTCTTCATAGTGTGTCCAAATTTCAGGTCCGTAGCTCTTACGGTTCCTGAGAAAATACCGTGTGACGGACAGACGGACAGCGTAGCGAAAACAATAGGGGTCCTTTTCACCTTTGGTGTACGGAACCCTAAAAAACTAACGACACATATGGCAAACAAACACAATGAATAATTCCCAACGACTATAGCCGTTACATTTAACAGTAGAACAAATGCTTGTACATGTTGTGGAATATGTCTGCTAGACACTTCACATCCACCAGGTGAGTGGGGTGACCAGCCCTGGTGGAAACATCAAACAATAGCAAAAATAAAAAGACATTTTAATGACAAACTCAATACAACAAACAAATAGACAGCCGATCAGATTGGTATGCACAAGCACTTACCGAACAAAAACAAAAGCAAAACTAAAAGAAAAAAAGTGGATGGCAAATGTTGCCATTGTTGTTGCCATTTGGTTGGCTGTGTACATGATGAATGTGCCCACACACAAAAATGGCAAAAAAAAACTATACATAAAAGCCATCAGCTCAATGTCAAATTGTTGACGAATATGCCACCATCAAATCACTATACTGTCGTTTGGTTTCGTATCTCATCTAACCATCTAATGTTATCTGATGGATACATGTTTCTAATACCGTAAACAAAAAAAAAAAAAAAAAAAAAAAAAAAAAACCAAATAAATGGTATTAACCAAACAATAGACATGTTGTCAAACCTAAAAAAAAAAAAAAACAAAAAAAAAATAAAACCAACACACTTTATTGTTGACAGTGTGATTTAAATGTTTGGTTAACAAAATAACAAATAAAATCAATAATAAAATTAGAGAAGAAAAATTAGAATAACAGGTATAATAGCGATCCAGTTCTAGTTAAATGGCTAGAGCTTGAACTTACAAAAAAAAAAAAAAAAAAAAAAAACAAAAAACAAGTTAATATCAGTTTTATAAACAGTATCTAGATTTCATTATAAGTTATTAAAGAAATCAATTATTTTTTTAATTTTGAACAAAAAACTATCATGCAGAAAACCTATAATAAAATAGGCAGTGAGATGTATATGTATCTAGGAGTATTATTTATATGCAAAAAAATTAAAATTTTAACAGAACACTGTGTGTTCAATTTCAATTTTAGCGGCAAAAATTCAAATTTTCAACTTTCGCCCAGAAAAAAAACACGATACAATTCCGAACACTTCCACGACATAAATGCCAAAATTTTGTGTGCTAGTACTGTACAATTTTGATAATGATATGTCCATAAGTTTAAGAACTATGTCATATTTCTTTACGCGCGTAACTCACTGTAAAACCCGAAATGATAAATTTTCTAGCTTTGACCCGTTATTTTTGTAAAAATTTCTTTTTTTTATTGAAATTAGCCTAAAATGTTATTGTTTTACTGTGAAATTTTCATAATGATATCTTTATAACTTTTAGGGTTAGTTTCTTACTAATTAGTTAAACTTAGGTCCAATAATTGACTTCTCAATTAAGTGTAATTTATTTTTAAATATCATTTAAGTACTAAATTCGTTTTTCAGCACAAAGTTGAGAGACATTTAAATGCTCAGGCTCATGTATTTAAATCCTACTCCAGTTTTGCGAGCATAATATATTTTATTGTGCTTGTGTGTGCTTATTGAAAACATGAACATGAACAACATTAGAAGTAATTTCGATTATTTGTGATTTGAACGGGCTAAAGTTCGTATCGCTTTTTAAGCCAAATTACATGTGATAATTATTAATGAACAAATAACACCAAAGTCTGTTGTAAATATTCTGACTAACAACACACAGTTGAACGGAACAGCCAGCAGTTTTCGAAGGCCACTAAAACTTCATCATCAGCGTTCTTTTGTGTTTGGTCCACTGTGTGTGGTGTCAGTTGATGTAGATTTCTGCTTTATATACTTAGCATTTTATTGCAAATGGAATATGTGAATTGTTTTGATTCATCGTATTTCAATTTGCTGAAAGCTTTTTTGTATTGTAAGCTCAATTTTACCATCACTATATTTACAACAGTCTTACCATTGTCGTTTTTGTTCTTTTTACTAATTATACACATGCTACTTAATTTTGAACGGCTGGCTGTTCCGTTCAACTGTGTGTTGTTAGTCAGAATATCTACAACAGACTTTGGTGTTATTTGTTCATTAATAATTATCACATGTAATTTGGCTTAAAAAGCGATACGAACTTTAGCCCGTTCAAATCACAAATATAGAAACAAATGGAGTTCGAATAATAATTAAAAGTAATTTCGATTAATTTTCATAAATATATAACATATACAATAAATAGTTTCATATCATGGAATAAATAAATAGAAAAATGTGTTCTGATGCTCTTTTGGTTTCATAAAATGTGTTTTTATGCAATTTTAATTTTCTACATGTTGATAACCTAACTTCTTATTTACAATATTACATTACATTGTTTTCTTTTATAACTGTCAACTTTTCATAGTGCTACCAGACCTTTATAGTATTTAAATGAGCATTCAATTTAGCGACTGAAATGACACTTAATTGAGAAGTCAATTATTGGGCCTTAGTTTATCACACTTTTGAGTTAATCAAGAAACAAATTTAAACGGGGTTTAACACCCCATGCTGTTTTTAAGTGATGGATTAACAGTTGTCAATTTAGCTAGAAATGCCATACTTTGTTTTCAATATACATAGATGTGACATTCTTGAAAATATTTTATTATTATTTTTTATTTTAAGTAAAAAAGCACTAAATTAAATTTTTTTTTGTAATATTGAAAAAGTTTTTGTAAAAAAAAATATAGAAATCGGTTCCATGCCTAAAACTTCAAATCTGATGCTTCAAGCATCCGATGCACATTTTAATGCTATGAGAATCAGTGAATTGTAAAATCAATTTGACGAAGCCTTTTTAAGTTATAAAAAAAATTTTAATTTGTTTTCGTCAAGAAATCTTTAAAAATTTTCACGTTTCAGACAGCTTTTATATAAAGCCAAATGTAAGGGCATTTTGTTACGTATTTTAGACTCAAGTTAAGCCATAAAGGTAAAAACGTGTATTTTGGGTTTAGTGCCACCGCCAAGAAAAAAAGCACCAAAAATTAATTTAAAAAAGCACCGAGCACTAACTTCAAAATTTTTCGCGTCGAAAATTTCAAAAAGCACTAAAAACGGTGCGAAAAGCACTGAGTTGACAACGCTGGTGACAATTCTTTAAATTTATTTAAAAAAAAATTCAATAGTATGCATAACGTACTACATCCTACTACCGAAAATGTTCAATTCACATTAAAATTTTTCTAACTTTGACCCGTTGGTTTTATCAAATTTTTTAATTGAAATTAGCTTAAGAGATTTTTACTATACTGCAAAAGTTTGAAGACGGTATATTCAGAACTTTACAAGTTAAACAAATCTTCTTAGTTAAGGCCTTTTTTTTAATATTAAGCCCCATGGTGGTGCAAAACTATTTTTATAATGAATTTACTGCGGTTAGTAAAATTAAACTTCTTTTGTGTAGCCAACAGCAACATTTTTAATATTCAGCGCTTTAGTTTAATGACAAATATACTCGTAGTTTCAATACATTGCGGTTAAGTTTCATTATTTCAATATTTTAGTAATTACATATTTTTTTAGCTCAATTTCGTTTAAAAAACAAGTCATCGTAAATTTTGTTAACTTTTTTATTAATCATAAATAATTATTTGTTTTTTTTTTTTTTTTTTTGGTTGGTTGTAATTGTTTATTTAGTTTCTGTTATCTCTACTCTATCCAACTTACAACTTAAGAGAAACAAATAAATAATAAAAAAAATCTCCTAAATTTGTTTGTCTGTGTGCAAGGCAATTTATTAAACCTTAAAGTTTTTTGACAGTTCAAAGTTAAGGTCATCATCGTGGGGACTTGAACCGTCATTTCAGTACACACACACACACACACACACACACACACACACACACACACACACACACACACACACACACACACACACACACACAAACGCATAAACTTAAAATATTGAAAACAAAAACTATTCAAATACAAACAACTTTAATGTGGTTGCGATTAATGAAGCCAATGAACTTTTATTATTTATTTATTATTAATGGCTTGTCTGTTTTTATTTTGTGTGTTGCTTTTCAAATAAAATTTTTTATGATAATGAAACTAATTAATTAATTATCTGGAAGTGATAACACTTACCCTGAGTGCATGGATGCATGCATGCGTTTTGTGGCTGTAAAAGAAAACAGAAATAATTTGAAAAAAAAAATAGAATTTGAATATAAAAATATTATATAATGTGAAAATCTGTTTGTTAAGAAGGAGTATGTAAAATAAAAAATAACATTTTAATGGGCGTGACTCCGCCCATTTTTTTAAATTGCAGATTGTGTATATTTTAGAGCTCATGGTGTGTGGGAAGTTTCGTAAAATTCGGCTGAGCAGAACCACGCGATATAATAATAAATTTGAATGGGCACATTTTTTCTGCTTTGAAGTTGGGTAATTGCAAGAACCAAAGCTATATGCTAAGTTTCGCAACAATTAAATAAGTAGAATATCAACAAATCAAATAAATTTTTTTTGGGCTTGTCCCCGCCCACTTTTATTACAATGGGACCGATTGGAAGGAAGCCCTCAGACAAAAAGAGAATTTTTACAATTGGTCTAAAATGAACCGACAATGTCAAAAAAAAGTGCATGCAAATTTATAACTTCTTTTTTTTTTGTATGTATGTGCTTAACCCCCACTGTGCGGCGCTATGAAATAAAACTCAAGAAAATAACGCCCAAATAAGGAAATGAAATAAGGCCCATTAAAAATAAGGAATTTTTGATTGGGTTTTATTTCATTGGGGCTTATTTCATTTTCTTATTTGGGCGTTATATCCTTGTGCCTTATTCCATAGCGCCCCATTGTGATGCATAATTGTCTTCTAAATTAAAAATAAAATCTAATTATTTTTTAATTTTTAACCTACTTCACAAAAGGAGAAGGTGATCAATATGTCTGCATTTTTTTTATATGTTTGTTGCTTTATAACTCAGTAACTTTTAGACGGGCTTCAAGATTTTTTTGTTTGAGAGGATATAACCTCCTTTAAGTCCCTTTTTAAAAAGTAGGCGGCATACTCCCACTAATTTTTTATTCATTAATTTTATGATCTTTTAATTATGCGATTGCTGCGAAACTTAGCACACACATTTTGCTATCGTAATGACACAATCTCATATTTGAACTATGGGTGAAGCCACGCCCATTAGCTATTTAGCGTGCTTCTAGGTGACCAAATTTAACGAAACTGGACAAACACCCTGAGCTCTAAAAAAGATACAATGTTGCTTAAAAAAGCGGGCGGGGCCATTTCCATAAAAAATTAATATTAATTGCTTTCTAAAAAACTTTCTGAAACAGCCTGAGCTTTAAAAAAATACAATCTGGATTTAAAAAGAGTGAAAAGGGTCATGCCGATTAAAATTTAATGCTAATTGCTTTCTATGAAGCTTCCTCAAACGGCCTGAGCTCTAAAAAAGACACAAATACACAACCCTGCTTTAAAGAAAGTGAACGTGGTCACACCCATTACAATTCAATATTATATTTCACGTGCTTTTATTTAATTGATTTCTGTGGAACTTCCTGAAACACCCTGACCTTTGACATACTCCCTAAGCTCTTAAAAGGAATTTATCTTGATTTAAAGAAAGTAACAGGCACCACTCCTATGAACGTTTTCTATTAAATTATATGTATATGTGATTCGCAAGAAACTTGGCAAATAGTTTCGGCTCTTAGAATGACTTATTTTTATGCTTAAAGAAATGGGCGGGGCGGGGCCATACCCATTAAAGATTATTATTATATTTAAAGTGCTTCTACTTGGCCGATTTTTATGAAACTTGGCACACAGCTTGAGCCCTTTAAAGTGACGTGATGTTGAATTTAAAAAATTTGGCGCGTAGTAGTTTTTTTAAAAGTGGACTATGAAAAAAGCAACGTGAGTCCGATCACAGGGGAGATGTGTAAACATCTAGTAATGAAAAATGTTCTTAAGTTGGAAGTACTATGCTTTTAGTAATATTTTTTAATTAATCAATTAAAAGTATCAAAACTTTCAATATTGTAAATACATAGAGCCATTTCACACTATGCCTTTTTAGCCTGCCTTGTATTGACAAGTTTCTTTTAAACCCCCTACGAAAAGTCACACACATTTACATTAAGCCTTTTTTATTCATGCCTTTTTAGCATTTATATACACGTTTTATGCTGAGAGTACGAAAAAGGCAAAGAGAAATGTCATAAATCCCCTCGAATTTTCATTTTGTGCCTTTTGTTCTACTTCTTACCTCCTCTCACCACCAAACTCAAAAAGCCTGCCTGCACAGGCAAGCAGAAAAGGCACAATGTAAATTGCGTCATAGGAATTTGCTGGGTTTTGTTTGTTTTATTTAACTTATTTGGTTAGTGAATGGGCACACTGCTGTTTAATGAAATGTACTGCATGTAGTTATTTTACAGCAATGGTTTTCGAACTATACAGCGCTAGCACAATTATATGTTAGTGAAAATTAGTAGCTACTATTGCACACACGATGGTGTTTATATGAAGCTGTTAAGTTTCTCTGTACTTCTTGTTGTCCGTATGAATGGCAATCTCAAAGACGATGAAGACTTTTAGTTTGACAAGTTTAGGTTTTTGTTTTTCTTATTTTGCTTTGTTTTAGTAAATTTCTTATTAAAAGTGCAAAAAATCTTTTTAAAAGTTATTAAAATTAAATGTTTTTGTATTCATCTTATTTATTTGTTTTTATTTGCCTATGATAACTTAATGTACGACAATTACTAATAAATTCAGTAAATGCGACTTTGACCCGCGCACGAAGGGTTCCGTGCGGACACTTTAGTCTATATAACAAATAGTTTTGGTTTTTTTTCGTTTATTGCGTTTTTTCGGTTTTTGGCGCTTTTTTTTATATTATTTTTACTGAAATTTTAGTGGAACTGCAGTGCTCATCTATGGTAAATGCCTTTACTTTTACTTTTTACTTTTTAATTCCTGTTGTTCATCGTTTAGTTGTTGCTGTTCTTGTTGTTGTGTACGCATTGCAATTAAAATAAATTCAGTAAAGTGCGACTTTGACTCGCGCACGAAGGGTTCCGTACATTCGGTTTTAAGCATTTTTTTGATGTGGCTTTTTTCCTTTTTAAGTTTTTCCACTTTAAACAGTTTTTTCAGCTTTGTCGCTTTATTCTCTTTTTGGCGGTTTTTTTCTCTTTTTGGGTTCTTTAAATTTTCGATTTTTTTTCATTTTGGCGATTTTTTCCATTTTGGCGATTTTTTTCTGTTTTTGGGGTTTTTTTCATTTTGGCGTTTTTTTTTTTGTTTTGGGGTTTTTTTATTTAGGCGATTTTTTCATCTTGGCGATTATTTTTCTGTTTTTGGATTTTTTTCACTTTGACGATTTTTCCGTTTTTCGCGATTTATTTTAGTCCTAGAATTTTTTTTAATTTGGTGCTTTTTTCGGTTTTGGCAATTTTTTTGGCGATGTTTTTAGATTTGGCGATTTTATAATTTTTTGATTTTTTAGTTTTACCGTTTTTGAAAATTTTAAGAGTTGCTCTTACGGTTTTCAAGATACAGCAAGTTGTCAAAGTTACAAAGTCAAAATTGCATTAACTGATGGAACACCCTTTAATTTAAATTTTTTAAATTTACTGTTAATTGTTGTAGTCTGTATAAAAATACACTAATGGCCTGTTTCTACATAACAAGTAAGCTCTCAAGCAAGCAAGCGGTACACAGGCAAGTACGTAACAAAATGAGTTTTTATAGTACACTTGTCTAGCTTACGTTGTATTTGGTATCACTTTTTGTATTTTTAATTTCATTATTGCCATGGTATACAATTTGGTATTGGAGTTAATTTGTTTCCATATTAGAAGCATAACTTAGTGGCAGCCCTAGGAGAAAATCATACAAAATAAAAAACAGCTGCTTTTAAATTACAATAAAATGTTAGGTCAGTTCGTTTATTTATCAAACAAAATCGAATAACTGAATAAATCCTGATTATTTTTCCTAGAAAGCATTAAATAATGTTTGTATAAATTAAAAAAGGCTGCATCGTAGATTTTTAATTAATAACATCGTTAGTGATACTCTTCTTATTTTCGGTATATTATAATTTTTTTCACAAATTATTAAAGCATTAAGATTTGGCTGAAACAAGTCAAAAAGCTTTCGTGCTTTATGTCTTTCAAGTAGTTCAAATTATTGTATTTGCTTAAATAAACATAAATAAACATCCATTATATACGATATGTACATACATATATCGTCAGATAGTTACTAATTTGCTGCATTTAATGGACATGCTTCCAATCTTCTTGCTTTGAATACAGCTAGATCCAAAATAATAATGAATAAAAAACTTTACACTGAAATCTGGTTCAAAGCACATCAATTTATGTATATATGAAACAAAATAATGGGCCTTATCATGGTTGGCGGTTTTCGACTTCAAATTCAACGATTTGTAGTTGATTAAAGAAAAAAGCTATATTTTTCTTTAATCTAGTACAATACGCCTGACTTTCGCAGCAACTTTGCCAATCACAATAAGGGGCAATGCTTAGTTAACTTGAAAGTTATGGATATGAGACAACTTTGGGGTGTAATATCTTTTAATATATTTGAAATGTAAAAAAATGTATTAGAGATATAAAAAATATATTTCATATACATAAAACCTATGCTCTTTTTCTAATTATGTTACACATCATACAAGAAAACGAAAGAAGAATTTACTTGAAAATAAAATTCACAAAAAAGAAAAATGTAACCGCTATTTTCGGCAACCATTTATTCAGTAAAAACTTGCAATTACTCAGACTCAAATTACTTTGTCAATATTTTGTATAAACGAACGAAATTCAATACAATACAGCGAGGCTCAGTAAAAAGTTTCAAGTACTCGAACAAACCTATTATTACCTACCTTGAACAAATATATGTGAACAAAATTGAAAATAAAATTGTGATGAAAATTCATACATATATGGCATATAATGTAAAAATGTTTGGATTTATGCTTGCAGTTTCCATAATGGTTCCATTAGACGATTGTGTGGACATTAGATTTCTTATTTAATGAGTAAAAACCTATTTTAATTTCCACACAAGTACCTTTTTGTGATTGTCTGTATTTGACATTAGATACAATTGGAATTGTTATGTAGAAACAACAAAATAAAAAAAGTATTACGTTTTTTACTCAGAAAAAGTTGACACTTGTTTTATGGAAGGAACCCCAAAGCCAACTTTTGTACTCATATGAACAAAATTTTTGAGTTACTTGTAATGTAGAAACATGCCATAACTTTACAAAATTCAAGTGTATTTATATTACATGGGATTTTAACATTTTACGTTGCTCGTTTTGGAACACCCTTTAATTTTTAACTCTCATATATTTGCTGTTGTAGCGGCCAAATGTCTACACACTTTGTCCGAATTTCAGGTCCGTAGCTCTTACGGTTCTCGAGGAAATACCCTGTAACAGAGGAACGGACAGCGTAGCGAAAACAATAGGGTTCATTTTCACCTTTGGTGTACGGAACCCTAATAAAGCAAAAAACCTAACGACCCTAACAAACAAAAACCAGCAAATTCCTATGTATTTACAATATTTTAAATAAGTTTGTATTGCTTCTTTCAAACACTAATACACTCATACATAGCTCACACCGATTTGACAAGGCTGTGTGCATCTCACCAAAGAAATCTCAGCAAAGAAATCTCAGTGAAAAAGATTTTTAACCCCTAGCGTATAGATGTTTACACATTAAAAATTTAACCAACTCAAAAATAAGTACTAAAAACTTAAACATAATTTAGATCCAATTCAAGAAAACATTTTTATATGTGTTACCTATAATGCTGTTCAACATATTACCTTAATGAAGAAAGGCCCTAACTCATTATTTTTTTGCAATTGAGTTTTTTTTTATCGAAATAAACAAAAAATTCAATTTCAAAAAAATTATGAGTTAGGACGATTTTATATTAAGGTAACGATATATAAGATATATAAGCACGGCACCGACTTCTAATAGCATTATAAGTAACATATCTAAAAATGTTTTATTTCTAAACTGAATCTAAATTATAGTTAATTTTAATTATTATTCGAACTCCATTTGTTTCTATATTTGTGATTTGAACGGGCTAAAGTTCGTATTGCTTTTTAAGCCAAATTACATGTGATAATTATTAATGAACAAATAACACCAAAGTCTGTTGTAAATATTGTGACTAACAACACACAGTTGAACGGAACAGCCAGCCGTTTAAATTATTTTTAAATTTTTAGTGCTTCTTTTTAAAGTCGTTTTAATTTATTTTTTTAATTTAATTGGGGCTTATTTTTGAGGTCAATTAAATTTTTTTTGGGAAAATTTTTATAAGCTAAAATTATTTATTTTGTTGTAAAATTAAACTACTGCTTAATTCAAAATTAATTCAAAAATAAAATTTATATAAAAAACATTTTTTTAAATCCACAATTATTGCCTGTGGATATATCAACTTTCAACACTTTTTAAATATGAAACATTATTATATACTCAACTATTTATGAAAAATTAATGAAAAAAAAAAAATTTTTTTTAAACAAAAATATGTCACAAATGAAATATGATGACAATAAAACAGACTAATGAAGTCGTTTCTTAATTCCTGATAAATTTTCATTGCGGTCATCTACGACAAAGCCTACGCTCTTTTTGCTTAAGATTTGACTTGAAACTAAAACTAAAATTTTTGCTCCGACCAATATACAATTTATGTATGTTGTGGACAGTGTTACCATATGTGAAGATTTCTCTTATATTTGAAGTTTTTAGACATGCTAAAACGACAAAAAAGATTTCTTATCTAAAAATACGATTTTTAAAAATTTTACTTTCGATACTTTTAATATATTATTGAGGGATTTTTTGACTAAGCTACTTACAAATATTCTGATTTGCTTCATAATGATCCTACACATATTCTATACCGTAAATATTTTGTATTATTTGGCTTTACTTTTAATAATTCACAAGAAACAAAAAAATTTTAACTAATTTTTATTCAATAAAATAACAAAAAAGATTTTTGGTAACAAAAAAAGATTTTTTTTGCTCGACTTGAAGATTTTTGAAAAATAAATATGGCAACACTGATTGTGGAACCAATATGAACACACTCGCATTTGTCGCATGGTTTTTCAAACTTAAATGAATGAAAATTTTAACACGAACAAAGAAAAGAAGAAAAAAAAAACATTTGGAAGTAGAGTTCTTTTGAATTAACAAACTTGTTCAATTTTATAGTTATTTTTCTGCTTTTTATTCGTTTCTTTTTCAAACTAAAATGTGTAAACTTGTGTGAAAATAAATGTTTGTTGTAGAAGATGATGATTTTCTTTAAGCATGTGTTAAATAACACCTACACATATGTTAAATGAATTAAATTTAAAAAATATATATAAATATAAATGCGAAAAAATATATAAATGAATGCCACAACTACAGTCAAAGACTTATTTTATTTAAATAATGAAATTAAAAGTTGCCATCAAATTTAATAATCATACGTCATTGTTTTAATATTATTACGAGTATTATTATTATTACTATTATTATTTTATACAAAAAATACAAGCAACTGCACATAAATTATAATTAATGGCGTAATGCTTATTCATAAGAGCGGTTTTAGCAAGGCTTCATTCAACTGGAGTGCCACTGTGATTGTTTCCACACACAAGTTATGTTTAGAAACAAGTTGCTGATGAAATGCTTATATGTTGACAGTTAACAATATTATCATATTTAATTAGTTTTTATACATATAAATACGTAATATCATGAAAAAAAAATATGAAATATAAAAATTAAAAAAAAAAAAAAAATATTGCAACGGCCTGGCGCACATTGACGACAGAAAACTTTCGATCAATAGCAATAAAATAAAAATATTTGTTTTTGTTTTCAATCACGTACGAAATTTTATATAAACTCTAATTTAAAATTTTCACAACATTTAAGGCCTGATTCAGAAAAAAATAATTTTGGTTTACTCAACATATTTCCATACAAAATTTGTATGGAATACAATTAATACGGCAGTTATAGTTTAATCTTTTAAATTTTGTAATTGTTGTCAGAGTTCATATTTCATATTTTTTTACAGTAGGTCCCACGATGTCGACAGGATCGATCTATTACTGACATTGAAAAAAAAACAATTTATTTTTATTTTATTGTTATTCTCCATGAAGGCTGTAGATCGAACGTTTTCTGACGTCATCGTGTGGATCATGTCAATGGGCTTAATTACGAGTGTCGTCTTTCGACTACGACTATAACGAAATACGACACTCGTAATCAGGCCTATGAATATAATCACATGCCAAATAAACTTGGCTTTCCTAACGATACAAAATGAATCTTAGTCTCAAATAAAATAAAATAAAAATTTAAATCTACCATGTGAACACATTGATTGTTTATAGCACTATAAAAATATATGTATATTCATTTATACCTAAAAAATAAAACAAATCAAATAAGCTTGTTTTAAGAGAAATAAATTCAGTGAAGTGCGACTTTGACCCGCGCACGTAGGATTCCATACGGACACTAGATATGTAATTCAATACAAACTTTAGCCTATATAAAATATAGTTTTGGCATGTTTTTTTTCGTTTTTGTTTTTTTTTTAAGTTTTGGCGTTCTTTCGGTTTTGGAGTTTTTTTTTAATTTTGGCGATTTTTTTTCATTTTAGGGTTTTGTTTTCATAAAGGCGATTTTTTTTAGTATTGGCGCCTTTTTCACGTTTTGGCGATTTTTTTCGGTTTTAGGGTTTTTTTTTAATTTTGGCGATTTTTTTTATTTTAGGGGTTTTTTTTTCTTCAAAAAAGCGATTTCTTTAGTTTTGTGCCTTTTTCGCGCTTTGGCGATTTTTTTCGGTTTTTGGCGTGTTTTTTTCATTTTGGCGATTTTTTTTAAATTTTGGGGATTTTTTCGGTTTTTGGCGATTTATTTTAGTGTTAGAAATGTTTTTAAATTTTGGCGATTTTTTTCGCCTTGGCGATTTTTTTTCGATTTTTGGCGTTTAATCGCCTATTAGAGATTTTATAAGTTTGGGATTTTATAGTTTTACCGTTTTTGAAAATTTCAAGAGTTTGCCTCTTACGGTTTCCAAGATACAACAAGTTGTCAAAATTACATAGTCAAAATTGCATTAACTGATAGAACATCCTTTTATTTCAATTCTTTTTAAATTTTAGTGTTAATTGTTGTAGTCTGTATAAAAAAAACACTAATTTTACAAATTTCAAGTGTTAATATACATATGTACATACAATTGTATGTATATTACATGGAATTTTAACATGTTTCGTTGTTCGTTTTGGAACATCCTTTAATTCTGTGGCAAAAAGGAAAAAGTGCTTAAGTCGAGATAAGCTGATTTTGAGTTAATGGTACCTCCGTCACATCCTAATCCGCTTGCTCGTAATATTTTGAACTTTACTGGGCACATCCGCTTAAAAAAGAGAGATACACGGGCTCTAATATTCAACACTGTAGATGATGAAGCTGCTTGAAAACACTTTTTTCTTTTTGTTGCTTATCACTACTTATGTATTATTAAAATATCACTAAGCTTATGTCCGACATTGGTCGGGCCTAATAATTTTTTTATAGATTTAAGATTTGAATACTTATTGTTAGTAAAACATGCATTAAAAAAAAATGGTACCTCCGTATTGCATATTCAAAAGTAGCCCTGGTTAAAATATCAATAAATTTGTGTGATTTTTAAGGAAGTTATAAAGGGTGTTTTTTATTGAGGTATAGAACTTTAAGTTGGCATCACTTTTTTAACTGGCGGCCATTTTGTCAGCTGTTAAGTGATTAATATTTAGTTTGGTTTGCCATTTCATCATGAACAGGTTGACAAAAGAACAACGCTTGCAAATCGTGCAAATTTATTTCGAATATAATGGTTCAGTTCGCGAAGTTTACCGCAAGCTCCGTCCATTTTATGGTCGACATAATCGTCCATCAGAGCAATTAATTCGGTTAACCATGGATCGTTTTTACACTACGCTTACTCTATGTGATGATACGCATCCGCAGAGACGTCGAACAGTGCGCACCGAAGAAACAATTGCCGCTGTAGAGCAAAGTGTTGAAGAGGACCCGAATGAATCGATTCGCCACCGTGCACAGCAATTGGAGCCGACTAACCGACTATTTTGTTCCCGAATTGGATGGCATGAATGTGGATGAGTTGTGGTTCCAACAAGACGGCGCTACATGCCACACAGCGCACGTCACAATCGATTTATTGAAGGAAACATTCGATGAGCGCATAATTTCGCGGAATGGACCTGTCAATTGGCCACCAAGATCGTGTGATTTGACACCATTGGATTACTTTCTTTGGGGATATGTGAAGTCGCTCGTCTACGCCAACAAACCAGAAACGTTAGGGGACTTGGAAGCCAACATTCGTGGCGTTATTGCCAACATACGGCCCCATATGCTCGAAAAAGTGGTTGAAAATTGGACCTGTAGAATTGGCTTTATTCGAGCCAGCCGCGGCGGCCACATGCCCGAAATCATATTTAAACATTAATGGCATAAAATTATCCTTCCAATAAAACCAAATTGATGGACATTAAAACGATTTTCTTGTGTTTTATTTCAATTCAAAGTTCTATACCTCTTAAAAAAACACCCTATAGTACTATAACTTTCGACTTATCTTTTTTAGACTTCTAATCTAATTTGGAATAATAGCATAATTGAGGTTATACTTTAGTATATTTCAACTTAAATGTATTATTTATAGTATGTATAGAATTTTCCAATTAAACTGTAAAAGAAATTCTGAAAATCGACTTGAACGCTTAAAAGTGCTGTCCTGAAAAACAGTAAAATATGAATTAAGCACTTTTTCCTTATTGCCTCATAATTTTTAACTCTTATGTATTTGCTGTTGTAGCGGCCAAGATTCTATATACTCTGTCCAAATTTCAGGTCCGTAGCTCTTACGGTTCCTGAGAAAATAGCATGTGACGGACAGTCGGACAGCGTAGCTAAAGAAGGCCTGTTGAGGAAGCGAACGCAGAAGGTCTTGGGTGGCTGGGACATCCTGCGTAAGAAATGTACGTAAATGGAATGGGGTAATGAGGCCTGACAAGTAAGGGCTTTTAGAAGGTCTTCTGCATACTTCTTTTCGCCACTCAGTGCATGTTGAAGCCTTATGTTGTTGTTGTTTTTGTTTGACGTCTGCTTTGGCTTATGTGTTTGTGTGGTTGTATATTTCTTAATAAACAGAAGTTATTCGTATAACATTATAGTTCATTTTATGCTTCGAATAACTCCAACACTGACTTCCATAATTTTGCATTTTATTTTTTAGCTAACAATATTTGGCTTATACTTTTTGCTTACAAATGTTTTTAAGGAAAAGATTTTTACTAGGTCAGTTCACGTTTATTTTCACAACAATATTATTCTGCCATTAAGTTGCTAGTAAATTGAAAACTTTAAACTCTTTTTATGTATGTAACACAAGTTTATTTGAATTATAACTTAGACTTATGCTGCGAAGGCTCGACATGTAGTGTAACCTCTCACCATTAAGTGAAATGAGCTCTTAGTGGTATAACCTTAATATAATAACCTAACCTTAACCCAGCCTGCTTAAATACAATCTTCACAAATTTTTAAACTATACATCCGATTTATGTAATCAAAACAAAATTTTTTTTATCATATTTAAAAAATCTTGATTAATATCTTGTGCCACAACTTTACTCCCTGATCTTAGAAGATTTTATGTTTAATGTGTTATTTATTGTTCAATGTTCAATTGCAAGTTTTTTTTTCTTCAAATATGTATGTAATTATTAAACCACAACATAATTAAGTTATAAACACCATTTATTATGAAAAAAAGCAAATAATATAAACTTGCTGTATTAAATTAAATTTTGCAAGTAAATACTAAAAAAAAGATAAACCAACACCTTTAAAAAATATTCAACTGAAAACCAATTGCTACTATTCAAATAGACGACCCGTTCACATTTGCATTTGCTATCAATATTTATATGGGCTGCAAAAACTAACACACACCATACCATTTTTGTGTTTCATTGTGCAAATATTGACAATTAATACTTTTGTATAAATAATTAAATGTTTAAAATAATTTAATCAAAAGGTTCGCTAAATTTGGTTTTATAGTGACACCCTGTCATAGAGTTTTTTCTTTTTCTTATTATTAATTTACTTTAATATTGAAAAATAAAGAAACATGATGAATGCTAGATATTGTAGTTATTAGTTGTTGCTGTTGTTGTGATTGCTCTGTTGCATCTACAACCGCAGCTTAATGTGTGCAATTAATTCAAAACTTAATACACGAGCGAACAACCAAGATTAAATTCAGATTTTGTCGTTGTTGTTAATTTTTTTTTCTTTTAGGTTTGCAGCAGAGCTTTTAAGTTTTTGATAAAACCAGATTTTAAGTGTTAATTTACAAGTGTGCTGCCTTGGGTGGTTGCTAAAGTCAGAGCTGTACGAGAATGCAAAGTGCACATTCAAAAAAGCCAATTTTTTCGGTGATATATTTGGCAAAAAAAAAAAAAAAAAAAAAAAATCTAACAGACACACCGCCACAAACAATTTGACAGATGTATGTAGGATTTAAGTAAGTACCTTACATAACGACCTAATCTCATGCTGGTCTTGACAGCAGGTAAACTAAAACGTTCCCTGCCGACCCTCTGTACACCAAAAAATTACTATGTAACCCCAAGTTTAAATGTTTGAACATAATTATCAGGGACAATGACTTCATGCATTTAAAAAAGTTATTTTAGGTGCCTAAGATATGACATCAAAAACGCAAAATATGCACTAAAAACAATAAAATATGCACATATCTTTAAAAAAAAATTATTCAAAAATAAAGTTCTCAATCTGCATATCACTAAATAAAGATATAAAAATATTTTCTTTTCTCAAGAGGTGCGTGTACAAGCCTTTTATATTAAATCTTTACACAAGATTAAATATGGTATAATGATTCTTTCTGCATTATTAACTCCAAACTCGCATTTTCGCGATATGTATGTTTATATTACACTAAAGGAGCGATACGTAAATAGAAAAAGAAAAGTGTTGTTATTTATTTATTTTCATTAAAAATCTTTTTATTATTCATAGATATGTATTATCGAATGTGAAGTCCAATAAATTTGTTCTTAGAAAGCTTTGTGCATTGAAAAAGGCCTTGTAACGTCTGTGGATGTAATGGGCTCAAACTTAAATGATTCTTTTTATATAATATTGTATATTTATTTAACTCAACCATTACAATCGATTGAATACTAGCTAATAGATTTGGTTTTTGAATCCGTTATAATTTTTAAAAACAATATCAAGTTTAAGCATAATTGTTTCACTACTTTCGGCTTTAATAGCAGACAATTTGAAATTATCAAATTTTTTATTTATTTTTTTTAATAAAGAAAAGTAACACTCAGGCAGACAATTTGAATTACTACTATTACTAGGTGTTACCTTCTTTAGGAAAGGGATAGTGATAAAAGACAGGTGGTGAAGGAAGACATAGAAGAAAGCTTCATTCTTTTTACAACTGCTTTTTGCACGCTTTTTAATAATGCAGTGTTGCAGCGCCTTCTGGTGTTATATGAGGCGTATTAAATGTTGAAGCTGTGTTTTTAGTAGCCATTTTATTGGTTATTTTACTTCGCCGATGATTTTGCTACACAATACCGACGAAGGAGGGCGCTCTGAAGTAACATTAGGATTAGCATCTAGTGAAGTCGGTATAGTTCAGTGACCAGTGACTATGCCTTCATCACTTGAACTTTCCAACAACAGCTGATGCAAAGGGACTATAATGCACATCAGAAAAATGCGTGGTGTTGTTATTTGAATGACTGTCGGATACAGGAATTGAAACTAGGACCTTCAGTTTTGTAGTCGACGTGCTAACTACTTCAGCCAACGCCACCCTCAATTTCATTAAATTTGGTAGGTGTGTGCTTGTACAGGGTGGGCCAAAAGAAACCAAGGGGTGTAAAAGTTTAATAACTTTTTTGTTTATTAACTTTTTTTATTTTTTCTTTCAGATTATATAATATACAAAATGGAAATTTGTTTACACTAAGTATGAAAAATGATGTCTCTTAAATGACCACCGTTTTCAGCTTCGCACTGATGGGCTCTTTTTAGAGCATTTTCCATAACATCTTTCAAAACTTGTGGCTGTAGCGTTCGAATTTCTGCAACAATGTTTGCCTTGAGTTCAAGGATTGTCTCTGGCCTGTTCACATACACTCGCTCCTTCAAAAAACCCCAAAGAAAATAGTCGGGTGCTGTCAAATCTGGCGATCGCGCTGGCCAAATAATTTCCGAATTTCGAGAAATTATTCGCTCTCCAAAAATTTGACTTAAAAGTGCCATTGTGTCTCGGGCAGTATGGGCAGTGGCTCCGTCCTGCTGAAACCACATACCAGGTCTGTTTTCAAGAGCAGGACGTAAAAAATTTTCTATCATAAACCGATACCGCTCTCCATTTACGGTTACAGCACTTCCACCTTCATTCTCGAAGAAGTAGGGCCCAATGACATTTTCAGATGTGATCCCACACCATACTGTACACCTGATGGGGTGCAATTGGCGTTGATGAATGGCTCTTGGATTTTGAGAACCCCAGAACCTACAGTTCTGCTTATTAACAAAGCCATTCAAATGAAAATGAGCTTCATCACTCATAATCAAATTTTCAATAAAGTTGATTTCTGGTTTAAATAATAAAATTCTATTGTTCTGGTTCTCTGTTCAGTTGTGAACCTCTCCATTATAAATTCTCCAAGTGTTGTCTATATAATCTGAAAGAAAAAATAAGAAAAAATTAATAAACAAAAAAGTTATTAAACTTTTACACCCCTTGGTTTCTTTTGGCCCACCCTGTACAATCGTTCCACAATTCTATACCAATGCAAGCGAATACAGTTGCCAAAAATAGTTTTGAAATATTTTTGGAAATTTGAATTTTAGAGAAAATATGACACAAAATCAGCATTTATATCAAAATATGAGACAAAAATATGCATTTATGACCACATTATGCAAAAATATGAATTTTCAGCAAAATATGCACTAACAAATCGATGCCATTTTTACGCAAATTCATTGTTTCGTAAAGATATTTCGTTCCAGCCATTATCAGAGTTAAGGGAAAAAATATGCATTTGCATGAAACCCCTGTCCCTGATAATTATCAATAACTCTGAGCAAGCACCATGGTAAGGTCTTTCTAGCTATCTAATCGCGAACTGATCAGTAGGCTTTCGGGAAACAACCCTAGTGTGTGACATTAATTAATAAACTCACCACACACAAAAGGGTTCCGTACGGAAACTACATAGTCCCAAATCACACTATGCAAGTCTTATTGCTAAACTGATTCGTTTCAGGGAGAGAGAGACGACGGGAACAGCAACGTTTCTTTTTCCTCCGTCTCTCTCCCCTAAAAAACTAATCAGCTTAGCAATAAGACTTGCATAGTGTAAATTGGGACATAATGCTTATTTAGTAAAACAGCGTCATAACTAAAAAAAATTTATTACTTCTTTGTCCCTTATTGTTGACCTTTTTCTATTGGTTTTTATATATTAAGTTCTTTTTGAACTATTAATGGGCTTTTAAGGTTTTGCAGGAAAACGAGTTTAAAGTTTTCAATTTGCAAAAATTTTTCTCTCATGAGTTGAGTAAACAAGACATTTGTATGAAACCTTTACACAACATGAAGAACGATATGAGGATTAATTCTGCATTCTTAATTAAAAAATTCCGTTTTTTGTTTTGTTTGAGTAAATGAGCGATATGTAATACTATACAAACTCTAGCCTATATAACTTAACTGTTGTAGACATTTAAACCATTTTTTTAGTTTTGCCGATTTTTTCCCCGGTTTTTTTCGATATTTTTAGTTCTAGCGATTTTTGTTAGTTTTAGCGATTTTTGCTAGTTTAGGCGCTTTTTTTGTTTAGGCAATTTTTTTTTCGATTTTTGGCGATGATTTTGGTTGTTTTCAAGTTTTAGCATTTTTTTTTAGTTTCGGCGAATTTTTTTCGTCTTGACAATTTTTTTTTCGTTTTGACGCTTATTTTCGTTTCGACGATTTATATGGTTTCCTTTCGATATTATGGTTTTTTTTCGTTTTGGCAAATTTGTGCGGTTTTCGCGATTTTTTTTTAGTTTAAGCGATGTTTTTTAGTTTAAGCGATTTTTTTTAGTTTTGGCGCTTTTTTCATTTAGAGGCTTTTTTTTGGGTTTTGGTGATCCAAGACTAAGGATTTTTTTTCGTTCAGGTAATTTTTTTTCGGTTTTTGGCGATTGTTTTGGTTGTTTTTTTTAGTTTTAGCGATTGCTTTTAGTTTTAGTGCTTTTTTTCGTTCAGACCGTCGTGTTTTGTGTTTTTAGCGATTGTTGGCATTTATTTTAGTTTTAGAGATTTTTTTTATTGGTTTTGGCGTTATTTTTTCGTTCAGGCGAGTTTTTCGGTTTTTGATGATTTTTTTAGTTATAGAGTTGGCGTTTTTTGCGTTTCGACGATTTTTGTTTTTGTCAATTTCTTGGTTTCTTTTTTCGTTTTGGCAATTTTTTTTTCCGGTTTTTTGCGATTTTATTTATATATTTTTTGGTGTTTTTGTTTCTGCATTTTTTTTAATTTTGGAATTCTTAGTTTTAGCGTTTTTTGAAAATTTACACAGTTTGCCTCTTACGATATCCAAGATACAAAAAGTTGTCAAAATTACATAGTCAAACTAACATTAATTTTGATTAAATTTCAGTGTTAATTGGTTAAGTCCTGGAATTGCTAGGTTGAACAAAGGGCGTTAATTGTTATAGTATGCATAAAAATACACTAACTTTGAATATTTCAAGTGTCTATATATTATTGTCGATATTTCGTGGCTCGCTTTGGAACACCCTTTAGTTTTTAACTTTCATA
The DNA here is from genome assembly GCA_949987645.1 of Tachina grossa. NCBI lineage: Eukaryota > Metazoa > Arthropoda > Insecta > Diptera > Tachinidae > Tachina > Tachina grossa. The sequence goes on along the minus strand of OX465276.1, from coordinate 32,678,155 downwards.
TATTAGTTGTTGTAGAGGTCAAAGTTTTACATATTCTGTAAAAAGTTTAGGTCCGTATATTTCACGGTACTCGAGAAACCAATCTGTCCGTCACATATGTACAGACGAACAGCATAGCGAAAACAATAGGGTCTCTTTTCACCTTTAGAATAACGAATTCTAAAGACGATTTTTCAAGTAATTTATAATGTGAAAGAGTAAAGTAAAACAAAACATGCAGAATTGATTTGAAAGCCGGCCCCGCCCCACCCCTCCTTTAAAAAGAACATTTTCGTTTTAAAATAATTGAAATTATTTTAATTTTTACTACTCTCAGATGTCGATATCTTATTGACTTCTTTAGAAGTTATTTTTTGTTTTCTCACTTATTTATGATTTCACTCTTTTAAACAACTAATACATAATTACGAGTAATGCTGTACCCACTGTGAGTGATAATAATGCTGAAAGTTGCTGGTGGCTTGGGCTGTTGGTTGTTGGATTGTTCGCTTAGCTGGATGACTGTCAGCCAGAGACTGGGTGCTGGCTGGCTGGCTGACTAACTGACATGATTGTTTTGGTTTGTTTGTTGGCTGTTATAAATTTAGGTAAATAGAATTAAGCTGTATGGCACATAAACACACAAACATGCAACGAGCACAACGAGTATTAATTTACAAAAAAATGCCAAGAAAAAATTAAACTTTACAATATAAAAGATACAAATATGACAAGAGAAGTAAAAAAAAGAAATAACAACAACATTTAACACAAGATACAAGTTCATGTGTGTAGTTTAGAGCTGAAAAGAAACTAAATTTTCAAATACTTTGCGCATATTATTAACGCCCTAAAATTTTTTTTTTTTGAAAAATGTCTGAAATACGCAAAGCAGTTGCTTAAGGAAATAGAGTGATTATAAAAAACAAAGTGAACATTTCTAAGAATATTAACTGGCTGATTCTTTTAAAATATAAAATAGTTTTTTTATAAGATAGAAGAATTTGTTCTTGCTTTCATTCAAAATTTGCCGCAAGGAAATTACTTTACGTTTTAAAAATCCACTCGGTTACGAGCAGTTTTAACAGGGCTTCAGGCATTCAGACATTCAGACATTTTGTCTGTCCAGCAGAATGGAAAAGTGTTTTAAAGGAAGTCCTTAAAGGTTGGAATTACTATAGTAAATATTTTGAGTCCAGAAAGCCCTGTAAAATGGGTGTTAAATATGTAGTTTATATTAATAATAAGCATAAATTTTTCATACCAAGGCCGATTAATAAGGTCAAGTTGAAAACACAGCTGATCTACTTTTTTCGCCTAATTCAAGGCGAATTCATATAATTGTTGGCTCGTATGCAGCGTTACCATTTGTCAAGTTGTCCCTTTTTTTGGAAGTTTTTTTTTAGATGCCAAAAAGTTTTTTGTAAATAAAGGGTGTTTTTTATTGAGGTATAGAACTTTAAGTTGGCATCACTTTTTTAACTGGCGGCCATTTTGTCAGCCGTCAAGTGATTAATATTTAGTTTGGTTTGCCATTTCATCATGAACAGGTTGACAAAAGAACAACGCTTGCAAATCGTGCAAATTTATTTCAAAAATAATGGTTTAGTTCGCGAAGTTTACCGCAAGCTCCGTCCATTTTATGGTCGACATAATCGTCCATCAGAGCAATTAATTCGGTTAACCATGGATCGTTTTCGCACTACGTTTACTCTATGTGATAATACGCATCCGCAGAGACGTCGAACAGTGCGCACCGAAGAAACAATTGCCGCTGTAGAGCAAAGTGTTGAAGAGGACCCGAATGAATCGATTCGCCACCGTGCACAGCAATTGGAGCTTTGTCCATCAAATTTTGTTCCCGAATTGGATGGCATGAATGCGGATGAGTTGTGGTTCCAACAAGACGGCGCTACATGCCACACAGCGCACGTCACAATCGATTTATTGAAGGAAACATTCGATGAGCGCATAATTTCGCGGAATGGACCTGTCAATTGGCCACCAAGATCGTGTGATTTGACACCATTGGATTATTTTCTTTGGGGATATGTGAAGTCGCACGTCTACGCCAACAAACCAGAAACGTTAGGGGACTTGGAAGCTAACATTGGTGGCGTTATTGCCAACATACGGCCCTATATGCTCGAAAAAGTGGTTGAAAATTGGACCTGTAGAATTGGCTTTATTCGAGCCAGCCGCGGCGGCCACATGTCCGAAATCATATTTAAACATTATTGGCATAAAATTATCCTTCCAATAAAGCCAAATTGATGGACATTAAAACGATTTTCTTGTGTTTTATTTCAATTCGAAGTTCTATACCTCTGAAAAAAACACCCCTTATAAAGTTTTGTAATAAATATGTACATAATTTAACTTTTGCAGTATACTGAATGAAAATATTAAGTGATGTTTGTTTGCAATAAAACGGTTTTATATTTTCTCCCTCCCTCATTACTGCAACAGTGGCTTATTGTGTTTACTCCCTTTCATATACAAATAAGAAATATATTTATTAATGTATGTAATATTTTTTATAGTCCTCTAAAGTTTTTTTGCCGGATATAAGAAGTTTCTTAAAAAATATATATGGTAACGCTGCTCGTATGTCAAAAGTTGTTTATGTACAGAGATCTGTGCCAAGCGATTTTGTCTGCATGGCGGCTCTTGACAAAATCGTTGGCAGAGGCTCAAATTCGGCTTTAGCCGGCTGACAACAAATAACATAAAAATCAAAATTAAGATAAAAAATAAATAAAATAATTATTATAATTATTAAAGAACAAACAACAATGGCAAGACTGTTGTAAATTTATAGATGGTAAAACTGAGCTTTCATAGCAAAAAAAAAAAAAAAGCTTTCAGCAAATTGTAAAACGATGAGTCAAAACAAGTAGAAATCCACATCAAATGACACAACGCTGATAATGAAGGTGTAGTGGCCTTCGAAAACAGTTAGTTGTTCCGTTCTGCTACGTGTTTGTCAGAATATTTACAATTAACTTTGGTCTAATTTGTTCATTACTAATTATCACATGTAATTTGGCTTACAAAGCCATACGAACTTAAGCCTAATGAAATTATAAATATTAAAATAATTATTAATTTATATTGTACATAAAGAATCAATCGGCTGCTGATTTTTAGGCGAAATAAGCCAACATTTTTTTTTTTGGCGTCGGCGTAGCTGACTAAAATGATAGGTGGCTGGGCTCAGTTGGCTGTGAGCCATAATGGCGTAGTTCTCTACTTTAGTATTTTCAATCAGCTGCTTTTGACACACGAGCCTCCCAAAGCAACAACAAAATGCCATATTGTTTTTATTGTTTGTAGTTTGTTGTAGTATAGACTTTACCTTTTATGAATTTAACTTGATTCCCTCCATACCTTTAAAACATTTGAAAGCTTCATGCACATTTTTTGAAATTTATTCTAATTTTTTTAAACTTTTTCAAGTAACAAAATATGTCTGTTTATTAGTGTGCGGCAAACATGCTTTGGTACAAAACTTGAAGTATTTAAATCAATATTCTTTACAAAATTTCCATATTGCTCGTTTTCGTTTTAATGAAACCTGAGCGTTGTTTATATTGTGTTTTATTTTTTTATTTTTAAAGTTGTTACATTCACTCTGCCATGCCATGTCACTCACCCATTTGTAACAGTCACGTGTACTCTTAGAATTAATCGAGCTGTAGATTTTAGTCTTGCTATTTATTGCGTTGCTTGTTTTTTAGAACAACTATTATGAAATTTGATATTTCATTAAAAGAAAAGAGAATGAAAAATATGCTGGTTTTAGTCTTAATAAAAATTAAAAAAAAAATATATATATATATAAATATATATATATAAAAACGAAAACCAAATCTTTAGCATGTTTCATACAATTAAAAAAATGAACAGCAAATGACAAATATTGTTGTTTTTTTTTCAAGTTTTATGTTTCGCTTTTCTTCATCTTCGCTTAAGATCGTGTAAAAAGATGTAAAATGTTCTAAACAATTAAAGCGTAAAAATTTCAATGTCAAATTATTTTGTGTAAAATATGGAGGAGGTATTCTTGCATCATAAATGAATGATTAATAAAAAAAAAATTTAAATTTGTTATAGATGATCCATCGAAGCCGCGGCAGCAAAATTACTTAATTGTAATTATTTAAAAATTTTTAACCGACTTGAAAAGTGAAGCAGTTTCTTCATTTCAGTTGCTTATTTTATTAGCGTTACCTCAAAACTGGCAATTTTTTTAAAAAAAGATTTGGGAAGTAATTTTTGTCTGCATTGCCAAATGACATCCGAATGGTTTTTATGTATGTATGTAAGTATATATGTGGCCAAAATAAGCCGATGGATGCCAGCCAAAGTTCAGCTCGTTTGCCATTCAGCAACCAAAAGTTTTCGATTACCAAGGAGCAAAAAACGTCGATGAAAAATTACATAAGTGGTTGCAAACCAAAATCTCTTTACTTCACCGAAAGCACTAATTGCCTTTTGGAATTCACAGCTGTTATTTGCAAGTTGCCGTTGGTAAGACAGTTTTTTTCGCAGTTGGCAACGTAATTCATGTTTGGTTGCTATCTGTGATACACCAACCATATCTCCGCCTATTCTCTTTTAATTTTATTCTTTTAATCAACTTAAGGTGCAAGTAGACGTGCCATAGCCATAATGCCATAACCATAACCAAATCAAAATTCAATTGGTTTCTATGACAATGGTTATGGCGCTTTAGCTAGTCACATGTAATCGAAAACAGTGATGGCCATTAGTTTGATTCAAACAGCGTTTTCTAAGGTTATGGTTATGGCACGTCTGATTACACCTTTAGAAAAAAGAATTGCACGCCATTCTGCACTTGTGGACAGAAAAATCACACAATCAATAAAAAGCCACGAATGAAGTTGGACCCGCATATACAAGTTTTTTTGTGGTTTTTTGTTAAGTTTTTGATATTCAAGTATAAAAAGATATTTCAATGGTGCCACCTTCAGATATTTCACATTTATTAAATTAAAATTATTCCAGTGTTTAAAAAACTACATTAACTGAATTTTTTTTACTATTTCTAAAACTACTTCTATTACTACTCCAAACAATTACAAGTAGCAGTATCAGGAGCTGTTGTCTTGCTTCGTAGCATTACCTTTTTTTCTTCTAAAATGTATTTACATATATCACATAAGAGTAAAATTAAAAAACAAAATATACGTGATATTATTTGAGCATTTAAAAAAAATTTCAAGTACCCGGTAAACTTTTATTTCAGTTTTGGCGATTTTTTTAATTTTGGTGCTTTTTCTTACTTTTTACCATTTTTTCAGTTTTTGTGACTTTTTCGGTTTTTGGCGTCGTGTTTAGTTTTGACGTTTTTTAAATTTTGTTTGCGATTTTTTTCGGTTTTTGGCAATTTGTTATACTTTTAGCGATTTTTGTTAGTTTTGGCGTTTATTTTTCGTTTCGGCAATTTTTTCCGGTTTTTGGCGATTTTTTCGGTTTTTGGCGATTTTTTATACTTTTAGCGATTTTTTTTAGTTTTGGAGCTTATTTTTCTTTTTTTTTTTGCAATTTTTTCGGTTTTTGTCGATTTTTTTTAATTTTGGGATTTCTTAGTTTTGGTGTTGGTGTTTTTGAAAATTTAATTTTGATTTTTTAAATTTCAGTGTCAATTTCAAATATAAATATAAATTTTCCTTGCTCGCTTTAGAACACCCTTTAATGTTTAACTGTTGTATAGATTTACTGTTGTAGCGGCCAAAGTTCTACATATTTGGTGAAAATTCCAGGTTTATAGCTCTCGAGAAGACAGCCTGCGACAGACAGACAAACAGACAGAGAGACGGGCAGCGTAGCGTAGGGTTCCGTACACCAAAGGTGAAAATGATTAATTTTTTTTGCATGAATTTCGGGATGTTCTTTCTGTTAAATAAAATGCAATAATTTTAGGCTATCATTCATTAAAAAATTTCTGTTCTATTGGCAGCACTATATTTGCTCAGTGTTGCCAAAAAATATAGAAATTAGTTTAATTGTACTAAATACAACGACAAAATTAGCAAGGACAAAAACCTGCTGCGGTGTTGCCTTGCTGTCGTCAAAATAATATAAAGATGTGTATGCTATTTTTGATACATTGAAGTCGGTGGTTCAACTTAGCAGAATGTATTTAATGAACAGGCTAAAGACTGTTGTAAATTAAGAGACGTTAAAGTGAGCTTTCATTACAAAAAGTCTTTCAGCAAATTGAAATACGATAAATCAAAACAATTCACATATTCCATTTGCAAAAAAGTTGCGTATATAAAGCAGAAATCTACATCAACTGACACCACACAAAGTGGACCAAACACAGAAGAACGCTGATGATGAAGGTTTAGTGGCCTTCGAAAACAGCTAGTTGTTACGTTCAACTATGTGTTGTCAGAATATTTACAATTAACTTTGATGTTATTTGTTCATTAATACTTATCACATGTAATTTGGCTTACAAAGCCATACGAACTTTAGCCTGTTCAAATCATAAAATATAGAAACAAATGAAGTTCGAAAAATAATTATTAAATTAACTAAAAAAATTTAGTATTGGACAATAAATAGATGTAAACTCTTCTAAATTTTTTGGTCTCCTCTGCCAGAATTGCTTGTTAGAATAAACCTCGTTACTTTGGAATAAAATTTATTTTATTGAACAAGCGTAGTCTATTTAAAAAATAATTTTTCGGAGTGTTCAAAATATCTTGTGAAATATAACAAAGAAAGTATAGTTAGCTTAAAAAATGCTTTCGAACCTTTTTTTTTCCTCTAGAAGCCTATATGAAATTACTCACACAAACTAATATATTAAAATTGTTCTATTGACATTTAACATCATAAATTTTGCAGCAAACCACAAAATTACAATTAATTTAACAAAATTATTCTGCTCTAAGACATGAATATTCAAAAATTATTATATTTAAAATATGACTTGATATTTCACACCACAATTTAAGATCACCAAACTTTAAAGCAGTTCTTGCTTGCACACATTAATAATTGAAAATATTTTTCCAACTGCACGATTTCTGGCTTTATTAATGTTTAACATTTAATTGCAATTACTGTAACCTTAAGCCATTTTATCACAGTAAAGAAGTAGAGAGAGAGTGAGAGAGCGAGAAAGAAAAAGATCAAATTAAATTTAATCATATAGATCGTTAGTGATTTAATGGATATGATATTTTATGTTACCAATACCTTTTGCTTACAATTCTGTTGCTCATATGAAATCATTCAATCAGTCATGCATGCTGCACTGCACTTTTGTAGTGGGAACACAAGTAACAATCATTATGATTTAAAGGTGGTCATGAGATTCTTTTGTGCGATCACAATCTGCATTTTGTATGAAAAACTTGCCTGCATTTGTCTCAATTTGCTGCTGAAGGCGGCTCATTAACGTTGGCACAACTGATGATTTTTGTTAACCAAATTATGAAATAAATTTATAATTCATTTTCGTTTTATATGATTTTTAGGGGTCAATTGCAGTTTGCATCTTAATTTATATGCATGGATGTTATTTACCTTGTTTTCTTTATTCTTCATAATTGCAGAAGTATCAATTTTTGTTAAATTTTTGGGAATTTTTGATTTCTATGTACTCATTTGCATGAAAATTGCCATAAAAAATATATTCAACTTGCTTCGGGGGAGTTTGAAGCCAAACATAAATTTTGTTGTTAACTTGGGTTTGTATTTTAGTTGATAAAAAAAAGAATATTAAAGCTGGTATGATGATAGAGTAATCGCTGGTCATTGCAGACATCTTGGGCAATTTCTTATTTAATTTATAAAATTAAGCAAAGCAAAAATGACTCACCAATTAAAGTTTTTTCAATTAAAAAATTAATTGATTCCATTAAATTTTTAATTGATCCAATTAGATGATTCTATTAAATTTTTCATTGCTTTAATCAATTCGAGTGGAAAAATTTTATTGATTTTTTCAGATTGCTTATTGGTGAAAATTGAATTAATTAAATTACATTTCTCAAATTCAAAAGTGCCGAAGGACCATATAAAATATTTTTATGATATTATATACCAAAGTATATTGCCAATCTTATATATTTTTCATTCATTACACTGGCCTGCAAAAGAATTCAGCAATTTATAAAGGGTGGGTAAATTTAAGGTTAGGAAGTAAATTGTCTTAAAAAACACACTTTTTTTCTGGACAAATTCAGTTTTATTGATACCAACGTAAAGTAGAAAAAATAGGAATTAATAACACAGCAAAAAAATATTTCTGCAATAAACAATTTTAATTGAAACTAAAACCAGAAATCAATTAAAAACGTATTTAACTCAATTAAACTTTTGCTTAAAAATAAAATATTTTTGCAATAAACAATTTTAATTGAAAATAAAACCAAAAATCAACAAAAAATGAAATTGAATCAGTTAAACTTTGTAATTAATAAAATTTTTAAACAAATGTTTAATGGACTTAAATACATTTTTTTTTTATTGATTTTTGGTTTTATTTTCAATTAAAGTTGTTTAGTGCAAAAATATTTTATTTTTAAGCAAAACTTTAATTGACTTAAATACGTTTTTAATTAATTTTTTGTTTTATTTTCAATTAAAATTGTTTATTGCAGGAATATTTTTTGCTGTGAATGGAGTATAATGTCGGGCAAATGTTCACCTCTGGCACATCGACAAACGTTCGCTTTTTTTCAAAAAATTTTGAACCACATTTGAAACAAACCCTCGCTAATTTCGTCAATGCAGCGCCGAATTTCATCTTTTTGGTTTGTTGACGTAAACCAGATCATCCAAATTAAAATTCACAAATTTCACAATTAAAATTCTTTGTTTAAAAGTGTAGCGTTGCATGGGTGAAATTTCCCAAGTTTTTACTATGTAAATGTCAAAGGATAACAGCTCAATTCTTGTTATTTCATAATTTGACAGCCAATTTACTTCCTAACCTCAAATTTGCCCAACCTTTATTTTCAATTAAGAATTTAATCGAATCAATGAAATTTTTAAGTGCTGTAATTATTATTATTATTTTTTAATAAACAAACCCAAGTTTCAAAGCTAATTTGGCTTTTCTGCAGAAACATTCAGAGTATCCGGTAGGAGTCGATCCTTCAACCTTCCAAAAACTAGACTAGTATGATGCCAAGAGGACTAAATCCACATGAAAAAACTTAGTTGTTACATTAAGTTAATTCCTCATGAGAATTTAAATTTTTTAATTGATATTACAAAAATTTTCATGTTAATTTTTTCTGTTAAAATTTTAAGTCCAATTTAATTTATGCTTTTTATCAAAAAATACCTAAAAATTAAACGAAAGTGAGTCATTTTTAAGGTCAAGCAGTTAATAGATTTTTTAATAAAAAAAAAATACAGCCAAATGTAGAAAAAGGAGGATTTTTTTTAATTTAAAATCAATATCAAAATCTTTCCAATAATTTTTCTTTTTACAACAATCTCAATTCAATTGCTTGCTCATATTGTGGCAGTCAGTTAATGAATTTATGTTTTATTTATTTTTCAAAAATTTTTTGACTTAGTTTTTTTTTTGGTTATTGTTAATTAATTTATTTTATTTTCATTTTTTTTTTATTAATTTATTAATATTTTTATATGGTGCGTATGGGAAATTCGGTCACCTTAACTTTGAATTTAAATTGATTTTAATTGAATTGATTTATTTTGAGAGAAATAAACTTTTTAAAAATATTTAAAATATTTATTTATTGGGTTTAATGAATTGTTGGAATTGAGAAAAAAAAGTGAAGAATTCAAAACTTCAGTGGAGGCTTATGGTATTTAGTCATAATTTTTAATAAGAATTGTGCGAGTTTGAATGGTATGGTATTTTTTATTTTTTTTTCTCTTTCTTGTGGAGACCATTTATTAATTTAAGTTGAGTACAATTTATGGCTGTGGCAGTTTTACGATCATTGTGCAACAACATAGTGAACATTCAGAATAATGAAAAAAAAAGAAATTATTTAAATAATATTTTTTATTTATAAAAAAAATAATAAAATCGAGCCAGGCATCTCAAATAAGGAAGAAAGAAAATTGCAAACACTACAACACAAAATTCATATGGAGCCTTTGCTTCAAAAGAGTCATAACTCAAAATAAAAAAACTTAATTTGCAGAAAACAAATTTGAAGTTTAAAACTTTTTAAATGGCTTTACAGACTATTATGGTAGGTACACACTTTCCAACGTGTTTAAGCAGCACGTTTATATTACATGTTGCATATATTAACACAGACACTGCAACCTAGAATGCAACCATCAATGCAACCTATAAACATCAAAATATTTTGATATTTTCGTTACTAAGAATGCCAATTCTAACGCAATCATAAACAATACTACACACTATGCGACCGACAATGCAACCTGCTTAGTTGCGTAACAGAGTACAGAATGAAACCATTCACATGTGCTAACAATTCATAAATTCGTTGCTTTTGCCATGCATCTATTCGACAACAATAACAAATGTAATTACGATGATACAAATCGTTGCGATTTGTTGATTGCTCATACGCACTCTGTTATTACAATGTCGTTATAACACAAGCAGTGAAATGAAATGATGCAGCATGAATGAATGGATTTCTTTCATACCATTCACTCAGTATGCCGATATTTACAGTGTTAGAAAAAAAAAAAGAAAATATAAAAATTAAAATTTGGAAAAAGTAAAATAGATCTGAAATGTATTTAAAATAACCGTTTCATACACAATTTTACATAAAATGCATTTCAAATCTATATCGTGTTTTATAAATACTAATGTAAGTTTTATACAAGCACAAAGTACAAAGACTACGTTGTGTTCAATAACAGCAAAAAGTATTCGCACCATTCACTGAATATTCGTTGCTTTTGACAAGACCAGTGAACATTTATATAAAACAAGCAATGCAAGCAATAAAATTCGACGCACTAATAATCTCTTTCGATTGTGCAATGCGTTGTTTTTTTTAAATGTTGTGGATTGATAACAATATGCAGTTTTTTTTGTGATTGCATTCAAAACAACAAAATAAGGCATTCAATCTGTTCTCTGTTGCGTAAACACGATGCTAAGTCTGTACCTAACATTATTAAACTTTGCATTAATCAGGGCAATCATGAATAAAATTCCGGGTGAAATATTTCCCGGGGAACAATTCCAAGTAATAGGGAAAACAAAAATTTCTAATTGGAAAAGGGAAATAATTCGCGCTGAATTTTATTCAAGATAGCCCTGAATATGTGAAAGTGCGATGACGAATGGCAAATAATACGATAAAAATTTGATATTCCATTAGACTTGATGATTTTTTTTTAATATTCCAAACGATAAGACTTTTCATCTGATGAGGGTTGCATTTTTAGAAAATCAAATAAGAGCCCGTTTAGATGACGGATGACATAGCTGCAACACGTCGCCTGTGACTCGTGTTTCTTGGCGTGAAGTGAAGAGCAGCTTGCGGGGTAGTAACAGTCGCACGAAGCGACTATTTTAACTTTGTTATGTAATGTATGAGCAGTGTTGCCAGTTAGACATGTTTTTTTTTTGTCTTTTTGGTCAATTGGTGATTATTTTTGTTTATAACATGCATAAAATACACAATTATAGTGTAAAAATTATAAACAAATAAATTAAGAAGAAAAAAAGAATTATTGTATTTTGGGGGTAAATTACGTCGACATAGTTACATTTCCCAAAGTAACAATTAGATCCTTTGTGGCAACACTGCCACAATAAAATAAACTAAAGGCGTTGGTAAATTTAAAATCAAAAAGTGCTCTGAAGGGACTCCAAAAGAGAACTTAAGCATTGTCCCAGCTACTTGATCCTTCATGTAAACGGGCTCTAATAAACAAATTGACAAGTCGTGTGTTTCGCCGCCGATGCAGCGCTGCTGTTTATGCCATTTCTTTTCGTCTTAAATCGGCTCTTACAGCCTGGCCCACGATATCGACAACGTTCGACTTGTCGCACACTTACATTCAAAACAAAAACAAATTTTAATATTTTGTTGTTGTTTCAAATGTAAGTGTGCGACAAGTCGAACGTTGTCGATATCGTGGGCCAGGCTGTTAATTTCTAATATTTTTTTCCTATTGAAATATATTTCATGTAAACTTTGTAAAAAAGTTAGGCGAAATTTTTTTTATTTGTCTGTTCTTTAACAGCCGAATATTTTAAAAAGCCGGCTCGGCAAGTCTACAGCCTGCTTGAAACTTCTCTGCCGCCGCAAGTCAACGACTAATACAGGCATGTTAATTCTGAACAGCTGTTTGCTTTCTACTTGTATTTTTAATTGTATTAGAGGTATGGGAATGTGAACAAAAAATTTCATTTTTCGCTCGTCGTTACATTTCGTTCTCGTAAAATAACATTAAATTTTTTATACTTATATAATAGTCTGATTAGCCCTTAAATTTTAATTAAACGTGCCATACTCATAACCATACAAAAAAGGTGGCCAAACCAAACTTATGGGCAGCACTGTATTATAGGCGACTCGCCATAACGCTACCAATTGAATTTTACTGCTTGTCCCACGATATCACCAGCAAACGTTCAATCGACAACTTATGTATATTGAAAACAACAACAAATTTTCTAATATTATTGTTGTTTAGAATACAAGTTGTCAATCAAACGTTTGCTGGTGACATAGTGGGACAGGCAGTTAGTTTTTTTTTGCACTAACCATAAACAGCTGTTTAATAATGGTTATACATACTTGTTGTAGCGCTTTTAAAATTAATAAACAAATGGAAATATAAACAGCTGTTTATAGTTATGGCAGCATTAGTAAACGAATAAAATATATTTATAATTAAGGCAATGGTTAGGACTATGGGAATATGGTATAGCTCGTCTGATTGAAACTTTAAGAACTTAACCGAAGAAGAAAATTTTGTTCTTCTCTCAAGAGCTAAGAATACAAGAAAAATATAAGGAACGATATGATGAATAATTCTGTATTACTAACTTAAAAGTCATATTTTTAGAGTTATGACTCTATTACAGCAAATGCTGGATATGTATATTAAGTGCAGGGATAAGAGATGAACAAGTCATTGGTGCCTATCGCATGACTTTGCGTCATTCATTCTGCTTTGTTTTAACAGGGCAAACATGAGTCATTTCTAAGCCAAAAAAAAAACGAGATGCATATTAGCGCAATCTTTCATGAACGCCCGTCAAACTCCGGTATTCGTCAGTTTGAACAGCCGTTAATAAGTTATTTTAAAACCAAAGATGTATTTAAGAATCTGTTTTATGCCGCATTTGTTCACGAGTGACAACAACTTCTGTGCATACTCGTATTATTAATAGCTGCACAAATGACTAACAAACTACTCATTTTTATTTCTCTATAAGTGTGTAAAATTCTGCACTTAAAACTCCCCCACACTCTTCAATAGACTTGACTCGACAACACTCTTCCTACACTTCACTTTGAATTCAGAATCAAACTGTTGGCATTATTCTTTATTTTTTGTTGTTGTTCTCTAAACAAGTGCCAGGTTTTAATTCCCTACGTTCGTATGTCCATATACGAGTACATATTTGAATATGATATGGAAGCTTTTTTCCCCATTTCCATTACGCTTTTCTATGTTCGGCTTGTTGCGTTTGGATGGCACTTCTTTGTTTGTGAAGTATTGTAATAAATTTGTATTGTTAGGCCTATTGTGGCTGCTGTTGTTGCTGTTGCTGTTGCTGCTTGTCTGTTGCTCATTAAATTGGGTGGAGAAGTTATGACTCTTTTGTTCTTTACACACAAACACACACACACACACACACACAAACACTTCAAATAAGTCAAGTGCATTTTGCATTTTGAATTGCTTCTTCCGGTAAACAATTTAATTTCTTTTAATAGTTTTCTCTGATTTTGTTAGGCTGTTAATCGTGTAATTTAATATTCTCTTAAATTGTTAAATATTCATTTAAATGATTGTTTATTGCAAGTAAATATTTTCTGTTTGTCTTCATTATTTGAATTTTAAAATGGTTATGTGGGCAATCTTATTCGCGCTTTTTCGTTACATCATTTGTTTTAAATTATATTACTTTCTAGATAGAGTTCGCAGCGGAAGTTAACTAAATGTCTAATACATATCTACTACAATTTTTGTCATTAACGAATAATAAAAAAAAACATGTCATTGTAATAAAATTTACCCTCTGTTTTTATAGCCCAGACTAGTCTAGAAAATTTATATGAAAATCACTCCAAAAATTTAAGCTTTTCATAATATTTTTTTACCCAAGTCGACCGTACGAATTAGGCGCCATGTACAAAAACACTAATTAAAAAAGGATGGTTTAATATGGGCATTTCCACAAGAAAATCCACTTTTTTGTCACGTGCGACAGCAAGCCATTAAGCTTGTATTTCAAAACACTTGGACTCGATTTGTTTTTTTTTAATTTGTAGAGATACTGACGGCCTACACAAATATCTGTAGAAATAAGGAAAAAGTGATTAAGTCGCATTTTACTGTTTTGAAAGAGAGCACTTTTAAGCGTTCAAGTCGATTTTCAGAAATTTATTTCTTTTACGTTTAAGTTGGGGAATTCCCTGTTAACCCTTATTTTTTTAAGCAAACATCCTTCTACGCACTATAAGTAATATATTTAAATTGAAATATATCAAAGTATAAGCTATTATTCCAAATGAGATTAGAAATCTAAAAAATAAATTCAGGGAAGTGCGACTTTGACCCGCGCACGAAGGGTTCCGTACGGACACTAGATAGGTAATTCACTACGAATTTAGGCCTATATAATAAATAGTTTTGGTTTTTTTTCGTTTTTGGGTTTTTCCTCCGTTTTGTCGATTTTTTCATTTTGGCGATTCTTTCGACGATTTTTTTCGTATAGGCAATTTTTTTGTTTTGGCGTTTTTCGCGTTTTAGCGATTTTATCGGTTTTTGGAGTTCTTTTCAATTTGGCGATTTTTTTTTTCATTTTGGCATTTTTTTCATTCTGGCGATTTTTTTTTCATTTGGGCGATTTTTTTAGTTTTGCTGCCTTTTTCGCGTTTTGGTGATTTTTTTCGGTTTTTTGCCGTTTTTTTTCATTTTGTCGATTTTTTCGGTTTTGCCGATTTATTTTAGTGTTAGAAATTTTTTTTAATTTGGTGATTTTTTTCGTTTAAGCAAGTTTTTTTGGTTTTTGGCGATTTGTTTTTTGGTTTATCGAATTTTCGCGTTTTGGCGATTTTTTTTCGATTTATGGTGTTTTTTCATTTTGGCGATTTTTTCGAATTTGGCGATTTATTTCAGTGTTAGATTTTTTTTTATTTTGGCGATTTTTTTCGTTTTAGCGATTTTATAATTTTCGGTTTCTTTAGTTTTACCGTTTTTGAAAATTTCAAATGTTTGCCTCTTACGGTTTCCAAGATATAGCAAGTTGTCAAAATTACATAGTCAAAACTGCATTAACTGATGGACCACCCTTTAATTTAAATTTTTTTAAATTTTAGTGTTAATTGTTGTAGTCTGTATAAAAATACACTAATTTTACAAATTTCAAGTTTCAATATACATATGTTCATAAAAATTTTTTTTCGAGTACCTTTTTCGAGTACTTTTTGGATCCCGAGAGTACCAAAAACTATTTTTTTATTTAAATTTTATTAACAAAAAATTATATAAAATTTATTACAAATAAATAAGAAAATGAACACAAAGCATATACATATGTACATAACCAGACAGAAATTGTGATTTTGCACAAAAATTATGTGCCTCCACAACACTGCAAATACAAAATTACGACTCTTCCAAAAATTTTGTACCACCAAAGTACTACAAACACAAAAATATGACTTTGTGTTCACAAATACCGTGTTCTTAGTAATCCTATACCACTACAACACCGTAAATACAAAAAGTTGACTTAAGTTTGAAAATTTCCATTGTGACGACCTTATAAATTTGTATTTAGAGTATTGCACCAACATTAAAAACAAGAGTTGGAGGACGGTCATTCGTCGTTACCATTTTAATGTTATGACTTCCTTAAAATTAAACAGATGTTATACTTATTTAGATAGATAGATGTTATACATCGTGCTGATTGTCTTTTTCTGTCTGGGTGGGTATAATATTAAAGTTATAACAAAAACAGTTTTTAGACTTCAATAAATCTTTGGCCTGGATAAGACTATACTGTTGGAATATAAAGCCTGTTCCTTTGTTTTCATGAGATTGTAGTAAGAGAAAATCCTTTCGATATTAACAGATGAGTGAGGTATGGACAAAATTCCGTAAGCTACTCCCGATTTACCAGGAAACATGTATTCGTCCAATGCATTTTTAGTTATAGCAACGGAAGTCCAGAAACTGCATACATATGTATATTTTCTGTTGTTAATGGCCTTAGTTCTGCCATAGTATGACCTATATTGGTTGTTGATATTTTAAAAATTTAGCTTTTCGCTGGGAAACACTTTAATTAAAAGTAGTATAATTACCAAATAAAACATTTTCAAAGGGATACTTACTAAACCAAACTGTCAAAGTCCTTTTTTGCTCTAAGAACTTGACAGAATGTAATATAAACTTTTTACAATTTTTTTTAAACTGAAACAGTTGTTTCAACATGATTTCTGTTTACATAGAGATCAACTTTTGTGCCACAGAAAATATCATTGAATCAAATATAGTTTTCATTTATATTTAATTGTGATTGGTTTGGTACACTTTTCTAAAATGTCTTTGCTAATAAAGTTTCGTGCCAGTTGTCGAAAAAGAAATTTAATTCTTCGCAAAAATATATGCTTACGCGCGTCTTCCGACTATATTTCTAAATAGGCCGTGAGAGTATCAAACGTGTTGCGGGAGTACTACGGTACTTTTTCATGTCAAATAGTATCAAAAAAAGTACGATCGCACCAACTTTACCATCACTGGTGTGTATACAAAATGCCATTTTACATTAGATTTTTTGACAGTCGAATCAAATGTGGTTAGATTTATTTCCCTTAAAATCTGATGAAAGTCTTTATAGTTGTATAAAAATCTTAATAACCCTTTAAGAGAGATAACAAGCTATATATAAATTTTTTTTTCCTAAACAAAAGTCTGCAGTCCGTCAGAAAACTTTATAAGCGTAATTTTTTTCATTAATTTACTGACATTCAATACTTGAAATAAATTATATTAAATAAAATTATGCCAATGTTTTCTAAAACTTCAACTATCTGAAGGTTGTGTATAATTTTTTCAATTATTTTTATTTGCCTCATTTTAAGGTTTTCAAATAAAACATGAAATTCACATACATATATACATATATATAAATATATATATATACATATATATATATATATACATATATACATATATGTATATAAATATTTTTGATGAACTTCTATTACTAAATTTAGTTGTTTACTTTTATCGCAGATTTGGCAAAAACAAAAAATAATTGAAAAAAAAAACTATATTTTCGCACGTTATTGAATGAAGGTCGTCATGCAAACATATTTGATGCGTTTGTAAACACAACGGCTCCCAAACACCTAAATATTTTTCATATGAATTCAAGAAATTGTGTCTCGCTTTGTCAAATTTAAACATAAAAAATCACTTAAAGCCAAAATGCGTTAATTTGACCGTTTCTCACACTTTTTCATTGAAACGTACGCGACGCGCTAAATCACTCCCTCTTTTGTGCTGAAAGCAAAAAAAAAAAAAAAAAGAACTCCAGTTCTGTTTACAATAAGTTTAGAGATAATAATTTATAAGACTGTGTGACTTTTGTTTTAACTGTTTGTTGAGGTTTATGTTGTTTTAATAAAACGTCTGTTGGTTGAAATTTATTAGTCAAATCATGTTTACGAAAAAAAAAAAAAAAAATTAAACTGCATGTAGACTAGATGTCAAAATAAAATAAGTCGACTAAGAAAAGCGTTACAGTTGCCTTAAATAATAATTGGGTTGCGTTTAGGTGACGTGGACTCGTGGACGACCAAAGACAATCCAATTTTTATTTAAGGTTTAATTTTTTTTTTTTGGATTACCAATAGGGGCGATATACTGCCCCAAATTTGATTCCAATCAAATAATACACTGAGAATCTTATGCTGCTTATTCAACTTAAAGCGCTGGAATTAATAAAAAAATAAATTTTCAATATAATTGTTACTTAGCGAGGCTTCAGTTTTTACCAACTTAAGGAATTACTTAATTAACATCTGCTTGTTGTAGCGTACCCTTTGCATTCAAATCAACTACAATACCTGTTCTTTGTGTAATAAATAATCTCAATATGCGTGAACATATTTCGTTTCTATATAAATTTTTCTTTCACATGTGCATGTTAAAATCTTACAAAAATATTTATGCATTATTTTGAACTTTTCTAGAAGTATTATGAAATATTTGGGTTTCGTTTATTTCACAGAACTAAACCACATTTGAAGAATGAATAATTAAACGGACACATACGTACATGAGTATATAGAAGGTGAAATAATTGATTTTAGTGTGAATATTTTGTTACAAGGAAATTCCATTTGAAATTATTTCAATGATTAATATTCGAAAAATGTGTTTGGACTCACTCACATTCCAGACCCCATTGTGCAGTGCAAAATTATATTGAACTTCGTAATCGAATGGTCAGCATGGGTGTGTTTTGAAATGTAAATGTTTTTAAATTAAATTTAATAGATTTTACAGCTGATTTGTTTGCTATAAAAATCAAATTAAAGCAAAGGTCTAATGCAGATGTGAACTTGTATGTGAATACTACATATTAGAGGGCTGCGTAAACAGTCTTGAAATGCAAATACGTCTTGTTTTTTAAATATATTTGTCGGAGCATGTGTTATTCTAAACCAATAATAAATGCTGTCGTTTCATAAGCGAAGATGGATGGATGCATTGGTGTTTGTGTATATGAGTGTTTTTAAGCGATGTCGCTTAATTGTTTGTAACAAACAATCAAAAGAAATAGTGTTGATGCGTGTATGCTTGTTATTTTGCATATTGTAAGTTTGAGTGTATGTGTGTGTAAGATGTGAATGGTAAGCTAATTTGTGTTTAATGGTGCTTTTTTTAAAGCAAGCACACACACTGTTGGTAAGTCATTTCTTTCAGTTCTTTGTCTTACCAATA
The DNA here is from genome assembly GCA_949987645.1 of Tachina grossa. NCBI lineage: Eukaryota > Metazoa > Arthropoda > Insecta > Diptera > Tachinidae > Tachina > Tachina grossa. The sequence continues at coordinate 32,659,003 of OX465276.1, read as the reverse complement.
GTGTTGTTTAGCGCATGTTTTAGAATATTTCGCTGTAGTAATCTCTCATGTCTTGAAAGGTCTTATAAATGGTCTTGTGCAGGACCAAGGCGAATTCAGTATCAGGTGAACTTATTAGTACAACAATTTTACAACACAAAAAACAACATGTAGTTTGGTATGCTAAAAAACCAATCTGTCAAAAGATTTCTAAGCAAAATTTGACATTTTGATGACGGCTGATAAGATCACCTAATACTGAATTCGCCTTGGTGCATGACATTAGTGCGTATGTACATGAATGACGTTTGTATACGAGCCCATGTTGTTTAGCGTTTGTTTTAGAAGATTTTGCTGTATTAAAGAATTTGAAAAATCCCTTCAAATCTTAAAAATTCTTGTTAGTGGTCTTTTGCAGGGGTATACTACATATCGTTCATTTAATAAAACAATGTCATAAAACAAAAAATTTGATTTTGTGTTAATAAAGCAGAATTAATCGTTATATCCTCATTCATATTGTTTAAAAAATTCATACCAATATCTGTTTTAATCTTTTCTTGAGAGATAAATTAAATTTTTTCAAAAATATCTTAGAACATTTAGATATTATAATAAACTTTCATTTAAACAAATAAAAAGCTCTACTAATATTCTAATTGAAACAATAATTCAACAATCAATATTTTCTTTATTTTCTTATTTTGCCATTACTGCATTGGCCGACTTTATTTCAGCTCTAACCGTGTTGCAATAAATAAAAAATAATAATATTCCAAAATACCTATAAGTGGTCAATCATAAATTACGTCACATGAATTTCATAACTTTTGAAACCATTAATTAAAATATTTATTATATTTTTTTTACCATATTAATTCAATTTAAAACCGTTTAGAAACACATAGAAATAAACAGAAACTGTCATTAAAATAGCAACGTTTACCAAACCAAACGCAACCGCTTGTTCGCTTGGACAACTAATAATTTAATAAGGCGCTAATATCCAATAAAAGTTATAACATTGGCCCCATAGATATTGACGGCTGTAACTAATAAATATTGAAATACAAGCAACTACTAAAATATCATTATTTGTTATATGCCAAAAAAATCTGATTATAAATACTGCAGCAAGTGCAACGAAACAGTGCGCTTGCAACAGCAAAATTTAGCAGCAGCAACAACAACAACTGTTCGGATATCCGTGGACGTGTTTGAACTGGTGATGAATTTTGTTGGTTTTCGAACAGACTAAACGAAATATGTGTATGTGTATGTTAGCAAATATGTACTGACTAATCATGGTATCATAACTGCAACGTATATAAATATTTAGTTTTTATTTTAATTTGCAAAACAGCTGTATTCATAAGAAAAATGTACTGTGACACAGTCAACTTTTTTTTATTTTTTTTATAAAAAAAGTGTGCTGTAACACAGTCAACTTTTTTTATTTTTTTTATAAAAAAAGTGTGCTGTGACACAGTCAACTTCTTTTTATAAAAAAAGTGTGCTGTGACACAGTCAACTTTTTTTTATAAAAAAAGTGTGCTGTGACATAGTCAACTTTTTCTTTTATAAAAAAAGTGTGCTGTGACAGTCAACTTTTTTTTATATAAAAAGTGTGCTGAGACACAGTCAAAAATGTGCTTGGCACAGTTACATTTTATATTTAACTTTGCAAGTCATTCACTAAAATCATAAAAAAACATATTCCAATTTTCTAAATTCTAAAGAATATAAATTTAATAGATTCTATCGAAACAAATGTTATTAAACGTTAATTCTTGCTCGTTTTCGAAATTTTTAGAATTTTTAGCTGCAGTATACATTTTTAATTTCATTATTATTTAAGTCACGAGCTTTTCTGTATTTTCGAAAAATGGAAGAGTGTACATTTTGAGCTAAACAGGCTATAAAAATATCTGACTTTGTAAGCTATTCACTAAAATAAAAAAAAACATATATGAATTTTCTTACACAAGTTCGAATTTTCGAAATTACAAGCTTACAAAAAAAAATTATGTTAAAAATGAATTTTTTTTCGCATTTTCGAATTTTCGGAAATTGAGTTTATACCTTTATTTATTTATTGCATTTATTTAACATACATAAAGGCTTGATAAGATAACTTTTGTATGGAAATCTGTTTTCTTATAGAAAAGTGTGCTGTGACACAGTCACATAAGAAAATTGAAAATTTGACTATTTTCTATAAGAAAAGTCAACTTCTGAAGTAAAGTGCAAAACTCTTTACCTAATTTCCCTAATTTAGATCTATTTAAATGTACTCAGCTTTTTTCTTAACCAGTTTTGTTACTTAGTGTAATTTGCGCCATTATTAAAATGACAGAAAATAATTTTTAAATACAATAAAAATACAAATATAGAAATAATATTTAATTACAATTTGTATAAGTACAAGTATAAGTAGATGTGTTAAGACAATAAATGCATTATTATCCATCCATCCATTATGCATACACATTCGTCGTATAAGTCCAAGCATTTCAACTTATAAACGCTTGAGTGGACGGTTGGTTTTTTAAATTGTGGCCACAATGCAACAACAACTTACAAACGTCATACACAAGGTTGTTTTTTTTTATAGGAGAATTACAAAAAAATAACTTTATTTAATACGAGTTATAATGTTTTTTTATTGTTGCTGAATGAGATGCCCTCTCCCGGTATCATGATGCTTGAAGTGTAATTATTGCAAAATGTCTTAATATTAATAGGGAAAATGGAGTTTTTTTTTAATTTGATTTAATGCTATTGACATTTCTATTAATTATATTATTATCATATCTTAATAGTTTAAATAACGATTGAGTTGTTGGTGTTTTATTTTTTTCCTATTACAAATGCCTTTTCAAATGTCTGTGTCAAAATGTTACTGATGCCTGTCTGTGTCTACATGTGTGTATGTGATCATATATTTATAAGATCAATAATGATTGTAATGATCGTTGAAATTGAACTCATGAGGGGAGTGGAGGGGAGGAGGCTAGGAAAATGGTTGCATTTGTTGCTTTTAACATGTTTATTATATAATTGTTATTAGAATTTATTTTGTGGTTGTTATGATCGTGGTTGTTGTTGTGATAATTTTTCATTAATAATATTTTTTGGCAGCTGTCATCAACAATTTTCCATAATTTATATGAAATTTATTGTGAATGAGTTTGGTTTGTAAGTTATATGACGCCGAACATTTGTCGTTTGTACGAGTAAGGAATACCTTTCTCCTCATTAAAAATTAGGGATGGGCAGAGGTTGTGTGAGCAATTTTTTTTGGTTCATATGCATATGGGTGGGCTTGAGAGAGTTTTCCATGAGTGATGTAGACTAGAATTCCGTTTAAAAAATCAATTGAAAATTCGGAAAAGTTTTTGCTTTTTTATAAGTAAAGAAATTATTTCCATGCATTTTTCGAATGTCAAAAGATTCGCTTAAGCTTTTAGTAAATTAATTTCGATTGTTGATCTTAATTTTCGTGAGCAATCTCATTTATAAACAACCCAAAATTTTGAAAATGAGAAAAAAATTATTTGTATCAATATATGTTTTCTTATAAGCTTTTAAATTTATATCCTATAAAAATTAAAAAATTCGCACTATGTTCGAAAATTCGAAGAAGTTCTTTTTTCCATAATTTAAATGGCTTATAAAGTTAAATATTTTTATTGCCTATTTAGCTTAAAATGTACATTATTCTGTTTTTCGAAAATATAGAAAAGCACTGATTTAAATAAATCACAATGATATAAAATATGTCTACTATAGCTAAGAATTCTAAAATTTTTTAAAATGCGTTACAAATGATTTTTAACATTATTTGTTTTGATATAAGCTCTTAAATTTATAATCTGTAGAATTTCGAAAATTCAAACTTATATTCGAAAATTCAGACACGTTTTTTTGATGATTTTAGTGAATGGCTTACAAAGTTAAATATTTTTATCGACTGTTTAGCTTAAAATTTACACTCTTTTTTTTTTGTAAATATGGAAAAGCTCGTGAATTAAATATTAAAAATGTATACTGCATCTAAAAATTTTAAAAATTTCGAAAATAAAAGAAAAATAATTTTTAAAAATACTTGTAGAATTTCAAAAATTCGAACTTAAGTTCGAAAATTCGAATATGTTTTTTTTTTGGTAATTTTAGTGAATGACTTACAAAGTTAAATATTTTTATCGCCTTTTTAGCTTAAAATTTACAATATTCTAATTTTTGAAAATATAGAAAAGTTCTGACTTAAATCATAATGAAATAAAAAATGTCTACTGCAGCTAAAAAATTTTAAAATGCGAAAAAATTGATTTTTAAAAATATTGTTTCTTATAAGATTTTAAATTTATATTATTTAGAATTCTGAAAATTCGAGTATATGTATGTTCGAAAATTCTAACACAGTATGTTGATGCTTTTAATGAATGTCTTAGAAACTCAAATATTTTTGTAGCCGGTTTAGCTCAAAATGTACACATTTTTATATTTCGAAAATGCAGAAAAGCTCTCACTTAAATCATAATGAAATAAAAAATGTCGACTGCAGCTCAAAATTCTAAATATTTCGAAAATACGAGAAAAAAATTGATTTTTAACATTATTTGTTTTAGTATAAGCTCTCAAATTTAGTTTCTCTAGAATTTCGAAAATTCGAACTCATGTTCGAAAATTCGAACATGGACTTTTGATCATTTTAGTTAATTTTAATTTTTATAAAAACGTTATTAAATGGGATATGTATGTATATACACGAATTTATATGTTTCCTTAAAAACCCTAAAGTTTGTAAAATATATTTCAATCAACAAGTTAGCATAGAAAAAAATAATAACCAATATTATTCAGTCGAAAAAAGTAAATATAAAAATTCTGCATGAATCTGATAAACTTTTTTTCAATCACAATTATATATAAACAGTGTGGCCAGATCTGAAAATAATTTTGAAATTTAATAAATTTGAAGCAATGCTAAAAACGCTCAAAAACAATGATAAAATTCAAAAGACATTTTTTACAAGCGAAATTTATATTTTATTAAAAAAAAAAAAAAAAACAGTTAGCCAAAAAAAAAATTAATTTAAAAAATTAATCGAAAAATTGAGATATTTTTTAAAATTGCTAAAAAGTAATTTGAAGAATTATAAAAATTGTTCTAATGGCCTATTTCACAATAACGAAAGAAAATTTATATTGAAAAAATATAATATATATATAATAATATGTATAAAATATAAATTTTTTTTTTGCTTTCAATATAAATTGTAAGTCGAAAGTTTCTTTCGTTATTGAGAAACAGGCCACAAATGCTAAATGAAAATTTTTCGAATAAGTCAATATAAAAAATGCTAGTTGTCACTGCAAAAATGCTAAAATGGTCACACATCACAACTATTACAGACAGTGTAGAAATTGTTGTTTGTTTCCTTATCTTGCATTTCGTTGAGCTTATTTTAAAAGTTTAAATACTTTGCTACCAAATTAAAAAATAAAAAAGAATCAATAACTTCAGTTAATGTGAATATAAATTATTGTTAATCTCTTCTAGTTCTTGTTACATACGGGTAAATATGAAACATTCTATTCAATAGTAAAAATAAACGGAAATGCCACAACCTGTAAAAAAATTAAAAAAAGAAAGACATAATAAAATTTATTTGTTTACACACACACACACACATGCGAGTTTTACGAAACAACCACGTTGAAACACAAATGACTCTTTCAACGATTTGAAGTGATTGATACTCGTACAAATTCATTCCAACTGATAACCGGATTCTCGAAGTTAATGTGATTATTTTTTTTTTGAAAATTTACAAACCAAATTATATTAAACCAGCTTAACACGATTTTATTGTTCTATTTTATGGTATTTAATTGAAATGCTGTCAAAATTTGAAACTGATCTGCCAAAGGCAAAATCACAAATATTTGTAAACAAAAAATATACAGTTTAGAAAATAGTGCAGGTGAAGCTTAAAAGCTTCTTCAGAAAATCTCAATTTTCGTAAAGCCATGTCGATGGTTAAAGAAAATATAAAACTTCATAACGACAATACGTTGGCGTTCATGTCAATGATCATGAATTCATCAATCACTTAATAATTTCAAAAATTTCCCATAATATATTTTAATATATGTATGTATGCGTAAGAAGTTTTATTATTTAAATTTAGCTTTAATGTTTTTTCATCACATTGAAAAACTAATGGTGATTTCTTTTCCAAAAATAAGGGCGGTTTATTTTTGCTCTTTTAAAGAAACGAAAATAAATTTTCAGTTAATAAGAAAGTGAAAATTTTTAAGAGGGAAGTAGAAGTTCAAAGCTCTTGAATTTTTTAAGCTAGAAAAGTTATTGAATTTAAAAAAAATTGCTGCTTTTTTTACTTTTAGAAAAGTAAACCAATTAGTACTGAATGTAGACTAAGAAATTTATAATCATATTAGTCCAATTGGCGGTCACCTTGAAGTCGGTCCCTTTATAAAATTAATTGTCCTGAATATGTGGGATGTTTTTATTTTCTAGCCAACCGCTTAGTTCGATGAAGATGTGCTTCTCGTTAAAATAAATCTTTTCGAGAGAGATAATCTCAGTGAATATTTTTTTAACCAAATATATACATACATATGTATGTATATTCCTGTCAGATATAGCGACATAAAATTTGCTCCGCTGCTGATTTGAGTTAAAATAATTTTGGCAGTGATTTGATAAGTTTAACTGATCCAAGCTTTTCTTAAAGCACTTCGATCTGTGAAAGCCAGCACCATTGTTATATTCCTATCTATATGTTGTATTGGTCAAGACCATATTTGAGGCTATCAGCACAGAAGTGAGGTAACCCACATCAATTTTTTTAAACACTTGCTCTGTTTAATTATTTAATTCCTTTATTACTTTGCAATATTATCATCTGTGCAAAAACGATTTTCAGCTCCATTTTCTTCAGAATAATAAAGGGTGGCTTACTCTACTTTTTTCGATAGTTGATATTGTAAATAGTGTATTTATCACCAGAACAGCCAGAACAGCAATAAAAAAAGCAATGTGGGTTACAACACCTCTTCTGTGCTGAAAGCCTCATTTGTTTAGCATGATTGTTTCTGTATGCTTTTATGGTTCTTAGACGCATCAGAATTTCTTGCAGAAAGTGTTTTGTTTTAATAATTTTATGCTTCATTCTTTTTTATTTAAAATGCCTATGTCGAACTGTTTGGCCGGAGATCTATTCCTTAACATTTACTTTTAGGTATCAACTTGTAATAAAATGGAATACGAGAATTGGTTTTTTTATTATGTACAAGCTGACCTGGCAAACGTTTTTTTTTCACATAAATTAATTCCAGGGAATTTCTAGGGAAGAAAATAGTAACTAATTCATTGTAAGTGTGTGAGGATGTGCTATATGAGTGCTAGAGGCAGGGAATGCCTCGAACAAAATATAAAAAAAATAGCAAAACACCGAACATTTATTGTCTTAAATTTATTATAAATTATACGTGTAATAATTATTTCAAATTAACTAATACAAAATTTAAATACTTTTGCTATTAAAGAGTTCTGGATGTAACATTATTATTAATTATTTTGTATGGGGGTTGCCTCTTCCCCCCTCCTCCCTTTTCCATCAATAATTTGAACATCTTCGCACCTTTCTCTCAAAACAGTTCATATTAAATTTGAATATTTTTGCTATTAAGCTTTTAAGTTATAAGATTTTTTTTAAGTTTTTAATTTTTATATATTATTATTAATTATTTTGTATGGGGTATGCCCCTTTCCCAGGTCCTATTCTAACAATATTTCGAATTAATTCGCACCTCGCTCTCAAAAGAGAGTCCATAGCAAATTTGCAGTCTCTTGAAATTGCAGCTTTTAAGATATAAGATTATTATTAATTATTTTGTGTGGGGTATGCCTCTTCCCCCGGTCCTATTCTCCAAATATTTTGAACTTCTTCGCACCTCGGCTTCAAAAGAATCCATAGCAAATTTTCAAACTCTTGCTATTGCAGCTTTTAAGATATAAAATTATTATTAATTACTTTGTATGATGGTACCCCTTCTCCAGGTCCTATTATACTAATATTTTGAATTACTTCGCACCTTGCTCTCAAAAGAGAGTTAATACCATATTTGAAGATATACGATTGTTATTAATTATTTTGTATGGGGTATGCCCCTTCCCCTGGTTCTATTCTACCAATATTTTGAACTACTTCTTACTCTCAGAAGAGCCCATACTGAATTTCAATACTCTAACTTCTATAGCTTTAAAGATATTTCCTTTATGTGGGCGTGGCACAGCCCACTTAGGGGATGAAAAATATGTTACGTCCTATGGTCAGACCTATCGCATACACATACAAAATTTCATAAAAATCTTTCAAATATAGATAGAAGATATAATTCCTTCTCTATTATTTCTAATCATCATATCATTTATGTTTAAATTGCCAGTACTCAGTTTCAAAAAGGTGTTAAGTGTATATTTCTCGATATACATATATTTGAAACTCTATTTTTTAAATAACTTACACCTTAAAATACACAATCAAATATTTACATCTATCTATCTCCCTTGTTTATTTAATTAGCTAAAAATGTTTATTGTGTTGCATCAAGCACAACCTTTGTAAATCTTAAGGCCGTGCGAGATTCATCAATGAACGAATGAATTACTGAAATGATAAAATAAAATAAAATAAATTGAGTTAAATTATATATAATTAATTTGTTGTACTCGTATCTACAATTCACTTAAATGAATCAAGATAAAAACAGCAGGCAAAATGTAAAGAGTGCAGAAAAGAGCAAAATATTCATTAAAAACAATTTAATATAAAAAAAATTAAATAAATTTATGTTGGTGTAAGACAGGGAAATACATTTAAAGAATTAATGAAGATTATAAATTAAAACATGTTGCCAAATATGGTGACATGTTTTTTAAAAGAAAAACAATAAGAAAAATAAAAAACAAATTAAAGAGTCGAAGGTTCATATAACAACAATAAAGATGCAACTTAGATGACTTAATATAAGTAAAAAGCAAAGGGGCTGTCCATATATTACGTAACGCTCTAGGGTGACGGGGGGTTCGAGTTTTGTTACGATTTGTTACGGTGGGGGGAAGGGGTCTTTGAAAATGTTACGTAACAGAAAAAATTATTAATTTTGCACAAAAATACGTATGTTTTTCTCATTTATTTATTTAATTGATCATGCGTGTTGCCTACATACATATAATACATATTATTATGTACGAGTATGTATACTACATACATCTGCCCAATGTCAACTTTTGATATTCGCGAATTCGAATTCAAATATTTAAAACGATATCCGCGAATACGAATATTTAAAACGATATTCGCGAATACGAATATCTATTGTATGTGAAATTTATGGACATTTAATTGGGGGTCTATTTTATTCTGCAAAATTAAATAAAAAAAATGTGTATGGAAAAGAACTTCATAATTCTGTCCGCGTACATTAAGGTTTATGAAAACTATCCAAAAATTTAAATAACATTTGAAAATTATACAAAGTTTTTATAATAAATTAACTGCCAGTTTATAGAAGTCATGTAAAAATTCTCGGCTGTCTATTTATAATGAAAACAAAAACAAATTTTGAGTGCTTTGTTTTTGTTTTCAATATAAATAGGCAGAAGAGAATATTCGCATGGCTTCTATGAACTGGCAGTAAATAAATTGTAGTCAAACTGAACATACATGGTTCTGAATTCCTCATCTTTATCCATTTATATTTCTAAATATCCTTAATATATGCATGTACATAAAAACTTCTTTCCATATTAAACTGCTACATATATTAACATTAAATCCACCAAATACGTAGAAGAAAATGGTATTTGCAGAAGTTGAGGAAAAGATTTCTTCCAATTCTCATGGACAAAAAAGTGTGCTTTCAAAAAATATATTCTTCCATATACATATGTACATGTACAATATCAAATTATTTAGTTTTAACATTTTTGTTGGTCAACTTGACGCTACAATGTTTAAGTTTTGAGAGACGTGTTAATGGAAACTTGCATACATAGACGTATTTTCATAAGGATATTATTTTAATTTTTTATGCAACAGAACTTAAAAATATATTATGAAAACAACAGTGAAATGCGTTTAGGAACTACATTGTGTGCCCCTCTAATTTTAAGGTATTTTTAAGGTATATTTTTTTTAATGGGCAAATATCTATTGAAAATCTAATGTTGCAGAAGGGACAAAAATAAAGGAAAAAAAAATGCGTATCTTTCGTAATTGACATCATTTTGACTCATTTGATATCCCAACAATATGTATGTTTAAAGCGGCAACCTTTATTCATCCAAGATATAATTTTTTTTTGTTTCACGCACATTTTTGATTGATTTGAAGATGGCCAAACGGAGTCATCTTTAAGCTCTCTGAAATACACGACGATTTCACTTATATAAACTAGTGAAAGCGACCGCAAGGCTAATGCCAATTCTCAATACGGAAAACTATAGCAGATTATTTGGCAAAAAACGCATAGCATAAAATATAAAAAATATTTTTTTTTTAAATTATTACCAACTAATATTTGTGTGCCATTCATTTAAATTTCGTTTTAGATTTATGAATTTCTTTATATATTTTTTTAAACGAATACGAATATCTGGAAACGGCCGAATGTTTTGGAATTCCAATACACATCACTAATACATACTACATACAGTATAGGAATAAGCTCTCTATAAAACCATAATTTTTGGAGTTTGAAGACACTTGGAAAGAAATTTAAAAAAATTATTTCGCTTTATTATTGTCTACACACTGTGCTAGTGTAACAAATGAATTTAAAACAAAGAATTAAATTTAATTTATTTTTTATCTCATTGTTACGTTATTCCTGGGGTAGGGTGGGGCGTTAAAAATCGGGGAAAACAGCGTTACGTAATATATGGACAGCCCCAAAGCAGATTTTTTTAAAGAAAAAATATACAAAAACGTGCAAAATTTTTTCAGCCGTATTCATAAAAATTTTAAACCGCGTTTCAAATATTGTTTAAGCAAAATTCGCTAAAATTGTATTCATAATAGAATTTTAGCTTAAAAAACGATTTTTAAACCTTGCGTAAATCAGCAAATTTTAAAATTGACTGCCCCCATGTTTAAACCAATTTTAAGGTGACGTTGTTGTAATTTTGCTTCGTTTTTGTTTACATTTTGAACTTTACCTGTATGTACATATGTGCATGCGTATGCATGTACTTATGTATGTATGTATGTATGCATATGCCAGTGTTATTTAGAAGAAAACAATGTAATTTTTTTTTTATAGAAACTATTGCCGAAATAACAAATATACTCCAAAGAATATTTAAAAGAAAAGGAGCGATCCAGTTTCCATTCCCAGTCATTGTTTTCTCATTTTATGTGTTAACAAAAATAGTATAATTGTAGAAAATTAACTAGTGATGTATAAACACTCAAAACAAACAAAATAAAGCTCGTTATTCTAGTGCTTCTTTATCTGCAATAAAATAAATAATATAAAAAGCACTTTTAACAAAGATTTGTTGTGAACTTTTTTTCATTATTTTATTAAATACAAGTTGGAACATATCTTTTATTTTATAGAAACAATATTTCTCTGAAAACCGACAAATAAACAAAATAGACACGAGTACTTTGTGAGTTAACAATCGTTGTTTTGCAGAACTAATATGCAAGTGACAAATAAAGAATACAGTGTTGCCACGATATTTTAAAAAAATTTAGTTAATTGATTTTTAGTTAAAAAACTGATTATGAATACCAATATTTAAAAAACGTTATTTAGCCTCAAAACGTTTTTTAACTAATATGAATTTTAAACCTCAATCAACTTTTTTTTATGAATACGGCTGTTTAAATCTAACATTTAATTTTTTTGTTTTTTGGGATACATCTTGTGCTCTTGTTGTAAGTTTGTAAAATAATGATTCTATTCGTCTACATATAATTTGAATGAGCTCGATAAATTCTCCTTACATAAGTTCGTAAATATTCGTACCCAAATTATGATGAAATTTTTTTACAGCGATTACCACATATTAAATTTTTAAAATTTTTTATATTAATGCCATCCTCTTATCCAATTAAAATACAGAATTTTTTAAACAAATATATTTTAATTCTTTATGGCGGTTAGCTTTAAAACGTTTACGTGTGGCATGCATAATCGCAATTGAAAACCGTTATACACGCCAAGTGTGGGTTTCCTCAATTTTTTTTTATAAAAAAAAAAATACTTAATTATATATAAATATATATAAATACTTGTTTATATACATATATATACAAGCAATTGCATTTAATATGCAAATGCAGTTCTCATAAGCAATTCATTTGAAAATGAAATTTATTGATTTTCATACGAGCACGCACAAAAATGTGCTAAAAAATTTATGTTTAAGTATTAATTTTGTGGATAGCCAATAAGTTTGTATGCTAAAGGCATCTTTTATTTAAGATGTATTTTTCCTTAACATTCTCAAAAGAGAATTAATTAAATAATATTTGTTGTGATGGGAGTAAGTGAGTGAGTAAAATATGTCAAATAAATTCTTAAAATTTATGACAAGTTAGCTTAAAGCTAAGATTGATCGATAAGCAAGTAAACGGCTGGTTTCTTCTGCCTGCTAGCTTTAAAGTGAACTTTAACCCGGATATTCATAAACTTTCGTTAAAAATAATGCTGGGCTATCGCAGGAATTTTCGTAAAAAAGCCCACTTTAACAAAAATCAGTTATGAATACCGTTGCAAGCATTTAAAGCTGCCATATTCTCTGCTGAAGATATGGTAACTTCAGCAATAATTTCATGTAAGATATAAAAATTTAAATCATTTAACACAAAATAATCAAAAAAGAATAGTTAAAAACAGTTTTGATTATGTTTTCAATTGAGCCACTGCAGTACTTTCACAACTAAAAGTAGCCAGTATCCCGCGCAGTGTTACCATAATATTTCGAATATTGATGATCATTTACATTATTTGGAAACATAAAAAAGGCACAACGAAAAACTTTCAAACGATTTTTAATTTCGCCTTCAATAGTTCAACAATCATACCTAAGCCAAAGCATTTAGTGTCGAATTAGCAGCAGGGTATCTAAAGTATATTGTACGCATTACGTACCCTGCTGCTAACCCAACGCTCAATGCTCTTGTTTGTGTAAGAAAAATTTTTTGTACCCCTGCTAACGTACGCTTTTTAATTGCATTAGCTACTTCTATCGAAAGAAAAACTTTTTGTGATAGAATTTTATTCGAATAATAGAAAAAAAATTATTCGAATAATGTAGTAATCGATTAAAAATTTTTCGAATAAAATTTATTTAAATCCATGGTTAACAATTTATTTCTTATAATGGAATAAGATATGTTAATAGAAACGAATATAGGAATTGGTGGGCGGGCGGCGCCGCCTCTTAATATTTTGTACACCTGCCAAAGTACCCCTTTTTTATTTTGTGTTAACTGCTAATTTTTAGTAGGATTTTAGTCGAATGATTGAAAAATATTTATTCGAATATTCTAACAAAATTTATTCGAATAATCCAGCAATCCAAAATAATTTTTTTTATAAAATTTATTTTAATAAGTGCTTCACATTTTGTTTTATTATGAAATAAGATTTTTTAGTTTAAACGAATATCAGAACGAGCTCAGCGCAGTAATCGAATAAAATTTATTAGAAAACTTGAAAATTTTTTTTTCGAATATTCTAAGAATGTTAAAACGAATAATTGAGCTATACTTTGTTCGAATATTTTAATAAAATTTGTGCGAATGGATCGAATAATTATTTTTTTTTCGTATTTAATCGAGTCTAAAAAAACCAAATGAGTTAGGGCCTTTCTATATTAAAGTAACGATATTACACATTTTTTTTATCGAACAAATTTTATACAAATAATAATAATTACATTGGTGAGCAGCTGCAGAAAATTTATTCGAACAAAATAAATGCAAAAGATCAAATGAAATTAATCTGGAGAATCATTTAAAATTTATTTGATTAATCTTATAAAATTTATTTGAAGAACACAGTGCAACACGAAAAAATGTAACCATATACAGACACCACTACGTGATAAAAGACAAAAAAAAAAAAAAAAAAAAGAACCGTGTATTCCAGTTTTGCCCCAAGTCATGCACTTTGTTATGGGCCCCAAATATTTGGGGCCTCGGTGTAATTTTTTCAAAAAACTAATCATTTTCTCAGGCTTTTATTTTGCAAACCTTTGCTTCAGAGAGTAAACTCTGAGGCAAAGTTATAAGTCTTGTAATAAAGAACATATAAAATCAAAAAACTTCATCTTCAAGATTAAAATCACAAAAAAATTAAAAAAAAAAAAATTGATTTTTCCAACTTTTTTCCACTGTTCAGGTCCATAGGTAGCAAACCGTTCAAGGAAACAATTAACTACAAAAATGTACCTGAGAAGAATCGATTAATACAATAAAGTTTATTCGAATAATGAAGCATGAGTACAAATATCTTTCGAAAAAAAAATGTTTTTTGAGTATGTGTTAAAATATTTGTGTTTTCAAATCGAATAAATCTTATACAAAAAATTCTAATTATATTGCTGAGTAACTGCAGTAAATTTATTCTTATAATAGAATAAAATTTATTCTAATAATCGAATTAAAATTATTCTAATAATCGAACTAAATTTATTCGAATAATCGAGTAAAATTTATTCCGAAAAATCTAATTAAATTTATTCGAATAATCGAATTAAATTTATTTGAATTATCGAATAAAATTTATTCGATTATTTGAATAAAATATAATCAAACAAAATTCGTTCTACTATTAAAATTAAGTTTGTTCAAATAATCGGTATGAAACTTATTTATTCATTTGCTACCTGAACAATTTTTAATTCATATTCGGGTATTCACAGTTTGTAAAATAAATTTTTGGACCTGTACTGTCCCTAGTTATGCGCGCTAAAAATTATTGCCAAATTCTTTGGTCACGCAACGAAGTAAATAAAGCGGTAAGAATGTACATATGTATGTACGGCTGGCTATCTTATGCGTAACAATATTGGAATGTTCCATTAGCATACAAATTTACTGCAAAAGGCTGCAAGGCTTCCTAATTGGCTGCACGTACCTGTAAATGTGTGCATGTGCTTGTGATTCTATACTGCAAGTATTTAACTTAAGTACATACATAAACATGTTTGTATATATACATATATACTAACACTCAAGCATTTACATATCGCTCATTTACTTCAATAGTGTGACAACTCAAAAAACTAGTTTTGCAGAAAATGTGTTTAACTTTTTCAATTTACATTTAAAAAAGATAAAATGCTGAATTTTTCGTCATTAATAACTCATAAACGTAATTTTTGAGTTATTGAGCTATTGATATAAATGAGTTATATATATTTATATGTATGCATAAAAATAATTTCCTTTCATATAGGAAATTTAAAAAACATTATGCTCCGTTTTGTTAATCACTGCTGCGTATGCTTACGTGTCAGAATGCCTGAAAGTTTGACAAAATTCAGACATTTAAATATGCATACACATGAAAATACACACACACACACATGTGTACACACACTTGTGCCTAACCTGCAGAAAGTGCGAATAGTGAAATTGTGGTGATATACTAGTGACGTTGTCAGTAGCACTAGTGACCAAGTGTACACCAGCCAATGGTATCATCTATTGACATTTAACATTAGCTTGTCATTGAAAATCCACCACTAGACTATAGCACTACTAACTTAGTAGTTCTTTCGGGACCACATGGAGACATTGGCACCAAAGATTCACTAGTAAATTTTAGGGGCTCTAGTCTACAATATCGATATATCCAATCTCGTTGTCAATAGTAAACTTATAGTGATTTTCTAGTGACATTGTCAATAGTGCTACTGACCAGGTGTACTCCAGCCAATGCAAATGCCTATTGACAAATAACATAGGGTTGTTATTCAAAATCTATCAGTAGACTTTAGCACTGTTGAGAAGGTAGTTCTTTTACGACCATGTGGAGATATTTGAAACGAAGATTCAGTCGCAAATTTTAGTGACCCTCGTCTACATATGTGACAGCGCATAGAGAAAGGGACCTAAGGGTAAAAAAAGCAATTTTCACTTTTTTTTTTTTGATGTGAACAACATCTATACGCTAGGGGGTAAAAATCTTTTGACTTTGATTTCTTTGCTTTGTCAAATCGGTGTGAGCTATGTATGAGTATA
The DNA here is from genome assembly GCA_949987645.1 of Tachina grossa. Lineage (NCBI taxonomy): Eukaryota > Metazoa > Arthropoda > Insecta > Diptera > Tachinidae > Tachina > Tachina grossa. The sequence continues at coordinate 32,642,723 of OX465276.1, read as the reverse complement.
ATAGTGTTTGACAGAAGCAATACCAAGCAGAGAAACAAGTCGACCGGCTCGAAGCCGACGGTGCGCCGCCGCCGGTTATTTTTCTGTATATATCCGTACACCAAAGGTGAAAATGAACCGTAAGAGCTACGGACTTGAAATTCGGACACAATGTGTAGACATTTGGCCACTACAACAACAAATACATGAGAGTTAAAAACTAAAGGGTGTTCAAAAACGTGCAACGAAAAATGTTAAAATCCCATGTAATATACATACAATTAATTGTATGTACATATATACACTTGAAATTTTAAAAGTTAGTGTATTTTTATACAGACTACAAGAATTAACACTAAATTTAAAAAATTTAAATCAATGGGTGTTCCATCAGTTAATGCTATTCTGACTTTGTAGTTTTGACAACTTGCTGTATCTTGGAAACCGTAAGAGCAAAACTCTTGAAATTTTCAAAAACGGTAAAACTAAAAACTAAAAAATATATAAAATCGCCAAATATAAAAAAATCGCCAAAACGAAAAAAAGCACCAAATTAAAAAAAATTTCTAGGACTAAAATAAATCGCGAAAAACCGCAAAAATTAAAAAAATCCTTAAACAAAAAAATCGCCAATATGAAAAAATCGCCAAAATGAAAAAATCGCCTAAATAAAAAACCCCAAAAACAGAAAAAATCGCCAAAATGAAAAAAACCCCAAAAACAGAAAAAAATCGTCAAAATGAAAAAATCGCCAAAATGAAAAAAATTGCGAAAATTAAAAAGAACCCAAAAGGAGAAAAAAACGCCAAACGAGAAAAAGCGATAAAACTGAAAAAAAAATCGTTTAAACTGAAAAAACTTAAAAAATTAAAAAAGCTAAATAAAAAAAATTATCAAAACCGAATGTGCGCGAGTCAAAGTCGCACTTTTTAAATTTATTTTAATTGCAATGCGTACACAACAACAAGAACAGCAACAACTAAACGATAAACACTAGGAATTAAAAATTAAAAAGTTAAAGGAAAGGCATTTACCATAGATGAGCATTGCGGACCACTAAAGTTTCAGTAAAAACAAAAAAAAATTTTTACTGAATACTAAAATTTTTTTCTACAATTTTTATAAATTGCCTAAATGATTTGTTATATGATGAGGTGCATTGAATTTTCAGTAATCAGTAATGCCCGTATTCATAATGAAATTCTACCAAGTGGCTAAATGTTTTTCATACAAAAGTTTCAAAATTTGAATGAAAAATCTTTGCCACTTGCTACGGCCCTACGATTTTACTAGTAATGCAAATTAGATTTCATTAGCAGTAAAAATTTACTAAATTTTTTTAGTAATCAGTAAATTTACTGCTTACTGCAATTTTGAATGCATTACATATACATACATATACTGCAGTGTTCCCATTTACTAACCAAATAAGTTTAATAAAACAAACAAAAACCAACAAATTCATATGTATTTACAATATTGAAAGTTTTGATACTTTTAATTAATTAATTTAAAAAAAGATACTAAAAGCATAAGTACTTCCAACTTAAATAAAAATTTTCATTACTAGATGTTTACACATCTCCTCTGTGATCGGACTCACATTGCTTTTTTTTTTGATGTAGACAACATCTGAGCATCGAATGAGACCGATCCCATGCCCCAAAAGTGTTCCCTCCCAGAGATATGCGCGTTTTATGATGTATGTGATGGTACACCAAAGACAGACGTATTTAAATCTTTAAAATGGCTCTCCTGAACAAAACCGGTTTTTACCCTTTCTATTTTGCGCGTCACATATATTTATTTAATATTATTGCACAACATAATAAAAAAGAAAAACAAACTATTGACGCGTTCATTGGCAATATCACCAGATATACACTAGAACTGTTGTCTCTAACGTAACTCTACTCGCGCAAAAAAGGAAAGCTGTCGACATTTTTTTAACTAGTGCAATTGTCGCTGGCGAAAGAGTATTGACATAGAGACATATGGTTCTGGGTTGACTACAGGGTACTTATACGCTCATGAATGTGTTAGTTAATAAATTTACATATGAATGAAACTTTTTTATTAAAATTTTCTATTTTTTTTTGTATTTTCAATAATTCTAGTGGGTGTAAATGTATTAATACATCAGCAAAAAGCCCACATAAATAAACACATTAGATACTTGTGGCACAAACCACACAATTCTCAATACGACTGACTAATAAGAACCAACAGCAACAACAAGAATTTGAAGTAATTGTATGAATTCGAAGAAAACAAAAACTAGATAAAAAAGATAATAATAATAGAACACATCCCATTGATTAGTTTAAACAGAAACTAGTTTGTCTAATAGAGTTTTAAAAGTTCAAATACTTCGGTTATTATTTAAATTGTTTAATACGAGTTTAGTTTAAAAGTTTTGTGGTCTTTTGGAACTGCCCTCCTAATTATTTCATTATTTAGACAGTGAACTATCCGTTTCTTAGTAGATTAGACTGGAACAGATGAACAAATTTAGAACAAATTTAGCAAGAAATGGCATAAATTTTTTTGTTGGACACCTAAATAATCTTTAGAAAAATAACGACATTTACTATTAAACGAAATATGAAAATATTTTGTTTGTTTATTGAATGCTGTTATGCTACAGTATTTAAATTTAATTTAATTTCTTTTTCTCTTTTTTTTCTCCTGAAGAAGCTACACAACGTTGCAGCGAACGAAATATCGATAAAATAATAAATATTGTTATCAATTATTTACAAAAGGACCTAAAGCTTAAATAAAACTTGTATATACAGGGTGGGCCAAAAGAAACCAAGGGGTGTAAAAGTTTAATAACTTTTTTGTTTATTAATTTTTTTTTATTTTTTCTTTCAGATTATATAGACAACACTTGGAGAATTTATAATGAATGAAAATAATAAATGAAAATCAGAAAATAAGAAATGAATAAATGAAATCAACTTTATTGAAAATTTGATTATGAGTGATGAAGCTCATTTTCATTTGAATGGCTTTGTTAATAAGCAGAACTGTAGGTTCTGGGGTTCTCAAAATCCAAGAGCCATTCATCAACGCCAATTGCACCCCATCAGGTGTACAGTATGGTGTGGGATCACATCTGAAAATGTCATTGGGCCCTACTTTTTCGAGAATGAAGATGGAAGTGCTGTAACCGTAAATGGAGAGCGGTATCGGTTTATGATAGAAAATTTTTTACGTCCTGCTCTTGAAAACAGACCTGGTATGTGGTTTCAGCAGGACGGAGCCACTGCCCATACTGCCCGAGACACAATGGCACTTTTAAGTCAAATTTTTGGAGAGCGAATAATTTCTCGAAATTCGGAAATTATTTGGCCAGCGCGATCGCCAGAGTTGACAGCACCCGACTATTTTCTTTGGGGTTTTTGAAGGAGCGAGTGTATGTGAACAAGCCAGCGACAATCCTTGAACTCAAGGCAAACATTGTTGCAGAAATTCGAACGCTACAGCCACAAGTTTTGAAAGATGTTATGGAAAATGCTCTAAAAAGAGCCCATCAGTGCGAAGCTGAAAACGGTGGTCATTTAAGAGACATCATTTTTCATACTTAGTGTAAAAAAAATTTCCATTTTGTATATTATATAATCTGAAAGAAAAAATAAAAAAAAGTTAATATACAAAAAAGTTATTAAACTTTTACACCCCTTGGTTTCTTTTGGCCCACCCTGTATTAAACTAAAAGGTCGAATAAATTATTATAATATTATTTAATTATTTTTTAATTGAACAGAAGGTTATATTTTATTGTCAATTTGGAATCAATATCTAACTAAAATATTAAATGATCAAAAAATCTGTGAGAGACAAAATACATTACAGTTAAAGATTCGTGATTTTCATTGAATTCTTTTACGTTCAAGTATTTAGCACTTCTCAATTATTTTGAGGGAGTTTTCTCTCTTCACTTATCTGTTTGTAAGTTTCCTGTTAAATTGTTATTAAGCATTAATTTCTGGATTCGTTTAATGAAAAATTTTTATTAAAATTATACACAAATTTTACTATATATATTTAATTAAAAATAAAATCCCTTTAATTGAAAAAAATTTACTTATGAAAATTTTTGAAATTCTGAAAAGGCCGAGGACAAGATTAAAAAAAATTGGAAATAATTTTTAAGATAAATATAATGGACTATAAGCATTCTTTAGTATAATACGAATATTTTATAATTTTTAGAAATTCCATTACTTTCAAGACATTTTAATACATACAAAATAATAATTTATGGCAAAACCCGTCAAATTGAAAAAATTATCCAAACAGCCCAAAGTCCTAAAAAATAAAATATGAAACCTGTATGTGTGTGTCCTTTGAGACTCGTATCTATTGATATTTTAAGTTTCATCAAAATTGGTTGGATAGTTTTGGAGGGGCAGACAGGGGTACTGTCATCCTCCCGATCTTTGTTTTAAAAAGGCAGATAGCCTTTGCGTTCTTTTCGCTGAATATTTATTTATGTTTTAAATTTCATTAAAATCGCTTGCATTGTTCTGGAGAGGTAGAAATTGTCCCGCCGCCCTCCGCCCTTCCTTGCTCTTACTTTTAATTTTAATATGCAACATAAAGCGAGTGTCTCCTTTCAGAAGCAAATGTATCTCTTTTAAATTTCATAAGATTCGGTTGGATAGTTTCAGAGAGGGAAAAATTGCCCCTCTGCCCTCTCTTGTTCCTAGTTTTAATTTTAAAATATATAAAGCGCGTGTGTCCTTTTAGAAACAAATGCATTTGTTTTAAATTTCATAAGATTCGGTGGGATAATTTTGGAGAGGTGGAAATCGCCCCTTTGGTCCTCTGGTTCCTAGTTTTTACAAAGTATGAAAGCTGTGTATACTTTTTATATGCAGATGTATCTTTTTTTTCACTGCATACAAATAGGTATTGTTCCAGAGAATCAGAATTGTCCCCTGCTCCCCTCTTGATCCTAGTTCATAAGCCTTGTATGTCCTCGTAGATGCAGATGTGTCTATGTTTTGAATTTCACAAAAATCGGTTGGTTAGTTTCTGGGGGTAAATATTGTCATTTCATGCCTCTTGGTTTCAGTGGACGCAGCAGCATCTATGTTTAAAATTTCACCAAAATCGTTTCAGCCGTTTAGCCAATAAAGCGCAACAAATAAAGTCAATTTTTTATTTGGATAGGCGACGGCCAGTAGGGCACACAGACGGACTGGAGGGCAAACAGCGTCCTCACATTAATAGATCTCTGTTTTTCTTTTGAGTATGAAACCCTAAAAACTTTTGCTTTAATAGATCTCTGCTAAAATTATTAAAAGGGGCTTACCGCCCCGTAGGGCGGATTAGGATTTTCCATGTTATATCGAACAAAACAAAAAATAAGTGTTCAAATCGGTCAAGCCTTGTTTTGGGTTTAAACGAGACTAAAGAACGGTGATTTATTTTTATACATAGAAAAGTTCCAGCAATTAAGCATATATTTTACAGCCATACTGCTCGATTTTTTCCATTATTTTTATTAAATATTTATTTAATCACGCTCTACAGAAACATGCAGCAAAGTATAAAAATTTTTCTTTGAATAAAGTAACATAATACGACAGAAGGTGTATTTTTCTGTGGAACTGCCCATATGTGTATGTATATGGACAGATAGCAAAGGTCTACTTCAATCAAAATTATTATTATTATTTTTTTTTTATTAATTTCAACATTTTAGTATTTATTTTTATATATTTATTTTTTAGGAAATCATTTCCTTGTAGCTAAATGGAAAAAAGATGATTTTCGTGCTTTAATTTCATAGGAAATTTCTGAAATCGTGCTCTGGAAGTTGTTGCCCTATTAGATATATTCATATTTTAGTTGCTTGCAATAGAGAAATTTTTAAAAGATATCGAGCTTTAAGCTGATATGAAAGTTGCAGACCCCAATTTCTTTTATTATGTTACAAAGTAAACCAATTGAATAAAAAATATTAAATAAAAAATAAACCCTGACAGCGGTGGGATTCGAACCCACGCCCTTTCGGACTGGTGCCTAAAACCAGCGCCTTAGACCGCTCGGCCACGCTGCCTGTTGACCCCTGTTAAGCAAGTTCTAATGTTGTGCATTTTTTGGTTTTTTTCTAAGCTGTATTAAAGTATAAAATTGTGGCAAAACGTACTCGTAACTAAAACTGCAAAAACAAAAGTAAATTTAATTTGAAACGCACACATGTGAACGATAATTTCAATTGGCAACAAGCAAATGGCGCTTAAATAAAAAGCAAAAGTAAATGTTAAAAAAAATATCATTCGTGTGCTAGGTTTCGCATTTAGCGGCGTAGTTTTACAATTAGAATTTTTGTTTTTTATTTTATTTTATTTCTCGCTAGTTTTAATGATTTTTTTTTGCACAATACATAAATTAATTCTTTTAAGAAATAATATCCATGTGCATTATTTTCACTTTAATAGGGAAATAATAACTGAACTAATAAATGTTACAGCGGCCAGCGCTTGAAGTGATACCACCTTAAAGCTGCTGTAGCAATCAAAACGCTAATAACAGCATAATAGTTTTTTGAGACAAGTGCAACAATCAGTTAATTAAATTATTTATAAGCCTATATCAAAAACAACAACAACAACAACAACAACAACAACAACAACAACAACAATACAGAGTTGCCAACATAAAACAGCCGCCTGTCTAATACAAAATAACGGAAACGGAAATATTCTACACTGAGAGAAATTCTATGCATTCAGTTAATGAATAATTCTTAATTGCATGAATGAAAATTTCAATTAATTTGTTTAAAGTTTTCATTATGTGCATAAAATTTCATTATACTCAGTGACGTTTTTAAGAAACACGGGTTTTTATATATAAAGTTAATTTCTTTTTCACCATGGGGTAATCTCCATTTTTTTTTGGTTTAAAATGTGTTTAAACCAGCAAATCAATGAACCGGTACAGTATTTAAACCATATCTAAGCGCATAAAATTGGGGGTTTAAACTAGAGATGTTCACGTGAGCGTTTTTTGACTCACGACACGCACGCTCACGCAGAAAAATATTTTACTCACGCACTTTCACGCACGAATGATATTGAAAATTTTCACGATCACGTACGCTCACGAACAAAATATTCTTAATCACGCACGAGTGGTTTACAACTTATCACCATCACGCACGCTCCCGAAAAAGTATGTAATCCAATTTGTATGTTTTTTGGGTTGAAAAATAGGTTTTTACACATACATATGTACATATGTATGTATACATATGTATGCACGTGTATATGTAAAATTTAGATTGCACAGTGGGAACTTTTACAAAGTAAATGGCAATAAATCTGGAACTTCTAAACTACTGATTGGAATTATATGAAACTCCTAACATCCGTAGAGGAGGACTTAAGCTTTATAACACATGTCATGACAGCCTTTTGGCTTGAGGTGGACATGAGATACAGTGGGCCAAAATTGACTACCTGGTACTAAAAAAAACTTCTGAAGCTTGTAACTTTTTTAAAAATTATCCGATTTTTACCGGATAAACCATTTTGACATAAACTTGAAATTCTTAAGAAATAATTTCCCAAGATGTGTTTCCGTATCTCTCATAAGATATTTTATTTAAGAAAAAAAAACTTGCCTGACCATTTTTATTATTACTCCTATTACTTTTATTTCATTGTTGGATTTTAAGTTAAAAGACAGCATTAAATTTTGGAACAAATCAAGTTTAGGGGCCTCTCCCAGAAATTTAAAAACAGTATCCTATCCTATAGAAAATTGAAAATGAAAAGAACAAATTAAATAAAAAATTTGCGGCGAGGCTTAGTTTCCGAGTTATGGTCCTCTGAAATTCTAGTACAAAAAAACAAAAAAAAAGGGGTGTTATAAGTTTGTAGTGTGTGTCTGTATGTCTGTGTATCTGTGTATCTGTGTGTCTGTACGTGTCCACGTACAGGCCAAACGGCTGGACCGATTTTCATTTAGTTTTTTCTGTTTGAAAGATGACTTGATCGAGAGGGTTCTTAGCTATGTTTGAAGCAAATCGGTCCAGCCGTTTAGAAGATATAACATCTTTTCTGAAAAAATTCGGGGGTTTTTAAAATTTTACCATCTCTATACTTATATCAGTCTTACCATTGTCGTTTGTTCTTTACTAATTATGCACATGTTAGTTAATTTGCTTATTTTTGTTCTACTTAAGACAAACTTTTTTGGTTTGTTACTATTAAGTATATTTTTTTTTTATTTTTAATTTTTGCCACAGGCCCATGGCTATTAATTTTAGTTAATTTTAATTATTATGTCTTAAGTAGAACAAAAATAAGCAAATTAACTAACATTTGCATAATTAGTAAAGAACAAACGATAATGGTAAGACTATTGTAAATATAGAGATAGTAAAATTGAGCTTTCATTACAAAAAAGCTTTCAGCAAATTGAAATAAGATGAATCAAAACAATTCACACATTCCATTTGCAATAATGCTAAGTATGTAAAGCAGAAATCTACATCTACTGACACCACACACAGTGGACCAAACACAAAAGAACGCTGATGATGAAGGTTTAGTGGCCTTCGAAAACGGCTGGCTGTTCCGTTCAACTATGTGTTATTAGTCAGAATATTTACAACAGACTTTGGTGTTATTTGTTCATTAATAATTATCACATGTAATTTGGCTTAAAAAGCAATACCAACCTTAGCCCGTTCAAATCACAAATATAGAAACAAATGGAATTCGAATAATAATTAAAATTAACTAAAAAAAATTATTTTCTTCGATTTTGAGTCACAAAGGGTTTAATTATATGCATAATTTTATAATTCCAAAATAAAGTGTTAACGTATAGAGTGACCGTTTGACCGACTAAAATGGCAAATTGCCACTTTTTTGACTGCCTTGCCACTTTTGGTCCCCCTTTTTTTAGAGTGAATTATATAATAATACATTAAAAATAAAAAGTTTAGTGTAGTTGTCTTGTTTTTTTTTAATGTTGCCCCTTTTTCTTTGATAAATCCCCTATTGGGTGTCAATTTTTGAAAAATGTCATCGGTCACACTGTTAACCTAAATAGAAAATTTAAAAAAAAAAAACGAAAAACAGATAATGAATAGTTATACAAATGAATTTAACAAAGATAAATCAATAATTCAGTGACAAAAAGGAAAAAGTGCTTAAGTCGAGATAAGGTGTTTTTAAGATAACAATACCCCTGTAATCTCCATATTTTGAAGTGTCCCTGGGCAAAATTAAATTTATTTTGTGCGCTTTTCCAAGAAGTAATAGCGCAATGACTTGCTGCTTACTCTTTTTTCGTTTTATAATCTCATATGGAATAATTGCTTAACTAAGCTTATACTTTGGTATATTTTAAATCAAATGTATTAATTATATTTTCTAAAATTAATTTAATTGCATACCGAACATCCTAGTTTAAGTGTAAAAGAAATAAATGTCTGGAAATCGTCTTGAAAGCTTAAAAAGTGCTCTGATGCAAAACAGTAAAATATGACTTAAGCACTTTTTCCTTTATGGCCATAAAATTGTTTACACAATATAATTATTTCATATTTCATTAAAACTTCACGTTAAATAGCTGATATTAATAACAATCTCCATCCAAGTATGATAGACATGTCTGCTTGGCTGCACAAAAAAATGCCGCTGTTTCCTACAGCTAAAAAGCTTAGTTTCATTTTTCTTCCATTTTTTTTTTAGAAAATCACATTAATTAATAAAAATATTTCATTCAATAAAAATTCATACCGATACTGATTAAAGTTTCTAAATATTTATAACTTTTAAGCTACACTGTAGTTTGTTAAAAATCTCCTTAACATAATTTTTGATAAAAAAAGCAAACTACCAGTATACATAGAACAAGGAGACCTGCCTTTTTTTCTTCGATGATTTATTGACACGCCGAAACATCAAAAGCTGATTTCCGAGAATCAATTCTTAAAATGCCAAAATAAAAACGAGCTCAAAGTTGAGAGAATCTTAAAACTAAGTTTTCGAAGAAATAAAGAAAAAAAAACAACAAACAACAAATGTTTGAAAACTATTTACCAGTATTTCGAAAATCGTTAGCTGAAATAAAACAACATTTTTTTTAAATTCAAAGTCAATTAATAATTAAGTTTCATTTTGTGTTTGGTATTCATTGCTGCTAAAATAGTTAAGGCATTACTAAAAAAACTACTTGATAAAAATAAATTTGTTGGACAGATGTTTTGTAACGTGTTGTACATAAATTGAAGCCAGTAACCAGCCTTTTAACTAATCACTGTTAATTCACCTATTCATTCCATACATGTTTGTTAGTTTTAAACAGAAGCAGCAGGTGAAGGCTTTTTTAATGATTAAATTACAAAATCTGTGATAGCCATCTAATTTAAACAATATTATTAATCAGGCCTAACAGTGTCAAAATGTTAATGAATGCCACCGAAAAAAAAATGCTAAAAATATTTAAAGTCTTATTTAAATTTGGAAGCTACTTTTGTGCTTCCCATACATGTTTTTACATTTATAATTTTTTATATTTTAAACAGAGTTTTGAAAGTTTTAAAATCACGCATTATCCAGTAGAAGTCTTGAAATGTAAATATGTTATGTTTTTTAAATGTATTGTCGTAGCATGCATTATACTAAACCAAAATAATAAATACGTTTAATAAGCGAAGTACGATGGATGTGTTGATGTACGTGTATATGAGTGTTTTTAAGCGATGTCGCGAAGACTTCTTGTTCATTACAAACAATCAAAAGAAATAGTGTTGATGCATGTATGCTGGTTATTTTTTATATTGTACGTTTGAGTGTGTGTGTGTGTGTGTGTAAGATGTAAATGGTAAGTAATTATGTGTTTAAGGGTGGTTTTTTAAAGCACACATAAACACACACAACTTATGTCAGTGCATGTGTGCGTTTGTATTTGCGCAGATAAATAAAAGATCATACACACAATGTGTGAAAATGTGTATATGCATGACGTTTGTACACGCGCTCATGCGTATGAAAAAGCAAGCATCCCAAATTTTTCCGTCACGAAGTATTTTCTTCTTTAATCCCATAACTGCAATAACTGAAAAAAAAATTCTTGCCAACAGTGTTTATTAGCGTTTACTTTAGAAGATTTCGCTGTAGTAAAGCATGTGAAAAATCCCTTATGTCTTAAAAGATCTTGTAAGGGGTCTTGTGCAGGGGTCTATTATCCAGCACAACCCCGAAAAATCTTTACAATTTTCTAGAGTTCTAATACTTTTATTGGAAATAAATATAATTGACGATTCAAAAATTATACAATGTTTCAACTGAACTTCTCCTTAAAGTAAAATTTCAACTCGATTCTAATTGATATAATAATAATAAAAAACTAATTGCATTAAATTTACAAAATGTTGACTTACTTTTTTATTTAACTATATTTTACTGCTTTTGAATAAACATCCAATAAAAACTTCATTATGTTTATACTAATTAGAAGATTTTTATATCTGAGCTTGTTTCGGGCATTAGCTCCCTTTATTATTTACTTCCTTATCTATCTGTACATAATGTTTTCTTATTTATTGTTCTTACTTTGTTTTTTTTTTCTAAGCTTATGAGAAAATGTGTTTTACTTTTATTAATTGCATTGCTATGCATACATATGCAAGAACTTTAAATATTTCCTTAACGATTTCTTTGTATAAATTTATAAATAAATTTAAAATAGCGCAAAGCTATGTATGCATGATAATTTAAACATGTGAATATGTATTCAGAAAAAAACTTGGTATTAATGTGGAATCTCCAATAAGTAAATTTTATCTGCTCGATAATTACGAGTATCTAGTATATGGTCAAATACTTTTATCACTTAAGGCTGGTACTCACTTTTGTATATAATCATTCGACTTTGGAGAAAACGCAACCATTATCTAATAAGTTGTTATTGCCTTTTACACATTTTAATAACCTCCATTAGATCAGGGTTGCATTTTCTCAAAGGCATTTTGACTATGTAGGATAGTGAGTACTCGTCTTAAGAAATTTATTATTCGAGATATTGTCACAAGTTTATTTTAATTTAAAATTTATTTGCTGCTGGTTCAGCGTTGTCCATATGCATTTCATTGTTGCTGAAACAAATCATCAGTAGACCCCAACGGAAAAGTGTAAAAAAGTCAACGTAATTACTTAATACATTCAGCTGACTTTTACTTTATGTATGTATGAAGTATGAAAAAATTGATTTTTTGGCAGCCTCCACCTAAATTTAATTGCAGCTGAATGTATTAAAGAAGTATGCTAAAATAAATGCTGACCGTGTGTTACACACTGTCTTTTGCTCTCACCAAATATGCTCAATAAATATTAGTTTTATAATTGAAAATTCTATATGGTCCTTCGAACAAAATTATGGTGGCATGGCTTATTGTTGGAAATTTACAATAAATTCAGTAAATTTTGACACTAAAGGTTCCGTACTAGTGTTTTCAATTCTGTTAACCGATTAATCGAAAACCCGGTTTTTGGGAATATTTCCGGTTTTAAGAAACCGGTTTCTTATATCTGTAAAAATTGTAAATTTTTTCACTGTTATCAGCTGTTGTTATTATTTCCCAGTGAGCAATTTTAAAATTTGTGTTCAAAACAATTGGAAAATCACATAGCAGTTTCGCACAAATTCTATAGGGTGTTTTTTTAGAGGTATAGAACTTCGAATTGAAATAAAACACAAGAAAGTCGTTTTAATGTCCATTAATTTGGCTTTATTGGAAGGATAATTTTATGCCATTAATGTTTAAATATGATTTCGGGCATGTGGCCGCCACGGCTGGCTCGAATAAAGCCAATTCTACAGGTCCAATTTTCAACCACTTTTTCGAGCATATGGGGCCGTATGTTGGCAATAACGCCACGAATGTTGGCTTCCAAGTCCCCTAACGTTTCTGGTTTGTTGGCGTAGACGAGCGACTTCACATATCCCCAAAGAAAATAATCCAATGGTGTCAAATCACACGATCTTGGTGGCCAATTGACAGGTCCATTCCGCGAAATTATGCGCTCATCGAATGTTTCCTTCAATAAATCGATTGTGACGTGCGCTGTGTGGCATGTAGCGCCGTCTTGTTGGAACCACAACTCATCCACATTCATGCCATCCAATTCGAGAACAAAATAGTCGGTTAGTCGGCTCCAATTGCTGTGCACGGTGGCGAATCGATTCATTCGGGTCCTCTTCAACACTTTGCTCTACAGCGGCAATTGTTTCTTCGGTGCGCACTGTTCGACGTCTCTGCGGATGCGTATTATCACATAGAGTAAACGTAGTGCGAAAACGATCCATGGTTAACCGAATTAATTGCTCTGATGGACGATTATGTCGACCATAAAATGGACGGAGCTTGCGGTAAACTTCGCGAACTGAACCATTATTTTCGAAATAAATTTGCACGATTTGCAAGCGTTGTTCTTTTGTCAACCTGTTCATGATGAAATGGCAAACCAAACTAAATATTAATCACTTGACAGCTGACAAAATGGCCGCCAGTTAAAAAAGTGATGCCAACTTAAAGTTCTATACCTCAATAAAAAACACCCTTTACTACTTTGTCTAAGTCAGAGGATTCCCCAAAAAACAAATATGACCCTAAATACACTATTTTTATATTTACATAATGGCTGTTTTCCGAAAGATTGCGAATATATAAAATATTCGTTAAAGTCAACTACAAGACACTATTTTTATTGAAAAAAAAAAAAAAACAAATTAAACAATTGAAAGTGAATTAGACTCTGAAGATTTTGAAATTTTACGAAATTCCGAAAGTTTAGAGAAACAACTAAATTTGAGGTTAAAATCTATTCAAGACTTAAGTAATTAATGCAAGCGTGTTAATCTGAATAACCTTAGAAACGACTCCGACAACAAGAGAACGGAAAAATTTAATATGCTATATGATGCTCTTCTTACCATTAATCTGACATCAACTGCCAGTAAAAGAATCTTCTCGTCTTCTCTTTAATAAAAACTAAATTTAAAAACAGAATGTCTTCTAAACATTTGGATTGTACTTTTTTATTGAAATATACTTTAAAAAAACTTCATAAAATTCACCTTTGGTCTTTAAAAAATCTTTTAGTCACTATTTTTGTTTTTCTTACCACAAATTACAAATTTTGTGTAACAAATGCTATTTTTTAAAGTTATTTTTGTTGTTTTTAAATTAAAATGAATTTATTTTTACATCTAATTTATTTTATTATATAATGGTCGGTTAACCGATGAACCGGTATTTTTGAGATCGGGTAACCGAAAAACCGATTAAAAAAAATCGGTTTTTTGAAAATACTAGTACTGTATGGGCACTACATATGTAATACTATACGAACTTTAGCCTATATAATCAAATTTCTTACTTAATTACACGCTTTTTAATTTTTGATATATTTTTTTTCAGTTCTTATCATTATAGTGATTTTTTCGGTTCTGGGCGATCTAGTTTAGTTAGGTTTAGTTTTAGCGATTTTTTGTAGTTTTGCCGATATTTTTCGGTTTTTTTTTGGAAATTTTTCGTTTCGGAATTATTTTAATTTAGAGATTTTTTAGTTTAAGCGTTGTTAAAAATTTCAAGAGTTTGCTTCTTACGGTTTCCATGATACAGCAAGTTGCCAAAATTTCATAAACTGATAAAATACCCTTTAATATAAATTTTTTGAATTTCAGTGTTAATTGTGTAGTCTGTACCTAATTACATTAATTTTGCAAATTACAAGTGTCTTTATATAAATAATTCTCTTTAAATTGCGTGGGAATTTTAACATTTTTTGTTGCTCGTTTGGAATACCCGTTAATTTTGAACTGTCAGTCTGTGAAAATTTCAGGTCCGTAGCTCTTACGGTTCTCGAGAAAACAGCCTGTGACAGATAGATGGACGGACAGACATCGTAGTGAAAATAATACGTTGCCTTTTCACCTTTGGTGTACGGAAACCTAAAAATTATAAAAAAAACCAAAACCGAAGTAATAATATACAAACATTACAAATGCACACATAAAGCAGTGTGCTTGCGACCTGTATAAGAGCGGATTTACATTGAGGGTAACTTCGATGCGACAAAACTTTGGCGACACTAGTTTCTTCATCTAAACAAGCACGAAATAAAAGTTAAGACGACAAGTTTGGCACATCTTCTAAAAAAAACACACATAAAACATAAATTAAATTCACTTATGTAAATACTAGCATTCTCTTAAATCTATTAAAAAATATTTAACAAATAATCATGCTAAACACTACACCTATTCGTAGGTTATAAAGGGTGTCCCAACAAGAACGCAAGATTTAAATTTGGCGCCATTCGAAGTGTCATTGTTTGACATTTGAACAATTGTTATTGTTTGCTAGTAGAAGGTACGAGGTTAGTAAAAATGGAGCGCTACACGAATGAACAACGCATTCTCATTGTGAAATTGTTTTACCAAAATGGTGAAAGTTTTGCGGCTACAGTTCGCAAATTTGCGATCAATTTGGGGTCACAATAATGCTCCAAAAGAGTCAACTGTAAAGACATTAATGGATAAATTTGCCGAAACTGGGTCTGTTAGTGATATAAAGACAACAACGCGCCTTCGACCAGGTCGATCGACCGAAAATGTCGCTCAAACGCAGGTCAAGCGCAAACAGTCAATGTTGTTCGGTATCATGAAATGATAACCAGTTTTTTCGTGCCTAGAATTGAAGAAATTAATGTGGAGGCCATGTGGTTTCAACAAGACGGCGCCACATGTGATACAGCCAGAGAAACAATTCAATTGCTACATCAGTCATTTCCCGGTCGTGTTATTTCGCGTTTTGGAGACCAGAATCGGCCGCCTAGATCGTGCGATTTAACACCATTAGACTTTTTTCTTTGGGGTTTTTTGAAGTCGATGGTTTACGTGAATAAGCCGACGACGACTCAAGCCTTAAAAGGGGAAATTGGACGCTGCATTAATGAAATACCGCAGCATTTATGCAAAACGGCCATTGAAAATTTCATTAAAAGATCGCGTGTGTGCCAGCAAAGCCGCGGCGGCCATCTGCGCGATTTGTTGTTCCACACATAACCTCATTTTGTCATTTAAAAAAAAAAAAGTTAAAATGTAGTATAAACACATTATTCGTTGTTTCTTTTTTAATAACTTCCCTTTAGATTTGTATACATACCCAGCAAAAAATTTCAAAAAAGGTAATCGAGTTTGGAATTAAGAATTTTTGGTGGAAGCACTTTCCTACTGAATTACCAACTTAATGATTTTAACAAGGCGTGAGACTAAAAAAATCGATTCTTGAGAAGTACTTACATTTTTTATTTGGCAACTTATTCATGTAATCGATTTAATCTAAAAGAATCATTTTGCTCATTTAGCAACTTATACATCATTTTTTTTAAATTTTAGGTAATGTGATTTGTAAGCGAGTAACGAAATTTGGTAATCAGAAAAGTAAGTCATTATATGGCAAGTAGTTCTGATGGTAATGTGTAATTTTTTGCTGGGTAATTTAACATAAAGTATTTTAAATAATTCTCTTCTTCCCCCTCTAATTCAAGAATATTTATTATGATACCCTAGTTGCGAGTTCGATAACAACTGCTGCTGCGCTATTATAACTAATAATGTATTAGTATTGTCATATCTAATTCATTTATATCAGCGCTAATTAATTGTTTACTTAAAGCATTATGAAAACATTAAATAACATCTGATATCACGCTCCTCCGTATAAAACAATTTAGTTAAATAAGAAAAAAAAAGCTTAAGAAAGCAAATGAAAAAAAAAGAAATTATAAAACAATTTCTACAAGTTTTTTTTTTTTTGGTTTAACTTTTAACTTAATCAAGCAGTTAAGAGTTTAAACTTAAGTTAAATGACTACGTTATTCTTCAATCCGCTAGAGCAGGGGTTCCCACTAAATTCCTGTTCAGGGACCCTTGGTAATTTTTTTTTTTTATCACAGAACGCCTTTGAAGCCTGGGATGTATATTGTTTTTTAGGTTGTATTAAAAATACAAAAAACTAAAAGACAAAAATATATTTTTTATTTTGATTATAACGGCCTTATTTATAAGAAAAAAACTATCAAGAAGTTAGCATAAGTGGCAAAATTTAATATAATCTTAAAGGGTTTTGCCATACAATCTTACAATAAAAATCACGCTAGGAATTGATAGTGGGTTAAAACTACAATATTCGCCGATTATTAATGTCAAATTATATAGAGGAACTTGTTAACACCTAGTTCAATGTCGTCGCTTATGCTAACTTCATGACATTTTTTGCTTGTAATTAAGGCCGTAAAATCTCATAAGAATATTTTAATCATCTTTAAAATATTGTCACTCTTTTGACATGTTTAAACTTGACTTCACTTTCCATCAACCTGAATGAAATGGCGAAAAAAAACAATATCAGCTGTTTTTGATGGTGATGGCAATCACAGTCAGTGTAGAGTTTGGGTGGAATATTTCATATTAAGCAGTGAAGAGTAAAAGTTCGCTTTGGTATTTAGTTGTTCTTGTGTATATGAATTAAAACAAGTAAGAGTGCTGTATTCGGCTATGCCGAATCTTATAAACCCTTCACCGAAGTACGTATGGAGAATATACATACATACATAAGTGAAAAAATATATGATTTATTTTTTCCTCTAGTGTAATTTATAGTGAGTATTTTTGGGTATTTTTCGACTAAAGAATTTGACTTTATTTTCGATATGAGCAATAGTTGAATATTTTATTCTGCACTTTGTATTTCAGATTTTTTTAAATTATTAACGAAAACTGAATTAAATAACTATTCATAATGGTACTTAATTAAATTTCTATTTTAAAACATCTACAAACAACCTAAACTAGTTACACAACTGCATTTGTGCATAATGCGCAACATATCACAAAAAGCCTCGTAAGACTAATAAGTGCCAATATATATGACTAAATTAGATTTTCATATAAAAATCGAGTAAAAGCCTTTCTAATATATAAAATATGTTTAATTAAAAATAAATAAAATAGTTTTATTTAGTTTCTTTTATAAAAAAGTTGAAATTTCCAGCCCTGGAACCATTTTTTTTTTATTTTTTTTCTGATTCTTAATACTAATATTTTTCATTCTTTAATATAGAAAATGTGTATTTAACAAACCAAAAAAAAAATTTGTTTTATTAAGTTACTTCAATGTACCAAAACAAGTTTAAGTTTGCCAGCTCTGTAGCTGTGCCTTTTGTTTTTCTAATCTTGTAAACCGAACTTTTCTAAAACATCAATTATTTTTAATTTCTAAAGAAAAAATAAAAATTAAATTGACCTGGGGGTCGATTCTGGTTCTGTGATAATGAGAAATGAAAACTTTTTTCATCTTTTCATAGTATTTCTGATTCTAGTTCAATGAAAAAATTAAAACAAAATTGAAATGATTTCATATGAAAAAAACAATTGGAATGAAACACACATCATTACTGATTCTCGTTTTATGAAAAAGTGTAAACAAATGTCAAAACCTTTTCATATGAAAAGTTTTTTTTACACACACAATTCATTAGTGAAAAAGCATGGAAACCTATACTAATACTACTAAAACACTTTTGAATTATTTAATTCACTTATCCTCATCCCTAATTTCGTCTGATACGTCCATTAAAACATTTTATCCAGATATTTTCTATTTTTATTCATGTTCATATTTGCATAATTTGGCAATTGATCAGAAGCCGAGGGAGGCATAAATTAAGTTATTATCGGCGACAAAAAAATAATTTGGCGACGAGTGGAACTTAACTTGAAATGTTATTTATAATAGTTTTTATTATAAAATTTTTTAGTAATAAGTATATCAAAATGCCATACCACACTAAAATTAATATGTTTTCTATAAGAAAGTTTCAAACTCCATTTGCAAAAGAATACATTTAGCTTTCTAGTACTGTAAAGAGAAATCAATGCAACAATTCCAAAGTCTTTAAAAACAATCTGTATTTGTGAAGCACTATGAGGAATTTTGAAGAACAATATGCCAATTTCTACATGAAAAATAGTTGTATTTACATAAATGTGTACACATGTACGTATGCTAGTTTGTATGTATGAATGTTCATATGCACATTATTAAAAAGATAGGTAAAAAACGCATGTTGTTTAGCTTGCTTATCATTTTTTTGGAATCCTCGTTTTTATGCTGGTATTTTACACTTTTCTCTACCTGACAGAAACATGCACACTAGCATCATAAATGAAACCACTTCATAGGACAAACATATTTTAAATTGTATTTCTGGTAAAATATTTTATTGTAATGTGAACTATTTTCTTTATTGAGTGAAACTTAAAGCTAGTAAAAGGCTGAAAAAATATGAAAAATATGAAATACTAATAAAAATAATTGTGTTATTTACATACATAAAAACGCAGAAACATATACATATATAATTCTAACTAAATATAAAATAGGTAAAAATCACAAAAAAAAAAAATAGTTTTAGTTCGTTACTTTTATATGAAAACAAAAGTTTAAACTTTCCAGGTCTGAAACCCTATTTTCGATTATGCTGATTTTCAATAACAATATATATCGGCCGATTTCTGATACACCAGTTCAATACCGAAGTCTCTAGCTTTTCTGGGAGCTTCGGAAAAGCGATTTCACATACAGACGGCCAGACGGACAGCGCTTATTCGTCTTCCCTATTTATAAGAACCGAGAATATATATACTTTATATTTATAACCCTTATAATACCCTCTACCATTTTTGGTGAAGGGTATAAAAATAAAAAAAAAAATAAAATAAACAGAAAAAAATTATGTATAATGAAAATTAAATCTGATATTATTTTGAAAAACATTGCTTTTTTGGCTCTTTATGCCAACGCCTTGAGTGATTGAAACGGACCGCCAGGGTTCTGTTGACCCCATTTAGGAACCAACCATTGGTACAGAACATAAAATATAATTTTTGAAAGAAATCTATCGTGTATGATTTTATGATTTTATTTTATCATTAAGGAATTTAGGGGATTTTTAAAATTTTTTGGGGGCCAGTCAAAAAAAGTACCTGACAGCCCTGCTTATAAGTATTTTAACTGCTGTGCATATGTGTTTTTATTTATTCTGCTCTTACCATAGCAATCGATGCTCAGAGAACGAAGCCGATCGGCGGTGAGCCGGCTAACAGCAGCCGATGGCAATTTTTGACGAGTAGCAGCTTCTGCCGACCTCTGCCACTTATTTTCGGCTTCGGCTTAGCTGCTTTAAAAAAAACCTATTTTGAAAGCGACTTTTAGCCGCCGTATATATTTTTGGTCAGCCGCCGCCGCCACCGAAAAACCAGTATCGGCCTCGTTCTCTGTCGATACCTCTAAATCGAGTGCCAGACACATCAATATTCAGCTTCAATATATGTGGTTGTGTGCGTTTAGTCACACATATACTATTGGTGTGAATATTTTTTATAAAAAAACGCACACAACCACACATATTGAAGCTGAATATTGATGTGTCTAGCACCCGCTTAAGTTAGTTGCAAGAACTCTGCGTGTGTATGCTGATCACAATGAGAATGTTGGAATACGAATTTTTGTAGCATTGTGTATTTTTTTATGGGATTTTATTTTCTAAACGTTACATGAGACTGTATCAATATCTTGGGTTAAGTGTAGCGTATTAACAGCTAGACCAGAATATTTTCCATTTGATTGAATATGTGTTGTTTTTTCCTCTATTAATCGTTGATGAAGAAAAAAATGTGTGTGGGAAATTGACACTAGATATTAGACAAAGTGACACACAACCATAAAAATTTGTCCTTGAGTTCATTTTAAAATATATAATTTATAAATTCTGCTCTTCAATTTTGTAAACAGTTAAGCTGTTTTGTTATGTAAAACAATAATTATGGCTATTTCCAAATCTCTCTTATTAATGGGGAGTCAACGATTTTAAATATTGATGGAATTTAATGTTATATTAAGTGCGTGTGAGTGAGTGACTGTGTGTGTGTGTGTGTGTGTGTGTGTATGTGTTTCTTTTTGGAAATCAATATTTGGTATAACACATTTTTCCTTAAAAAAATTTGACGTGTTAATAACTCACACCTTTTCATAGCTTTTGTTATTTAAACAAGTATGTAATCATTTCAAAATTTTTATGTTTCAATGATACTTATTTTTTTTTCAAAAGCCATTTCGCACTATAATTACAAATTACAAACATCGCATAACACGTTTCAGTATTTCGTTTGAATTCAAGAGTGTCCGCTTTAGTGTTCCCAATCGTTTAATTACTCATGTTATATTTTTTGTTATAAAAGTTTTCAAGCTTCATCGGTAAGACGTGCATTTGGTGTAGGCTTATAAAAACATTTTGATTGGCAAAAAAAAAAAAAACAAAACAAAAACTAAAACGGTTAACAAATTTTTGCCAAAAATAGTGTGATTTTTTGAAATAGAAAGAAAACCTAAAATTTTATAACGACTGAAGTTTGAGAAAAAAATCCATTAAGTTTATTATTATGAAATTAAAAAAAAAAACAACATGCTTTAATCAGGTATTTAACAAACATATATTCGAGTGAGAATGATTAACATTTATGGCCAAATTAAAATTCAAAATTATATCGAAACGAATTTAGAAGTTTTGTGGTCAAACAAGGCATCAAAAGTAAATGTAAAACTAAGAACCCTACGCAGAAAATAAAAAAACCGGATTTGATAAAAAACAAAAATCATTGACAAAGTTGCCAGTTTAGTTTTTTCGAGGATTTTTTTTTTGGTAGACGCAATTTATACTGTGCCTGTTCTGCAGGAGATTTTTGACATTTCTCTTTGCCTTTTTCAAACTCTCAGCATTAAGCGTGTATGTAAATGCCAAAAAGGCATAAATAAAAAAGGCTTAATGTAAATATGCGTGACTTTTCGTAGGGGGCTTAAAAGAAAATTGTCAATAGCATAGTGTGAAATGGCTCTTAGTCTTTTAATTTTAAATTCAAATCACAGAATTAATGTCACAGAGTTCGAGCAAATGTGAAAAATTTCTTAGGGCCTGTTCCACGATGTCACCAACGTTCGACTTGTCGCACACTTACATTCAAAACAATAACAAATTTTAAAATTTTATTGTTGCTTCCAATGTAACTGTGCGACAAGTCGGACAGGCCTTTAATTTCTTTTTTTTTCTTGCTCCTCAAAAGTAACCCTGGGTCAAATCTCGATTATTTTGCGCGATTTTTCAGGAAGTTATAGCGCAGTGATTTGCTTTCTTATATGTACTATCAAATGGAATAATAGATTAATTTAGCTTATAGTTTGCTATAAAAATTAAGAATGTATTATTAATACAGTCAAATCCCGATAATTCGTACCCCGATAAATCGTAATTCCCGATAATTCGTAATAAACTATCGGTCCCTTGAAAAAATCTCGTTAATTCGTAAAATTTCCATACATTTTTATCTCCTCGCTAATTTGTAGTTTTTTTTTCAAATAAAATTTTCTTTACCTCTTATAAATCGTAATTTTTTGCTAACTACCCTTATAATTCGTAATAAAAACAGCAAAAACATGTAAAGAATGATGTTTTGTTTTCCACAAGTATTTTTGTGGGGAGGGGGGGAGGGCGATTTTGCTTTTGCATAATAAAGAAAAATGTCATAGGCCACACATAAAACCCTGTCGGTGTTACAAAAACAACAAATTTTTATTTTGTATTTTATTTTTAACAATTGTTTCTTATGTTTTTTTTTATCGTTTTAGTAAATAAATTGAAAAACCCCGTTAATTCGTACATATTTTATTTTAAACCCGTTAAATCGAAACCCCGCTAAATCGAAAACTCCTATAATTCGTAAGAAACGGCCGGTCCCTTGCGATTACGAATTATCGGGATTTGACTGTAGTATAAAGAATGATATTTCCCAATTCAACTATAAAAGAAACTTCTGAAAATTGACTTAAAAATTTAAAAGTCCGCTCCTAAAAAACAGTTAAATATGATTTAAGTACTTTTTCCTCATTGCTGCAGAAATATTTGTGGGGATTTTATAGCTTCGCCAATTTTTGGCATTTCCGGAATTCCTCTAAATATTGTGGCAACACTGATTGTTGTATAAATGAGGGAAACATTAAAATTTCAACTTATCGAAAAAATCCAGTATTTCAATGAAACATTTTATATTATTTTTAGTTAAAAATTAAATATAGATTATTAATAATAAATAGATATTTTTTAAGAAATTCAATTTAAAATATAAATTAAATAAAACCGGGATAAGAATATTTCGCAAAGATCCAGATTTGCAAAGCAAATGAAGAATATATTATATATATATATTGTTATATAAAATAAATTAAAAATATGCTTCATGTTTCTATGCGTGGCAAATGAAAAGAAAATAATACACTCAGGAAAAAGTTGCAACTTAAAAATAAGAACGAGTCACATTAGTTCAATTATTTTCAATATAATAGAAAATAGATGTTGAATACTTAAAAACAAATAAAATTAATAAATTAATACAGTAAATTAATATTTTTCCGTATTGAAATAAGAAATTTCAACATGACTAGACTTTCGTTAATGTTTCGTATTAATTCATTATGGTTTTTATTGATTTTAAGCTGTTTTTTCTCTTGGTGTACATATTTTATGCTCTATTATTGAACTTAGCAGACGTTGATGTTGTGTCCATACTAAAGAATGACAAAAGTATAGATTTATTTTGTCTTTGAGTATTGTCCATCAAACAGCTAAAAATGCGTACAGCTAAAAACAAAAACCATACTCATACGCAATTATACGCAAACATACGCATCAAGTTTAAATTGCATTTTGTATAACTATAAAAAGAATCAACTACTACTTTCATACACATTGCTTAAATTACGCAGTACAAATGACTAAAGGTAAACTTTATACACTGCAGCAGCTAGAATTCTACACATAAATATAAAAATACTTGTGAGTATTTATTTGGCGTCAGATGAGTATATACAAGAGTATTTTATTTACACTCACTTCAAGCATCACTGGTGCCTGAAAAGTGAATTGGTAAAATGCTAAAATAGAGACCGTGTTCAACCGATTTCATGATAGGAATAGAAGGTGCAATTCAATAATTCTCGACTGTGCTAAAAAATTTCCAACTAAGTATTCACCCTTATTCCAGTTGTCGACATCGACGTCAATTTAACACAATACCAAAAAATTGGGGCTTATGCAATTTTTTTAGAACTCAGAGAACGGAAATAGATATTCAGTAGCACAAAATTGTTCTCGAAAGCAAATAAACAAGCCCAAATTTCTTGGTTTACTACAAATATATTTATCACTTCACAAATGACAAAATATCATTCAAATGAAAACTGAAAACTTTACGTCGGATGACGGAAAATCGTATCAAATTAAACACAAAATATCAGTTCATAAACGATTTTTGTTGGCAAATTTTACGAATAATTTTGAGGCATGATATCAGTTACTTAAAGTTTATATTTATTCTAAATTTTACCTCCTTTTTATCTGATTAATGGTTTCAAACAGTCCAAGTAAAATTTTCATTCCATTTCATGCACTCAAATGCATACGAGGGCGCATGATGAATAAGTACTCAGAGTATCATTAATATATTTATTTTATCCGAATAAATATCCATATTCTGAGTATAAAAATACTCCGAGTAGAACTATGACAGACACTTAAGAAGCACAGTATGCACAATACGCATGTGACTTTCTGTTTAATATTTTTTCGCATAAATTAAACGGAAATACTATTTTGTGTTGGAACCGGTTATAGAAATAATTCGTTGAAAGCAAATGTATGAACGTACAAAATGTTTGTGCTACAAATATGAGTAATATGTAGTTAGTAAAATTAAGAGTATTTACCTAAGTATGTATATTTTTGTCAGTACTTGTCTCTCTTCTCTTTTGAATTTGCAACCAAGCATTGTTCTCTTTTATTTTTTAAGATCATATTATTATTCTTTGAAGTCGAAAAATGAGTTGATATAAAAAATAATTGCTCATCCATCTGGGTAATTGATAATTCCTCTTACATAAGGTATTAATTAAATAAGATTCGAGATGACTTCAATTTATTTTTCGAACTCTTCGCAAAAAATCCTGGCAAAATACATTCAGGTTTATCATAAATAAAATCTCACAAGGAAATGTGAAAAATTGATATAAAAAAACTTCATACAATTGCGAAATATTTTGAAAATTTATGAAGAAAATTATTCACAAAGATTTGTTTGTTGGAAAAAGTGGAAATATATAAGTTTTGTAATTTTATGGGAACTGATGATACGAAATTTTCACATGTGGAATTTAAGATAAGGCTAATAATTAATTTTTCGAAATATTTTTAGCAAACGCTTTCATTTAATACCCATATCAGAGACTTGCATTCAAAAAATTGCAGCGGAGCGAATTAGAAATCTTAACCATTCACAGATCCACTTAAATGCTTACACAAAATTTTATGAAAATTGTTTCTGCTTTTTTTAGGTTGGAAAAATTTTAATCTGAGATATTATTCATATGTGACCCGGTCTATGAAAAAGTGGCTTATGCCTCAAAAACATGTATTATCTTCATTCTCGATTTTCAATAAAATTCTGTTTTTCTTTCATTTGTGCTCTTCTTTCTCTACATTTATAGTACACTTCTAAACAAGTTAGGACTTTCTGCTTTTCACCATGTTAAAGAGCGTCTCAAAAACTATCCCAACCAAAAAAAAAAAAAAAAGTGAAAAATAATTTTTTGAGTCATAAGCCACCTTTTCATAGCCCGGGTCACATGTATTCAATTAGTCGCGGTATGCAATATTACTTTCAGAAGGGTTAAGTTTGTAAGTGAGACGGAGCAGAAGACAAAAATGGGATTGGCTACATACACGCTTTCATATACTTGGAATTTTTCGTTTGTTTTCTAATTCATTGTTGTGAAGATACATTTTTTTATTCAAGTTTAAAATTTTTTTTGAACTTTAATATTTAATTCGTCAACTAGTTTTGAGGCATCGACCATGTTGAAATCAAAATAATGTCAATTAATTTTTCGAAGTCATTTATTTGACACCCATATCGTAGAGATGTATAGAGAAAAATGTAGTGCCACCTACCGGAGCCAATAATAAATCATAGATCATTCACAAACCCACTTCGAGATACATACAAAATTCTATAAAAATCGGTCTAGCCTCTTTGGAAGTAGTGTATGGATACTCCTCAATTATGGGATTATGTGTGGCAACTTCCTTCAACGACAGAAATTGTGCCAGAACATACAATTTTTAATTACTGAAAATATGTAAGATTTGTTACATAATTTGACCTTGGATACACGAGTTATTGATTTAATATTAAGATTCATTGAAATATGTTTTTATTTGTGATAAATATTTTTTTCTAAACTTCCAAGTGTTAATTCCATTGTGTTAATTAAGAATGGTCTGGATAGAGGCAACAAACATTTGCCAACTCTTATGGTTTGAGAGAAACTTCAACATTGTTTCTTATAAAAAAATTATAAATAAATCGGCACACTTTCCATCCCAGAGTGCAGGTTACAGTCATTTGCACAAAAGGCCTCCGAAACTGTGTGATTTGGTTTTATAACTCTATATAAAAAGTTACCCAAAGTCAAATGCCAAATATGGTCGGCTGCTTCTACTTGATTTGAATTCAGGTTGTTTATAGCAAAGTGTGTGTCTGTGTATGTGTCTTGATTGTTTTGCCATTTCAAAAAGTCCTATATAAAAAAAGCAAAGCTTTCTGCAACTGTCAATATTTTCATTATTATTATTGTCGCTTTATTGTTTTATACATATATTTTGAAAAAGGAAATACATGTTTTTTTCACTCAGCGAAATTAAAATAAAATTAAAAACTTTCAAATATTACCAGACACAAATACTATGCGCTATACAAACGCTGTTTTTACGTGGTGCCATTGATCAGTAGTAGTCTTGAAAGTTCGTCAGAATTCAGATAAATAAAAAGAAGTTTGGTAAGGAAGTGTATTCTGTAATTTAAAATTGTAGTTGTATTTTTTTTTTAAATTTTTAAGGTAAAGAATTTTATTGTTTGTAGTAGTCACTTAGACCGAGATATTAAGGACCTAATAGTCTAAATCACTTCAACAACGTGATAGTTATGTGAAAACAAAAGTTTTTTTTTTTGAAAGTTTGTTTATCATAAAAATTCTAAAAATTATAAAAGTACAATCAAAGCCTAAATCTGCTTTTCATAGTTAAAGAATTTGTATGAAAAACGAAAACAACATTAGAATTATTTTTTTTTGTTTTCATATAAATATCACTTTAGTGACGTGATTGAAGCAATTAGAGCAGTATGTCTTTATATTTTGCAACAAGTTGTTTTCAACAAAAATAAAAAATAATATAAAATCGGCTTAATTCGGGTTTTTCGGTTCTTTCTTTGCCCTTCTTTTTTTTGGCAAAGCAGGTGTTCTTCAAATGAATGTATAGTCGTAAATTGTATAACAGAGCTCTTTTTGTAAAAGGGCAACATACGGTGGTTGATATGGAAAACTAAGACGTCCTATTTCAAGAACTATACAGAAAAAATTCTATTGGTTAATCTAACCAATTTCAATGGTTAAGTTTATAGTTAATGCCAATTGTGTTGGAATTAAAAGTAATTAAATTTTATACGAAAAACTAAGCCGTCCGGTTTCAAGAACTACACAAACAAATCTAATAGGTTAATCTAACCAATTTCAATGGTTAAGTTTACAGTTAATGCCAATTGTGCTAGAATAACAATTAACCACATTTTATCTAGTTAATTTAACCAATTTCAAATTGGTATTTTCTTTTTAGTGCAGATTGTTATTACTATTTAGATGTACGAACTGGTTTTCTTGGTAAAATAACTAAGTTTAAAAAGTTACTGAATTGATGGTGTACATTTTTGTTGCCAACAGCAACGAAAAAAGCAACCAAATTAAATTGATGCAGCTTCATATAATTTGTTATTTCTCAATCTGTCCAATTTCTTTATTTGTTCATTTTCTAATGCGAAATGAAATACATTTTACTAGGTTAATTTAACAGATAAACATAAATGAAACCAGTTGACAATAAAACCTTAGTTTAGTTTGTGTAACTAAGCAGGGTTGTTTATTTTACCGTAAGCAAAAGTTATTTTTTTTTTAAATATTTATAAGAATAATTTTTTTTTAAATCTAATCAATTTGAATTGTTAATTTACTACTTTTTGTAATTTGGCTGTTTATTTTACTGCAAAAAAGCAATTTTTTATGATTTATATGAAGAAACTTTTTTTTTTTGATAAATCTAACCAATTTGAATCGTTTATTTACTGCCTTTTGTAATTTTTATTGCAATTGGATTGATAACTTAAATACGAGTACGCTAAAATTTATTATTTTTTGCTAAAATTAAACCAAACCCAAAAAAGTAACCAGAATTAATCTAACCAATTTAAATTGTTAATTTTACTGTCAATAATTTTTTGTCTGATTTGGGTAAACAAACTATTTATGCTGGCTAATGTAGTTATGTTAAGTTGTTATTTTTTAAAATAACAATAAAAAACTATTAATGAAAATGTTTCGTTAGTAAAATTGTCTCCTTCATTTACATACACTGTGTGCTGTTGATATTATAAGTGTCTTTGGGACTGAGTTAGAAAAGGCCTTATTTCAACTGATGCATAAGCGCTCGCTTGTTTGTAAACGAAAACTTTGCGACCAGTTCGAACGAGTCTTATTTGAATTGAAATGAATGGAATGATAGTTCCATGGGCTTTAATTGAATTAAAATGGATTAGGTGATAATTCCTTTAGTAGATTTGATTTTATAAGGGTTGATGGCTGATGGCGCTCTTAAAATTATATTTTAACCATTCTTATTTACTGGTGCAATTTTAACAGATAAAATTGGTAAAATTAACCTGTAATTTATTTTTACTTTCAGAATAACCGCAGCATTTGTACTTCAACAAGTTTCTGGACTTAACTTTTTTTTAGCTGCTTCACAATGGTTAGTTTAACCAATTTCGCTGGTTCATGCAATTTTAACTGTCAAAATTGGTTAAATTTACCTACAAAGAATTTTTTTGCTGTGCCTTTGCGCTGCTGAAGTTGTTGTCTTAATTTACATGTTGATGAGCTTTCGACATGTTATAGAACGAAATAAATTTACACTGTGGCTGCATAAATGTGTATGAAATTCGACAGCTATTTTGACATCTAGTCTGAAACATTTTTTATGCTTAAGGGCGAGAAAAGAAAGTATGATGGTATGATGATTTTATACTATCTCTCCCTCTCTAACCCGAAAAGTTGCTCGGCAAAACTTGCTGTAAGTGAACCCATTTTAAGTAATAAATATATATCTTTCATGTTTTGTAATCTCTCTTAACCCTCCTACATCCTCAGTATTTTTCTAAGGGAACTTAACTATCTTCAATTGTGTTTGAAAAATCCGGTGTTATAATCCACCTTTCATTAAAATTTAAAAATTTAAAATTAACCAACGATTGTTGTTAAATTTTTTGTAAACATGTTAATGCGATTGAAATAAATTTAATTTCAACAAAACACAAAATTAAACTTGTGATTTTGTATGGGGTTTCAATTTATTTGCACTTTGCTAAATATGGTTCGATTTAACTAGAAGAAATTGTGTTAATTGTATATGAAAACATCCCACAATACATGAGACGAGTACGAGCACAAGCATTTAGATAAACAAGACTCTTACAAAAGTATACGATTATAATACACTTATAGTTTGATATTATACTACACGTAAAAAATGGCTTTCGTTGTTGTTGTTGTCGCTTAATAATATTTATTTGATAAGTTTAAAGAAAGACAGGGCGCGCAAATGATTATGCTACTGCATAGTTGATGATGTACAGTGGTTAATAAAAAAACATTCTCAATCAACTGAAAGCAGATCGTTAGTATATAAAAGTTTACAAACGGGTTTCAGAACTTGTAAAGCTTTTTGGGCAACAATTTTTTAACCCTTTGACAGAGAAGAAAAAAATTATCAGGTAGTATTTCTTAAGAATTTAAAGTCATGTTATTTTTAAAAGGACAACGCTAAATATATGCTTTAACTGAAAAGAGAACTGATCAAAACTGAACCACTTAAGTCATTTAATGTCCCGTTCAGAGAAACAAGCCGATCGGCTCACAGCCGGCTCAAGAGCCGCCGCCGAATTTCCATGTAACTGCGGCTAGCCCCGGCTCTAAATTGCAGCAGGCTAATTGTTTTATATAGTTGAAAATTTGTACTACATCTTACAAATTATATGAAAGACATCAGGTGTTTAAAATTTTTTTCTATAGAAATGTGTTTAAAAACTAATAAAAAGCGGTTGTCAATGTCAAGCTCAAGCCGGATCATGACCCGCCGCCGACTATTTTTTCCTAAGCCGCCACCGCCGACTTTTTAAGTCAACTTGTTTCTCTGGTTCAGTTTACGGTACGGTACGGCAGCCTGTACGTTTACAGGCTGCCAGTTTCATTCAAACCAATTCGGTTCAAACTCCTCCAAAGAAGATACGATTGAAGATTAAAAAGAGACAGACATTTTCAGGTAGAACACTTTCATAATGTGAAGCGAGACTAAGGTACGTTTCACACATGAAAACAACGTTTTTACAGTTACAAAAAAAAAAAATAAAAAAATATTTTAATAATAACAATAAAAAAGTAAGCAAATTTCGAAAATGGCATCTAATACTCTTCAGAATAGGTAATTTATCTGAAAAAAAAGGTGCAGTTTTATTAAAAAAGTACCTTTTCGCAAAACAGACCTTTTGCAAAGTTTTTTTGATCTGAGAAAAAAAAATTGCAATTTTTTTCTTCTATGAAACTCACTTTTTTGAAAAGAACTTTTAATGAAAATTCTTACTTTTTTTTCTGAAAAGGGTATTTTTTGAAAAATTTTCTTTTCTTACAAAGGTACATTTCTTAAAAAAGTACTTTAAAAAAATTTTATATCTATGAAAAAAAGGACTTTTTATTAAAAAAGTAATTTAATAAAAAGGTACTTTTATAACAAGCTACTTTTGCAAAAAGATACTTATATGAAAAAGTACTTTTATAAAAATTTACTTTTTTAAAAAGGTACTTTTATAAAAGGTTCTTCTATAAAAAGGAACTTCGATAAAAAGGCACTTTAAAAAGGGGCTTTTCTAAAAAAATATTTTATGAAAAAACTACTTTTGTGAGAAATTTATATATTTGAAAAATATGCTTTTGTAAAAATAATACTTTTTTGAGAAAG
This sequence comes from Tachina grossa, assembly GCA_949987645.1. Lineage (NCBI taxonomy): Eukaryota > Metazoa > Arthropoda > Insecta > Diptera > Tachinidae > Tachina > Tachina grossa. The sequence continues at coordinate 32,611,413 of OX465276.1, read as the reverse complement.
AAACTTTATGAAAGAGATTCCCTTCTGAAAAAGTACTTTTTTTTAAAAAAAAAAAAAGACACCCTTTTATAAAAACTTAATTTGTGCAAAAAGTTATTTTCTGAAAGAGGTACATGTCTGCAAAATGTTCTTTTATGAAAAAGAGGCTTCTTTGCAAAAGCTGATTTAATGCAAAAGGTACTTTCTGAAAAAGATTCCCTTCTGAAAAAGTACTGTTTTGAAAAATATATTCTTCTATAAAACAATTTGTGCAAAAAGTTCTTTTGAATAAAAAAAGGTACATTTGTGAAAATTGTACTTTTATGAAAAAGTGCTTTTATGCAAAAAGTGCTTTCTGAAAAAAAACTACGGTTTATAAAAAAGTACCTTTCTGAAAAAAGTCTTTTTTGACAAAGGTACTGATGTGAAAATTGTACTATTGCAAAAGGTTCTTTCTGAAAAAAAAAAAACATTCTCTTCGGAAAAAAGTACTTTTCTGGAAAAAATATTTTTTTTTTTCAAAAAAAATTTTTTGAAACATTTTTTAAAAAAATTTGTTTTCTAAAAAAAGTTATTTTCTTCAAAAACACATTTTTTTAAAAAAAGTTCTTTTGTGAAACATATATTTTTATGAAAAATTTACTTATATGCAAAAGGTCCTTTTATTCCAAAGGTGCTTCCTGAAAAAATTACCGACCTGTCCCACGATGTCACCAGAATTCGTTCGATCGAATACTCATATTGAAAACAACAACAAATTTTCTAATGTTATTGTAATACAAGTTGTCGATCGAACGATTTCTGGTGATATCGTGGGACAGGCCGTACATTTTAGAAAATAGTACTTTTCTGAAAAAAGTATTTTTTTGAGAAAGGAACTTACATATGTGAACACAATTTTTTGTGAAAAATGTTCCTTATAAAAAATTATTCTCTTCTGAAAAAAGTACTTTTCCAGAAAAAGCAATTTTCTAAAAAAAAAGAATTTAAAAAAAAGTATTTTTCTGAAAAAATTATAATTTTCTAAAAAAAAATCTCTAAAAACATATTTTGTGTAAAGGTGATTTCCGAAAAAATTATACAGGATAAAAAAGTACTTTTCTTAAAAGTATTTTTTGACAAAGGTACTTTTGCGAAAATTGTACTTTTCCTAAAAAGGTTCTTTTTGAAAAAGAGATCATCTTCTTAAAAAAAGTACTTTTCCGAAAAAGTACTTTTCTGAAAAAAATTAATTTTATCAAAAAAGTTCCCTTATTAAAAGATTTACTTTGTGTAAAAAAAGTTAGTTTCAGAAAAAGTTACTTTTATAAAAAGGTGCTTCTATAAAAAGTGTAATTTCTAAAAAACGTATTTTATGAAAAAAGTACCAACCAAAATGTGCTTTTCTAAAAAATTTAAAATTTTCCTAATTGCAATTTTGTGAAAATGATACATTCTCGAAAAAAGTAATTTCTGAAAAAATAGATGTCATCTAGAAATGGCAGTTTTCTGCAAAAATTAGTCTTGTAAAAATATATATTTTTGAGAGAAAAAAAAAATAGATATAGATAGAGGGTACTTTTGTAAAAATTATACATACTGGTTTGTGTACTTTTTGAAAAAAGGAATTTTCTGAAAAAAAAAAAAATTTTTTTTTTGTTGTAAAAAGTTGCTCTTCTATAGACATTGGCGCATAGTCATAGTCATAAAAAATTACACTTTAAGAGTTTAAAACCAGTATTGCCATACAAAATACTGATTTTAAACTCATAAAGTATACTTTGTTTTGACTATGACTATGCGCCATTTACTTTAGGTAAAAACTTTTTTTTTTGAAACAGGTACTTTTATGAAAAATAAAGTTTCTACAAAAGTTATTTTTATTGTAGCCTTTAGAGTAGTTTTCTGGAAATTGTACTTTTCTAAAAAGTATCTTTGCTCAAAAAGACAATTTTAATGATTTGTTTATTCTTATTTTTCCCCATTTTTTTCTGGTATGTGATGGTTATCAATCGATGTTACATAAATCGCGCGACGATTTAAATAAATATTTGAATGCTTTTTTATTCTAAGGCTTAGAATACTTAATTTGAGCTTAAATTCAATTTTACTGTATCGCACTATTTACCTAAAACCTATTTGGCTATTATTATTAGTTTTGCGAAATCGTGCGATTGGAGATTGATCCCTTACCATCACATATCAGCATATGAAGTTTCCTATAGAATATGTAAAATATTTTTAAATTCATGTACTCTTTAAGAGAAAAAATCTTTTATAGCAAATTTTTGCCTGTTAATAAACGCTTTGAAACTGAATTATATTAGAAGGCGTCATTTCCTTGTCTATAAATTGACGTGAGAGTGACGTTAATAATCGCCTTATGTTTTAAAATTCTTGACTTTAAAATAGTTTTTTCTTATGTTACAAAACGTTTAAGGTAACAAAATATTTTAACACAAATTTCATCTAATCTTTAAGCAAATTTTTTTTTTAATTTTATAAAATAAAGTTGCTTGCTGATAAAATTGTGAACATATTATTTTTTTTTTGAGCATTTTAATTAAATATTTACGGATAAAAATTAATTTTGCTTCTATGTTTCCAATAAGCAAAACAAAAGAGATAAGAGCAAATGTTAAAAGACTATAAAAGGTTGTTAGTGTGTGCGCGCGCGTGTGTGTGTGTGTGCAGATACACACATTCATTCATATCCAAAGATAAGAAGAAGATATCAAGCATACTTTTGCCGTTAAGGTGGCCGGCCAGTGGTAAAAATTTATGAATTGAATATTTTTATGCAAAGCGAGATTTGTATCGTTTTTAAATTTTGTGCTTAAATTGGCAAATTTTTTATGCCAAAAAAGTTCGGAAAAGATGAAAGTGAGAAAATTTAGCTTGGTTGAGTTACCGCATTAATACCAGGTTAAAAGCCTATTTCAACAATTCTATTTAAATATCAATTCATATATAAAAGTTATTTTTAGGATTCCGTACACCAAAGTTGAAAAGGTACCTTATTGCTTTCGTTACCATGTCCGGCCGTCTGTTTGATTGTCACATATTGTTTTCTCAATATACGGACTCGAAATTTTTGTATAATATGTTACACATTGGCCACTACAACAACAAGTACATGCCAGTTAAAAATTAAAGGGTGTTCTAAAGCGAGCAACGAAAAATGTTGAATCCTATACTAAAATATAGACAGTTACATACATATAGACACTTCAAATTTTCAAAGTTAGTGTATTTTATGCAGACTTCTCCAATTAGCACTGCAATTAAAAAAAATCCAAATTAAAGCGTATTCTATCAATTAAAGCAATTTTGACTTTGAAATTTTTAAAACTCGCTGTATCTGGAAAACTGTACGAGGCAAGCTCTTTAAATTTTCAAAAACGCTAAAACTATCCTAAAATAAAAATCTTAAAATAAAAAACTCGCCAAATGGAAAATGGAAAATATTACCACAAATAAAATAAATCACTAAAATGCAAAAAAAAAATCACAAAAAATAAAAAGACGACAAAAAAATCGCTAAAATAAAAAAAACCCAAAAAAGAGAAAAATCGCCATAACAAAAAAAGTTAAACTCTAAAAAAATACTAAACTAAAAAAACAACAAAAAAATCGCCAAAAACCCAAAAAAATCTCCTAAACGAAAAAAAATATCAACAAAAAATATAATAAATCGCTAAAAGGTAAAAAAGTCCCCAGGAGTAAAAAGGTCCTGAAAAACTAAAAAAAATGCCAAAAAGCCGCAAAACGAAAAAGGTGCCAGAACTAAAAAACTTTAAACTAAAAGTATTTATTGCAAAAAAACGAATTTCGGAAAATCGTTGAATAAAAATAAAACGCCAAAACTAAATAAATCGCTAAAACTAAAAATTTGTGTTGTCAAAAAAACACAATAAATTCGACAAAAAACTAATAAATCACCAAAACTAAAATAACACTTAAACGAAAAATTTAACCAAAAATTCAATAAATCGCAAAAAAAAAATCGCTAAAAACTAACAAAATCGTTTAAACTGAAAATATGAAATTTTTCAAATAATTGCCAAAAGCAAAAACAAAGCGTCAGGATTTAGAAACCGTCAAAAAAATGCCAAAAACAAAAAAATCGCTAAAACTAAACATATTTAGGTAAAAAAAAAAAAAAAAAAAAAAAAAAAAAAAAAAAAAAAAAAAAAAATTGCTGAAAACCTAATAAATTGCCAAAACTAAATAAGCACTTTAATGAAAAAATTAATCAAAAATTTAATACAAATCGAAAAAATGCAAAAAAATCTAAAATAAGATCATCAAAAAACTAAAAAATCGCCAATACCGAAAAATCGATTAAACTAAACATATGTAAAGTAAAAACTAAAAATAATTGCCAAAGGTAAAAAAACTAAAAAAAGCGTCAGTATTAAAAAATCGCCAAATCAAAAAAAAAAAAAAAAAAAATCCCTGAAAACGAAAAACAACTAAAAATATCACCAAAAAACGAAATAAATTCAGTAAAGTGCGACTCTGACTCGCGCACGAAGGGTTCCGTACGAACACTAGATATGTAATTTAATACAAACTTCATCCTATATAATATATAGTTTTGGCATTTTTTTCGTTTTTGTGATCTTTTTGGTTTTTTTGTTTTGGCGGTTTTTGCGTTTTTTCAGTTTTGGCGATTTTTTAAGTTTTGACTCTTTTTTTAGTTGTAACATTTTTATTTTCTTGTTTTGGCGATTTTTTTCGGTTCTTGGCGTTTTTTCATTTTGGCGATTTTTTTATTTTTGGCGATTTTTTTCATTTTTGCGATTTTTTTTATTTAATTTTTTTTTTAGTTTTGGCGACATTTTCGCGTTTTGGCAATTTTTTCGATTTTTGGCGTTTTTTTCATATTGGCGTTTTCTTTCATTTTGGCGATTTTTTCGAATTTGGCGATTTATTTTAGTGTTAGAAATTTTTTTAATTTTGGCGATTTTTTTTTAATTTTTGGCGATTTGTTTTTTTGGTTTGGCGATTTTATAATTTTCGGTTTTTTTAGTTTTACCGTTTTTGAAAATTTCAAGTTTTTGGCGATTTTTTAAAGTTTTGGCTCCTTTTTTAATTTTGACACTTTATTTTCTTGTTTTGGCGATTTTTTTCGGTTTTTGGCGTTTTTTCATTTTGGTGATTTTATTTATTTCTGGCGATTTTTTTCTTTTTGGCGATTTTTTTTATTTAATTTTTTTTTTAATTTTGGCGACATTTTCGCGTTTTGGGGATTTTTTTTCGATTCTTGGCGTTTTTTTCATTTTGGCGATATTTTCGAATTTGGCGATTTATTTTAGTGTTAGAAATTTTTTTTAATTTTGGCGATTTTTTTTCGTTTTGGCGATTTTTTTTAATTTTTGGCGATTTTTTTTTTTTTTTGGTTTGGCGATTTTATAATTTGCGGATTTTTTAGAGTTACAGTTTTTGAAAATTTCAAGTGTTTGCCTCCTACGGCTTCCAAGATATAGCAAGTTGTCAAAATTACATAGTCAAAATAGCATTAACTGATGGACCACCCTTTAATTTAAATTTTTTTTAATTTTGGTGTTATTTGTTTTAGTCTGTATAAAAATACACTAATTTTACAAAATTCAAGTTTCAATATACATATGTACATACAATTGTATGTATATTACATGGGATTTTAACATTTTTCGTTGATCGTTTTGGAGCACCCTTTAATTTTTAATTTAATTTGTTGTTGTAGCCGCCAAGGTTCTACATACTGTGTCCAAATTTCAGGTCCGTAGCTCTTACGGTTCTTGAGAAAATACAGTGTGACGGACAGACGGACAGCGTAGCGAAAAGAATAGGGTTCCTTTTCACCTTTGGTGTACGGAACCCCAAAAATACCCCAAAACGAATAAAAACACAAAATATTAAAAAAGGGGATAAAAAATCAAAAACCCGAAAAACAATCGCCAAATCTAAAAGAAATCGCCAAAATTGAAAAAAATCGCCCAACGAAAAAAAAAATGTCAAAACTAAAATAATCGCTGAAACTAAAATAAAATGCCAAGAAACTAAACAATCGCCAAAACAAAAAACAAAAAACTAAAAAAAGCAAAAACTAAAAATAATCGCCAAAACGAAAAAAAATTATCATAACTAACAAAAATCGCTTGAACGAAAATAAAGCGCCAAGAATCAAAAAAATCGCAAAAATGAAAAAAAAAACTAAAAAATCGCCAAAAAGAAAAAAAATTGCCAAAAATAAAAAAAATGGCTTAAACTAAAATAAAACGTCAAGAACCGAAAAAAACTGACAAAACGAAAAAAAGCTAAAAAAAATCAAACACGAAAAATCGCCAAGTTTAAGCACGACCGCAAAAAAAAAATCAGCACGGCACCTTTCGTGTGCTAGTCAATGTCTTACTTTACTGAATTTATTTATGTCTTATGTTCTAGAAATGTTTGTCCAAAATATATATTGACTTAACACAAATTTTCATACAAAATGTTTCTTAAAAAGCCTTTATAAATAATTTAATATAATAATTTTTATAAATAAGGCTGTAAAGATATAATAAACACATATGTATGTTGCTATTGTAAAACATATTCTATATACAATTTTTGTCCCATTATTTGTCTCCTGTTTTGCGCAAAAATATTGAGCTTTTATTATAGAATATAAAAAATCGGTATCACTATTTTACCGAATCATCAATTTAGAAAAAGTAGAATTCCTCCTAAAATCACGATATGGCATCCATTTTCGAAACCAAAAATATTAAAAAGCTCATAAATTTTTTCCTTTCCATCAAGGATCATAAAAGTCAATATTAATAAAGCTTTTATGACAGTTCTATTAGAAAATATTAATGAAAACTTTCCGCAATTTATTTTTACTAATTTCAATATTTTGTTAGCAAAATATTTTATTAACATTTTGCTCTGGGTGTAATCATTTCGCGTTGTTGCACGATAAAAAAAAGTCAAGGCGTTTGTAAACTTACCACGTTATTTGCGTGCGTTGTTGCTCATGCGATCATTTGAAAAGTTGCCAAAATAAAGCGCATTAGAACAGGTGGTGGGCTGGTTGATTGTTGTTATTTTGTGACAAATAATAATAAAAAAATAAACTTCTTAAGAAATTAGTCTTAACCAGAATTGAACAATTTTTTTTATCGTTTGCTGCTTGTCTGAATACAATTGTAACAAAATTTGCATTAAATTTTTATTATTTTTTATTAATTTTTTTAAGGCTATAAAACAAGTCTATAGGCAATTGTTAAACAATTTATAAACTTTCTTTGCATTAAGTAATTTTTTAGCCAGAAAACTCGGTATTGAAATCAATATCCCCAACACTGACTTCTCTTTTCATTTCATAAATTTCTTTTTCTTTTTATTATTAATTTTATAAATTTTCTTTTTGTTTTAACATGATTTATAAATTTAAAAAAAAATCTATTATACAAAACTAGTTAAACTTTTGCAATTTTTTCAAGTTATTTACTAATAATTTTTATAATCTTTAATAATTCGTTGTTATTAATTTTAGTTGTGTTTTTTATACAATTCGTTTGAGATTAGAAGTTTTAGTAGTTTTTCTCATTAATATAATATTTTTATATGTTTTTGAAATGAAACCGCCGAACGCGCTTGCGCACTTTCGTTTTACCCGCTAAATGAAACAAAACGTACTAAACCAAATGACCGCTCGTGAGTAACTGAATCAGAAAAAGTTGTAGGATTTTATTGTTTGGTTTTTGTCAAAGCAGTTATTCTACTGCTCATTCGTGTATCTGTTAGATACATAAGTAGAAGTATATATGCCTCCATTGCACTGCCACAGGCGCTGCATATGGAATATTCAATTGATATTCTTCGTTAAACTTTAAAATTCTTCTCGCGTTTTAAAGTTCTCTGCAAAGTTGGATAGTTTTTTCTCACACTCTTACTATTATGATCAGTGTTTCAATTTCAATTGATTTCATTAAGTGCGTTTGCTTAGGTTGACTTTATCTAAAGTTTTACTAATTTCCAGCGTTGTCAACTTTTAAATTTCAAAAAGCACTGAAACCAGGAAAAAACGCGTAATTTAAGCAAAAAAGCACTAAATTTTGGTTCTATTAAAAAAATTTTGGTATATAAAAAATATAGGACCTCGGTTGACCTTGTATTTTATCCCTAAAACTTCAAATTTGAAGCATCCGATGCACGTTTTAAATCCATGATAATGACTGAATTCTAAACTCAATTTGAAGAAGCTTTTTTAAGTTATCATAAAAAAATTTAATTTGTTTTCGTCAACGAAGAAACAAATCACCTAAGATTAGTCAAATTGGCAGCAATCGGCAACCCTTTTTGACTTGCGATTATATTTTGAACTCGATCGGATCAGTAGTTAAATTTTTTAAAATCAAGACTTTCAAAATTTGATTTTTATAAAACCATGCTGTGGAAACATTCTTTCACAGCAAACGAGATATTAATAACAAAGTTACAAAATTAAAAAAAAAGTAATTTGCAAGTTAATCAAGTTATATAAACTAAAATTATATGTATTATTATTTTAGAAAAAAAGTAACGAAGTAAATTATAAATATGTATCCTAAAACGGCAGCTCTATACGCAACAGAATTTTCTCGTTTCAGACCGTTTTTATATAAAGCCAAGTGTAAGAAAAATTTTTTATGTATTTTAGACTTAAATAAATTCATAAAGGTAAAAACGTGATCAACTTCTGCGTTTAAACATTGAAATTAGATGGGAATGCACTTTCGATAATGCACCAAAGGAGTTTATATCAAATGAATCGTTTTAAGACTTTATTTCTGCCCAAAACTCGACGGCGAACTCAAAGTTTCTCCATTTCATTAAGTGAATCATTCTCCATCCACACTGTATATACTAGAAAAAATTTCGCTATTAGACTATACTTGCATTATGTCTTCTATGTCGTGTGGCAAGGTTTGAGAGTAAAATTCACGTATTTCTTCAACCAAGCCTTGTACAATCTTATTAGAATATTTTGAAATGTTCCATTTAACTTCAGCGCTTATGTTTTTTAAACGATAGACTTCATAAAAAAATATATATATATATATATATAGTTATAGGGAAATTTCTTTTTGAATTTTTGGGTTTAGTGCCACCGCCAAGAAATAAAAAGCACCAAAAATTAGTCTAAAAAAGCACCGAGCACTAACTTCAAAATTTTTCGCGTCGAAAATTTCAAAAAGCACTAAAAACGGTGTGAAAAGCACCGAGTTGACAACGCTGCTAATTTCATTCAAGGCAAACAAAGCAAGTATCTGTAAAATGCGTGTGTTGATACGAGTATTGATGTTGTTGTTCTAAGTTCAATTTGCATTCGGTTTTCTTTCGATCTTTGAGATAAAGTTGCCGTAGTTTATAAGATATAGATTTAAATTAGAAAATTTTCCCTTAATTTTTTAATTATGAAAACTATGATTTTTTTAAACATTCTGGATGGAAATTTGGGATCTATCGAATATCGGTTTCATTTCGATATTTGCCTGCTTAGAAATATGTAAATGTCTGCGAAATTTGATTTTTATTTGCCTGTTGAATTTGATTTTGACTTCCCCGCAATTCCTCCCCCCCCCAAAAAAAAAAAAATCGTAAAATCCCGAATAAGGAATTTTTCAGTATTTTTACGGTATTCTTCTTATTTTTCGCCAGGGGCAGATAATAATTTTAAAAATATTAAAAAATATAAATTTTTCGGTTCCAGCTTTGGTATTCGAGAAAAAATTATTAAATTTGGTATTAATAAGAATAATAGGTCCATTTCGAAACGATTTGGTTGGTAAAGAAACCAAAATTTTAATTTTTTCTCTCGAATATTTCCTAAACTGTAAGGGAAAATTTATAAATGTAGCAGACCCTTTTTTTGGATAGACAAATCTACTAGCAAAAAATATTTTTTTATCAGATCAAAAACATCAGCTTGGCAACGGTTTGAATTTTTCATTAACCCGAAGCGGCCCGATTTGGTATTTTGTGGCTCAGCCCTCCTCAAAAATTCCACTTTTTGAATTATGACTTGCTTTGAGTAAATGAGTGATATGTATGTATGTATATATATGTGTAATATAAATTTGTTTGATAAAAGCTCTTTCAGCTTCTGTGTCGCAGTGGTTTTTGTTTAAAGACGAAAAAATCTCAACTAAATTTATTTATTCCCTAAACAAGTTGGCATCACCGGCCGAAACTTGTTTGTCAAACATGTAGGAGTTTTTTTTTCACATATATTAATTTATCTATAAGTTCTTTGTGTGTGTGTATTTCAATGCATTGATAATCTCAGAGTTTTTTTCTTAGTGAAAAATTGAGTTTTATGAATGAATTTCGTTTACATTTTGCGCTCATTAAATCGATCAGTTAGAGCGAGTTATTTCTTTATTTTTATTATTATTTTTTTTTAATTTGTTGACCTTGGTTTCTAACAATTTGAAATTTATCTGTTATTGTTTGGATCGGAAGTGAAGCTAAAAGCTTAGATTTTTTAGAAAGAGAGGGAGATAAGGAGAAAGGGCTGTCAATATTTGAGAGTTAAAATATTGTAAATAAATAGTTCAGGTCTACCTAGAATCAGGGATGTCAAATATGGCGATTTCTCGCCAAACGTGGCGATTTTTTAACTTTTCTGGCGTCCAAATTTTTAGTTTGGTGACATGGCGATTTTTATGGCTATTTCTTTTAAACAAAATTGAACTTAAACATTTTTGTGATTCAAAAAAATTAGTTTGTCGAAGCAGTAGTTTAAAAAAAATAAATCCTACAAAAACTTGGCTGCAAGAAATTAAAACAATTTGATTTTGATGATTTTTCTTATCTTAAGTATAGCCTCGAATTTGGATTAGAAAAATTTACAAGAAATAATTTTTGGCGATTTTATTAAATTTAATTTCATATTTTTTATTTATACTTAATGGAATATGATTTACAAAAAATAATTTTTGGCGATTTTATTTCTAGTTTTATCGATTTTCTGCTAAATTTTTATACGATTATTTTATAAAAATTTATATCAAAAAATTATATAAAAAAAACAAATTTACTATCAAATATACATATGTATGTATTAGCCCAATGCACAATCTTGTACAAATGACTTTCATCGTTACATGTGCAAAATGCTATAGTATATTGATACTTATACCGCCATCTAAAGTTTTTTTTTTCAACTAGTGCTTATTTCGTGAATGGTAACACTTAGCTCATGTCTGATTTGACAGATAATTAGTTTTATCCTTCCGCTGAACGAGCCAACTGACCATCCAATGCTTTTTCGCTTCGCTAAGTGGGCCTGCGATCGACTTACAGAAGATGCCGATTTTGCCAAAAAAAATCATCTTTTCAGATGAAGCTCATTTTGATCTTGGCGGGTATGTAAACAAGCAAAATTGTCGCATTTGGGGTACAGAAAACCCGCACGCATACATTGAAAAGCCGACGCACCCAAAACGAGTCACTGGTTGGTGCGGATTTTGGTCCAGAGGCATAATTGGGCCATTGAGCAAGGAGTGGCCGTTACAGTCAATGGCGATCGTTATCGGGCCATGTTGAACGAATTTTTGTTCACAAAAATTGAAGAGGAGGATATTGGCAACATTTGGTTTCAACAGGACGGCGCTACGTGCCACGCAGCCGAAGCTTCAGTAGTTTTTTTATAGCATTTTCAAAAAAAAAAAAAAAAAAAAAAAGTTATCTGGCGGACCCTTTACAAGGTGTTGCAAAAGTTATGTCATAATATGAAATGGCTGCCATAAATGTCAAAACACAGTGACATTTAAGGCCATTTACAAAAATGGCGTCCAATTTAAAATATTTCTTTATTTTTGGTCCACCTTGTATGAGTTAACTTTTTCAACCTTGGGTTTCTTCCTCCACAATTACAGTGTCGAACTTTTTTTCGATTTAATGCGAACAACATAAAAACTACAACAAAATTTAAAAAATATCAGACGTTTTTTCTCTTGCGGTTTTCATAATAATTTTAAAAATTTGGAAGGAAAGGCAGCGCAAATATTTTTTTTGGGTTGCTTCTATTCTATTTTTTATATTGAAAATTATTTAATAGATATTTTTTATACAATTTCCGCACCATGAGATTTTTGGACTTTCATTAATGGAATCCATTAGTGGAATTTATTCATAGTAACTTCTGCTTAGTAAATTCAGAAACCCAGTAGTTGTATTGTCTGTTTTAACAACCAGATGGCAAAAAGAACAGTTGAATTACATTCAGTGTTACCGTTCAACATTTTTAAAGAGTTGCTCAGAAAACTAGCACAGAGTTACACTACACCTTCAAATTAAATATGTATTGCCATTTTTCTTACCCACTTGTACCTAATTTACATTAAGCATTTTTTTCTTGAAATTAGTTGCATCAAAATTTTTTATTTGTCAATACGAGGCCGCGAGGAGCAACTTATATCAAAAAAGTTGTCAAAAATGCATCAGAGATTCAATCTACGCTTTTTTTTATATAAAATTCTCTTTTATAGCGCTGCAATTAGCAAATAAAAAGTTGCGCGCAACAAAATTCATGAAATTTCATGAAAAAACGCTTAATGTAAATCAGGTATTGCATCTTTTTTGTCAGCAAAAAAAATTTCAGCTAAAATTTCATAACATTAATTCTTCGGTCTTAATTATTATCTCTGTGGTTTTCATTAATAACAACGTATGTTATATGTTTCTCATTTCGAGTTTATAATATCAAATTGTTATATTTTAAATACTTTTTAGAAAGTTCAAAGAAATTTTTGAGAACCATGAACACATATACATTATATTTCTCTAAAACAATAGCACAACTTCTATTTATTTTTTAATAAGCTTGAAAGAACTTTTTTTGGCTCTATTTTCGATTAAATTGTAAGCAACAAAAATTAAAGTTTTCAGAAGAAGATTATTTTTTTTTTATAACATTCAAATATATTTTTACATAAAATTTTGCTGCCTGTTTTTAAAAAGTTATCAACAATGTTGCCATTTTGATAATTTTCATCTCTGGGTAAGGCCAATAAAATTTTAATCTCAATAAAAAAGGGAATTAATTTTAACATGTCGCTTACGACTAAATCGAAAATAGGTTTCAATATTATGGTTTGAGTTTCAAAATCATTTTTTTAAATAATTCTTGATGAAAATGAGCCTGGGTTTGTATATATTTTATAAACTAATGTTATTTTTTATTATTTTTTTATTTCTTATAGGCTTGACCGATCTACTTAAAGCTGTATAATCGCCTAACTGGCGTTTGAGAAAGTAATTTATTATATTTAATGAAGCATAGAAAGGTGCACTCTGCCACAAAAAGAGTCACAATGGGTGTCATCCATACAAAGTGAGTATTCATTTTATTATATCTAAAAAAATTTATCAGTAAGGATATTAAAATTTTGTAAAGATTATAAATTTTGAAGATAAAGGCAGGCAGAAATCTAGCAGGGAGGAGAGCCTTGCCCGTAGAACTAAAATAATAAGCGTCTTCCAAGTCTAGTGTACTAGTAGTGGGGAAATTGGGCCTCCTACAAAACAATTATTAGCTTTTATATATCTACAAGTTAGTGTGGGTTATTATTAAAATAAACTGAACAATCGCAAATTTGTTTTTTTTTTTTTTTTAATTGAAGCGTACATAGTTTCACTTCCCATGCAGAGTAATTGTTAATTACCATATATCGTCAGCTGAAATGCAAAACCACATAACTAACAAAAAATTTTAAATCACATTTTTAATTAATTACTGGATATTACATCGAAACACATGTCTGTACAAACTTTCAAACCTTTATCATAAAAATTAACCAAATTTAAAATGAAAATAAGAAAACTGTACTTCAGTCACTTGAATAATTTTATTTATAGGCCGATTTTGCAAAAAAATTTCGTTTCTAAACGTTTAAAATTTGTATGAAAAATAACGAAAATTCGTTTCAACAAAAAATTTTCCATGCAAATTTCAAAACGAAAAAATCGTTTGTACAAAACTAAAAAAAAATTGTAGCTGCGTGATATTGCATTGCAGCTAACGATATATGGATAACTATATAAAGAAAGAGATGTTAGCTTGGTATATGTTACTTTGAAAGGTTCAATGAAAATCTAGCGAAATTGTTGCTGGCAAGAGGAGGGAACGACCATATAATATGACGATTGGTGCAGCAACGTACGAGGTTATCGAATTCAAACATCTTAAGCGGCCCATCATTATACAATATTGTTGCATATGTTGTTGTACATATTATTGTCGTTTTGACCCATAGGGCGTGTGTCAAACGTTAGAAAAGTACTATGGCAAAAAAATATTTGCCTGTGGGGAAAAAATTTCATTTTTCTGCTGTGCCAAATGATATCTTTTTTGACAATGTAAAATTTTGACAAATTCGCTTGAGCATAGAAAGAAGCTGATGAAACAATTGCTGCAGCGGCGGTTTTGCTTCGCCTGACAACAAGCCGCCGGCTACCAACAAATTTTTAAGAGGACATTTTTATATAAAACAATATTCTTGTAGAAATAAATTATATAATATTATATTTATGATGGAACATTTTTCGCAAACTAAAATAAACAATGATTTTTTCACAGTCTATATAAACTTAAAAGAAGTAAAAATCTTTGTATTGGGCGATGGCTCGAAGCGACGGCGGTGGATTTAAATTTTATGATACCATGCTTTTTATTGCAGCTTGTCAAAAATTTATCTGTTGTGTCAAAATTTCTGACCTCAGAAGTGACACCTCAGAAGTGTCCAAAATTTACTTACACTAGTACTTTGCTACCGTTTGGCACAGGCCCATACTATGCAATAAGTATCACAATATTTTCAAAGAGAATAATGGTCAATTTTCCCGAACAATTTTGCCACCACTTACACAATTATTTTGATTGTACAATAAAAATCAAAAGTCTTTTGATATTTGCCAATATATTGTGCCACCTTCGAATATGACATACACATTGGCGATATTATTGTACAATACGATATTATTGCACAATTATATTGCAAGTGGTTGGGCCGCCTTAGAGATAAATTTTTAACTTTATACGATTACTTACACAATGAAAAATTTCATTTTAAAAGCTAAACACATATTTATTTTAAAATTTTCAGCAGCGATTTTGTTTCATATGTGTTTCATGTTAATTCAACATGATTTACAGTAATATTCAAAGAAATTTGTTCCTTTTGAAATAAATTCAGCCTGCAGTAAATGGAAGTGACACAAGACTAGCCACGTGACCGGTATTCAAATTATAGGGATTAGTCTGAGTTCTAACACTTCCTATAAGACGGACCAGTCACTTTTACATGGAATGGCCTAGGATGGGTTTAATTGATACTTTGTATGCACTTTGTGACTTGTTACTGAACTTTATTATAGAGACCTACCATACACTACTTCCTACTTTTGGTAACACTCCCATTTTCTCAAGTCATAGCACGAGTACGTTTGGATCAATTGTCACCAAATTTCTTGAAGGCCAGTTTATCAAGTTTATTGGGCGTGATTTTATATAACGTAAATAAATAGTTTTTGAAAATTAAAAAAAAAAAATTAAATATAATGTCGAAGGTGAGTGCATTCTTAATATTAGCAAAATTTATCACGCGTGAGTGGAAGTGAGCGTGAGTGATGAAAATAGTTTTCTTCGTGAGATTAAGTGATAATAACTTTTAAGGACGTTAAGAAGTTTGATCTAAAAAGAAAATCATTTCGATCGGTTCTGTAATTAATTATGACCACAAAATGGGCAAAATTTCCTAAACTGCATTACAGTGATGTTGCCAGATGTTCAGTATGTTACAAAAACCTCATTTATACATCCAGAGCTGTAGATTTTTAGCCATTATCGTTTTGCACGAGATATCCATTGCAAGAATGCAAGCAAACTATTTTTGAAAGTAATTGTACTTTTTTTTTTGGAAGTTAAACTCAACAGAACTCTAACAATACCTCAATTGCCCTTTTTTATATAAAGAGTGTCCCAACAAGAACGCAAGATTTAAATTTGGCGCCATTCGAAGTGTCATTGTTTGACATTTGAACAATTGTTATTGTTTGTAGTAGAAGGAAATTTGCGATCAATTTGTGGTCACAATAATAATAAATTTTGCCGAAACTGGGTCTGTAAAGCTATGTACAGACGGTTGTCAGATCTTACAATATTGCCAGTAAAATGTGCTAAAAATTTCTTACAACCGTGTGAACTGGCAATTTTTGTCAGACGCCGTTGCTAGAAAAAGCATTGTCAGTCCATTGCAAGACTAGCAACTGACAACAAATTGTCAGACATCTTACAATCGTGTGAACACATTGTAAAATTATTGCCAGATATTTGTCAGACATTTTAATATTGTCAGTTGTGCGAAGTTCATGCATCTGACAATGGCGTCATTGTAAGACAATTCTTTCTATGGGCAACACTGCACACGCTTGATTTTAAAGAAAATATTTAAAATAAAATATATGCATTCAAAATCATTGCAATTGCTTCTTCATTGTCCATAATAATTTACACTTTCACTTTTTACATTTAACACAAACACAAACGATAAATATTTAACAATTTCTAACAAGTGCTTTAAGTCTGGCAACGCATAACAACAGATCTAACAATTTGTGCATATGACAACCGTGTGAACTGACAATTTTTCTACTGACGATTTTGTCAGATGAATTTATTGTCATACAACCGTCTGGCAATAAATTGTAAGATTTTCTGACAACCGTGTGAACTGACAAGAAATATTGTGCTGGCAATTTTCGATTGCCAGTACATTGTCAGCACATTGCCAGATCTGACAATATTGTAAGATCTGACAATCGTCTGTACATAGCTTTAGTGATGTAAAGACAACAACGCGCCTTCGACCAGGTCGATCGACCGAAAATGTCGCAGCTGTACGTGATAATGTCGCTCAAACGCAGGTCAAGCGCAAACAGTCAATGGTGTTCGGTATCGTGAAATTATAACCAGTTTTTTCGTGCCTAGAATTGAAGAAATGAATGTGGAGGCCATGTGGTTTCAACAAGACGGCGCCACATGTGATACAGCCAGAGAAACAATTCAATTGCTACATCAGTCATTTCCCAGTCGTGTTATTTCGCGTTTTGGAGACCAGAATCGGCCGCCTAGATCGTGCGATTTAACACCATTAGACTTTTTTCTTTGGGGTTTTTTGAAGTCGATGGTTTACGCGAATAAGCCGACGACGACTCAAGCCTCAAAAGAGGAAATTGGACGCTGCATTAATGAAATACCGCGGCATTTATGCAAAACGGCCATTGAAAATTTCATTAAAAGATCGCGTGTGTGCCAGCAAAGCCGCGGCGGCCATCTGCCCGATTTGTTGTTCCACACATAACCTTATTTTGTGTACTTTACGATATAATAAAGTTTCACGATTTTTTTTTAAATATCTGTGTTTTAATTTGAAATTTATTTGCTGGTGGTTCAGCGTTGTCTATATATTTTATTGTTGCTGTAACAAATCATCAGTAGACTTCAACCACACAGCAAATAAATTTCAAATTAAAATAAACTTTTGACAATATGTCGAATAATAAATTTCTTAAATGTTAAATTTAGATTTTATTTTTCATTTTGCCTTATAATTACTTTTATTGTTATCCAATGGATTTCTAATTGTATAAAGGTGTAGAAAAATAAAATAGATTCAAATCGAATATAAATTATTTGCTGGGTTTTTTTTTTGTATTAGTTTCTAAGCCTACTACGCTTATTTTTCTTTTGTGATTTTCAGAAATATTATTATTTGTGAATTCTCAAATAGTTCTTGAAAATCTATGCATAAGGTAAGAAAGAGGTTTGTGACTATTCAAAATGTGTGGTTGAAGTCTACTGATGATTTGTTACAGCAACAATGAAATATATAGACAACGCTGAACTACCAGCAAATAAATTTCAAATTAAAATAAACTTCTGACAATATGTCGAATAATAAATTTCTTATCTGTGTTTTATTTAAAATTTAAATCTTGCGTTCTTGTTGGGACACCCTTTGTTATTCTGTTCCACACTGAAGATAAATTATTTAGTATTAATTATTAACTTTCAAATGTAGTTCTTCTTTTAATTTTAATAAATATATTTTTTTCAATCATTACTTCATGAATTTTCAAACGTAAAGTTTCCTAAAGTACAAGTATAAAAAATAATATATATGCTCGTATATATGTATGTACAACTTAATAGATTTTAAAGCTTCCGGTTTTTCCTTCTTAAATCAAATACAATTTGGACTAGAGCAAAAGAAAAAGAAATATATATTTAAGAAGCGAAATGAAACCAAGTAATAACCGAATATGGTGTCAGTAGCTGGAGGCGTTGTACTTTTAGTAGCACCATCTCCATCCACTTAATGACAAACGAAAAAGCAACTGAAGCAAAGAACAAGTAATAGAAATGATGAACAACTGTGACGGCAAAGAAATGGAATGAAACGTGTTTAACACAGCAAAATATATGTACATAAAAGGTACTTCAGAGCAAAAAGAATGAGAGAAAAAAAGGAGGAAAAAAATCACAAAACCATAAACTAAAAAGAATTTTTCTGAAGGAATATGAACAAGTACAAGAATAAAACTAAAAAAAAAAGAAAAAGTTTTTCCTTTCGGTTAACCAAAGCAAGCACAGTGGCGCAGCGCCCGTGAGAAATTAGAAAGCTTTGACGAATTTAAAACTTTGATGATTGAGTTCCTCACAGTTTGTTCGACTACCTAAACATGTTCCCTACAAGAACAATGATGGTTATTTAATGCATCATGTGAGTGCCATTACTGATAGGTATATATGTATATCGGAAGTTTCTATCATTTTGTTAAGGGCAATATGAAAAAACTGATGTAAACATTCGTGTACGTGTGATTAAGTTTCGCTTTCATACTTGTAAACCTCATGAACTAGTTAAACATAAACATATCTGAACTGCTCACTCCACAGTATTTTACTAATCAATAATGATGTAAACATCGTCAGAGCTGACTAATCAGTAACAAATGAATAAACCAGTCATATCTGAATGGTACAAAATTTATAATTTGTTGGTTTTTAATAATTTTTTGTTTAAATTTTTGTTTATTTTAGGGCCATTATTACAACTTAAAGTTAGTTAAAAGTAGGATTTTGTTGGACGTATAAAATGCTATTCATTATTATAAATTTAATTTAACTTAAAAGGAAGGTTACATTTGCCTTTACCTTAGCGCTTACTTTAGGTTAAGCTAAAATTGTACTGTTGGTAAACTTTTTATACGTCCGACAAAATCCTACTTTTAACTAACTTTGAGTTGTAATAATGGCCCTTAAAGTTTTTTTTTGTCTTTTTTCAATATAAAATAATTTTTTCTTTAAATATTTTTATTTTTTACTCCTTCACTGTTCACCACCACGAATATTAAATTTTCGATTATACCATTTTATTTCGAAACACGGGGATTCCCAAAAATGAATATAACATGCAGTTGCCTCTCTCACACTTAATAATTTTTCGACTGCATAAATCAGCGTTGCCATTGCGTAACATCTTTTATTAACAAAGTATTGTTTAAAAAATGCCCGCAAATCTATAATATATAAAATCAAAATATTTTTACATTAAATTTATTTAAAAAAGGACAAAAAAGTAAAACTTTTGAAAAACATATTCTGATAATCAAATAGCTATATAAAAATGATACTAAATGCAAATTAAGTGAAAGAGAAAATATAATAAAATATTTATCGCAATTTGGTACGGAAAACCCCACCATGGCAACGCCGATTGCAAACAATTAAATACAAAATTGTTACAAGTGTGTTGAAAAATAACTTTTGCATGTGTTAGTTTCCGTCAGTAATTTGAATCATGCGCTGTTTACTTGTGCATCGTGTACAGTTACAACGTTGCGAAACATTATAATCATGAGATTGAACTTTGATACCGATGCGTTGATGACTTGTGTACGGCCAGACATTAAAAACTTATGTTTTCTTTACTACAAAAAAAAAAAAAAAAAAAAAAAAAAAAATTCTACATCTCCTTGTAAAAAGTGCAATTTGATGTTCGTTTCTTAAAAATGTTGTACTCTTGAAAAGAGAAGTATGTTTTATTCTAAAAAAAAAAAATTATCCACACTAGTGGTGGCAGGCATTGCACTTAAGTACCCTGCACATTCTAAAAATACAGGGCTGTTAGGGCATTTTATTTATGAACCTTTCAACCAGGTGACATTTTTTGTGTATAACCGATAAGACCTTTTCAATGCAGAATATTCGAACAGACCTGTCATTATTATTCGAATAGTAAAAAAAACCATTGCATTGATGAAGTGCGTGGCTGCACAGAAAAATGTCGGTATTTCCCACCACCTAAAAAGACTAGTTTAATTTTTCTTCTCTTCTTTAGAAACTCACATAAATTAATAAAAATATTTTATTCAATAATAATTGAAATTACTAAACTTAAGCCCGAATAAGAAATTATTTCTGATTAAAAAATATATTAAATATTGACGAATGACACTTTAAAACTGATTTTATTCTACACAAAACGTTACAGTTCCCTTTTGCTGAACATATACAACTGTGCGCAGGTTTCTTCTGACGAAATATAAATTTTAAAAATATTCTTATCACTCCAAAAATTAGGATTTTTGCTTGCAACAAATAAAAAAGGCTCCACTGTGCTAACGTAGCGACATCTTGTAAGGCTCTGGGTCTACCTTGTAAGCTATGTATGTAAAAGGGAATGAAATGAAAGAGCTGCTACGACAAAGCCAAAAATAATAACTAGCAAATATGTGTGTACATATTTGTGTTGTGCGTTTGAACCAACTTTATCCAAGATTTGGTTGCCTGAAAGTGGGCTGTTTAATAAGTATTAAAATATTTAAGCAAATCAGTAATCCAATTAACCAAATGTTTCCACAAGTCACGCAGTCTAGAAAATATTTATGAAATATTCACTCATATAAATTTTCTAATCAAGTCGATCGCCTAATTTGTAGAAATAGGCGTATTATTGTAAATGAGAAAGCTGACATATTTCTAAGCTTTCATGTTCTGTATTCCATCAATTAAAGTAATTTCTTGAGTAAAATCTCTCTTATAAATTAGTTCATAGTATAAATTAGCACGTAGGGGCTAGAAAAATGGGCTGTACCACGCCTACATATATTCAATAATATTTTAGGTTCTTGTGAAACACATTAACTACTTATCATTATCAAATTTCACAATGTTAAAAATTGGCAATGCCACACCCATTTAAATTTAATCTTGCTTTTCAAGAAGTTCAACTTTGTTCTGAAATTTCACAAACGTACTAATCTGCTACTGACATGTCTCTGGCAACGCTGATTATGGATTGAAAGTTAACCGTGTTACCCTATTACCGTATTACCATTTAAATATAAAAAAGTGTTTACTGCTGTTGCTATTTTTTTTTAACTTAATTTTATTGTACCCTTCCAAAAAAATTCACAATATTAATATGCGACAAGAAAACTATATATGTATGTATATATATTCTTGATCCTTGTGGATAGGGAAGACGAATAAGCGATGTCCATCCGTCCGTCTGTCTGTACGTGAAAAGCTTCGAATCTCCCAGAAAAGCTAGAGACTTCGGTATTCAATTGATGTATCAGAAATGGTTCGAAATAGGTTGGTATTGAAAATCAGCAAAATCGAAAATATGGGTTCAGAGCTGGAAAATTTAAACTTTTTTTGCCATATAAAAGTAACTAGTTGAAACTAACTTTGTTTTTGTAATGTAAAACTATTTTAAAAATATTTTTTATTTTAGAATTAAATTGGCATTAAAAATCAAAACAATTCAAAAAGACGATTTCAGGGTTGGAAAACTGATTTTTTTTTTTGTATATAACACTAACCCATTACAACAAATTTTTTCTTTATCTCTATAAATTAAACATACATATTTTATATTGCGAGAATTTTTTTGCTAATGGAAATCAGAAACAAACGTAAGGGATGATACCATGTATTTAATAGTAACTAGGTCAATTTAATGTTTCCTTTTTCTTTAGAAATTAAAAAAAAAACTAATTGATGTTTTAGAAGGAAAAGTTCGGTATACAAAATAAGGAAAACAAAAAGCATAGCTCTAGAGCTGGAAAACTAAATTTTTTTTTGTTTCATAAACGCATCTAAATAAAACTAAATTTTTTCTTTGTTAATTAAATACATATTTTCGATATGTAAGAAAGATATTAGTATGAAAAACTAGAAAAATTAAAAAAAAAAATAATTTCAATATTAAAAAACTAAATTTTTCATTGGTATATAAAAGAAATCAAATTATTTTTTGCCTTTTTAATTAAGCATATTTTTTTAAGAAAAGTAACACTCAGCCAATGAATGTATAATACCATTACTAGGTGTTAACTTCTTTTAGTAAAGGAAAGGAAAGCTTAATTTTTTTACAACTCTAATAATGAAATGTTGCAGCGCCTCTGGTGTCAATGAGGTACATTAAATTTTCAAAGCTGTACTTAGTAGCCATTTTATTGGTTATTTTACTCCGCTGATGATTCTGCTACACAATACCGACGGAGGAGGGTAATCTGATATTACATTAGTAGTTCAGTGACCAGCAATCTATTCCTACATCACTTAAACTTTCCTGCAACAACTGATACATATAGACACTAATGCACGTGGTGTTGTTATTTAATTACTATCGGAGACCGGACTCCAAACCAGGACCTTTAGTGTTGTAGTCAACGTGCTAAAGGCCGTCAACTCAATTTTTATATGAAAATCTAATTTCACCATAAACATTAGTCTTACGAAGCTTTGTGATATGTTGCGTATTATGCACAAATGCAAATGTGTAATTTGTTATGGTTGGTGGCAGATGTTTTAAAATAGAAATTAATTTTAAGTACCATTATGAACAGTTATTTAATTCAGTTTTTGGTGCCGGCATCAATATGGCAAAGGCTGTCAAAATTTTTTAATTTTATTGGTTGAACTTTACATCTAGTATTTAAAAAAAATCGAGAAACTTTTATTTTTATCCAATACTTTGAGTAGCTTTTTAAGGGATTTTTCTTACTCAAACGAGAATAGTGTTTAAGCTTAAGTACCGTTTTAAAACGACAATTTTGCACTGAAATGGTAATACGATACCAGAGAAAAATTTCTTGATTTTATATGTCATTTTAAAACGATACTTTCAGTATTTCTGATAAACTGACATACAAAACTTTGGTCTTTCAAAATGAAACTAATTATGAAACCCACCACCCAATACACTTCAGCTTACGAAAATAGTTAAACATAAACCAACAAAAATCATTATAAGGAAGCCCACAAGTCTAATAACTTTTACGATGATGATTGTGACACTCCCACTTACGTGATGCTAAATAAATCCTGAAAAAAAAACATAGAAACCAACAAGAACAACAAAGACATGCTTACCACTTGAGAAGCTTAAAAAGCCTTATATTCATTTATAAAAAAAATTCTTGGTATAATTAAGTTTTAATAGAAAAAAAGGCAGCAGCTGTAGCATAACAACATATAAATTATTCACAAACACACGCCCCACAATACAAAAAAACTAGTGGAAATACTTATGAATATAGATCAAACGCCATGGAATTACCACACTTTAAGGATAGAGATCAGTAGAAAAACAACGTTTTGCTAGATGAAAGGAAATTTATAGGTAAATGTAAAATTTTTTTACGATTAAATCTGCTCTAACTGACGAAAAATTTGTTAAACTAACTAATCTGAATTAGTTATTTCAATATTTTGTTAAACTAACTAATCTGAAGTAGTTATTTCAATATTTTGATTTAAAGCGGACTTAAAACACATTTGTTGCTGCCTTAGAACGTCTAAATACATTTCGTTGCTGCTAAGCAACACATGCTGAATAAGATAACTTGTTGTCTTTTGAAAACTTTTTTTGTAGTTAATACAAATGAATAAAAATAATTAGCTATACATATATAAATAATACAAGTCTGTTATTTGTCCTGGTAAATTTTTATATTAAAAAGTATTTAAATAACAAAAAAAGTTCTGTTAGTTTTCCTTGTTGTAATTCTCAACAATCTAGTGAGAGGTTGTCCGTAAACATTGCGGTTTTGTTATCATTTTTTTTTAATTGTGGCTGAAGTCTGCTGTTATGTTGTTTGAGCAGCAACGAAATGCTTTCAGACATGCTTAGCCAAGAACATATAAATTTTTCAAATATAAAGCATTTGAAATAATTCAAATAGGCAAATTTCTTTCAACTGTACTTATCTGTTAAATTAACCAAAAAAATAGTTATTTTTTTTAAATTTCATATTGAAAATTTAATAACTAAGGGGCCATTTACATACTACGTAACGCTATTTTCGGAGTTTTTGTAACTCCCCCCCCCCCAACTCCTTAGTAACGCTTTTTACAAAATTTTCAGTATAAATTATCTAAAATGTAACAAATCCTTAACCCCCCACCCTTTTAAAGCGTTACGTAATATATGAATATATATATAATATATATATGGGGGAAAAATGAACAGTTTGTTAATGTGAAATTATGCTTTTTTTCCTTCAAAATGCATGAACAAATTTTCGTCCTTTAGTCTCAATAACGGCCAATAAATTCTTGTAATAGAATATGCGTTTGTTAATTAAAAGGACACAAGTTTGAAATTGCATTATAATTCTACATTGCAACTTGTTTGTTATAAACAAACATTTTCAACTATACTCGTAATTTATACTAACAACTCATCAACTATTTCTAGTTGGTTATTTTAACCATAAAAATAGTTTCTTCATTTTAACTGCCAGAATGCAAAAAACAAGTCCAAATACTTCAGATTAACCAGATAAAATTTATTTATTTTTTTTTGTTGTAATTTCAACATAAATTTTCATGAACTGTGAATTTGACAATTAAAGTTGGTTAGATTAACCTATGAGATGTATAGACTAGAATATCTTCGAGAGAACAAAGCAAAGTTAAATTTATTAATTCCGATGATTTGTTGTGTTATATCAGTATCTAATTTTCTGGTCTCCTCTGCTAGATCAGTTATCAATGGCAAACTTTGAATTTTTTTTTTGTTGGAATGGGTTGTTCGAATATTTTAAATAGCGTTTAAGATATTTGTTTTGAATATTGATATTGTAGTCTTTCTGCTCTATTGTTTTAAGCAAACATTCAAATTTATAAAAATCTCTACTTTACTATTCCAACTAATCTCAGTCTTTAGCCACTAAAATTGAAAAAAAGCAAAAATGACAAAATCACGCACACACACAAGCACACGCGCATACACACACACACACACACACACACACACACACACACAAGACACAAATGCACAGGCATGCTTAGAAATGCATATTAAATAAAATTATTTTATCCGACATCCTCATCACCACTAGCGTGATCATCGTCCTTATCATAATCTCATTAATCCTTTGTTTTTGTGCCAGATAAAAAAAAAATTCAAAAGCAGCTGGTAACTCTTATTGGTGGTGCGATTTTTCTGTTGTCTGCTGGTATAAAGGAAACAACTTTAAGTGACTTTCTACGAATGTCTGTCTGTCCCTCTTCCATCCGTCCGTCTGTCTCTTATATTATGTTCTTTTTCTTAGTTTTCCCTACATAAGTGTGTGTAGTTTTTTTTTTTTTAATAGACCTGACTATTTATAAATGTGTTGGTGTTGTTCTGAGTCTTGTGTTTTTTGCCAGAGTGGTGGCATAGAAAGTATGACAACACTTTAAATACTATTTCCTTAGCTCTAGTCACGTTCGTTGAAGCATGCAAACGGCTTTTGTCTCTTTATTTAGAAATTATGTAAAAGGCAATTAAAATGCTTGTAATACACTTGTTAGTAGTATAAAAATCATGCCACCAAATACTACAAATCTTCAACATCATCCATCCTTTCAGCTGTTGCCACTAGCTTCCCTACTTTGAACACACTATATTGTTTTTTTTTTTAATAAACGGAAGAGGACTTGCAACAAAACTGGTTGGTGGGACAGCTCACTTTTTCCATTATTATTTTTTTTATCATTTTTTTTTGTCTATTTGGGGAAACGAAAAGTGTTGTTTTTACTATAAGTTACTTTCACTGGAACAAATAACAACTAGCTTGTTTCTTCCCCCAGTTTTAATTGACTTTTTGTGAATAATTTGAATTTGATGGAATTTATAAGCAGTACATTTTAATTTAAATAGTAGAGTGAAAAGCTTTTAAAAAAAATCCCAGCTAGTTTAATATAAATAACACTGAACAACAACAAAGCTCATTAGGCGTTAAAGGAAAATCTTGAAAGTATATTAAGGAACAGGATAATTTGTTTAATAAAACTAGTGTTTGCTTCTTTTACAGTAATTATATTATCAAATCACAAAATACATACCTTCAGAAATATTTTAAACTGTTTTTAGATTTAATGAAAGAAATAATCCAATGGCAAGAAAAACTTTACGTTATTAACTTCATGCCAAAAACAAACAACAAATCTCTTTACAGTAATTGCAAAACTTTGATTGGAGTATCAATTCTACAGATTGTGTTTTTTCAACTAATTTGGATTTTTTATATAATATTGAGAGCAAAATGTTGTTGCTGTTTAGATAAGTAAACAGTACTATTTTTTCGGAGGCTCGGAATGCTATACTAAACCTTATTCCGATTGACCTTCATAAATTGGCGGTATCCTAACACAGAAAAAATGATTTGTAAATACAATTAATTTTTTTGTTATATCAATTAAATAATTAATTGATTTTGAACCTACAACGATTTTTGTAAATACAATTAACGAAATTGTAAGTTAAAGGAAAATCTGAAAAATATTTTCAATTAAATTTATCAACAAATATTTTGTTGAAATTTATTTATTTTTTCAACATTAATTTTTGTTAGATTTCAAAGTTATTTCAATTAAAGTTATTGTTATATTAACAATGCGAATTGTTGAGTTTTTGTAGAAATTTTGATTATCATAATTGTTATATTAACAATGTTTCTTATACACAATCACAATACTCGAAACGATTTTTTGCCTGTCTGCGAAAAACACTAAATGTCTTTGGGCGGAGTTGAACCGGCAACCTCAAAACTAATAAACCAACTTACTTACCTCTCAGCTAGCGAGCAACACTTTATTAGATACGCTAATAATGAATACACACAAAATATGATTTCTTGTTTCTTCTAAATACATACATGTGCGCATTCCGTTATGACATATTTTAACAAATAATTTTGTTAAGTAATTTAATTGACTACAAAAATTAAAATTTGTTATATCAACAATGATCATTGTTAATTTTTAAATTAAATATTAACAATTTGTTTTGTTGGTTACAATTCGATGATATTTTTTTCTTTGCAAGTAGTGCGGCAAGATTAGCGGCATCTGGGTGGTGGAGATCAAGGTCCTATGGCCATGCCAGAATCCAGGATCAACTACCCCCTTCACTGAAGAAATCTAATGATTACATGGTGCGTCATCTGGACTTTGACAAGGTGTTTAAAGTTCTGATTCCATCGAGACGGGAGTGGAAGGGAGGCACAATGGTAAGAGAACATGACGTCAGAATATACACTTGATGGATCAAGAATGCCTGCGGTGTTGCCTCCGGAGTATTTTCATTCTATCTTGGTATATTATGCTCCATTTTTATCCCTAACGAAGCCACTGTATTGCTGGCTGAAATTTTTGGCAGGAAGGGAAGCGGCTAGAGTGCTGATTGATAGGAAGGTACAGGCCAAAGTTGGTATCTTTGTCGACAGCCAGGCGGCGCTTCTAATCCTAAGATCATACATCACTTCGTCTATTGTAATTGGGCTGTGCATGAGTTTGCTATCTAGACTGGGTGGTTAGGCTGACCTCACTCTCATCTGGGCTCAAGCACTATCTCTATAAGACTGAATGTAGATGGCGCCATATAGCCAAATGCAAGGTTGCTAAGGAAATGTGGCCCCGCTATAATGATAGGCGCTTAAAAAAAAATTAACAAATATAAACCGTAGGGACATCTCGCGGATCGTTGCAGTAATGACGGGGCACTGGACGGTCGGCAGACATGCTAGTAGGACAGGTCTGTCCCATAATGAGCTCTGTCGGAGTTGTCGAGAAGAAAGCAAAGAAGAGACAATCTTCCACTTTCTTTGCGAATGTCCAGCTTTGTATCTCGCGAGACACAAATTTTTAGGAAGTCATGTACTAGACGGTCTTTCAGATTTATCTGAGATTGGGTTGAGTGACCTTCTAAGATATCCTAACGCGACGGGTTGGACCTAGTAACGATCACCGTATCAGAATACTTATATAGGGTTCTACATAGACTGACACCGATTAGTGTAGTGGTCCTTTCAAAAATGAAGCATCTAAATTCTACTTGAATGCCTTTTTGTTTGTTTGTTTCGTTCAACTAAATATCTTGAAATAGTTGGTGTGTTTGGAAGAGACCCTCTTTCCTGCTGAAAGTCGAAATATGCTTATGCTCAGACCATGAATATTTAATCGGACAAAATAGATATGCACATGATACTTTGGATATTTATTCATCATTCATTCATTTACATACATTTGTGTACATAAAATAGTATGGAAAATGTGTTAATGCGTATGATTGTAGCTCATTAAGACTATAAATTAAAAAAAAAAAATGTGTAAAAACATAGTTGTTGGAAGTTTATAGTTATATGTATTCCTTTTAAAATTAATGCGTGTGTTGGCATATGAGCGTGTTTTTTGATTTTTAGCTTCTCGCATTTATGGTTGTTGGACGGCCGATATTTGAAGAGTACTTAAACTGATACTTTTGTCATTCTCTGTTCGAATAAACCATGTCCGTCTGTCCGTCTAGTTTTACCTGAAATCCGTTTTGCGAAGCTCTCAGAAAAGTCAAAGACTTCACTCTTACACTGATGTATCAACATTTGTCCTAAATCAAAAATATTCCAGGGCTGGAAAATTTAAGTGTTAATAAAATTCGAAGCAGCTAGAGTTGCCATACATCCTCTTTTCCGGACTCTAATTTTTTTTTGAGCGCCCGGTTCAGTCCTTTTTTTCTTTTTTCTTTTCTTTTTTTTTAACAACTGGCTGGTGTTGTCCTACTTTTTTGTTTTGATCCATAATTGTTTTTTTTTTTTTTTGTTACATCGAGGCTTGAGTAGCTTCGTTTTACCTCATAAATTTTTGATATATTAAATTTGATGTTTTAATGCTGTTTTTTGTATACTTATATAATTATCTTTAATGGCTGGAATAATATGAAAACAGCGAAAAATCTTAATTTAACAAATTAGCAAGTGTTTTGTTTGGATAGTTAAATTTTTATTATTATTATTTTTTTTGCTTTAAGAAAAGGCTTCCGCAGAAATTGTGTTATAATTTTTTTATATTTTTTTACTATTATCATTGGTTAATTTAACTAATCTTGTTGGTTGGTGCAATTGATTAGAGTTACCTATAACTTAAAAAAAATAGAAAATTCCCCCTGTAATGCAAAGCTTTTAAGCAAAATTTATGGTACAAATAAAATTTTGTCTAGTATGAAAAATTTTCAGGAAATTCAGAATATTTATTTGATACAAAAATTGCCAAAAGTTTCCTTTTAAAAAACATATATGTCCAGGGATATAAGACAATAAAAATTAGATTCCGCTTCAACTACTTTTACTTATTCTTATCTCTAAATGAAATAGTTTCACTCGAGTCGTTGTAAAAACCAATTAAAGATCATAAAGCTTATGGCACGAACAATATGGAAATATTTTTTCCATAAAATTCAAAATTTTGCCAATTTTATTTAAATAATAAATAAGTGTTCTTTGCATAAATAATACTACATACATACATATGTATATAACAAATATACATATTTGCTTATCTAGTTCTAGACAAAGTAGTTTTGCTCCAAGTAAGAAACGAAAAAAAGATTATGTAAATTCCAGTTTACTTTTCTTATTACTGCTACACAATTGTAAACAAACCTTAAACCTGGTCATAAACTTGACTTTATAAGCTTTTAGGATTAAATTGTAAATATATATATATACAATCACAAACATACGTATGTTTGTATGTATGTATGTAAATGTGTGTCAGTTAGAAGGAACAAACAAATTGACTTTAAGCGCACAAGTAAGTCTACATGCAGAAGGACAAATAAAGTCGCAGTCTGGATACGTAAGGTATTCAGTAGTTTGAAAATAAAATAAGTCGAATTATGCAAAATATCTAATAGAGGGATTGTGTGTGTGTGTGTGTGTGTGTGTGTGTGTGTGTGTGTGTGTGTGTGTGTATGCCAAAGTGGTATATTTGTAAAAGCGTTGCCAGACATTTTATGAGCACAAAACAAATATATTTATTAATAAAGTGGTTTCCCTGCTTAACGAATACTGACCTATATGCTGCATTTCGATTAAGTTTTCTAGTTCCATTACGCAAAAATCAAAAAACAGTATTAAAAAAAACTAATCGTAAGAAAAAGAAGGCAAGAAAATCATTTTCAAAACCACTTGTTTGGCTGTGGAACAGAAAAAGTACAAAAGGACAAATTTGATTTGGTACACGCAAACAAATAATATGGTTGAGGTAACCATAATCAAACAGCAACATACTATGATTGAATTATATGGTTGCAGTCAAATCATATTATTGTTTATAAAAAAAAAACTTTAACAATATTATTATCTGAGTTAATTATAATATTATCTTAGTTAATTATAATAAAATCCGAGTTAATTATATTATGATCTTAGTATTGTAAATATGACAACACTATTGTTAGATGTGACTAAAATATAATTGAGACTCACCATACCATGTTCTAATATTATATTAATATTGTTAAATACGACCACAGTATTATTTAATATAATAATACTATTTTATTTTTTAATCATATATTTATTGTAGAAACAGCTGTGCGTTAAATTCGAAATAAAAATAAATTAACATTGTTGAAATAAATTGTGCATATAGAAATGTATATACAACCATGTCTGTATAAAGAGATACACAAATGTTTATATATTTTTATTGATCTACCCTTTTGTTTATACTTTTTTTTATATATTTATTTATTTAACACCAAACGTGCACTACCGATAGCTTACAAACGAAATACTTAACTGACAGATGTTTCTGTAAAAGATTTTTTTAAAAACTCAACATAGTATGGTTTTGGATAACATTATATTATTATTTACATCACATTATTTTTAAATAATAATACAAATTATGTAGTTGTCATAAATTTTTAACAAAACTATATTATTAAACTCTAACCATATTCCACTTTTTTATGGATGTGATAATGTAATTATTAAATTCAAACATTACTCTGTTTATCGTAACGAAATAAATGTTTAAAATAACAATACTTAGTTTTCAACGACCACACATTTGTTTCAGAGAACATAATATTGTTTTCTCAACCATTCTACAACCATATCTTTTCTTTGCGTGTAGGCAGTAATCAGTTTTAGTCACCAAGGATCAACTACTATTACACATTAAGACTACTTAAACCAAAATATATTGCACTTGTTCCTCTAAAAAGAGCCAATTAAAATTTCTCAGTATTGGGCAAAAAAGTGAGTGTGACATCAGTAGACCTTTCCAACGACTAAAAAGTCTCAAATAAAGGGTGTCCCAACAAGAACGCAAGATTTAAATTTGGCGCCATTCGAAGTGTCATTGTTTGACATTTGAACAATTGTTATTGTTTGCTAGTAGATGGTGCGAGGTTAGTAAAAATGGAGTTCTACACGAATGAACAACGCATTCTCATTGTGAAATTGTTTTACCAAAATGGTGAAAGTTTTGCGGCTACAGTTCGCAAATTTGCGATCAATTTGGGGTCACAATAATGCTCCAAAAGAGTCAACTGTAAAGACATTAATGGATAAATTTGCCGAAACTGGGCCTGTTAGTGATGTAAAGACAACAACGCGCCTTCGACCAGGTCGTTCGACCGAAAATGTCGCAGCTGTACGTGATGATGTCGCTCGAACGCAGGTCAAGCGCAAACAGTCAATGGTGTTCGGTATCGTGAAATGATAACCAGTTTTTTCGTGCCTAGAATTGAAGAAATGAATGTGGAGGGCATGTGGTTTCAACAAGACGGCGCCACATGTCATACAGCCAGAGAAACAATTCAATTGTTACATCACTCATTTCCCGGTCGTGTTGTTTCGCGTTTTGGAGACCAGAATTGGCCGCCTAGATCGTGCGATTTCACACCATTAGACTTTTTTCTTTGGGGTTTTTTGAAGTCGATGGTTTACGCGAATAAGCCGACGACGACTCAAGCCTCAAAAGAGGAAATTTGACGCTGCATTAATAAAATACCGCGGCATTTATGCAAAACGGCCATTGAAAATTTCATTAAAAGATCGCGTGTGTGCCAGCAAAGCCGCGGCGGCCATCTGCCTGATTTGTTGTTCCACACATAACCTCATTTAGTCTACTTTACGATATATATAATAAAGTTTCACGATTTTTTTTTTTAATATCAGTGTTTTATTTAAAATTTAAATCTTGCGTTCTTGTTGGAACACCCTTTACAATATTTTTTTGTTTTTTTTTTTTATGAAAACAGAATATCACTCTTCTACTTGATTGCTTGTAGGCAAAACACTTTAAATAGCCAAAGTAACTAAATCAATGCATTGTTAACGTCTAAACTTTCTACATAAGAACACACATTTACAAAAAAACTCTAGTTTCAGTTTCGTTTTGCTAATAAATTCAAACAACAAAAGAAACAAATTATAAACTCTTTAAGTAACTAATTACACTGTCGCCTTTATATACCGTTAATATTTCGTTGTAGGTGGTACACAGGCATGTAGACATACACACATATACATACATATCGTGCCATAGCCGCCAAAAAAGCTCAAGCGACATAATTTTTAAAATTAATTTTCGATCGTAAATAGTCGATTTTCGTAAAAAAAAACGAGAAACAAAAATGTGTCGCTTGAGCTCTTTTGGCGGCTATGGCTCAACATACATAGATATGTATTAAAGACTACATAACTAAATACATTTTCATTCGCTTGAGTGTTATAATAAAAAATTTCACCTAAAATCTTATAAACGTCTAAATCAAAGCAACGCAAACAATCAAACCTACTAACAGATTTGTTTATCAACCAGTTAGTACGTTTGATTGTTGTGCCTCTAATTCTAATTTTAATTCTAAATGTTGATATAAATGAAATTTGTCATCATTGATTTTTTTTTTTTTTTTGATAACTCAATTTCAGTCTCGTTAAATCATTTGTGTGCTCATATTGTTCACCAGTAACAATTTACGCTTCATTATTTCCAACATTCATACTCGTACCATTCACCTCCAACAGACAGGCAGCTGTGAAAGTTGCCTCTACCGTTTTAAACATTTAATTGAAGAGCTTTCTTTCTGACATTATTATTATTGGTGTGCTGAAATGAAAACTAATTTGTTGTTATATTGGATGTTGTTGATGGTGTTTATGCTGGAGACATTTGAACAGTTGAGTTTTGTTGCCGCCGGCTTTGGTACGAGTGTTAATTTAACTGAATTTCATAAGCAGCGTCAAAAACGAGGATTAATTTTTACAAATGGTGGCACATTAAAGGTAAAATAATAAAAAAAAAAACAAAAGGATTTTTGATATATGTCAATTACATGTTTTTCTGGGGATGGCATATTGTCTTGCTGATAACTGGCAGCAGAAAGCTTTTGCTTATTAGACTATATGCTAAGCCTTATGAAGCTCTATATTAATACTTACAGCTGATATATAACTTAAGCATAGTTTTGTCATCAACGAACATAGCTTAGTCGCGTCCACATTATTTAAACAGATCCCTAAACCTCAAGTAATAAGCTATTGATATCGTTTCTTTGCTGAGGCTAATAAACTGTTACTTTACATAATCATGGCTTAATATAAGAAAGGCGTAATTCGAATTTTCGTTATTTTACTGAAGAACAAAACTGGATTAAAACTAATGCATTCACATGCAATAATAATCTTTTAAAAGGCCATAAATCTTATATTTTTAAGTGTTACATAGTTAACTTTTTAATCAGGATGTACATAATTGTACGTTGGCTATAAGAAAACGTTGACAATACGATTGCGAAAAAATTGAGATATGTGTTCTTTATATTAAGCCATCTATCTTTATACTCCTTAATTCTGTATATAGTTTATTGTAATGTAAATTATAGACATTAGTTCGGTTCATAAAAGATGTATCGGCTCCTGATTTAGCATATTGTAGGTTAAAAATGAAAGATATATAGACATACACACATATACATACATACATACATACATATCGTGCCATAGCCGCCAAAAAGTTCAAGCGACATAATATTCGAAATTAATTTTTTTTTAAATCAAAATCAATAATTTTCGATCGTATTAAGTCCAAATATGTGTCGCTTAAGCTCTGTTGGCTGTTATGGCTCGATATACATACATATGCTTTAATCTAGCATTTGTCTTATCGAGAAAGAAAGTTGGCTTGCATGCCTTGGCCTCCTTCAGGAGCTTAAATAATTTAGTGGAAATGCCACTAGCCCAATTTTTTAAGGGCGAACTGGCATATGCTTATTATCGCCTCACCAATGAGCTGACTTTGGAACCTAACTTGGCTTAAGCTAATCCAACCTAGCTAAAGCTATTCTATCTAACTAACTTAATCTAAGCTAACCTTATTATTTCTACAACCTAAGCTTACCTAGTCTTAAAATAATCCTACTCAACTCAATCTACTTTAAATGAACCTAACGTAACTCAAAGCAACCTAATTTATTTAAAACTTACTGAACTTAACCTAACCTAACCTAATTTAATCTCACATAAACTTACTCAACCTAACTTATCTCAAACTAATCTAAGCAAGACCCAGCTTAATCTAGAAGTTAACTAAACCTAACTTAACTTAAACTAACTAGTCTTAACCCAAGGTAATATAATCTATTCTGACTGAACATAACATAATTTGAAGTAACCTAATTTATTTTAAACTTAATTGGCTTACATTACCTAACTAAACCTAACCTAAACTAAGCTAATTTAGCCTGACTTACTCAACCTAACTTAACCTAATTTGATCTAAGCAAACCTAGCTTGATCTAGAACTTAACTAACCTAACTTAAGCCAAGCTACCTCAAGGTAATATAACCTAACTTAACCCATCTCAACAAAACCTAAACGAACCCAACTTAGGCTAATCTAAACTAAATCTTATCTTTCCCCATATATCCTTACCTAACCTAACATAATTTCAACTACCCTAAGCTAACATAACCTAACCTAAATTAACTGATTTTAACCTAATATTAACTTATTCAACCCAACCTAATCTAAGCAAATCAAGCTTAATCTAGAACTTAACTTAACTAACATAACTTAAGCTAACGTAGGTTGAATTAACCTAAGGTAACATAACCTAACTTAACCCAGC
This sequence comes from Tachina grossa, assembly GCA_949987645.1. Classification (NCBI taxonomy): domain Eukaryota; kingdom Metazoa; phylum Arthropoda; class Insecta; order Diptera; family Tachinidae; genus Tachina; species Tachina grossa. The sequence goes on along the minus strand of OX465276.1, from coordinate 32,575,948 downwards.
ACAACATAACTTAAAAGAAACCCAATTTAAGCTAGTCTAAATTAAACCTTATCTGTCCCAACATTTCCTAACCTAATCTTTCTTACGGCCCTTTTCACAATGTTCAATTAAAACCAACAGGGACTTTAACGACAAGTTTTGTATGAGAACTGTCAGTTAAAGTTCTCGTTAACTCTAACCATGCATTGTGAAAAGGGACGTTAACCTAACAGAAATAAAGCTTACCTAATCTAACACATTGTCAACTAACCTAAGTTTACATAACCTAACTTAACTTAACCTAAGCTAACATAAACTAATGTAGCATAACCTGACAAAGCATTACCTAACTTAACCTAACCTAACTCAGGATAAACTAATTTAGGTTAAACTATTTGAAATTAATCTAACTCTTAACCTAACCTAAATCAAGGTAACCTAACCTAACTTAACCTTAAACTTAAACTAGCCTAATCTAAGCTAACCTAATTTAATCAAAAACTTAAGTTAAACAAACTTAGGTTAAACTAACTTAAGCTAAACTAAATGAACTTAACCTATGATATTATAACCTTAATGAACCAAACTTCACCTAATCTAACTAAAGCTAACCCAAGTAAAGCTAATCTAAACTAACCTAACTTAAACAAACATAACTTAGCCTTATCTTACATCCTAACATAACCTAACTTAGTCTAATCTAACGTAACTTGGTGTCCACTAACTCAAGCTAACATAGCATAATATAAAAAGCTACGAGTAATATAAACTAGTATAAACTTAAATAACCCAAGCTAATATAAACTTATCTAAACTAACCTAAACTACACAAATCCCACCTGGCTCTACCACGCTCTACTTTATAAGTTCTATCAATATCAGCTGTTGAAGACACAGATCAATTTCGTTTTTGTTTTCATCGATAAAATCTAAAATTTATTTCTTGTAGAAATTCCTATTAATTTATAATAATTTTCAAAGCTGTCCATAGGTCCATCGATTCCCGTACGCTTAGAAGATCCTTTGGCCTGGCGATCTCTTGTGTGTTCATTTAATCTACAAGGTGGGGCCTACACAATACCCACACAACCTCTCTATCCATGGGACAAATGGGAGGATACATTTGCCAGATCTCTTAAGCAAATGCGAAGAAAATTTGATGTTTACGGTGACTATGAACAAGATGAATCTCGTGAATTCTTATACCTGGTCCTAGAAAAATATATGACACGCAATAATATTGATGGTAGACAGTGTCTACTGCGAGCCATTTGTGAAAATGCTCAAATTCACGAGCATGTCGACATATTTGCCAAAGTCTTAGATGCTGTCTTAACGTAAGTTGTTACCTCAAATTTAAGCCATTTGTAATTGTTTGCTAATTAATTCTTTTTTTTTCTTCTTATGTTTTGTTATAATTTAATAGACCAGGCAAGGAACATTTGGATAGTGCATATCACTTGGCATTTCAAGCCGGCAGACATGGTGTTGATTGTACAAAATTATATGTAGCATGTCCCAAAGGTTCCAGTCTACTGGATCAATATATTGATGAACTCTAATAATAAAGAACCAAAAAGGAAAAAAAGAAAACCAAGCAGAAAGTAAAACAAAATAAAAGAAAAATATTCAACAAGCTAAATCCTTAACATAATCTTATGAATTCCTTAAACATTTGTAGGTATTTGCTGTTAAACAAACAATCATCAGCTATGATTTTGAGTTTTTTTGTCTTTTCTTTTCTTGTTATTTCTTTCCCCCTCTTTTATTTCCTGTGTAGCACAAATTCCATAGAACTACTGTTTTACTACATACATATTAGAGGAATAGCTAAGCAGGCATATTAAGCAGAAGTTTAAAAGAATTAAACTTTGAATTGTAGTGGCAAAGCAAATCATTTATTATCAAGCATTAGCTTTTCAACAAAATTTACAATTTCATCAATAACCTGAATTTATTAAAGCATTAGACCAAATCGGATAAATGATGCGTTTAGGAGTAATGAACAACTTGCAAGCTTCCATATTTTACACACATGTTTCAATCAAAGTGGAATATAATGCAGAGCAAATGGGTGAGTACCTTTTCATATTGTTGTTTATGCCGAACTAAAGAGCAAATGGCAAGTGTTATTTTGCCGGGCTTTAATCCTGTTTGGCTTGTAGACATAGGATATAAACTTCACATAGACCCACATAGAATTTTCCAACAGTGTTAAATCGCTTGATAAATAAAACTAAGTTCAACGCTGATTAAAATTTCTTGGGAAAATAGATATAATATATAAAATATACCACAAAATATATGAACAAAGCTCCAATTGTTGACCATTATAACGAATCTACTTATTTCTCGACAGCACAGTAAAAGTGCTAAATTAATACATGGCTGTTTGCATTATAATTAGAACATTTACATCTGCACAAAATCTGGCACAATTTAGTTAAAATCTTTATGAAAATCTATACCGTTTACACTAACCTTTTTTTGACATTTATCAAGATTTTTTTTATCTAAAACAAAACCCATTAACTGCAAGTTTTCCAAAACTACAATCAATCAACTGGAGTTTAGCCAATTCCCGCACCTTTTTAAACATACCATAGCTAAGTCAATCACTTTTTATATAAGTATATTTGTGCTTAACAATATTGTTGCAATTAGGCCACTGAAGTCAACAGCTCGAGCCATAACCGCCAAAAAAGCTTAACTAACATATATTTTGGACGATTTACGATCGCAAATATTAGATTTTGGCCAAAAAATCAAGTTCGAAAATTATGTCGTTTAAGCTTTTTTTTTTGCGATTATGGCATGTGTAATAACATTTTGGCATGTGGCAATGCCAGTTTTTTATGGTTGCCATTCATAAAAGAATGTAGAGGGCATTTTGATACACAACACAACCTCAATATTTTTAGACCGCCTTTAGACGCGCAAAGTTTACTTTGCAAAGTCCTAATTCAGCTGGGTGAAACACAGAGGTGGGAAAACTTTCTGTTTCTGTTTTTTCCCAGCTGCATTAAGACTTTGCAAAGCAAACTTTGCGTTCAAAATTAATAATATTCGGTGTTAAAAAGTTTATATTCATTTTCTCCTCTGTATATTGGCTGATGTCAGTGTCATGCACGCGCACAAATCTATTTAAAATCTATTTAACTGCAGACAAGGATAAGCTTCATTCACAGTTTTCAATACCACTGCCATGGACGAACTTTGTCTAGTTTATCTATAACGATATCTACTACTTTTTTTTCTTTCTCAATAAAAAAATATACTAGATGTATTTTGGGATGGGATTACGTTGGAACTTGTTGGGACGAGAAATAATTTAGTATTCTGTTTGCATTTTTCCGCTATTTGTTTGCATGTGTGTGTGTGTGTTTGAATGTATTTGTACGTGTGTATATGTGTGCATTTAATACACAGTTGTCAATGTGCAGTGCATTTAGTTAGTGGATATATATATGTATTTGTTTGTACAGCGGTGGTATTTGCATATAATTTAATAGTACCAACAGACTAGAAGATTGTTCAAAAAGTTGTTGAATTAAAAGACATGTTCAGGAAACATTTTGTAGACAGTTCAAAAAAAAACTTTTGCCTATTTGATTTCCTTGCGGTAGTTGAGAAATTTTTTTAGATGTTTTAAAATTAAAAAAAAAAAATTAAAATTTTTTTATATATTCTTATAGGACATTTACATTTGCACAAATTCGGGATCAATATAAATATAATATCAGGGCAATTATGAATAAAATTCCGCGAAAAATTTTTCCCGGGGAACAATTCCAACTTATGGCAAGTAATAGGGAAAACAAAAAATTCTAATTGGAAAAGGGAAAAATTTCTCACGGAATTTTATTCATAATTGCCCTGTATATATATAATATATAAAATATTCCACAAAAAAACAAACAAACAAAACTCCAATTGTTGACCATTATAACGAATCTACTTATTCCTCGAAACTACGCAATATGGCAGCACTGTCTGCGAGAATGCTTGTTGTATTGCAAAGTAAAAGTGCTGCCAAGTTAATACATGACTGCCTGCATTATAGGACATTTAGATCTGCACAAAATCTAGCAGAATTTAATTAAAATCTTTATGAAAATCTATACCGTTTACACTAACATATTTTGGACATTTATCTTGACTTTTTTTTATCCAAAACAAAACCCATTAACTGAAAAATTTCCAAAGCTACAACAAAAACCTGCAATGTAGCCAATTCACACACCTTTTTAAGCAGACCGTGGCTAATACACTCATCTTTTATATAAATATCCAGCCATAACCGCTAAAATAGCATTTTTTGGACATCGTTTGAAATATAAAAATTTTTGAAATATAAAAATATTATATTTCGTTTTTTATTGGAAATCTAGTAAAAAACGGCTCGAAATCTCGTAAGTACTAGATTTCAAGATAATGTAAATGTCCTATAGGTACATATACATACAAATATGTACAAATGTATATCCCACTATACCAAATGCTTTGAGAAAAATGTTATAATAAGCTTTTAAAATTTAAAATTTAAGCCTCAAGCTTGAAAAAAAGTATTACAAATATGTTGAAAAAAGTTTTCGTAACAATTATAGAAAAATCAAAACGGAATCGTCTTGATAATATTACATGTGTATTATTACTAACTATAACATTTTCCTTGCAATTGTAAAATAAGCTCATTTTTTCAATATTTATTTTTTTTGACTTTTGAAAAATAACAATTTTAATTATTTTCTTCAATTTCATTCAGTTTTAATTAGAACAAATAATGATTTTCATGCAATGACTTATGTTTAGATTTTTTCGCAGTTTGATACACAAATATACAAAATTTCACGATCGATCACTGACTTTGAAATTAAAAATCCCATTGTACACCCGAAATACTTAATTAAGTTGCGAAGTCTTTTTTAATCCTCATAGATATTCAGGGCTATCATGAATAAAATTTCGCGTGAAATTTCTCCCTTTTCCAATTAGAATTTTTTGTTTTCCCTATTATTTAGAATTGTTAGTTAGAATTGTTCCCCCCTCCGTGAAAAATTTCACGCGGAATTTTATTGATGATAGCCCTGATTGTATTGTTCAAAATATAATCAGGGCTGCTATCATGAATAAAATTCCACGTGAAAATTTTCACGGGGAATAATTCCAACTAATAGTAAGTAATAGAGAAAACAAAAAATTCTAATTGGAAAAGGGAGAAATTTCACTTGGAATTTTAATCATGATGGCACTGAATAAATTACCAAAAACCGAAAAAAAATAAAATAAATCAGCAAAAACCGAAAAAAATCGCCAAAACTAAAAAAGTCCCAAAAACTAAAAAAAGCGTCAAAAAGTAAAAAAAAAAAAAAATACAAAAATCGAATTTTGTTAATTTTAATTTTTTTAATGTAATTTTGGAAAGGCAAACTCTTAAAATTTCCAAAAACGCCAAAACTGAAAAAGCCCAAAATAAAATACCGCCACAATGAAAAGATCGCAAAAACCCCCCAAAAAATCGTCAAAAAGGAAAAAAAAACAACAAAAAAAAAAACAAAAAATCGCAAAAAATAAAAAAATCGCAAAAAATAAAATAAATCACTAAAAACAGAAAAAATCGCTAAGACTAAAATAAATCCAAAAAGGGATAAAATCGCCAAAAACTAAAAAATCGCCAAAAACTAAAAAAAGCCACAAAAATTAAGAAAAAGCACTGAAAACTAAAAAAAAAATAGCAAAAAATCCAAAAAAGGTTGCTGTGTGTACTTAAATTTTTAAAATAAATGTCTACATCAGGGAAGATATTCGATTATATAGGCTTAGGTTTGCCAAAAACAAAAAAACCGCCAAAAATTAAAAAAAAAACCCAAAAACTAAGGAGAAGCGCCAAAAACTAAAAAAAATCGCCAAAATAGAAAAAAGGTTACTTGTATACTTAATTTTTTTTTTTAAATAATCATCATCATCATCAACAAAAATATTCGATTACATAGGCTAAAGTTCGTACAGTGCTCGTATTACATAAGTAGTGTCCGTACGGAACAATTAGTGTGCGAGCGAGTCAAAGTCGCACTTTACTGAATTTATTAAAACTCTACTGTTAATTAAAAAAATTTATTTTATAATTCTCAAACTTTCATGTTTCAAATGCTTTAAATTTTACAATTTAATAAAATACATAGATAGAGTGAACTACAGCATTTTTATGAACAATCTCATATATCAGTTTGTATTAAATTTAATTAATTGTTTCTGTATGGCTTTATTTTCTATGGCAAAAATTTCATGCATAAAATTTTACATTACCACTACATAGTGACGTGCTGTCGGTTTCGGAAATCATCTCAATCTCAGCAAAAAACCATTTTTCATTTCAAAAATAAATGAAAAATGATTTTAAGACATACGCGGTTATTTACCAAAACCTCAGAAATGCTACAACCCTCTTGAAAGTCTTCAGCTCTTAATTAAATAATTTTATTTTATTAAAAAGATTGAAGCAATTTACCAGTACATGAGTTAATTTTTCTTTTTTCAACAAATTAAGTTTGTATGTGAGAGAGTGTGAGATAAAGAGTTTAGGTTTCAGTTTATTTAATAACACTTCTTATTACAAGCTTACTACCGCAATGCAGAGTGTGTTACCAATATTTTTTTTCACTCAACTTAATCATCATTCGTACGAACGTCTTTTGGTAATTGCGTTCTTTAAATATAGAAATATGTATGTATGTGCGTATGATTGTGCGTGTGTGTGTGTGTTTGTTCTCATTTATAACCCAATTATGGTTTGGCTTTAAACGAATTTGTTCTAGAGATGAGCCAAGGGGTACAGTTTCTAAATTTTTGTGGTAAACTGTTGAAATTCTCGTATATATAAAATAGAGATGGGAAAATCTAATTTGGAATTAGATACTTTACTGATTTTGTTTAATCTCCCAAACTAGTTTATAATCCCTTCAGCATTTTATTTGGTGAATTAATAGACATGGGGGTAATGCTGAAACAGCCGCAAATAGATTTCAAATTAAAATAGACTTATGACAGTATGTCAAATAATAAATTACTTAAATGTTAAATTTAGATTTTATATTTTATTTTGTCTTATAATTACTTTTATTGTCATCCGATGAATTACGAATTGTATAATAACAAAAATTAAAAATTTTAAAAACCCCCGACTTTTTTAAGAAAACATGTTATATCTTCTAAACGGTTGGAAAGATTTTGTTCAAACATAGCTAAGAACCCTCTCGATCAAGTCATCTTTCAAATAGAAAAAACTAAATGAAAATCGGTCCAGCCGTTTGGCCTGTACGTGGACACGGACAGACACACAGATACACAGATGCACAGATACACAGATACACAGACACACACTACAAAATTATAACACCCCTTTTTTTAGTCGGGGGTTAAAAATAAAAATTATTGAATAAAAATTATTTGTTGGGTTTTTTATAGGTTTCTACTACGCTTATTTTTCTTTTTTGATTTTCAAATAATTTTTGAAAGTCTGTGCATAAGATAAGTGGTTTGTGATTGCTCAAAATGTGCGGCTCGGGGAAGTGTTGGCAGAAGTAGGGAAAAATCCCTACATGTAGGTATTTTTGATACTAAAACAGAAGCGTAGGGAAATTCGGACAGATTTTTTATATTCTCCGAAATGTAGGGATTTTTTTATGAAGTAAATGCAAACAATACGTTTTTAAGTAATATTTTCTTTTTCAAAATAGTTCAAACATGTCATTTTCGTTAAAATCGCTTAAAAATATATTTCCAGAACTGTTTGTGGTTTAAAAAGTTGGCAACACTAATATGTACATATGTATGTATGTATATGCCAAGCCGAATTCATATACCAAGTAGTGTCTCCCTAGTACTTTATTGCAATGAGAATTGCCAAATCAAACTTCCTACAAATTTTATTGCAATGAAATTTGATGAGCCAAACTTCCTAAAAAAAGCAGCTGTTAACTTGGCACTATCTGGTACATGAATTCGGCTTGGTATATGATTTTTTGTAAGATATCATTCAATGTTGAAAGATGAGTTGAATTTACCTTTTAAAATTTTATTTGAAAAGAACTATTCACATTAATTTTTGAAAAAACTTTATGTTGTTTTAATTGAATTTAATTAATAGTACATATCGATGGCTTAATATAAAAAAGGCCTAACTCGAATTTTCAATATTTTACAGGAGAAGCAAAAAACTGAAAAAAATAAAGCATTTACATGCAGATATAGTTAGTTATAGTAAAGTTGCCATAAGTCCTTGATTTTGAACTGTAACGTACTAAGATCTTCAAGGAGGATGCAATTATACGTTGTCGCCCAGAAAACATTAAAAACAGGATTTCGAAAAAAATTGAGTTAGGCCCTTTTTATATTAAGCCATCGATATGTACGAGTATATATTATTATTATTTTTCACCCCCGACTAAAAAAAGGGGTGTTATAAATATGTAGTGTGTGTCTGTGTGTCTGTGTATCTGTGTGTCTGTCCGTGTCCACGTACAGGCCAAACGGCTGAACCGATTTTCATTTAGTTTTTTCTGTTTAGAAGATGACTTGATCGAGAGGGTTCTTAGCTATGTTTGAAGAAAATCGATCCTGCCGCTTAGGGGGTTTTTAAAATTTTTAATTTTTGTTATTTTTTTATTTTTTTACTTATTTTTTTTTATAACTAATTGTTTTCTTCTATTTTAAGGACAAAAAAGCATAGGGATTTTTGTAGGGGAAATTTTTTCAACGTGTAGGGACTAATCGGATTTTTTTTAGCATGTCTAGGTATTTTTTCGAAAAATTTACTGGCAACACTGGGCTGGGGTCTACTGGCGATTTGTTACAGCAACAATGAAATGCTTATAGACAACGCTGAACCACTAGCAAATAAATTTCAAATGAAAAGATTTCATAAAGTTAAAGAAAGAAATCTTTTCCCAATTTTTCCCTATTGATAAATAACATAAAGAATAGTTTACGTTTAATTATACAGGGTGGGCCAAAAGAAACCAAGGGGTGTAAAAGTTTAATAACTTTTTTGTTTATTAATTTTTTTTTATTTTTTCTTTCAGATTATATAGACAACACTTGGAGAATTTATAATGGAGAGGTTCATAACTGAACAGAGAACCAGAACAATAGAATTTTATTATTTAAACCAGAGATCAATTATTTTAAGCTCATTTTTATTTGAATGGCTTTGTTAATAGGCAGAACTGTAGGTTCTGGGGTTCTCAAAATCCAAGAGCCATTCATCAACGCCAATTGCACCCCATCAGGTGTACAGTATGGTGTGGGATCACATCTGAAAATGTCATTGGGCCCTACTTCTTCGAGAATGAAGATGGAAGTGCTGTAACCGTAAATGGAGAGCGGTATCGGTTTATGATAGAAAATTTTTTACGTCCTGCTCTTGAAAACAGACCTGGTATGTGGTTTCAGCAGGACGGAGCCACTGCCCATACTGCCCGAGACACAATGGCACTTTTAAGTCAAATTTTTGGAGAGCGAATAATTTCTCGAAATTCGGAAATTATTTGGACAGAGCGATCGCCAGATTTGACAGCACCCGACTATTTTCTTTGGGGTTTTTTGAAGGAGCGAGTGTATGTGAACAAGCCAGAGACAATCCTTGAACTCAAAGCAAACATTGTTGCAGAAATTCGAACGCTACAGCCACAAGTTTTGAAAGATGTTATGGAAAATGCTCTAAAAAGAGCCCATCAGTGCGAAGCTGAAAACGGTGGTCATTTGAGAGACATCATTTTTCATACTTCGTGTAAAAAAATTTCCATTTTGTATATTATATAATCTGAAAGAAAAAATAAAAAAAAGTTATTAAACTTTTACACCCCTTGGTTTCTTTTGGCCCACCCTGTATGTGCCATCTCTTCTTCGATTTTGTGTTGGCGTGTGTTTAGGCAAGAATGAATTTTAACGTGATTTTCGTCAATGGCTTTCCTACTCTTCTGTTAATAATCTAAACAAATATTAACATAAAATATTTGGAAGATTATTAAAGCGAAAAGGAAGAAATAAAAATCATATCTCCTCTGCACATACAAACATACATACTCGTATGTAAATTATATCAGTCACACATTCTTACACACACATGGATACAATTTAATAACTGAATATTAATTTATAAGAAAGATAATACGGCCTAGAAAAGAAATAACAGTTGCCTAATTGGACGCATTAATTGGGAGGACAGTTATCAAAATATGAATTTTGTGTCTCTTGGTATATGAGTTTTTCTATTATAGTCGTACTACTCGTAATTCCTTTTTCTTCATATTCTTTAATTGCCTAAGATTTTTTCCCTCTATTAAATTATATGTAATTTGTTTGTAATTAAAGGGAATTTACTTGGGCTGTGTATTAAAGTTAATAAATTAATTAATTAGTGCATGTACATATGAGTGTTTGTTATATATTCTTTTAATAAAATTCCTTGATATCCTTGGGAAAACCTTTCTTTCCTTAAAACATAATTGTTTTCTTAAGGCAACAAAGCAAACGTGATTTGCTTTTTAATTACATTAAAAGTTTTCATACTGAGTTAGTTCGTGAGCGTACTTAATCATCTAAGTTGCTTGAAAAAAAATCCTGCAATTTTTCGGAGACATTTTTACTTCCGGCGTTTTTTGGCGGCCTTTTAGGATTTTTGTGGTGTTTAAGTTTTGGCGTTTTTTAGGCCTCGACGATTTTTTCGGTTTTTGGCGATTTTTTTTTAGTTTTAGCGATTTTTATGCTATGGCGCTGGTCTGTTTTCCGGTTTTTTTTGTTTTTGGCAATTTTTTCAGTTTTTGGCGATTTTTTCGGTTTTTGGCGATTTTTTTTTACTATTGACGCTTTTTTAAGATTTGTCATTCTTTTATGTTTGGGTTCTTTTTGCGGTTTTTGTTTAGTTTTGGCGTTTTTTTTCTTCGGCGTTTTTTTAGTTTTCGCGATTTTTTCAATTCGGCGATTTTTTCGCTTTTTGGCAATTTCTTTTAGTTTTAGCGATTTTTTTGCCACTGTTTTCCAGTTTTTTTTTTTGGCGATTAACTTAATTTTAGCAGGACCTCTTTACTTCGTATGATTTTTAGTTTTGCATTTTAGCGATTTATTTTATTTTTGGTGATATTTTTCATTTAAGCGCTTTTTGCATTATGGCGATATTTTGTTTTGGCATTTTGAGATTTTTTTTTATTTTAGCGTTGTAGAAAATTTCAAGATTTCGCTTCTTTCGGTTTTCAAGATACAACAAGTTGTCAAAATTACATTAACTGATAGAATAGCCTTTAATTTTGATATTTTAAGGTTCAGTGTTAGTTGGTGTGGTCTGCATAAAAATACACTAAAGCCTGACACTCTGTTCACAATTTCGTGCGAAATGCTATCAAACTACATGTAAAGGCATTTGGTATGAAATATTTGCGAAATTAATTCGCAAAAGCAGTACTCTGTTCTTATTGCGAAAAACACGTAAAATCTATCTGGCAGCATGTTTTTCCATGTAAAATTACTCTGGCATCATTTTAGTTTCAGCTGCGAAACAACATGAGCAGTACTTTTTTCGAACGGAATTTTAACAATGTTGCATACTTTCAATTAGTAAAAACCAGAAATTTATAAAAAACCGCAAGTTGGGCTACATTTAGTACATGTAAAATTTTTCACGCGAAATAATCAATGTTGCTGCAAATTTTTGACAACTTCGAACAGAGTACCAGGCTTAACTTTAAAAATTTCAAGTGTCTATATATAATTGTCTGCATATTACATTAGGAATTCAAAATTTTTTGTTGTTCGCCTTAGAACACCCTTTAATTTTCAACTATCATGCATTTGTTGTTGTAACGACCAAAGTTTTACATATTCAGGTGTCCGTAGTTCTGACTGGAAAAAAGCCTGTGACAGGCAGACAGACAGACAGTTAGACTGACGGACATTGTAGCGAAAACAGTAGGATACCTTTTCACCTTTGGTGTACAAAACCTAAAAATGGTGGAGTAGGAAAACAGCTGATCTCAAAAGCTCAAAGCTATATCCCTATATATTTTATATTTCTCGCTATTTCTTGTGAATTCTAGGTATTTATTTTTATAAAAAATAAATTCCCCGAATATATTTGCCAGGGAACAGCTATAATTGGGGTGGGCTGCTCCTTGAACCAAACACAAAAAAATACATATTTCTTGTACGTGCGCGAAGACAATCACGTCAGTCTTGTCCATCTCTAAGTCACTAACATTACAATGCAGATTATTTATCAGAAATAAGTAAGTTTCTTAAGAGAAACTCAAATTAAGACTGACGACAGACACATCTTGTTAAAGAAAACATTGTGATTTTCACAGCTTTAAGTATTCTTGTTGTTTTTTTTTTTGTTTCTTAAAATACTTTTTATTTATTTATTTCATTTTGATGTCTTTCGGTCAGTTGCCCTCACGAATTGTGTTAATAACTTAATCAGTAATATTTTGTCGTCCGTATTGTCATCTGTAGTGAAGTTTTTTCAAGCAGAAAGTTTACGAAAAAGTTTCAAATGATATTAAAAATATTATTTATTTGTTACTTGGTTTTGTTTGAAAGTTTATCGTGCTCATTTGCTGGTTATGGTGTTGCCAAAAATACTGATTTCTTGAGACATCGTGAGAAACGTGGCTTAATATTTAATGACGGCGGCAGTGCGAAGGTATTTTTTTTTTTTTTTTTTGAGGGAATTTAGTGTGTAAAAGTGAAGTTTTCGAAATTTCTCTTGATCTTAAATGCTGTGGATGAGCTTTAGGTGCCAAAAATGACAAATTCTTCTTAGAATTAAAATGGGTTTTAATTTTTAAAATAAGCAAAAATATGCAAATAACTGACAATAATGTGTTGTCTGACAACTTCTTAAATATAATTAAATCTCTCAACGCCTTTGTACGTCGCTTAGGAAAAAAATATGAAATTTCGTGTCTCTGCGTTCTCTAATTTGGTTGCCTTTTATACAGAAGAACAAATCAAAATGTTTTCTTCAATTTAATTTTTCTTTTATAAAATGCAGAGCATATGCTTTTATGCTAAGATATGCTTTAAGATATGCTTAAATATGCAAAAATATGCCTCAAATATGCAATACCAAAATTCTTAAAAAAATATTCTACAATGTGCTAAAATATAGTTGAATATGCAAAAATATGCTTTACAAGCCAATAAAAGTGTCTTAAAAGAAGTTGTTTTTATCTTGATCGAAATATTTCTTCACAAAATATTGGTCATCTGTTATTTTTCAATAACCAGCGTTGTTAGTTATATTATCTAAAATAAATTAAATTATTAATTAATTTTATAATTTTAATGATTAACAAAATTATAGATAAATTGGTTTATTTTTCAGTCAAATTGTTAGTTATTGTTTCTAATAATATTTAAAATATTAATTGATTCAATCAATATGATTGTAGATCTTTTGATGAGTTGGTCTTAGAGCCGCAGATACGTTTTTTTAGTGCAAGTTTATTTATTCATTTATTTTTGCTTATACTCTGCAAAATTTTACTTTTTAAGTTGTTTTAATTAATCATCAAATTAATTGAATTACTATTTATTTTTATTTAATTTAATATATGTAATAATTAATTAATTAAAATCAGTTAAATTTTAAATTATTTTGTTTTGATACAAAATAAATATTCCAAATTATTTATTATATTTATTTCTTTATTAGCTTTAAGCCACGGCTCCGCTCGCGTTGATCTAATATTTTAAAATGTATGCATGTTTTGTTATTTGTTACTCACTGATAATGTTAAAAAAAGCCGTACAAACCGACAAAGAGGCGATAAAAAAATAAAAAAATTTAATAAAAACCGGTTTTAAAACAGTTTAAGCAATCAAATCCCAAACGAAAATTACCATAACCAGCCCAAAAATGTGGTTTTGGGAAAAATCCGAACTTAATATAAAAAACCGGTTCCGAACCGGATAAAAAATTAGCGATATTTGCCGCTGGTAATATAGTTTTCCATTGGCGAACAAATTTTCAAACTCGGTTTGGCGGTTTAAAAATCCGCGACAAATGTAAGAAAACCGGCTCCGAAGCGGATAAAAATAGGGTTTATTGGATGCTGGTAATTTAGCTTTCTATTGGTGAAAGAACTTTCAAAATTGGTTTAGACGGTTTGAAAATCCGTCTAAAATATAAGAAAACCGGTTCCGAACCGGATGAAAAATAGCCTGGTAATGTAGCTTTCTATTGGTGACGTAAAAGCGTAGCAAACAAACAAACAAACAAACTCACTTTCACATATACATACATATAATATTATTAAGGATTAAGGATTAAGGTTAAGGATTAAATAAAATTAATTAAACTTTTTTCTATTGCGATAGAAATCATCATATTGTTAATAACACCAAAACTCAAAAATTTTTTCATTGATTCCATTAATTTGATGATTAAATTTATTATTTAAATTTTATTGCATTGTATTCAGTTGTAATTCCCAAGACCAAATTAGTTTATACACTTCTTCAAAAAAGTTAACTGAATTATAAATTCCCACAGCTTCAACTTTCGAAAAAAATTTTTTTTTTGTAATAATATACATATACCGAAAAGTCGCTTTGTAACACATTTTAGCTCGTTATTGGTCCAATATATCCCCTCGAATTTGGCGATCCCGTAAACTGGAGAAATTTTCTTTGCTTGTACAATATTCATGTGGGAAATTACAATATACCCTCTTCCACCCTCTACCCATGGGATAAATGGGAGGATTTATATGCCCGCTCCAAGGGACGAAAAATGAACGTGCGGACAGATGAGTCTAGGGAGTTTTTCTATTTAGTTTTGGAAAATTTTATGAACTCAAAACATGGCAATGGCCGTGAATGTTTGCTGCGCGCTATTTGTGAAAATGTGCAAATAAATCATCATATGGACTTTTTTAGCGAAATATTAAATGTGTTACTAACGTAAGTGGAATATAACATTTAAAACTTTTTCTTACAAAAAAATTATTATTTTTAGGCCTGGCAAAGGTGATGTGGCTGCCATTTATGGTCATGCTTATGAGTTGGGTAAAGCTGGAGCAGACTGTTTACATTATTACCGCAAATGTCCGCTGGGTTTAAGTTTTTTAGACAAGTTTTTACTACATGATTCGGATTAATTAATTAAGGAAAATAAAATATGAAATAATATTGAACTTTTTTTAAATATCTGTGCTTGTCTCTTTTTTTTTTGTTTGTTTGTTTTATATAATAAAAAGTTTTGGTTGCCAAAACTTTCAACAAGCTTGTAATTTTTATACACAAAAAAAGTATTTCTAACTACAATTGTTCAAGAGTCATGATTTTTTCATTAGATATTGTTCTTTTTAAGCGTTTTTGTGTCGATTGTTATTTTTCTCCTTTTGTCCACTTCACATTGTTTTAAACTATTATTATTCAATTTGTTAAGTTTTTCTTTTCGTTTTCGTTACTCTGCCATTAAATAACGTTGGAGCACGAAATATTAAGCAAAAAGTAGTTTGGAAAAATTTTTCTTAACAATAAAATATTTTGTGTTTTATTTATTTAACATGTGTTTTTATAACTTTTTGATTAGGAAAACACGTGTTATTTTTATTAAAGAAATACACGTGTTAATTTTATATTTTGGGTTTTCCAACACGTTCGACTGAAGTTCTTTTTTAAAATCGGAAAAGAAAAATCACTTGCCGTTAAAACGAAGTAACTTTTTTACATGATACAATAATATAAAGGTAAAACCGTTCTCTCTTTTCGTCGCCATATTAACTTTCTGACGTTTGTCCCGATTATTTTTTACTCTCAAAATGAATGCTACCTTATTAATTTATGAAATCCGAGTTTTTTTTTATTAATTTTTTGACGTTCTTGTTTATTAAATTAAAAATAATGAAAAATATTTTAATTATCTCATAAATTTAATTGAAATTTATTTGCCGGTAGTCTAGCATGTCCATATACGTATTTCATTGGCGCTTGAACCAAATCATCAGTAGACTTTAACCACAAATTCTAAACAGTCACAAACCTCTTACTTTATGCATAGACCTTCAAAAAATATACGAGAATCCATAAAATAATAATACTTTTGAAAATCACAAAAGAAAAAATAAGCCCAGTAGGCCCTGAAACTGATACAAAACCCAGCAAATAATTTATATCCAGGTGAACTCATTTTATTTTTCTACATCCTTATACAATTATGAAATACGTATATGGACATGCTAGACTACCGGCAAATAAATTTCAATTATTTTATGTACATTTCTGACAATATGTCAAATAATAAATTTTCTTTATTTCATAAATTTATAAAAAATAAATAAGTTACAGCAGCACCAAGAACGGCAGCAAGCAAGATACAACAGGAAGGAAATTTCCAACTGAATCAACGCGGAACTTTGTCTTTATACTCTCTGGTGTATTGCCTTACATCAACTGCGTCCAAGCTATATGCGCTATGTGCAAAGTTTTACAAAAGACCTTTTGTGTTTTCACACTGACGAGAGCACAACATCCAATATCGAACGTAATTACGAAATATTTCAATAGAATTTATATGAAAATATTTCGTAATTCGATAACGAGTGCCGCGATTTGCCTCCAGATCTCGGCGACATCTTTGGTCTTTGCAAAGAAACAATAACAAAGCTGTTTATCTGAAATACATATATTAGAGTATGTGTGTTTGGACGTAGCTGCCTTACATTATTCGGATGAAATTGTTAACGGGTTGTAGCATTCTTAAGAACACTATTAGACCACGTGGTCCATTTTAAGGAGAAATGTGATAATTACATGTTCCTAGTCTAATCATAGGCCATGTCCTTGGCAAACAAAAAAGCATTAACTCTTATTCAGCTACGTCCAAGCTATATGCACAATGTGCAAACTTTTATAAAGAGCTTTTTGTACTTTCACACCGACGAGAGCACAACAGGCAACCAGATCTCAGCGACAACAATGCCTGCTGTTAGTTTGCAAAGAAACAAGAACAAATTTAAGAGCTTTGAAAGGTGTTTACCTCAAATGCAAATGTCGCAGTATGTGTGTTGTGCTTGATGTAAACCAGCAATAAAT